>OZ005657.1:274178326-274904326 GCA_963930645.1 Salticus scenicus
TTATATTTTAAAAATAATGAACTGGATTCCAATTCAGAAGATATAGCTGTGTTTAATTTCGAGAATTCGGACATTAAATAAATGTGTGAAATAACAGCAAAATCCGAAATTTTCATCCTTCCACGTACAGAGACAATGGTTTCCGGACTACTTCCTAAAGAGCAATACTTCCGCTATGGACTGATTGAATACTCAAATTCAGACAACAGCCTGAAAGATGCTCTGGTAACTTAGTCTCTGGTTATCTTTCAAAGATTATTATTTCTGTGACAGTCACCAACGTAACCGATAAAGCAGGGGTGGACTGGTTCAATCTGGCCCACCCGGCAATGAGATGTTTTGGCCCACTCATTCAAGAAGAGGCCTACGGTAGCCTCTACCGATGAGGCTCAGCGGGCGAAGATCCAGAAATCCAAGCAATGGTTTGTAATGAAGTAACAATTTTTACAACATTTTGCTGAAATGGACACATTAATATAAGTTATATATATATATATATATAGGGAGAATTTTTTAAACTGACGCTAATCAGAGCCCCCTGTAGATCGATCTAACAACCGGAATGGCACCAAACTTGGTATGGAGATTAATGATGACATGGGAAATAGGATTCCGTGAAACAAATTAGTTCGAAAAATCGCCGATAGGGTATTTTTGGCGCTATTGTAGCTCACCAAATCGAGAATTAGCATAAAACAAAGATATCAAAATAAAATGCAAATTTATGATTTAGTAGGCGATAACAGCGCCAATAATTTGTTCTATAAAAAATGTAGACAGTTCCAAAATTGGAGAAAATAATTATTTTCTCCAATCACAGAGAGTTTATTGCAGCTGGTAATAGTTATTTTTTTACAGTGCACTACTTTTGGTAACAGGGTCTAATAACCTATTATTTTTGTAACTTATTATTGTTTAGTTGATATCTGACCAAAGAATGTTCTGATCACTTCAGGTTATGAAATACATACACGTATCTTGCATTGCATAGTGAATACAATTTTTGTGTTTTACCGCAATACTTTCGAACAATAATCTTTATTTTATCTAATAGCAGAATTTTTTCGATTTTAAAAAACAAAAAACACTGTTATAAAATAGTGGTAGAATTTTAAAAAGTTCCACATGGACAATCTTCCCGGATAAATAAACACAAAATTCCGATAAACCCAAAATATTCCTGTACAAACTCGAAAACAGAACATTTCAAATAACATTAAAACACAGCAAATTATTCTTTAGAATTCAGAACCTATTTTCTGCAACAAAAAAAAAAGCGCAATATGTAAACCATACCATTCACTATTAAAAAAAAAAAAAAAAAAAAAGCAGCTATTAAGAAAGGATGATAATATTTTAAATGCCCCGCTGCCGAATAATTGTTTCATCTTTTCTTAAATTAGAAATAATTATTTGTTTTGAAGACAAAATTTTGTTTATAAAATTAGCATGATGCGGTTTTTTTCTCTGATTTTCGGTGGTGGCATACGACAATAAATAACTTGTCTTAGCCTTTTTTTTTATATTACATCGTCAGAAATACCTTCACTAATAACACTAATAAAACTGGCAAACAAATTAATAAAAAATAAATGAAAAAATAAATGAGCTATCTACTTATTGAACTAAACTTGAACATGACATAACATTAAAATAAATAATTAAATAAAATTTTCGCTAAGTCACGTGCGATTGCGTATTTTTAATTCTATTTCAGTTTTAACACCTGCTATCAGCAATTTCAAATAAAAATATAAACACATTCCTCGCTGAGACACTGACAAAAACAGGCGATCCACAGCGAGCGATATTATCCAACATATCCAAACGCATTCCTTCAAATAATCACCTCGTCTAGAATAATACTTCACTCATAGTTGTCTAATTAATATCCTGATAATATTCATTGACGTTAAAATGACTAAATACTAGTGTAGTCGAAACTAATATTCAATAAGAGTCGGTTTAAAATAATACGTCCAAGAAAATATTAGAAAGTTGTAGGATAATAAATATAGCAGAAAGAAACATATGAAAATGTTATTTTTGACTACTATTAATAGTTTGGAACTCTGCCAGAGAAGTGAAAGTATCATTCGAATGACCGCTAGTGATTAATGCAGTGATTAATGTAGTGATTTATTCTTTTCCTATTAAAAGGATATTTTGGCACAATGACAAAGAATTCCCCGTGGAAAGAGAGAAAAATGTGAAGCCTATTTATTTAATAAGGATTTGTCAGTAATATATTATTATGTTAATTGGCTATGTCGCAGTAATAATGTTATTTATTCTATTAATGTTAAATGATTGCCATCTCTAATTTGGGTACCAGTCGTGACTCGAAATGAAAGAGTGACGTCTAGTGCAAGGGACCTATAGAGGTAGAAGTAGAGGGAGTTTTAACTTCGTACTATATATATACTCACCAAACGTCCCCATTTT
The DNA here is from genome assembly GCA_963930645.1 of Salticus scenicus. Classification (NCBI taxonomy): domain Eukaryota; kingdom Metazoa; phylum Arthropoda; class Arachnida; order Araneae; family Salticidae; genus Salticus; species Salticus scenicus. The sequence goes on from OZ005657.1 coordinate 274,180,772, forward strand.
CTGGGGACAAAATGGGGACGCCTTTGTTTTTTAAGGCATTTTTCTAAGTTTTAAAAAATTGTAGAAACTAAATTATTAATCAATAACACTTTATTTTTAGTCCTTGTTTATCAGGAATGAAAAAATACATTCATAATTGGATAAATGTAGCAATTTTTAATGCTTCTCTCTCATAAAGGTATTTTGATCTGGTCAGCCTAACTATATAGCTATGTATTGAAGAACAAGCGTCGGACTGGAACTCATCCCTAGGGGTCGTCTGGAGATATGCTATCACAATCTTGATCCTCTGCAGCCAAAATTTTTGTAAAAAGTCTACTCTAAACTTTTATAGTAAATTTTAAAAATTATTAACTATGAAAGCTCATAGTTTAAAAATTAATTCTTATGCTAAATGTTACCACTTATCACCTACAGATATATATATATATATTTTTTTCCCAATTGTCCATAACGTAGAACTCGCGCGAAGTAAAGCTCACTTAATCTGTACCACCTTTTTTTTTTTAAATAATGCTACTACAATTTCTCATTGATATTTAAGTTATTTTATAGTTGTTTGAAAAAAATTGTGCGCCCGCCGTGGCTAAATGGTTGTCACCCCATCGATAATCACCTTCGAGTGTAGGAGAGTGGGTTCGATTCCCGCGTTGGTCTTGGGTTGAATGTTGAAATGGCTTTACGTCGCACTACTGCTACACTATGAGCAATTGACATCGATCGGCCAATTAACTAATGGTAACAATTTAAACGCAATTATCTTTAGGAGATGTTTGTTTTATTTGTTACTATTTAGATTTAGATTTTTGTTCCAACATTCGTATTAGTTGGATCAGTACAGGCGGCAGCAAAAGTATCCGAGCACTAGCAAAAACTCCTATATAAAAAAAGTACACTTAATACAGTTTTGTTAAATAAATCCTTGCCGAATCCTGTTCTTAGTCAGTCTAAGAACACGACTCGGCAAGGATTAATTTGACAAAACAGTATTAAGTGTACTTTTTTTACATAGGAATTTTTGCCAGTGCTCGAATATTTTTGCTGCCGACTGAATTAAGGAGTAATTTTTTTCTTTTTACTGGTTGTGTTACAGTCGGCAGCAAAATTATTCGAGCGATAGCAATAATTTCTATGTAAAAAAAAGTACACTTAATACTGCTTTGTTAAATAAATCCTTGTCATATCATGTTCTTAGACTGACTAAACACATAACTCGACAAAGATTTATTTAACAAAGCAGTATTAAATGCACATTTTTTACATAGGAGTTATTGCTAACGCTCGAATGATTTTGCTGCCGACTGTAAATATCCCCTCCATGGAGGACCAAAATTGTGATGGCATGCCCCCGGATCACCCCCAGGGGTGAATCCCACATCGTCACTAATTGCTCACAGCGCAGCACTACAGCGACGTAAAAACCAACCAACTAATTATCAAATACAGTCGGCAACAAAATTATTGCAGCACACATCCATATTTTTCGTATATGCAGGTTGGCCATAATTAAGCTTGGCCTATTCAGAGCACTCTGTAGCTGTAACTAAAAGGCGGATTGAGTCGAAAATTCGTATATATAGACTTTTCAAAAGGACACGCTCAAAAATTCTGGAAAAAAAAAAAAAATTAAATGCTCCGCTCTGAGAGGACATACATCAAAATAGAAACAAGCGTTACAGTGAAAATGCTTGAAAAGTTATGTAATAAATAACTGTGGTCTCTTTTAACATTTTCAAACCATACGACATTTAAAACTGTTATTCTTACATTTTGCAAAGGTTTTTGTAGCAAAATTTTACAGAGGACACAGTGATTACCTGTTCATTTTCCACTCCTTGGCCGATCCATTTCCCCGATCTTAATCTGTGGGATTCTTGGTTATGGGGCCATTTAAAGAGTTTGTTTTTTAAAAGAAATATTGTAACTTTGGCTGACTTGAAGGACCGTATAGCATTGCATGTGCGGAAGATCACTGCCGACCAGCTGCAATCACACTGTTCATCGTCAACAGATTTTACAACTTAATGATGGGACCCACATTGAACAATATGATCTCCATCAATAAACAGTCTGTAACTTGTAACAAATAACAAATGAATCTGCAATAATTAAAGCTCTAAATGGGCCAAGTTTACTTATGGCCACCCTTTGTATATATATATATATATATATATATATATATATTTCTTTGATCACTAATTTTTACCACCAGCTTACATTTTTATAAACAGCATAAAGACTCGACATGACTCGACAAATATTTACTTAACAAAACAGTATTAGGTGTACATCTTTTAAATACGAATTATTGCTAGCGCTTCAATAATTTTGCTGCCGATTGTAATATTGTTCGTTCAAAGACTGTTTACTTTGAAATTATTTTTCGCACGAAAATGTTGATGAAGCTTCAACGGTACTTCAAAACAATTCAATGAACAAAATTCAAACCGTCCAAAACATCAGCGGTATATTTCAAGACTATTTTCAAAATGTGTTTCTACATTTAATATAGAAGACAGGCTTAAGAGATGTTGACTTAAAATTTGTGAAGGCAGTAAAGTAGAAGTTTTATCCAGGGTTTGTGTAATTTTCATCAATTCGTGATTCAGATAATTCCTATTTCACTAACAATAAAACAGCTCATTTTTAAAACCTTAAATCTTACTAGTTAATACCCGTCAAAATTTGACGGATCATGTGCAACTTAAATCTTTTCACGGCATAAAGTTTTAAACATTCCTGTTTTAATATTTGACGTTGCTCTTAATCAATTTACCCCCCCCCCCCCCTCCCTTGCTATAATCAATTATTTTTTGGTTGGAGGGGAAGCCGGAATAAATTTCATGAAATTTTAATATAAAAAATTTAAGCGTGTTCCATATAATAAAAATAAAATATCAAGATTTTTTCTATTTTTACTCTAAATATGACCAAAAGAATGTGAGGAGTAATTAAAAGAAAGAATTTATAAATTATGGTAAGGATGGAGAAAGAAAGCCTACATCAATACTTTTCATACATATTTTTTTTAATTTGATCGTTAATTTTTATCTTTAACATACTTTTCTACAAACATCATATGACAAAGAACATGATTCGACAAATATTTAATTAACAAAACGGTATTAAGCGCAAATCTTTTAAATACTAATTAATGCTAGCGCTTCAATAATTTTGTTGCTGACAGTACATAGCATGAAAATAAAATCAATCGAGCCAAAGAATCTCTAGAGATTCTTTGTATAGAGCATCGATAACGATAATATTCCATTTCAATTACAATATGACAGTGGCGCCATCTATAATCTATCGATTAAAAAAAATATCTCAGAGGATTTTATTATTATTATTATTATTATTATTATTTTTATTTATAAAATATTTTTAAAATCACATAAAATTATAAGGCAAAATAATTTAACCGTTTGACTGCTAAGCAGCGCGATAGCGCTGCAATGTGTAGTCTCGAAAACTGCTAAGCAGCGCTATCGCGCTGCGAGAGGTAGAATTCAGATGTCACCGGAATTTTAATTTAATTTTTTTACGTAAGTAAATTCAATCAATCAATCGAAACTTCCAGATAATGTGAAACGGTTGATATTGAAAAGTATGGATGGCTTTCAAAAATAGTGAATTAATGCAAACATCTCATTCGAACAAAAAATTCGACTTAGAAAAATTATCTGGACGAAATTTCGTCAATGTGTGGTCTGCAGTAACAAGCACAGTGGGATAAAGCGTTTCAACCTCATCTGCGCTCGCTGTAAGAAACGGCTACATGGCCTTTGTGCAGGAAAACACAGTTGTTGAACATCATCTTTTCATTATTTTTCTTTTACAAAGAATAAATAAATAAATAAATAAATAAATAAATATATATTATAAAGTATTTTTTTCATTATTTATTTGTAAAACACAAAAGAATTAATAAATTAACTGATAATTGTAGGAGTGATTGTGTTTTATTTAATAAAATAGAAATATCTAACGTGACTTTCGACGCATAAATTATTACGACGCTCGTTTCATAACTTTTAAAATATATATCTTTATATTTATGAAATAAGTTGGAAAAAAATTAAAAATGGGCGGAGTCTCGATAAAAACTTATCAAAACACACACTCCTTCAATGCGCTGAATTGCGTATTTGGAAAACTATATTGAAATTTAATTTTTTAGCTGCTTTTATATTTTTGTAAAACATTGTGTGTGAACAGTTATTAATGGTAAAACACGTTTTTTGTTTTTATTCATCCTTTAATGATACTTAAATTAGCCTTTTACATACACTACAGTAAGGCGTGGTTTTCATTAATTAGGTGTGTTTTTATAGATCATTATAAAATTTCATATTTTATTTCTGTAGAAAGAGCTATCGAGGGTATATAATTTATGCATAAAAATACACATTTATATATGCCCTTTCAATTGCTGCTTACTTGGATTTTTTTTAATTTTTACTGCACGGTGTAGTTTTCCAGCTGGGCATGATTGGTGTTCGAATTTTTTGTAAAACTAAAATTAAATATTCACACCGGAAAAACTTTTATCGAGGCCTGAAATAGCGATAGCAGTTTAAGGATGTATTTCTGAAAGTGCTCCAGCATTCAAACGGTTAATTTAAAATAAATTTGAATAATGTTTTGTGTTTCCTTTATATTCTATAATTATAAATTTATTTACATTTAGAAATAGACAATACTACTTAAAAATAAATGAATAACAACATTATAACACTTTATTCTATCAAAATAGTGTATTTCAACGAAAGTATACTGTTAAATAAATAAATAAAAAAATAAGAATGAATCTAATATTTTAGCAAGTTAATTTGCTCAGTAAAATTACTTATAATAAATTATAATATGTAAATTTTTACTCGTACAAAATATCAATATTTTAAGGTTATTCTTTCTAAATAATTTTTCTGTATTATACTATGGAAATTAAATATCAGAAATTATAATAATTAGATTTAAAAAAAAAAAAAAATACGTGTGGCACTCGAGGACTGCCGCGGTAAAGCTATTGCATAGCATTTTTTATCAAGTTATACAATTATAATTATTTATTTAATTTATTTATGCAGTATTTTTTTTTCTTTGATATTAATTCAAGTTTTTTCTTTGATATAATTTCAAGGTACACTTTTTGAGCGTGGTGACCGATAAGAAAACAAATTTTAATAGGAAAAAGGTATTTAATAGGTTTTAAAGGCCTGCAAATCAAATGAGGATATTCAAGTTTTTTTTTTTTTTTTTTTAATTAATTCAAGTTACACTTTTTGAGCGTGGTGACCGATAAGAAAACAAATTTTAATAGAGAAAAGGTATTTAATAGGTTTTAAAGGCCTGCAAGTAGAATGGGGATATTCAAGTTTTTTCTTTGATATTAATGAATAAGATAATAATAATGATAAGAAAACAAATTTTAATAGAGAAAAGGTATTTTAATAGGTTTTAAAGGCCTGCAAGTCGAATGGGGATATTCAAGTTTTTTCTTTGATATTAGTTCAAGTTACACTTTTTGAGCGTGGTGACCGATAAGAAAACAAATTTTAATAGAGAAAAGGTATTTAATAGGTTTTAAAGGCCTGCAAGTCGAATGGGGATATTCAAGTTTTTTCTTTGATATTAATTCAAGTTACACTTTTTGAGCGGGGTGACCGATAAGAAAACAAATTTTAATAGAGAAAAGGTATTTAATAGGTTTTAAAGACCTGCAAGTCGAATAGGGATATTCAAGTTTTTTCTTTGATATTAATGAATAAGATAACAATAATGATAAGATAACAATAATGATAAGAAGACAAATTTTAATAGAAAAAGGTAGTTAATAGGTTTTAAAGGCCTGCAAGTCGAATGGGGATATTCAAGTTTTTTCTTTGATATTAATTCAAGTTACACTTTTTGAGCGTGGTGACCGATAAGAAAACAAATTTTAATAGAGAAAAAGTATTTAATAGGTTTTAAAGGCCTGCAAGTCGAATGGGGATATTCAAGTTTTTTCTTTGATATTAATTCAAGTTACACTTTTTGAGCGGGGTGACCGATAAGAAAACAAATTTTAATAGAGAAAAGGTATTTAATAGGTTTTAAAGACCTGCAAGTCGAATGGGGATATTCAAGTTTTTACTTTGATATTAATGAATAAGATAACAATAATGATAAGAAAACAAATTTTAATAGAGAAAAGGTAGTTAATAGGTTTTAAAGGCCTGCAAGTCGAATGGGGATATTCAAGTTTTTTCTTTCATATTAATTCAAGTTACACTTTTTGAGCGTGGTGACCGATAAGAAAACAAATTTTAATAGAGAAAAGGTATTTAATAGGTTTTAAAGGCCTGCAAGTCGAATGGGGATATTCAAGTTTTTTCTTTGATATTAATGAATAAGATAACAATAATGATAAGATAACAATAATGATAAGAAAACAAATTTTAATAGAGAAAAGGTATTTTAATAGGTTTTAAAGGCCTGCAAGTCGAATGGGGATATTCATGTTTTTTCTTTGATATTAATTCAAGTTACACTTTTTTAGCGTCGTGACCGATAAGAAAACAAATTTTAATAGAGAAAAGGTATTTAATAGGTTTTAAAGGCCTGCAAGTCGAATGGGGATATTCAAGTTTTATCTGATCTACTTTATACACAAATTTTACGCGTACAGCTATTCACTGTTGTACATAAATGATAGATACCTACCTATACACCTATATACTTTCTCACAAACAGCTGCTTACGTATTCTTCCGATTTTCGGAGCAGCTCGTCTCGATCCGTGCAAGCTTCGTACAGCCGAAGTCTACCGAAGTCTGCCGAACTGTGTTAGGTTTTTTTTTCGTTACGGAATTTTTTGATTCGGTTGCCGCGCTCAAAGCCCGCGATAAAAGCTATACAATAGCTTAAAAAAAAAAAAAAAAAAAAAAAAAAAAAAACTTTTTTGATTTTAAATATCTATTTCCATCTTTTCTAAACGAAGTTTTAAAGTGACAAAAGTTAATTTTTAAAGAACAATAAACTCTGAGAATTTGTTAATTTTAACAGATTTTTTTTTTCTTAGATGGTGCCACAGTATAAAATCCTGAAATACAATTAAACTAACTAGACTGAAGGTTGTAATTTTATGAAAAAATGTCCAAAAATCCCGTACTAAATTATCATTTGTTTTGGCACATTTGTTTTTGTAACAAGTATACTTTTTCCCCTCCGTAGTCTAGTCAAAACGCAGAACGTTTGATTTTTGTGCGAATATAATTCATTAGTGTATAAGAATACTAAAACTAACTATCCTAAAATGTTAATACTTGTGCCAGAATACTTGAACTTAATGCTATTGATTATTACTTTTTTTTTAAACGAAACACATTTTTTGAGGATGCATGCAGTTGACCCAAAAATTAACGCAGCTGTTGTAAACAAGTAAACATCACTGGACATACTTGTATAATCACCCCCCCCCCCCAAAAAAAAAAAAAAAAATAAAAAAAAAAAAAAAAGGAAGAAGCAGAAGAAAAACCTGCTACCCCGATTCATTTTTCCGCAAATCGTCGTATAAACATTACGCTGGGGCCTATTGATTGATAATGACGTCGAGTTAGTAATGCTGTTAAACTTTGCTGAGGGGGTCGTCTATATTAAAACTTGCACCAACTTCATTTTTTGAAGAGTAACACCCATTTTTGACTTCATGTTCAAATTTCTGATATCAAAGCAGTTTGGAAAAAGTCTAGGTTATAAACTTTTAATTTATTTTCGATAGAGTTACAAGTAGAAATGTATTAATGGTTTATCCATAAATTGAGAAAGGTTAAATTAAGATCTCGCACGGAAAAGTAATATATTTATTCACACACTAACCAGAAGTTTTAGATATAAAATAAGCTAAAGCTATACTGATAAAGTAGTTGCAACTGTATCTAAACCCATTTGATAATCATTTGAATTCCTATGTAAGCAAGGTGTAAGATAAATATCTAAATCTTTAAAAAATAATAAGTCATACTGACTTTATTTTTAAACATTTATTTGTAATAAATGTGATTGTAATGCCGTAAATGTTAGCTTAAGTTGGATATGAATAGCATTGCGCCTTTTTTTTTTCAATATAGATTTTGTATGCTAAACAACTTTCAAACACCAAATACCTATTTTTGCTTCAACAGAAAAATCGTCATTCTTTCACGAAAAAATAAACTACCATCATTTTAAGAAAAATATATCATTGCAGTTTCATCAATTCTATTTCTCTAAGGCACACAAACCGTAACACGTTTTACCTTTTTCTTCTTATGGAGACTTGGCACTTTTGAATGTTTCACATAAAAGCTTATATTTCCATTTAATATTAATAAAATAAACTATATTAAGCCTGTTAAATAAATTTATATCCAGCCAACAATTTTTATGTTCTTTTGATATATTTTTTACCGATTTGAAGTATTTAAATTGCGTTTTTTTACTTTGCATTTTTTCATGAATTCATGATCTTCAAAATGCTAAAACTTCTACAGATATTTTTTAAAAAAGGCTTAATATTATATAATGTGTTAAAAGACACTTCAAAAACACAACATGTAGAAATAAAATGTGTTATATTTAATTGAAACCTTATCTGTAATATATAAAATCTTTTGTCCTGAGTCAGTGCGTGAGTGAGTGAGTGATTCATCATCACCCAGCCTAAACCCATGGACCTAGAAGCATGAAATTTTGTGACAATCTTCCTTCTGTTACGTAGACATCCACTAAGAAGCGCTTTTACAAAATTTTCCTCCCCCCCACCCCCCAAGGATGGAGGGAGGGCAAAACGTGATTTCACAAAATCCTTCATATCTCAACCGAAAAAAAAAAAAAAAAAAAAAAAAAAAAAAAACAGATATCTGTAAAATTTTTGCTGTAAAATATAGCTAACACAAATATCTAAAAACTAATTTCTGAAATTTTAGAAATTCGGTCCCCAAGGGGGGAGAGGGGGGAAAACGGAATTTCCCATAATCCTATATATATCAAACGAAACAAAAAACAAATATACGTGAAATTTTTGCTCTAAAATATAATTAATACAAATACCTAAAAACCAATTTCTAGAATTTTAGAAATTGAGCCCCTAAAGGGGGGAGGAGGCAAAACGTGATTTCAAATAATCCTTTACATCGCAAACAAACATACAGAAAAAGAGATATCTGTGAGATTTTTGCTCTAAAATATAGCTCACACAAATATCTAAACACCAATTTCTGGAATTTTAGAAATTCGTTCTAGGTGAGGAGGGAAGGGGGATGGGGGGCTATGGAAAAAAAAATAGAAATACAGTAAGACCGTTCAAAATTGGTACAGATAGGTTTTAGAAGTCTGCAAGTAAAATTAGGATATTTTCGAAAGTTCTTAGGAGAGGCGGGAAGGGGGGGGGGGCATAGAGGCAAAAAATAAAAATAGAGTTAGATCGTTCAAAATTGGTAACTAGAGATTTTTGATACGTATAAAGCGATTGCGAATATTTTCGAATTTGTAGAAGTTTTAGGAGAGCCGGGAAATGGCAAAACAATAGAAATAGAATTAGACCGTTCAAAATTGGCACGTATAGGTTTTTGGGACCTATAAATCGAATGCAGATATTTTCAAAAGGGAAAAAGTATTAGGATAGACGGGAAGGGAGGGGCGAAGGGGGAAAATTTAGAAATAAGAGTTAGAGCGTTGAAAATTAGTATTATTAGTATTATTAGGTTTTAAGGCCCGATAAATCGATTGAGGATATTTTCGAAAGTGTAGAATTATTACGAGTGCGGGAAGGGGACGGGCGCAGGGGCAAAAATAAAGAAATTCAGACAGAACGTTGGAAAATAGTATTTATTAGCTTTAAAAACCCGAGAAAACGATTGCGGATATTTTTGAAAGGATGAAATAATTAGGAGGGGCGGGAACGGTGGGTGAAGGAAGGAACACGCACGTCGTGCGCGCGTGTACACGCTGCCGCAGGCAGTGGGGGCCCGGACTGATTATTCCACCGATGAGAGAAGAATTTGTTTTGTTTTGTATTTTATATTTATGTTTTTCCCTTACAATAATACAGTGATTTATTAAGAGTGACGAACATAAATGCGTACGCGCAGCGCACAATGACCTGCGCTGCCGAAGGCTGTGGTGATCCGGTGCGACATTTTCGCCGATAAGAATGTTTTTTTTCTCTTTTTTTTTTTTTTTTTTTTTTTTTTTTTTTCACATGATAAAAATTAATGCAATTCTGATAATTCATTAATTATAGTGATTCATTTAAAAATAGTGACCAGCGAAGCGGACGTAGCCTGCTAGTTTACAATAAAAATGTAATTTTTCGAAGATTTTCACTTTGATAACAAAGCATAATTAGAAAAACATTTTTACAATCTTGTTCTTGAAGTGCAACACAATATATATCAATATCTTACAGTTATAGATGAAGTTAAGCTTGATGTTTAAAAAAAAAAAAAAAAAAAAAAAGATTGAAACGGCATTCACAAAAAAGTCAGTTTTAGACGAACCACAGGATAAGATTGGTAGCGAATTTGTTGGGTCACAAGGAGGTATCGTCATATCATACAGTCGGCAGCAAAATTATTGTAGCACTAGCAATAATATTTACAGTCGGTAACAGAAGTGTCCGAACACTAGCAAAAAAAGTACACTTTTTACGGTTTGGTTAAATAAATCCTTGTCAAATCCTGTTCTTAGTCAGTGTAAGAACAAGATTCGATAAGGATTTATTTAACAAAACCGTATGAAGTGTACTTTTTTTACATAGGAATTTTTGCTAGTGTTCGGACACTTTTGTTACCGACTGTACTTAAAAGGTGGGCACTTAACACTGTTTTGTTAAGCAAATATTTGTCGAGTCATGGTCTTAATCTTATATTGTTTATAAAAAAGTAAGTTGATGATAAAAATTAGCGATCAAGCTTAAAAAAATATATGACAATTTTAGATGTGTACTTCAATAATTTTGCTGCCGACTGTAGAACAGTACTTGGGATGTGAATCCAGTGAGATGATTGCTCGGAAAAAAGTAAACTGGAGAAGCTTGTAGATGGAAACCTGAATAGGTACGTAAGGCGGTATCATTTGGAGAATAACTTGTAGAAGAAGAGCAATCATCTCACTGGATCCACATCTCAAGTACTGTTCTATGACATGACGTTACCTTCTTGTGACCCAACAAAGTTCCTACCAATCTTATCCAGCGATTCATCTAAAAGTGACTTTTTGTGAATGTCTTTTCAATCTTATTTTCTCTCTACAGTCGGTAGCAAAAATTATCCTAGCACTAGCAAAAATTCCCATGTAAAAAAAGTACACTTAATACTGTTTTGTTAAATAAATCCTAGCAATCTGAGCCCTAGCAAAAATTCCTATATAAAAAAAGTACACTTAATGCTGTTTTGTTAAATAAATTCTTGTCGAATCATGTTCTTAGACTGACATTACCCATTGCGCAGTACTAGTACGACGTTAAACCCAACCCAACCAAATCAACCCCCCCCCCTACATCAAGCTTAACTACATCTATAACTGTAATATATGGATATAGTTATAGGTTCAAGTTGGGGTAAAGTGAGTATACTTAAGAATTTGCTATATATTTAAAATATTACAATATATTTAATAATTTCTTTCTGGTTGGTTTGTTGGTTGGGTTTAATATCGTACTAGTACTGCGAAATGGATACTTGGAGGCGGTCTGGGACACCTCTACGGATGATCCGGAGACATGCCATCACAATTTTGATTCTCCACGGAGAGGATGGCTGCCCCGCTTCGGTGACCTTCAGAGGTATAATTTGAATGGGAACAAGGAATACATTGCGGCTACGACGGATTTTACGGGCACCAGCCACCGTTAGTGTACACGACGGTCTTTGGCCGGCTCGAGTATCGAACTCACAATCTTCCAGTTACAGTCGGTAACAAAAGTATCCAAATACTAGCAAAAATTCCTATATAAAAAAGTAGAGTTAATAATGCTTTGTTAAATAAATTCTTGTCGAATCATGTTCTTATTCAGTCTAAGAACATGATTCGACAAGGATTTATTTAACAAAACAGTGTTAACTCTACTTTTTTTATATAGGAATTTTTGCTAGTGTTCAGATACTTTTGTTACCGACTGTACGAGCTCGGTGCTCTACTGACCGGCCACCATGACCATATTTCTTTCTGTTTCGTATTTATTAGATGACTACAAAGTATTTCTGCAGCAAAAGAAAAAATAAAAAATAAATAAAAATAAAAAATAAAAATAAAAATAAATAGTGGCAACACAAAAATTATCGTTTTTAATTAAAATGGTTGTTCTGCATACAACATATGGCATCTATTACTCTTAAAACTTCTCTTTTTCTTTTTTTAATAGCGAAATTGTAAAATATTTTTTTGAAAAATAAGAAGTATGGAATATCTAAAAGCGGATATTCACATGAAGTACAGTTAAATTTATTGTATTTTTTATATTCTATGTTATATTTTATCATGTGGGGTAAAGTGGATATAGCATTAGACTTAACTATATGGCTAATTAATAATGGATTATATGGGTCATTCTCACGAAAACTGTCATTATGAGAAAATGGAAGAGCAAAAAAAGTTTTGAATATATATATATATATAAGAAAGTGTTAATTTCGCTAAAATCGCGTATATGGACAACAAATACGTGGTCAAAATATTTTTAATAACCTACTATCTCTATTTTCAATTCAAATTTTTAAAACTATGGAAAATATTTTTTGATAATTACAAAATGGCCGTAAAGTAGTCCTTTTAGAAATTGACATTTATTTATTTTAAATATTGCTAATATATCAATCGACTTTATTGTTATATACTAGTGCTACTTTCCCGCTGCCACAGGACGTTTTGCTTTCATATCACGCTTATATAGGAACTACAAATGTTTTACAGTCGGTAACAAAAGTGTCCGAACACTAGCAAAAATTCCTATGTAAAAAAAAAAATACACTTTTTACGGTTTTGTTAAATAAATTTTCGTCGAATCCTGTTCTTAGTCAGTGAAAGAACATGATTCGATAAGGATTTATTTAACAAAACCGTATGAAGTGTACTTTTTTCACATAGGAATTTTTGCTAGTGTTCGGACACTTTTGTTACCGACTGTACCTTATGAAATGTCGTCCTTAAAAGTGTACTCCAAAACAATCACTGCGTGTTTCTGAAATTTATGGATTTTGTTTAGTTCTTTCATCTTTGTGCACCAGCTTTAGTGCACATTTTAAAAATTTCTCTTGCGTAATTTATTTAAATTAATTACTGAATTAATAGGGAACATCCCATAGTTAACTTTAATAATATATATCAATTCAAGGAATTCTACGAATATTTATGGGAGTTAGAATACAGACAGACAGACGGAGAGTCAGAAAGACATACAGGTAGACTAATTGAATTCCTAATTACTCTTAAATGTTGTTGGAAAGCGCCGTTGGAAAATCCGTTTTCAACAATTTCCGTTTAATCTGTGTGACTCGTTTCGAGTGGCATTCTAAATCAATTATAATACTGTATTGTATAATAATACTGTATTATATATATATATATATATATATATATATATATATATATATATATATATATATATATATATATATATATATATATATATATTGTGCATTGGAATAATAAATGCAAATTTAATTATAACTTTGTACAAAATTAACTATTAAAATGCGTTTAAAAAAATATACCTCATAGAACACAATGCTTTAACATTCTTTCAGGTACCAATGTGGGTGTACTTCCTCCATTTTCAGTAGAGAACCTCCCATAGTAAATTTGAATAACATATATGAGTTTCAAGGAATTCCATAAATATTTACAAGAGTGACGGCCTTATTCGCCAAACCAGTGTTAACCCATGGTTCACGTAACACTTGTGTTAGAGTTAACACTCCCTTAACGCTGGGTTGGAAAGTTTTCGTATTCACCAACCATGGATTTGTTGAACCCAGAGTTATCTGGAGAAATTTGTAAAAGTCTCGCTGATTGGTCAATAAAAAAGCAGTGTATTAAAAAAAGTAAACAAGTGTTTTTTCGCTGTAACTGTAACATGCTCATGTAACGCCAAAGTTAACCCACCAATTTTAGAAGATAAAAAAAAAAAAAAAAAAAAAAAAAAAAAAAAGGAGTTAACTCGAGTGTTAAATCGCTGATTTTGCGCGTTGAATACCAAATTGAGATAACCTAGCATATTCCCCGGTTAACCACCGTGCAGGGATGGAACACGGACGCAGTATTCATACCGAAATTTGTTTAAGAAATTTCTCTACTTATAATATCGTTGATTTAAGAAGTAGAATTTTTTTTTTTTTTTTTTACATTCATAGTGGTATGAGTTATGCGCCCGTGTTCCATCCCTGTCAGCGTAAAAAATTTGGTGAATAAGGCTGTTGGAGCGCGGAATGACGGACGGATAGGCAGACAAACCGAAGTCATAAACACTTTTCAACTTTGTTGGAATGTGTTAAAAAAGATTTATCTGCAGTTTTGCTTACATTTTGCTAATTACCCACATTACTCCACATACTACTCATTTCACCCAATGCTATCGGGTAAAGCGGGTGTAAAACTTAATCTATTTCCTAGCATTACTATTTATTTATTTTTAAATATTGAGACGAAAATGCATGTGTAATTTATTCCTTACAATTGTAATATATATGTGCAACAAAAAATTATTATATTTTTCGAAATCTTATATAAATTTTGTACGACTGATTTTCTAAAACGGTGTTTTTATACCCATATTACTCCACCCAGCCCTATATTGTGCTGCACTTCAAGAACGAGATTGTATAAATGTCTTCCTGATGATACTTTTTTAATAAAAGCGAAAAGCTGCAAAAAAAAGTACACTTAATACAGTTTTGTTAAATAAATCCTTGTCGAAACATGTTCTTAGTCAGTCTAAGAACATGTTTCGACAAGGATTTATTTAACAAAACTGTATTAGGTGTACTTTTTTATATAGGAATTTTTGCTAGTGTTCGGAGACATTTGTTACCGACTGTACATACAGGGTGATTTTTTTTTTAAACTGACGCTATTCAGAGTCCCCTGTAGCGAGATCTAACAACCAGAATGGCACCAAACTTGGCATGGAGACAAATGATGACATGGGAAGCAGGATTCCGTGAAAAAAAATTAGTTCAAAAAATCATTCATAAGGGTATTCATGGCGCTATTGTACCTCACCAAGCCAAGAATTACCTTAAAACAAAGATATCAAATTAAAATACAGGGTGTTTCAAAACTCATGGGAAAAAATTTAAGAGGTGGTAGAAAACATCTAAACAAGCCATTTTCACCATACAATGCATGGGCAGAGAGCAAGCGGTGACCGCTAGAGGGCGCTGTAATGGAAAGTATAAAGCGTGCGTTTTCTTACACATCGTCATTTCTACTATGGATTTCAGCAGGAATAACGACCTACAGTAATCAGGAAAAGGCGGACATGTATTTTATGTATGGTTTAGCGAATGGGAATGCTCTGGAAGCCGCAAGACTGTTGTGGTAATTTTCGGTCAGGCACGTGTCTTCTCGGGAAACACTGCCTGTACAGTCTTGCGGCTTCCAGAGTACAGTCGGTAACAAAAGTGTCCGAACACTAGCAAAAATTCCTATGTAAAAAAAGTACACTTCGTACGGTTTTGTTAAATAAATCCTTGTCGAATCCTATTCTTAGTCAGTGTAAGAACATGATTCGATAAGGATTTATTTAACAAAACCGTATGAAGTGTACTTTTTTTGCATAGGAATTTTTTCTAGTGTTCGGACACTTTTGTTACCGACTGTATTCCCATTCGCCAGACCGTGCATAAAATGCATGTCTGCCTTTTCCTGATTACTATACGTCGCCATGCCTGCTGAAATCTGCGGTAGAAATGATGATTAGCAAGAAAACGCGCGCTTTATACTTTCCATTACAGCGCCCTCTAGCGGTCACTACTTACTCTCCGCCCATGCATTGTATGGTGAAAATGGCTTGTTTAGATGTTTTCTACCTCCCCTTAAATTTTTGCGCATGAGTTTTGAAACACCCTGTATAAATTCATACATTAGTAGGCGACAACAACGCCAATAATTTGGACTGTAAAATTATATAGATGGTTAAAAAAAATAGTCTCAGCGGAAGTGAGCCAGCGCAAGGGAATATGCGACTCACATTATCAGAACGCGCATTACTAGTGAAGTTGTATTATCTTAATCAGTGCAATGCACCCACAGCTGTTCGTCAGTTTAGCACCTAACAGAAGCAACGTGATTAGCCAAACGTTACAATTAAAAATTATTGATGATTATTGAATAAAAAATCCACCAGATCTGGCAACACTGGTACTCATGCAGCGCGATAAACAGTTCCGTATAGTGCGTAACACAAATTTAACATTTTTACACAGCAAAGGAATTTCACCCAACAAAGTTTATCTCCTAATACTTTGAAGGGAATGATTAAGAAGTTCGAGGAAACAGAGTTACTGACAATTCGTGCACGCAGAGGACGTAAACTTGTGTCAGAAGAGGTGATATCAGATGTTGGAACTGCAATCGTTGATGGATCATAGGGAATCATTGCGGATAGTAGCAGCTCTCGGGGTGTAGCGCGACAATTGAATATAAATTTTTATACGGTATAGAAACTCTTGCGGCGAGTTCTCCTCTACTATCCATGCAAAATCAGTTGCTTACTTGAACTCAAACACAATGATTCTGATAAACGACTGACATTTGCTCTGGGGTTTATTTCCAGGATAGATGTTGACAATAATTTCTCATGGGAAATTCGGTGGGGAGATGAGGCTCATTTTCATCTGAATGGGTTTGTTAACACGCAAAATTGCCGAATTTGGGCCTCTGAACAGCTTCACTCTGTGCAAGAAATTCCTTTGCTGTGTAAAAATGTTAAATTTGTGTTACGCGCCATACGGAACTGTTTATCACGCTGTATGAGTACCAGTGTTGCCAGATCTGGCGGATTTTTTATTCAATAATCACCAATAATTTTTAATTGTAACTTTTTGCTAATCACTTCGAAGATTGACAGTCTAATATGTATATTAAATATCACATCCAAAAATTATTGAATAAAAAATCTGTAAGATCTGGCAAGACTAATGAGTACTTATCACAATTGTTTGGTTGTGTTTTGTGGTAGCGCGTTATACGGAAGTCAACTGTAGTTACTCAAAAAAGTTTAGATGCAAACACAATACCTTTTGTAGATTAACTTCGTCTTTATTTCACGACTAATATTTTTGTACTTTTTCTCGGTATGAATCTTAATGGATAATGTCCTTTCTATGGTAGAACTTAATTTATTTTTCTAATTATACAGACGGACCCTAATACATTTTTGCTAATTCTATCAAAAATTGATTTAAAGTACATAAATAGAACATTTTCTGAACTGCCTTGATCTCAGAAATTAGAATATGAGGTCAAAAAAGGGGTTACCATTGAAAAAAATGAAGTTGATGCCTATTTTAATATGTAGAGGACCCCTTAAGCAAAATCCAACTATACCCTTATAAAATAGACTTTATTACTAATCGATCGACACCAGCTGCATATTTATAGGACGATTTGTGACGAAATTAGTAGGGCGGTGGCTTTTTTTTTTTTTTTTTTTTTTTCTGACTGTACACACGTGTTGTGCAGAGTGGATATGATTCCAGGGATGGAACACGGGCGCAGAATTCATACCGGAATCCGTTTAAGAAATTTCTCTACATATAATATCGTTGATTTAAGAAGTAGAAAATTTTCTTACATTGATAGTGGTATGAATTCTGCGCCCGTGTTCCATCCCTGTGATTCATGTCTTCAAACTTCTATATTTTTGAACAGTAATGTTCATCTTATCTAATAGTAGAATTTAATTAATTAAACAAAAATTCTATTACAAAATAGTGGTAGTCAAAATTTAAAAAGTCGCATATAGAATCTCATCCAAAATAAGTAACCACAAGAATCTGTTAAATCCAAAATAAGTTTGTTTAAACAAGAAAACCAAATAATTTAAGAAATATCGAGAACACACTGTTATTTCTCGAAACAAAGAATGCTCAATTTGTAAACCACATTTTTTAAAAACAGCTTTTAGAAAAGGTGTATTATACCCCAAATCTCAAACTGACGAAATAAATATCTCTCTTAAATTTCAAAAGAACTTGAACATTCCAAATCGGCAAGAGAGTGAATATTATTACAGTAATATTTGGCAGATGCACGGTGGGATGGTAGGGTTTGAATATGTTTCCTTAAATTTGAAACAATTGTTTTAAAGTTTGTTTTCAAATGATCCAATTTTTTATGGAACTTTAATGGGGACATGAAACCATAAATATCTAGTCTAATACTTTTACTCATATTGAATTATTAAAAGTAGCCTCGATAAAGAATCCGATAAGGAAAATAACAAAAAATGCGGCTAAATATGCGGTTCTCTTGACAAACTATGCTTGATCACCGCATAAAACAACATAAATAAATAAAATAAAACAAACAAATAAAACAGTGTTACATCGATATGCTATATGCGATTACGTATTTTCAATTCAACTGTTTCAGATGTTCTTAGCAATTTCAAATAAACACCATTCTTCTTCCTGAGACTTTTTTTTGCTCATGTTCCACAAAGAGAGAAAGTCTAAACTATTATCAAAAGTAAACGGACAGGAAATACAAAATCAACTCTAACTCACATCACAGATGTTTATATTGCAATGATATTATTATGGTAATATCATGTATCTTTGACGTTCAGGCTAATAAATTATAGCAAACTAACATTCAGTCAAATGATTCTTTTGAATAATATCTTCAGTTAAACTAATATGAGACTAACATTTCTGCCATAATTGGTTTATTCAAGGAAATAATAAAAATCTGTATGTAAGGTTAACGTAGATATTACTGTAAAAGGATTATTTGACTAATATTAAATTTTAGGTACCTATTAATTTTTACTGTGTTTTGAATGAACAGGAACAAATTATTGCACTGTTAATAATGCACTGCTAAGATCCCTTTCTTAGGTGATAGAACGTTTTTCCCTATCCCAAATAATCCATTTGCCAATCTATATTGTGTTGGCTTTTTGTAAGATATTCGTTCTTCCTATTTTCCCTTCAGAAAAATAAAAAAGTTGACAGCGTTGTTTATTTAATAGGGCAGGGATGGAACACGGGCGCAGAATTCATACCGGAATCTGTTTAAGAAATTTCCATACCTATAATATCGTTGATCTAAGAGGTAGAAAATTTTCTTACAGTCATAGTGGTATGAATTCTGCGCCCGTGTTCCATCCCTGATAGGGTAATGCCAATAATATATTAATGAGCTAATAGGTTCTATTGGAATAATAGTATTATTTAGTCTGTTAACGTGAAATAACTCCCATCTTAGTATAAACACTACGATATTCAAACACAAAAATATGGATAACAAGATTAAAAAATAAAATAAAATAAAATAAAATAAATAACGGTAAAAAACTAGGAAGAATTATTGAATATAGGGAAAAATTATTTAACCTACGTAGCTGCCAATATTTTAATTTATTCTGGAGTAGTTTTAGCCCCGCCTCTATTTCGTACCACTTATTTTTTAAAAGTAATTTTTTTCTTTTTCTATTGAAGTTATGTATTGAAGAAAAATTTTCTATAAATAAACTGGTGCGAAATAAAGGCAGGGCTAAAAGTACTCAGGAATAAATTAAAATATTGGCAGCTATGATCCTATTCTTGTTGGGCATTTCTATTTTACAGAATAAGCTCCGCCTTAATGCGTTTGTCTAAAACATTGTATTTAACCATACATGCCAATATCCTAAGTAATATTCCGAAGTAGTGTTAGTCACGCCTTTTTTCTGACACCAGTATTTTATGATAGACCTTTTTCTTCTTATTTAATCGCAATTACATTTGGAGAGTACAACTTAAAAAAAATACTGGTAAAGCTGGGACTAACAATACTACAGAATACTAATTAGATTGTTGGCAGGTATAGTTTAACTTCAGGCGTTCGAGTTCTATAATATTCTATTACAAAAATATGTATAAAAAGATTAAAACAAAAAATTGTCGGTAAAAAACTGGAGAAAATTGTTTGATATTCAAGGAAATAGAGTTAACATATTTTATTTTATTTTTAAAGAAAAGCAGAATTATACTTGCAAAACATTTAAAATACCTTATAAAAAACTTTTCCATTTATTTAGCTTATTAATTTCAGACACTCCGTGTCCATCTTCAGAGCCAATAACTAAACGTCGTCGTTCTTCTGATGTTTACTCTGCTGGGGAACGTTGTGGTTGCCGTTTCGCTTCACTTCATAATCTTTCAGTAGTTGTTGCCAGGCAGTGTGGATGAGATAGTGCTCTCTATCGTTTACAGCATTATTGTTAGTTATAATTTCGAGGGCCTCCCGTTTTAGTGCATAGCTATGGTTATTGTAAGGGGCTATTTTTTTATGTTAATGGAGTTAATATTTATGGGGTTATTTTTATGGGTGGTGGAGAAAGCTGTAGAGGATTTTCCTAATTTTAAGTCTGTACGGCGTTCTTTTTCTCGTTCTGAAATTTTACGTTTGGTCATTCCGATATAGCAGGCTTTATTTCCGTTAGTATGTTCAAAGTCTATTTTATAAATGCCGGGGGTAGATTTTTGCTGAATGAGGTCTTTTTCATTTCGGATGTGTTGAAAGATGTTTTCGTTAGGTTCAACACAAACCTAATAAAAACATCTTTCAACACATCCGAAACGAAAAAGACCTCATTCAGCAAAAATCTACCCCCGGCATTTATAAAATAGACTTTGAACATACTAACGGAAATAAAGCCTGCTATATCGGAATGACCAAACGTAAAATTTCAGAACGAGAAAAAGAACGCCGTACAGACTTAAAATTAGGAAAATCCTCTACAGCTTTCTCCACCACCCAAAACAATAACCCCATAAATATTAACTCCATTAACATAAAAAAAATAGCCCCTTACAATAACCATAGCTATGCACTAAAACGGGAGGCCCTCGAAATTATAACTAACAATAATGCTGTAAACGATAGAGAGCACTATCTCATCCACACTGCCTGGCAACAACTACTGAAAGATTATGAAGTGAAGCGAAACGGCAACCACAACGTTCCCCAGCAGAGTAAACTTCAGAAGAACGACGACGTTTAATTATTGGCTCTGAAGATGGACACGGAGTGTCTGAAATTAATAAGCCAAATAAATGGAAAAGTTTTTTATAAGGTATTTTAAATGTTTTGCAAGAGTTAACATATTTATATTTTGAAAATTAAGCCCGCCTTTACGTGTTTCTTTAAAGCGTTACATTATGTTACAAAATTATTTTACATATTTCTGATTAAATCATTGAAATGTTGTCTTTAGCAAACGATGTGGTAAATGCTACTGGTGTTTATATATACTGGCGTCTATTAAAGAGTCAAACACGAATACACAAAATAATTTTTTTATGTAAATTATTCAGAAGATGGCGGGGCTCATTTTTTTGGGCTGTCATCACAATCTCCTGCCTACAATGCGTTAATTATGTAAAAATAAGTTAAATTTTATAGTAAAAATCGGAAAGTTACTTAGAAATCAATGATAATTACAAAGGGAAAAAAGGAAGGTGTAAAAAATTTCCAGTAGGTTTTGAACTCTCTGGTAGAATTGATTCGAATGATGATATGTGAGGGCATTTGCCATCTGACACCTGTTAGAAATATAATATCACTATAACTCGAAAATTAATGATAGGAATAATCTGTAAATTTTAAAACCATGTTTTTAATAAGGCTTATTCTGTTCGTGCAAAAACAAATATGGGTCTCAATTAAAAATATGTTTTTAAGGTTAAGATTTTATTTAGTGTGCCTCATCCATTTAGCGTATTTAGAATTGCCACAATCCTTAATATATTCCAGAGTACTTTTTAGTACCGATTTTATTTCACACCACTTAATTTATAAAACAATTGCAAAGTTGGCAAGTTTTATAATTTATTTTGGAACATTTTTAGCTACGCCTTTCTTTCGCACTAGAATTTTTGTAGAACATTTCTCTCCAATACGACGATTAACCCTTTCAGTCGCAGTGTTCCCGCTGATGGAACACCTAATTTTAATTCTCAAGTGCAAAAACTCATCCCGGAAATTTTTTAGCAAAAATGAAATTAAAAATTTCTTGTATTCGTGAAAATTAAAAGTTTCTTGTATTTAATTATGTTCGTAAATTCCGGTGGCAGTGTAATATAAATGAACCGAATTACCTTGCGTCGTAAAGGGTTAAAATACTCCGGAATAAATTGAAATGTTGGGATCTATGCAACTTTTACGAGTTGTTGTTGTCGATAATGTTTACTTATAAAGTGATTTATTTATTTATTAAATTAAATATTATTTGAATTTAATAAGGTTTACTTACAGATGTTTCAAACCGAAAATTTCTCGAAAAGGAACAATGCTAATTTTTTATTTTTTAAATATTTATGATCCGCTATGTGTCTAAAAGCCATTTTTAAAATTAGTTTAGTAATTTTTAAAATAAATTAAGTAGTGAACGTTAAAGGGTTAAACGTTTTTGCTGGGTGGCACCTGTGCACAAAGCACGCTACCCGGAAGTTGACTTGGTAACAATCAGAAGCGAAGCTCAAATAACTGTTAAAAGAAAAAAGAAAGAAAGAGTCTAGTCTAAGTGTTTAATGACAGGTGTTTGTGTCCCCGGAAATTGCTACTAGAATTAATAGTGATATTAGTAGCAGTTTTCCAGTAAAGTTTAGCAATTAAATAAAACCAAAAATATAATTCATAATTACTGGTGGGGAAAAAAAACCAGGAACACAAACACCCCTGTTAATGGGAAAATTTAAATAGGATAAAATTTGAATTTAAATTTAAATTAGTTAGATTAGATTAAAATGCAAAAAGGATTTAGAATGAAAATTCAAGTTAGTTAAAAATTTAATTAAACAGAATTAAGGGAGGGACCACTACAAATTTTCAACTTCCAAACAAAAACGAAGTCTCAAGCTCTAAGGCAAGAGAACAGACTGTCATGGTTCGTCCGGCCACGCATATTTTCAAGGACTCTTCCACCAATATTTTTATACGATTTATTTTCTTTTAGCTTTTAACACTTTCGACATATCAAAAATTGCTATATAATATTATTGGTGCAGAAAATCAATGAAATTCAAGGACTGTACGAACTATGGACTGTAGGCTTTCGAAAGGATTTCCACTTTTCCAAACCTGGCATTACTATTTTTAATTTTATTTAAAGTGTTTTTAAGTTTAGTTGAAAGTTCGGAGAATCTATTTAACTTTAAACTCGTGAGCTATTTCATTTAGAATTTGAGAGAGTTCTGATATTTCGTTTACTGAGGAGATTGACTGAGTTTGAGGGGTGGGGTTAGAACTGGAGGGTTCGACTATATGAGAGTAAGTAATTTCGGATTGGACGAGCCTGGAGGTGGGTGCTTTACGTCTATTTTCAGGAAAATATGAACATTCGGGATAACTTGCGGGATGTTCACTTCCGCAATTACAACATTTTAGCTTTGCCTGTTTAATTTTGTCTTTCCCGAATTCGTAAATTTTAGATTCAGGAGAACCAGAGAAATTAACGCTTCTGGTTTTCATCCTTAAGACGGAATGATGGTAGTAAGTACTGACAGTTAAAACATTGCATAGTTCGGGTGAGGTTTCTGTAATTTTCTACGTTAATGCAAAAATAAAGAAATCCGTCCAATTTAAATATTTCTTTGGAGTGCAAAAAAGTGGGAGGGGAAGTTTCGTGTTAAAACTGGTTACTTGAGCGACCTCGATAACTTAAATCTTAAGCTCAGTTAAAGCATCTTCTAGTCTAAAATGGTGGTGTTAAGCTGGAGCCCTCGGATAACAGTCTTAACCCTTTAACGTTCATTACTTAATTTATTTTAAAAATTACTAAACTAATTTTAAAAATGGCTTTTAGACGCATAGCTGATCATAAATATTTAAAAAATAAAAAATTAGCATTGTTCCTTTTCGAGAAATTTTCGGTTTGAAACATCTGTAAGTAAACCTTATTAAATTCAAATAATATTTAATTTAATAAATAAATCACTTTACAAGTAAACATTATCGACAACAAAAACTTGTAAAAGTTGCATAGATCCCAACATTTCAATTTATTCCGAAGTATTTTGACCCTTTGCGGCACAAGGTAATTCGGTTCATTTAAATTACACTGCCACCGGAATTTACGAACACAATTAAAATAAAAGAAATTTTAAATTTTCATGTTAAAAAAACGGCATTTTCTGCTGTGTTATAAATGTAAATTTTTGCTAAAAAATTTCCGGGATGAATTTTTGCACTTGAGAATTAAAATTAGGTGTTCCATCAGCGGGAACACTGCGACTGAAAGGGTTAAGAAGGGCTACAGATTTTTGTGGCATAATAAAATAGCTCACTTTCATCTTTTCGTGTTTTTAGTAATGAACTCGTAGTCCTCCGGTTTATTCTCTTCAATATGTGACAAAGATTAAATAAGAAGAAAATCATTCTTAAAGGATAGTGGAATGAAAAAAAGGCGGGTCTAAGAATGCTCCAGAATAAATTAAAAACGTTTGCAACTCTTTAACTGTTTATAATATATAACTATAATGAAGAAAAAAAAAATCTTATAATAAAAGTGGTATGAAAAAAGGCGGAGCAAAATATGAACTGGAATAACATAGTTCGTACAGTCCTTGAGTTTTCTTAATTTTCTGCACTAGTATTATTATTTAGAAAATTTTGATATTAAAAAGCCTTAAAACTTAAAAGGAAATGTATTGTATAAAAATACTGGTGGGTAAAGTCCTTGAAAAAAGGCGTAGCCGTACGAATCATGAATAAATTAAGGAACTTGGTAACTCTGCACATTTCGTGTTGATGTGAGCGCGCTGGATTGCCAATAAGTAGCAACTTGAGTGAATTGTTTTCTCTGACTTACCGTCCGTGAAGTCATGTGTATACGTCATCGTGTATGTAGGAAACGTAGCTAAAGAAATCGGTATTCCTTCTGGGATTAGTTGGCATAGCTTGATATGTGCTCAATTGGCATAGCTATGGCATAGCTTGACTTTCCTTAATAATAGTTCAAAGGCTAAAGAACCTCTCCAAGATGAAAAGTTTCACCCTCAGCCTGCTGCTAAGACGATGGTGAAGATTTTCATTTGATAATTCCTACGAACGGCCGAGAATTTCAAAAAGACGCCGAGAGGTCACACCCAGTGTTGCCAGATCTGGCGGATTTTTTATTCAATAATCACCAATAATTTTAAAAAGAGATATTTGCTATACACAATAGATGATTAATCTTAGAAGTCATTGGGCAAACGTTGCAATAAAAAATTATTGGTGATTATAGAATAAAAAATCCTCTACACTGATCACGCCAAACAAGAAAAATAACGAATCCTGCATGAAACCAAGGGTCTCCTGACTACAAAATAAATGACTGTTTTGATCAAATGCCATACTTGCCAACCATCTAATTATGAACCGTACATTTTTTAGTACCCGCCTTTTTTTTTTCACACCAATAATTTTTTAGAGTAATTTTAGTCTTATTTAATCGTAACAACATTTGGAAAGAATAACTGTAAAAATATAGTGGTGTGAGAAAAAGGGCGTTTTTTCAGGGGGCGTTAACAATTGTACGGTTATTAATGAGATGGTTGGCAAGTATGAAATGCCAATTTTGTCAGTTCCTCAGAAAAATTGACGAAACCGATGGCAATGAGATTTGCATGTCCACGATAATCGGAAAGGAGAAAAACGTAAATGGGCAGACAAGAATGATTCAATTTTATGCAATCAAAGTAAAGGAGTTGAAAAATTGAACCCATAGCTGTTCAAATAAACAAGCGCATTTCCTACCTTCCTGGTTGATTTCAAACATTGAGCTAATTCTGTTTGAAAACCATAGGTATCTTTAATATTAAGCAGAATTTATTTTTCTTGGTAAATTCATTATTTGTTTACACATTCAAGCATAAATTCTAGACCAAATATTAATAAACTATCTCAAAAAAAATTTTTTTTTTCTCGAAAATTATTATATCCTGCCTAAGTAACCCTATACCAATTACGATATGCCAATTCGCAACTACGGGTATGCCAACTAGCCCTGCACCCGGGGTTACATAGTTGCCAACCTAACCCAGAGGATTGGTAGAACCAGCTTATTTTTCCACACCAGTCTTTTTAGTACGACAGGACTATTTCTTTCAGACAGCGATTTTGCGTTGTCAAACTTCCAATGTTTGCCAATATTCAATTTCACCATTTAATTTCTTAAACTATCTTAAAATAGTTAGGAATTTTATTTTTAAACTCATCAACCATGGAAATACATTTTAAGTAGTTTCGAGTATAAGATTGATTCTTTTTATACCAACTATGTGAAAAATGCTAGAGCCGGGAATTGAACCCAGGCCCTCCGCTTAACGTGCGGATGCTCTTCCACTGAGCCACCCTGGTTGATAAGCATCTCAACATTTCTCACTTAATAACCGTTACATCTGCTTTTGCAGATACGGTGACATTGCCAAGGCTTATTATGTGAGAAATGTCGAGCTTGTTATAAGCCAGGGTGGCTTATAACAAAAAAAGTGTATTTATGACTATTTAAACAGTTATTTAATTTATGGGTCATATATGATTTTGTAGCCAAAAGCTTAGCTTTCCGTTGCATTCACCAGAATTCCTCTACGTTTTTCAGAAAAAAAAAATCAAAATTTATATCAACTAGCTCCAGTCTCTTCTAATTTAGTAATTGAATTAACAATTGAAAAATATTCGGCATTTTGCAAATATTTGTTTATAATGTTAGTTAATTTTTCTAATCTTATTTTTCTGTTGGAAATTTTCTTTTACAATTTTCTTTTTTAATTTATTTATAGTTTTGGTTACTTCTTCAACAAATGAGTAAAACGTTGTTTTAGATATTTCAAAAACACTGTTTTCGGAAAAGATTCGTTGGCTTATAGCGCAAAACTAAATCCTTCGAAAATTCTATAAATGACTAACAGAACTGTAAAAAAAGAAAAGTGATTACTGATGACTGTAGACTAGAATTTGTCTATATTTTTACGTGCTACTTTTTATACGATATTGCAGTAAAAGTGGAAACGGATGGAAGTTTTTTCTTTTCCATGAAGGTGGACTTTGTATTCTGTGAATTTGTATAAGATTATATAGAAGAAAGTTTTGTGGTGACTTGGTGACCACAATATATTATTTTATTTTATTTATTTTTGAAGCACTTCATCTACTCCATTTATTTTATTGTAACATTTTTTTTTGAAGAGCGGTTCCAAAAGTAACCATTTGTCCAAAAAAACATATTTAGAGTTCCAAAAATTTTTTAAGCAAAATAAGTAACATCGTCATGCAAAAATCGCCACGTAAAAAAAAATCGATTTTTCAAAAATTACAAAAATCTAGATTTTTTATGATCCACCGGTCCTTGTAGTTGCATTTAGTAAAATAATCTGAATTACTGCATTAAAAAAAAAAAAAAAAAAAAAAAAAAATGCATATTATCGTGTTATAACGATTGAATACCAAGAGAATGGGCGTGAAAGTGTATGATGACGCAAAAATCCCCAACATTTTCTTGATTTCATAATACTATGAAAGACACTCAATGAATTCTGACATCATCGCAAAAATTTTCTCAACACTCAACGTCTAACAATAAGACATATGTATACGTTAAAATAAATGTAAAAAAAGATATAAAAACCTTCAGACAATATGAAAGCAAAACTGATGTATGGTTGAATATTAGTGACAGTAATGCTTCACATTGTAGTTGGTCTAAATTTCACACTGAAATCATTGTCACAATATTTTGTTCTTTTGTAAAACATAAAAAAAAAAAAAAAAAACTTTTTTTATACAGGGTGATTACAATTAAAGTTACGATTTCAAAACGGTATAATTTTAAAACTACCCATCAGAGCAATTTTATATTTTACCAGAGCAATCGTGAGGCAATTAAATGTTGTTTAGTGGGGGGGGGGGGGGAGAGGAAGTAGTCAACATGTTCCTATAGATGGAGATGTCAGGGTAATGCCAGGGGAAACGCCTAAATAGACTCATTAAACACAGGAATGTTGTTAGCAACACAATGGAATAGCAGGAAACAATAGACTTCAAGGTTTTACAACAATTTTTTTTATCAAAAAGACAAGAATATGTGTTTAGAGCGGAAACAGACATAGTGAAAAGAGAAAAAGAGGAGCTTCATGAAACAAATACATTACGGATAATTAACGGCACATTTTGGAATTTTTTTTTTTTCTTTTGCCAGACAAAATTTCATTGCCTCACGATTGCTCTGGTAAAGTATCCAATCGCTCTGATTTAGTAGTTTTAAAATTATAGCATTTTGAAATCGTAACTTTAATTATAATCACCCTGTATATTGTAATATTTGTTTATATGTACCATTTTATAATATTTCTTTATTCCTTTTGCATTATTATTATACGAAATTTAAATAAAATTTCCTTACTTGTACTTTAATTGAACAACAAATGCAATACGTTTCGAAAGAAATGAAACTTTCTTCCGCAGATAAAAGATGCATGTTATCTAAATGGAATTTACTGTCTCATGTTTTTTCAACCTAGGTAGCACGTTTTTTGGAGGGAAAAAAAGATAAATTTATTTTGAAACGTCATCATTGTTGAACCCCCAACTGGAAGATTATTTTCATTGAATGTTTTTAAAATGTACAGAAGCGGGGTTATCTCGGTGGAGAAGTGGATGAAGTTATAAATTGTATTTTCTATTTCATTAGCACTCTCCCCCTCTTTCAGTATGGTGTTTTTCTTTAAATTTATAAAGAATTATTTAAACTTTACAACTCCAATGAAATGTCAAAATTGAGTCTGCGTGAGTCATAGCTGGAAATTTTACTTTTATTTTCTCCTTTATGCCCTGAAAAGTGACAGATAATGAAAAACACTCATCTAAAACTAGTATGCTGTGGCAATAAAAAAAACTTTCTTCTATATTTCACTATAGAAATTTACGCAATACAAATTATTTATTATTATTATTTCTATTGTGAACTCAGACTTTTTTCACCTCAGAGAGGTATTACACGAAATGTCCAACGGAAGTAAATATTAACTGTGCAGATGACATCCATCCCGTTCTCAGGGACATTTTCAATATAGCAGCGCATGCATCGAAATTGATTCAGTATTAAGCCTCGTTATGGCCTTTTCACATATCAAGTTTAGTTTGATTATACGCAATAGAATCTAAGATAGAGCCTACCTGTAAACTGCGGAAATCGTAGTACAGCAGCGTCACCTACAGAGGGATTGATACCAAAAGTTGATAGACATTAAGTTATGTTAAGGTGAATCCATATATATACATTTATATGCAAATCTGTGCATTGGTTCCTGAAACATAGTTTTCCCTTGTTCTTGAAATTTCGGAAATCGCTGTGTAGAAGCGCCACCTGTTCAGCAGGGCCCGATTAACCTTACAACTGAGGGGAAGCACAAATCCATTTGGGGGCGGGGCCCCTCCACTGACTTCTTGGTCTAAAGACTCATACAAACATCTCGAAAAATTTATAAATTTTTCATTAAATTTTGTAGTTACCTGGAATTGAGGACAAGTAAATTCGCTTAAAATATAGACAAGTAATGTAACCACAATGTATGAAATTATTCCATCACAAATGAATGTGTAAAACCTCATTAGCATATATTCTATATAATCTAGAAACGATAGTTGTGTAGTCAGGTGTACTGCGATTTTTCATAATCAAACAATGTTTTTAGACCACAAGCTTACAATTCGGGGCCCATTTTTTGCTAATTTGGGGCATTTTCAAAATTTTCCAGGGGAAGCACATGCTTCTCGTGCTTATTGGGTAATCAGGGCCTGCTGTTCAGCGATTAGCACAAAAGGTTGATGGGCACTAATTTATGTCAAGGTTGAACTCTATATAAATTTATAGGTAATTCTGAGCAGGAATTCCTGAGACACAGTTGGAATGAAATTTTATCTCCCACACAAACAGACAGACGTGTCCTAAAAGTTGTTAAATCGTGTTGTGGAACTCTCAAAACGTGTGAATCCATCGAAAACCGGAAGTAGAAATGTTTACGAATCCAAAACTTTGATATATTGAATACAGAAGAAAGTAAAAAGACAAATCATCTTTGTTCTTCATTTTTTCTCTTTTTAAATTTCAAGCATTTAAAATGTAATATTTTTTGGTTACTTTATTTTTAATTCTGCGATTGTTCTTTTCATACGACCACAAAGAAAAATAAAAGAATTTACATTTTCGAAAATACACAGCTTTATTTATTTTTATTTTTGTTTATTTTTAATCCTCCAATAGTAAAATTCTAAATTTTGTACCTTAGTCTGAAAAGGCATGATAATGAATAATCTTAATACTACTAAAAATTATACAACTAGTTTAGAAACGAACTAGAGAAGATAAATCATGTTTTGAGTTTAAAAGTGCACTTGTAAGAAAATATAACATTTTCTCTACTTCCACTGAACATCCCCATCTCGTAGTACAAACCACCTACAGGTGTTATTGGGAAAACGGGTGGAAACTTTCTCATAAATCAAGCAGGTAAGTCCAGTGAAAGGCGTGAATTTCAAGAATTCTTCAGAATTTTCACTAAAATTTTCAATATTTCAAGAAAGATTTTTGATTTACGAAATTGATAAAACTTCTGAAAAAAATGTATTTGAAAAGTTTGGATTTTAAAGTTTGCTGATTGCAATTTAAATTTTAAGGATCTTTCCCGTGTCGATTTTTATAAAGTTATAAATAGAACAATACCCTCGTTTTTCAAAGTTCCAAAATTGCAGCTAACATCACAATCAAACAATAAGAGAAATCGAAAATTTATTAAAAGGGCGGCCTGTGATTTGATCTCAAATATCATGTGCAAAAAACAAAATTCAAAAATATTAAAATGCGAATGAGAAATCTTTCTCGACATTTTACATAGGTTTAACATTAGCACGTTATTTCTAAATGCTTTCGGGACAGGGCCCTTAGGCCGCTGTCTCATTGACAATGCAGTAAGTCTCGTACAGCGCGGTGGGAGAGATGACAAGTAAATAAAACAGTTTTATTTTTTAACGCCACTAAATTTTTAGAGTACCGATCATACACTTGATTTAGTTTTTTATATAAAAAAGTTGCTTTGACATAAAAATAGTGGTGTTATAAAATAAAATTGTAATATTCATGAAGCAAACTTGCATCCGCGTTTTACGAGATTTTACTGTACAGGTGAAACTTTAAAAACTTCATATATTACACAGCTTTTTGTAAAACAAAAAGTGAGGAAGAGTTTCCAAGTGTTTCATATAGTGCTCCTCGAAATTCGGCAGGCGTTTTCATAGCTTCGTTATTTCAAAACATTCATCGCTCAAACCAGAGCTGCCAACATTTTAAACATTTAAATCAGAATTGACACCAGTATTTTTAAATGGAATATGTTATTCTTCGACCACATTTCATGAAACCATGGAAGCCTCTGCGCAAGCGCTAGTTCAACGAGTCCACTGTTAAAATAGGGGTGGCAGTTATCTGGCTCAGAGAAAATGAATGATAACCGAGCGAGAATTATTGGATATTACCAAATCACAACCTGCCCCCCCCCCCCTCCAACACTTTGGACGCGTCGTCGTAGGTAGTTTAACCCTTTAACGTTCACTACTTAATTTATTTTTAAAATTACTCAACTAATTTTAAAAATGGCTTTTAGACACATAGCTAATCATAAATATTTAAAAAATAAAAAATTAGCGTTGTTCCTTTTCGAGAAATTTTCGGTTTGAAACATCTGTAAGTAAACCTTATTAAATTCACATAATATTTAATTTAATAAATTAATCACTTTATAAGTAGACATTATCGACAACAAAAACTCGCAAAAGTTGTATAGATCCCAACATTTCAATTTATTCCGGAGTATTTTAACCCTTTGCAGCGCAAGGTAATTCAGATAATTTAAATTACACTGCCACCGGAATTTACGAACATAATTGAAATAGAAGAAATTTTAAATTTTCACGTTAAAAAACGGCCTTTTCTGCTATGTTATAAATGTAAATTTTTACTAAAAAATTTCCGGGATGAGTTTTTGCACTTGAGAATTAAAATTAGGTGTTCCATCAGCGGGAACACTGCGACTGAAAGGGTTAAGGGAACGTGGCTGCACTATGCATACATTTTCGAAGATTAATATTACCGAAAACAGCTATAAAAATCTTCCGGTTTGAAGTCTCCCTTGAAAAACGGGAGACTTGGCACCTATGGCTCAAACAAATGTACCCCACGCTTCACTTATAGGTACATGTTAAATTTGATAAAATTTATTTAAAATTTCTATTTGCTATTGATTTTTTTCCTCATAAAAGAATATCTAAATAAACAAAATATATTTTTAAATATAAGTTACCATAATAACATGATTAAAATTTTATTAGTAACTATACAAATTTATTGATTGTGTATTAGGGTGCATCGATTTTTTTTTTTTTTTTTTTTTTTTTTTTAATATATATCAATTTTCCAATAGTGCGGAAAAGTTGCTTTATGCTATTGTTAGTATGTATGCAAAATTTTGTTGATCTGAGTTAATATCTTCAGTTGCCTCTGGGGTCGTTCATTATACAAAATTCGTAATTTTATCGTTTTTTCAATATTATTTTTTAAATAAGAAATTGGAATCCTTAGTTCCAATAGGGCCGAAAAATTGCCATATAGTATCCTTAGAGCGTGTGCAAATTTTTACTGATGTGGGTCAATGGATTCAGTTGCCTCTACGGGTCACTTATCTGGCCAAATTCGCCCATTTTAATGATTTTTCTTCAACACTTCCACGACTGTAACTCTTTTAATTATGGTTATTTCTATTCAGTTTTTTTTTTTTTTTTGTATGAACAAATTGATCCATACTTCAATTGTATTCTATCCTTTTCAACGTGAATGTTTTATTGTTTGCATTTTAATAAACAGTTATTAGAATGAATCATTGTCTATTCTGTTCACTGTAAAAAAATTGCAGCAAAATTTACGGGTTTTTGCCTGTGAGCAAAAGTTCCGGCCAAATACCCTTTAATTAATGTTTTGCCCGTAATTTTTCATTTTGAATACCGCTTTATATATAAATCAATTTTTGTATTATTCCTTTGAAGATATGTGCTACAGACGATTAATGAAGTTTACTTAAAAAAAAAAAAAAAAAAAAAAAAAAAGTGGTAAAAGACTGCTAAGAACCTTGTGGTATAGCAGAAAATATCAAGTCATATTAGAAAATACGGGTATGCACGTCTTGTAGGCAGAGCCTGATTAAGGGGGAAGCACACATTATCTCCGCTCTCACCGGAATATTTCTACAATTATTTTTTACTTCATGTCATAGAAATTCCATGCTTTGACGAGGAAATATTTTTTATAAAAAATGAACGGTGTAAAACAGTCCAATTTACTCACCGTTATTAGACACCAGAATTCTTTTACAATAATTTTTAATGAGAATTTTCTGTTTATTATAGGAGGAAAGTATTTGTCAAAAAATAACGGTGTAAGTATAAATAATGTGTGCTTCCCCCTTAATCAGGCTCTGCTTGTAGGTAAAAAATGGTCGTGACCGTAAAAATTAAACGGGCGAAGACACGTAAATTTACGTGTTTTTTTTTTTTTTTTTTAAACAGTATACACGTTGCACACTTGCACAAATTGCAGAATTTGTTCATTCAAAATAAAAGTGTATAGAAATAACCATAATTAAAAGAATTACAGTCGTAGAAGTGTTGAAGGAAAATCATTAAAATGAGCGAATTTGGCCAGATAAGTGACCCGTAGAGGCAACTGAAGCCATTGACCCACATCAATAAAAATTTGCACATGCTCTAAGGATACCATATGGCAATTTTTCGGCCCTATTGGAACTAAGGATTCCAATTTCTTATTTAAAAAAAAAAAAAAAAAAAAAAAAAAAATCACCGAAAAAATGATAAAATTACGAATTTTGTATAATGAACGACCCCAGAGGCAACCGATGATATTAACTCATATCAACAAAATTTTTCACACATACTAACAATAGCATAAAGCAACTTTTCCGCATTATTGGAAATTTGGTATTAAAAAAAGAATTTTTTTTTCGATACATCCTATTGTGTATAGTAATTATCACAATCATTATTACTGGTAGTTAAAACAAAGTCGTGGACTTCATATCATATTTAGATTTATATATTAGAAGTAAATAAAATTACAAGTTTTACAAAAAATAAAAGTTATTAACTAATTTTTAAAATAATTTTATTTATGAATTACAAGGAATTAATTATTACACTTAAATAATAATCTAAAAATAATAATAATAAAATCAAACACTACTTCATATTCTTAATACACAAATTATTTACTAATTATGACTTACATTGATATTTTAAATCATTATTATAAATTACTTTAAATAAAAATGGATAATTAATAAGTAACTAAAACTACCTTTTTTTTTATAATGAATAATTATAATGAATAAATTAATTTTGTATTTACTTAAATGCATACTTGGTAACATTTATAATTTACTCGGAAATACTGTTAGTCCCGCCCTTTTTTTTCACACAACTTGTAATTTAAAGAATTTTTCTCTGATATTGATATGTAATTACAATGAAATAAAAAGAAAAATGCTTTAAAAATATACTGGTGTGAAAAAAGAGCGGGTCTCTTTTAGACCTGCCCCTTTTCAATTCCAGGATAAATTATAAATTTTATCAGATATCTAAATGTTGTGATCTATATTTTTGTATGTACTTAAAATTATGTGTTAATTTAAAATATTAAATGATTATGAATTATATTATCAATGAAATATTAAATAGTATAAATAAGTAAGTATTTATACAGTAATTATTTGTGATTATTCTCCTTAACACATTCACATTGCACTATTTTCCCATAACTTTCATATTAATTGGGATATTTTAGCAGTGTTTCCAGATTTGGGGACTTTTTTTTCAATAGTCACCAATAATTTCGGGAAGTGGTATTTGATATTTCTTTAATATATATATTTTTCAATATATAATTACGGTTAAATACGAAGAAAATTATTCTAAAAGATTACGGTGGGGTGGGACTAATAACATTCCGGAATAAATTGGTAGCTATGCGTATATGCATTAAAACTACGATAATTACACTGTATGCCACAATATCGGTACCTATACAGAGGCTGTTCGCACATTTTTTAGACGATTTTATTTCACAGTAAGAAAAAATCGTTTGCATGGAGAATTTTATTTTCACAACAGTTATATTTTTGGAAGTTTTATTTATCTTCTGATATTTAGAATTTTTGTTTAGATGCAAAAATGCGCTTTTAAAATAGCAGTGGATGGAAGGATAGGTTTCCGCTCTTTCTAAAGATAGTTTTTAGTGAAATCTTTATGAAAAGCATTTATCAGGAGAAAAATGGAAAGATGTTGCAACAACAGATGAATCTTGGGTCTATTTAAGTGGTTGCAATAGAAAAAGGTCAATTTATTATCACAAAAGTGGAGAAAAAAAATTTGCTACATGGCTCAAAGCATCAAAAGAAAGTTTTTCTAAAGGATTTATGATTGCCACTGGTTTTTCATACAAGCGCAAGATAAAAGCAAAAAAATGTGACAAAAATGTCAAAATCAACTCTAAATACGCTCAAGAACATATTTTAATTCCAATTTTTAAAAATGAAAATCCAGATCTTTATCCACAATGCTATCAATCCGTTGAACTGTATCAAGACAAAACAAGCAGCCACACATCACAATCCGCAATTGCTTTTCTAGAAAAAAAATGGAACAAAAACGGGAATTAAAACCATACCCTTCACTGACATTCCTGCTAAATCTTCTGATGTATCAATGTTGGATTTTTGTGTTTTTCGACTCTTAAAATCAACATTATCCAAACACCGACCTACATCGAAAGTCAAGTCAACGATGTGCTTCGGAGTACCTGCATTTGGTCGCAACCAATTCTTACCTCCAACGAAAAATGAAACGAACGTAAAAATAATTTTCCGAAATGAAAAAGAGCCAAAAAAGAATAAATTTAGAATTTTAAGTCTCTGAACCAATCTCCGCGTTAGCAGAAATTATTCAGAGTGAAGCACAAGGAGTTAAAAAAAATAATAACAATAAAATAAATAATAAATAAATAATTCCTTGAAGAAACCTAAGTGTAACAGGGAAAAAACTGTTACGTGCGTTGACAAGACGGTCTGGACGGCGAAAAGGAATTAATAGTTGAGCAGGGTGCCCAAGGGGCACAGGAAATCACTCAGATTCCCACAATTAATAAAAAAAAGGGGTCATATACTTTCCTATTTTTTTTTCTATCATTATTGAAATTCAGGAAAATTAAAAGTGAAGCACATGCATGAAACTTACGAGAATCTCGGTGTCCAGCCAGAAGCTAGTTCTGAGCTGGATCCGCGACGTCTCAGAGACACACATAGCACTCACAATCCTCTCTGAAAGTGTTAACAAAAATTTTACAGAGGATTTTGTCCTAAAACTGAGAGTCAATCAGAGGCCAGGGAATCGGCCAGTAAGAGAAGACTTCAGAAGCCTATGTTACAGAATACTAAAAACACTAAACAATTAATAAAATTAAGTCAAATAATAAAAAAATAGCCTGGCAATTAGGAAAATTTGAATAATTAATAATAATAATAATAATAATAATAAAAATAAGGATTTTAAATAGTAAGAAGGTTCAAAACTCGCGACTGACATAAGTTCCGTTGATAAGCCTGATACTAATGTTAACCAAATCTAGATGAACATTTCGTTCGATCTAGGGGAAACAGAATTTTGTATGGAAATACTAAGTTAAGTGACTCCAGAAGTAATACTCCTACGCTTTTTTAGAGACGGGGAGAAAATCATCCTCTCTAACTAAAATAACCAGAGGCCGTTTTTTACCCCGACCGACTCCAGCGTCGTATCGACGAATTGAGTCTAACCAAGGCTGAACTGGATCCGACGCTCCACCGCAGCGCGGATACAAGGCTATAACAATTCTGAAAATAACAAAAGAATTCAAAAGACACAAATCTACGTAAGATTTCTCACCAGATGGCGCTGCGTACGTAGGTCTTTACGCGGTTTATTTACATGGAATTATTAGGACGATCTTGAGTATTTATTTTGTTTTCTTTTCTATAGATTGTGAAATTATCGAATATATGTTATATTAGGATTCTGATTAAATGTTGTTTTAAATAGTAACTTAAGTTGTGGCAAGAACTTGATTTCAGTCAATGAAGAGATAGATTATAAACTTCGTGAATATGTCATACTACTATGTTCTATTTTGCAAATCGAATTCCAGAAAAAATAAAGACTATCGTTTGATGAATTTTCTTCGGATAATGATGGTTAAAAGCCTGGTTAAAAATTATCTGTCGTAAAGAATATTATGCAATCGATAAATCCAATTCGTCACGTGTTTTGTAGCGAACATTTTAAAAATGAAGCTTGCATACAGAATTAAAAAAGACGACGGCTGAAGCCTATGTCTGTGCCTTCTGTTTTTCCAGTATATCCTTTGTATAATTATCTTCTGAGGATAAACTTAGACGAATTTTAAAGCGGCAATTAAGGGAACCTAATTCTAATGCATATGCAAAACAAAACGTAAGCATGAAGAAACCCCAATTGTAAAAGTAGAAAGTACAAGATGCAGAGCTATTGTTGAATTTTTCTCATAACTCTGAACTAAACATGCCACCTGTAAATACTCTTAAAGATCAAGGAATTTTGAATAATACTTAAAATGTATAAAATTTGAAGGTGGATACCTCAAATTAAATGCTTAAATCGCCTCTATCTTAAAATAAAATAAATTATAATAAAGGAGATGATGATTCTGCAGTTGAAAGATTATCTAAACAGCTTGCTAAAAGATTGACATGTATGTCATGTTTTGAAAATGGATTCTGTAAAAACATTTTTAGCAATTATCAAATTTGCTTTTTTAGAAAAGAGTTAAATTAAAAGTTTATTAAAATGGTATTATAGTAATATATTTTGCTTAAATCATTACATTGAGATTTACTGTTTAATGAAGAATTAGTATAAAAAAACAATTGTGAATCTATTTTTTTTTTCTCTAACACTTGAAACATATGTAAAATGTGTTTTCAACTTTGCTGGATTAAAAAACATTCCAGGATCATCTCGTAAGTAATTGAATAATTTATTATTTTTTTCAAGAATTTAAAAAGATTGTTTCAAAATTCTCCTTTTCGAAATTATATTTGTACGAAAATTCATGTTGTGTTAGACTACTATATTGTTAAATAACTTTTTTCTAAACTACTTTATTTAACTTTTTTCCAAAACTATACTGTATATAGATATATGTGTGTATACAGTGGCGTATCCAGAGGTATGTGTGTGTGTGGGGGGGGGGGGGGTAGATTACAGCCCCTCTTGAAATTTGTAGAAAGTTTTAAAAAATGAAGAGCAAGAGTAATATTTATGATTTCTGTATGCTATGAAACATTATTGAACTTAACTCATCCCTTCTCGAAATAAAATCCTGGATACACCACTGCAAGGTTTTAAGAATTTTTTTTTTTTTTTTCTTTATAAAAAAAAAAAAAAAAAAAAAAAAAAAAAGCCCAACCTGGGTGGAGTATTTTTTTAGGTTTAATTGGTTTTTTTATGTTAAATGTAGAATAACACAATTGGGTTTGAATTTCAAGTTTATTTAAAAAGAGAACAGTTTTAGACTAAAAGAAAACTTATTACAAAATAATAGTAATACTAATTTATTATAATTAATTAAAAGTTAAATTACCTTCATATTCTTAATATTTATGTAAAATGAATTATTTCTTTCTATACAGTATTTCATGGTTGGCAAAAACCAGGGTGTTTTTTTTTTTTTTTTTTTTAAGCCAGGTTTTATTAGTATATGTTTTCCAGTCATATTATACCTATTCGTAAATAAATTTGCCACTTTAAGAAGTAATTAATATTCCAACATTAATTATTGCTTCATCTAAAAATAATTTAAGTTATTAATAATAAACAGGGATGAGATTTTTCAGCTTTTTTTTTTTTTTTTTTTTTTTAGGTTGTGGTGATTTTCTTTCTGTAACAATGTATACAAGATGTAAAGTTTGTACTTTCAGACATGGAATTTTATGTTTAAAAATAAAACAATCAAATCATTTATTTCTGTAACACAGGCTTTTTCCACCTAAATTCTTATATTTTGCTTTAATATTTATCCTTTACATAAAGTGTTTTTTTTTTTTTTTTTACACTTTTGTCGATCTCATCAATGAATTAAAGAACTGTTATATAAAAGAGGATTAATTTTTTTTATATTCAGAACTTCTAAAAATATTCCAAAATTGTAGTATTGAGTGCTCATTAAAACGATGTAAATGGTAATAACAGGATGACTGTGAGTTGACAATTTTTTTTTTTTTTTTTTGTGAATGTTAAACCTAACATGCCTTTCCTATAATTTAATGATAACAAATTAACTTAATAACAATAAAATTCTTAATTTAATGAATTAGGTAAAAATTAAAAAAAACTTGAATACAATAAAAAAAGAGTTATAGGAAGAAATTTAAGAAAAAAATATGCTTTTGGATTATGTAATGGAATATTGCAATCCATTTGAAATTTACATATTGAATAGAATTTGCATTTAATATTTTAAATAAAATTAGAAGTTTTATAGCTTTTATTGAAACTAAATTTTCTATTTCAAGAAAACACTCTTCATCGGATGTAGAACCTTTTGCGATTAGAATTATTTCAACATTTTTCAATACTTGGATATTAAAATTTTTAATATCATTTTCTTTATTCTAGAGCTGTTACATTTTAATAAAATAATTCTCAAAATGTCCTTGAATGGAGAACTTTTTGCATGAAATTTTAAAATCAAAGGTTTTTTTTTAAAAACTGGCTGGACAAATTCTAATGCAGCTTCTTTTTTATTTGATAATTTAAAAGCAGTATATCTTGCTTTTGGATTTAGTATATAGATAAGAAAATTGGTTGCTATTAATTACCATATTATAACAAATACCACATACATATTTTTTTTAAAGACTGCTTTGTTCAGTTTTGCATAAAACAAAGATGAGAGAAATATTTTTAATTATACAATTTTCACTTTATATCTTGTACAAAATAAATGTACATCCATTAATATTTATTTTATTTTACTTTACTGTGTTTAGTATTAGACCCTTTAATTTATAATTTTTTAAGATAATTAATATAGACATTTTTTCTTCTACAATTTCTAGATTCCCCCTCCCCCCTCCCATACATAATAACTTTTAATAAAGCCTGCTAATCACATATAAAACACATAACCAGAGGTTAATCCAGAACAAATTTAGTGCCGCATTGAGGCACTTTCACAAAGTCAATTTTTAGCAGTGGGGTACCTTCACAAATTCAACTTTCAGCAAAGAGGTACCTTCACAAAGTCAATTCTCAGCAATATAACTGCACACTAAAACATTTTATAATCTTCACTGCATCGAACACAGAAAATACCCTCAGTTTGAATATTTACTGGAGACAATGATAAATATCTAAGTAAACACCTACTTATCTTACATATAAGAAACAACTTAACTCGCCCATATATGTATATATTTATTTTTACAACTGTTTCATTTTATTTTTTTTATATGTATTTAAAAAAAAAAAAAAAAAAAAAAAAAAAAACTGCTTTACGTATTTTAGTTAATTGTTCTGAAGTATCATTAATTTTCACAAACTTACTTGATGTTTTCACAAATTATTTTATAAATTCACAAATGGGGGTACCATTTTTAAAAAGCTGGATTAATCTGTGATAACTGAAACCTTCTCTAAAGCAAAAGTACAAATGAAATAATCTGAATTAAAAGTCATTTACATAAAAATGACACAAGTCATAAAAGAGTAAATTTGAGTTTGTCATTGAAAAATGTGTATGTAGTACCCCAACATGCATGAAAAACAAAATAACAAATAGCTTAAAAATGAAAATTAATTTAATTTTGTAATTGGTTATTCATTACATAAAATTTAAAATCAAAACAAACAGTCAGTCTCATTTTCTGATAAAAGATCAAATAACCCTTTCAGACCCAGATCATACAATCGTGCAGGTTAGACATCCACTTACATTTTTGCATTTGGAACAGTCGTATCTAATAAAATCAGGAAATGAACGATCGAGCTAATTAGCAGAAAGTGTAAAGTACAATTTTCAATCAACAAATTTTGGTTATAGCCCATCTGTAGTGATAGGTATAAAGGAGTTAAGTCCAAAAATGTTGATTTTGAGTTAAGTACATAGTCAGACCCAGAAAAAAATTCTCTATCGATTGGTATAAAGGATTTAAATCCATGTCATTTAGTCTATGAGAAAATCCATTGGTAAAAAACGATTCAAGACAGAAATTTAGCATTAATCTTTGTATAAAATATTTAATTCAATTTTTTTCCCTTTATTAAATGAAGGTTGACAA
This sequence comes from Salticus scenicus, assembly GCA_963930645.1. Taxonomy (NCBI): domain Eukaryota; kingdom Metazoa; phylum Arthropoda; class Arachnida; order Araneae; family Salticidae; genus Salticus; species Salticus scenicus. Next base: position 274,222,449 of record OZ005657.1, read on the forward strand.
TCACTGAACTGTATAAAGGGTAAAAATCAACATAATCCCTTTTTCCTAATCGATTCTTCTGATTAGTTTTTAGTTAAATTTTATTTTTCGTCTCCTGAAAAGTCAAGAATATGGACTTAAATCCTTTATACTTATCAGTACAGATATATATATATATATATATATATATATTTTTTTTTTTTTTTCAGTTTGCAAAAACAGAACAATGTAATATTTTAAGATAAAAATGTTTCCATTTGCCATTTTTTTTTACCAACACACTTTTTCTTTTTTATTTGAAAACAGTGTTGTATGTTTACTCTTTAAATAGCTGTTGGATAAATTCATTTTTATCTCATACAGATACGTGTAAAACAATTTATAGCGAAAATATAAATAATTAGAAATATATTCTTTTTCTTTTTTTTTTTTTTTTTTAATGTCACGTTTAAAAAATAATATCGGTAATGAAATTTTTAAAAAAATTTCATTAATGGTTTGTTACTTAGCATTTCATGTTTAGTAATTTCAAGATTTTATCTTTTAGCCTTAAAGAATTAATTTTATTTTAATACCTACAACTAAATAAATTTAATTATTTCTTTAATCAATCCGATTATTTTATTAAAAGCAAAATTTTTAAAAATTCTAAATTTCCACGTAAATTAATACTTATACAGAGTACACTTTTCAAAATTGCCTGTTTATTATAGCTTCTATAAGAATATTCTCGATTCTCTTCAAGGAGGTTATTCTCGAGAATTTTACAACTCTAATTATGTATAATAATGTGAAGTAAGCAGGGTTTAACATGGCAAAAAAATTACTTAAGCATTTTAGCGAAAATAGACAAGCACTATTTTAGCTTTTTCGAAAGTTAATTCTTTGGATACCATTGATTTCCTTTACTTAGCTTTGTTATCCTCAGTTTTATTTTCTATTTTTTTTGTTCATTGATGATTTTAACCAAGCATCCATATTTGTGACTTTAAAAATATGAATCAGGGAAACTATGTTTTGATTTTAACAATAGAAAAAGAGGTACTCATATCATATGTGTAAAATGAAAAGCAATTGAAAAATTAAGTGAAGTGTAGTGGTAGATAATCGTGAAATACTAGTGCTAAGAATGCTTCTATGAATGAAATTCTGAATTCTGACATACTTTTAAATATTTTTTCATTTAAATTTAATCATTAAAAATTAAAAATAAATCCAAATTACTATATAAATAATCATTCCCAAAAATTTCAGTCTTTTCGTAGTTTTTGCCTGCAAATATTACAAAAAAAAAAAAAAAAAAAAAAAAAAAAAAAAAAAATCTGAGTTATTATATAGAGATATTTTATACAGTTATCCAGTTTTAGCTTTTTAGCGAAATTCTGACCAACATGTTTTAGCAAAATATGATACCTTTTAGCAAAATGCTAAAAAAAACTAATGGCAGTTTAAACCCTGGAAGTAAGAAAATATATATGTAAAAAAATAATAAATTATTTTTAAAAAGTGAAAAATTTTATTAGATTAAAAAAAAAAAAAAAAAAAAAAAAAAAAAACTTTTTTTTTTTTTTTTTTTTTTTTTTTTGTGTGTGTAACCCCCCCTCCCCCCCAGAAAGGCCATTTTTTTTAAAGAGGGGGGGGGAGTTTGTGGGCGGGTCCGAAACCCTGTGCTACTGTGTGTATATATACATGTGTGTGGAAATAAGGATTCTACATAGTCCTTAAAAAAAATCTTCTGCAAGCCCTTAAAAAGTCCAAAAAAGGAAGAAAGGGACAATTTGACTGATGTGCAGCCTTAAATAATAGTATCCTGCAGACACCGAAGGCCTATATTATTTTATGGGAAAATTTATTTCCACAATTACTCATTACCTGATGTATTTTTTTAAATTCCGTTTTCATATTTAAAAAATTCGTAACTATTAAATTAGTATCAATTAAAAAGAGAAAAAAAAGTTTATTTTAAATTTATATTTTTAGTTCAAAAATGCAAATTTTTACTAAGTGCATTTTTCTCAATTTTTAGATGCAAATTGAAATAAAAAAATCAATTTTTGAAAAATAAGTGCTAATTTAATGATTATGAATTTTCTAAATGTGTAAACTTAATTAAATATATATATTTGATAATGAATAACTATGGAAACAAATTTCCCCATAGAATAACATGGGCTATTGGTGAGGTTAGATATTATCTGCTCTTAAGATGAGTTAGCTATTTCACTTCAAACTAGTGAGAGCTAATACGTAAATACCGAATTGGTATGTATTTTGCATTATATTTGGGATAGGTTTATGAGTTTTTTATATTAATACAATAAAATACAGACCTTAGTAATACAATAAAAAAAAAAAAAAAAAAAAAAAAATACAATTCCAATGTTAAATTTTTTTTTATCAACATAAAGTTTCAGTAAAATAATTTGGTTGTTAAAAATTGCCAAATAAAACATGAAAAGTAATCATTCTGCAGTTTTGGAAGTATCTGTAATATTTCTGCACTAATAAGGGTATGCTTAACACTACCGAAACAGAAGTATGCTTAACTTTTATGTTTAATTTTTGTTCTTAACTTCGTAGGAAATTTGCCTTGATATTACTTCAAAGACAAAATGTAAGATTAAGGGGCAAGGCAAAAGTCAAATTATACCAATGAAAAGGGGGTTAAAAAAAAGGGGGGGGGTTAAAGATAAGAGTTTCTACCTACTACATTATAATTAGAAGTGCACACAAAGTTGCATTTATTTAAGATAATAAGAGAGGAAGGAATATATTTATTTAATAGAAACCATTTAAATACATTTCTGTACTAGAAACCATTTAGACAAAATAAGCTGCATGAATTCAAAGTAGAAGAGAAATTACTTTGAACTTCGTTTTGAATAGGAGACTTGAGAATATTGTTTATTTTAGAAAATGAAATAAAAATAAATTGACAAAATATACTAAATCTTTAGCTTTAAGCTGTAACAGTACTATTTTTTATTTATCTATTTATTGTTAAATAAAATATTCTCAAATATTAAAATAACTATTTATATTAGTAAGCAATACACACACACGCATGTATATATACATTCGTAAATAAAAAAAGCTGCAATATATTATATGTTGATGGTCAAAACATATTTTTATGAGAAATTTCAAATGTGTCAAAGTATATTTTTATGAGAAATTTCAACAAATAACATTTTGCAGACGAAAAAAAAACAGAAATTTTAATGATCCAGCGCAGCGCCGATAAAAGATCGCGTCTTATGTTTACGTTTGTAATTCAGCTTTTGCCGCTTGGTGCGCTTTTACGTTGCAGGTTAAATCCGAAACTTGTCTGGTGAAAATGGGGGAAATGTTAAAGCCTTGAATCGGCGCGAAGGAGCGTCCGATCCAGTTCAGCCTTGGTCTAACAGAGGATTTCAAACATTGGGAAGGGATCTATGGAACTTCAACGCAAGTTTCCGAATTTCAGCCTAAATTGGCTTAATTCGGAAATCCTCGTGAATAGTATCATTGCGGACATAGCGAGTAGCTTTCACAAACCTACGGAATAGCTTGTTTTGAAACAATTGAATTTTTTCTAAGGTAGTTTTTGCAGCAGATCCGTAATTCGACGTGAGGATAATAGGTAGGTAATGATAGAACTGATCATGGATTTATATAGTAATAATTTATTTTTGATGGACAGGCGGCTATTATAAGCCAAGAGAGAATGAAGGGATTTTGTGGCTCGATCAGCTTTAGTCAGAGATTCTGAGATGTGACGAGACCACGTTAATTTAGAATCAATATAAACTCCTAAGTATTTATAATATTGCTCCCAGGGTATGGGTTAATTATTTAACCGTTTGACTGCTAAGCAGCGCGATAGCGCTGCAATGTTCAGTCTCGAAAACTGCGAGAGGTACAATTCAGATATCACCGGAAGTTTAATTTAAATTTTTTAAGTAAATAAAATCAACCATTCAGAACAAAAATTCAGTTGGTAAACATTATGTTTTCATTATTCTCTTTTACAAGAAGTAAATATATGTACTGTCCGTTTTCGTAAACCATGTCTACCTCTCGCGGAACGATCCTACTCGGAAAAGGGGTGATGCGTTGAATGAGATGGGCACTTAGCCAAATGCGCTTTTCGTTCTACACGTGTTCGTTTTCTTTTTATGAGTCTTCAATATTTATTTTACCTTTTTACGCGAATTTAAAGTTTAATTTTTAATTTTAATTAACAATATTTTATTTAATGTAATTTATATGACAATATGCGCGAAAAATAAAAGGTGTAAAATAATCATGATAAAAAAATCTAATGATTTGATTTAAATACGATTTTCTGTAAATTTCTGTAAAATAGAGATCCACAAATATGGTATTTTTATTTTAGCAGTATAATTTAAAAGAAAAAAATATATTACTTTTACTACAGGTAAAGTCTACTGTAAACGTTGTTCTTTTTCTCTTCTTTTATTAATGAATTATGTAAATTTTACCTAATTTAAGTCATTTTTAATTAATTTACTACTATAATCAGTGCATGAAACAAGTGTTCAGGTATGACAGATATAGTACGAATTTAGAGATCAAGTAAGCAAATAAAAATAATTTTAACTGAAAAAAAAAAAAAAAGAAGAAGAAGAAAGAAAACAGGCATTTACTTTTAAGTTTACGGATTTTATTTTGCATCGAAGAATAAAACTGATCTTCTACACTTATTTAAAAATTACAAGGGGGAAAAATCAGCATTTTGCCTTTATACGAATATAACGAAGAAGTATCGCCTCAAAATTCAATAATGTCCTGAAAAGAAAAAAAAAGAAAAAAGAAACCGCAACTTATCTCTCACTCGTAAAATGTAAACATTCTCTCATCTTCTACGCTTCTACCCTATTTTAACAAAATCAATGCAGACCTCACGCATGCGCATAGGTGAGCAGGGTCACAGCTAACGAAAACAAACTATATATACCGAGCTGCTACCCTAATCAGGCAAATTGTTAGTACCGCCCATTTTTCTACACCACTTAAATAGAGTAATTTTCTTCAAATATATTTACGATGATTAAGAAAACAAATACTCTAAAAATTAAGAGGTGTAGAAAAATGGGCGGTACTAACAATTAACCGGATTAGGTCGGCAGCTCTCTCTCTCTCTCTATATATATATATGTTTGTTTATTTATTTTATAAAGTTCTTTTCTTTCATTATTTATTTGTAAAACATAAAAAGAATTAATAAATTAACTGACAGTTGTATGAGTGATTATTTTTTATTTTTTATTTTTTATTTTTTTAAATGCTCAAAAAATATTACCAGAAAACAACGTCAATACTCTAATCACTGAAATCAATTAAATGTATTTCTTTCGAAAGAGAACTATCTAACATGATTTTTGAAGCATACAATATTACGACGCTCGTTTCATCATTTTTAAAATACATATAATTATATTAGTGAAATAAGTTGGAAAAAAATAAGAATGGACGGAGTCTCGATAAAATTTTATCAAAATACGCCCTTCACTACGCTGAATTGCATATTTGGAAAACAAAATTGTTTTTTTTCGCTGCTCCTAAATTTTCGTAAAATATTGTGTGTGAACAATTATTAACCCCTTCCACTCCAGGGACGTACGTGCGTACGTCCTAGTGCTAATGGCCATTAATACCATGGACGTACGTGCATACGTCCAAAGAAAGTATACGATACAACAACCCCAACGTTGTAGTGGTATCAGAGAGAGTTATTTTATTTGTCATATGGTATTTTGAAATTGTATTTTCATTACTGACAACTAGATCTCGTTAATAGTCTCGGTGACCTATTAGTTTAGGCTACGCCAGTTGTTTCGTGATTTCTCGCGGCTGCGGTTGTGTGTAATTTTCGCTCCTCGATTTTGTGTGTTTTGCCTGTGTTTGAAACTGTGAATAATGTCTGATTCTAGTGATTCGGATAGTGATTATAACCCCGATTATGACGAACTTGAAGATTCCAATGATGACTTTACAACAAGTGAAGACGGCGAAAGCGATGACAGTGATGATGAACCACTTACAGCAGGTGACTGGAAATTTAGGTCGTATCCTTTTGCCGATGCACGTCCTCAGCAACTGCCTGAACTGAAAAGGAACTTTACAACAAAATACACATTGTTACTTCGTCATGTATTGCATTATTTCAAAATTATAATCTGGTATTTCACATATTTACACTACAGCTAGTCTGGAGCGGAAGGGGTTAATGGTAAAACACGTTTTTTTGTTTTTATTCATCCTTTAATGATAGTTAAATTGGCCTTTTACAAATGCTACAGTAAGACGTGGTTTTCATTTATTAGGTGTGTTTTTATAGATCATTAGAAAATTTCATATTTTATTTTTGTCGAAAGAGCTATCGAGGGTAAATAATTTAGGCATAAAAATACACATTTATACATTTCCTTTCGTTTTCTGGTTACTTGGATTTTTTTTAATTTTTACTGCAAGGCGTGGTTTTCCAGTTGGCATGATCGGGTTTCGAATTATTTACAAAACTAAAATAAATATTCACACCGGAAAAACTTTTATTGAGGCCTAAAATAGCGATAGCAATTTAAAGATGCATTTCAGAAAATGCTTCAGCGTTCAAACGGTTAATAGAAAGTTAGTGGAGGTGTCATAGTTCTTATTGGTGACAAAGATGGCGGCACTTTTGTAACCAGATCGAATATTTATTCAGATAATTTTGGAGTGCGTTGTCTGCAATAGATGACAGTGTCATCAGCGAAAGTCGCTAAAGTGACGTCAACATCACGTGGAAGATCATTAGCGTAGATGTTGAAGAGAAAGAGCCCGAGCAGAGAATCTTGAGGAACTGAACTTAAGATAGGTAAAGGGTTAGAAATAGAATTTCCAACTTTAACAGAAAAAGATCTATTGTTTAAGTAATCATAAATTATTTTAATTAGTTGGTCAGGTAGTCCTATAGAGATTAGTTTATGGATAAGGCCAGCATGCCAGACCTTATCAAAAGCTTTTTGAACATCTAAGAATATTATACCCGTTACACCTCCAGATTGGAGGCCATCATGAATGAATTCACAAACTCTCCACAACTAATAGCAGGAGTTTCTCCACAACTGTTATTGTGTTGAATGACGTGGATGAAACCCGAATTGTTCAGGCATAATCACATCATGAGAGTTTGTAAAAGCGTTTAGACGTTTAACAATAGATTTTAGACATGCATGAGAGAAGAGTAGGTCTATAATTTATTGAGGAAGGTGCAGATCAGTAGCGCCACCTTTTGGCAATGGCACGATTAAACTCTTTTTCCAACAGTCTGAAAAGATATTTAAGATAATCATGCGACTAATTAGTAAAGTGATATAAAAAAGTAAAGTTTGTAGGGCGATTAATTAACACATTAGTGGTTATTCGGTTCTCGCCCGGAGATTTTTTTTTTTCAGTTTAGAGATGTACTCCACAACCTCAGTGGGCGTGGCATAATTTAAAGTATTAAAAGTATTTTTGTTTAAAAAATTTTAACACTATTATTAACAATAAAATTAATTCTTGGATTAAATACATCAGAATGAGGTGAAAACTGACTTCTAAGACTATCGGCGATAGCTCCAGCCTTTTTTAGAGTTAGAAACTGCCATCCCAGAAGGGCTGATAATGGCCGGAATATTTGTTTTCGACCTACGAATACGTGACGTTGCTTTCCAAATGGTGTTGTTTTGGGTCGATAAGCTCTCGATAAAATAGTTGAAATGCGTTTTAGAGTACTCTTGAGTTGCAGCTTTAGCCCTCCTAGCAAGTACATTGTGCAAGCGTCTGAAACGGAGGAGCCTATGAACCTGCCAATTCCTCCGAGCATGATTCCTCTCTCTGATCATCTGTCTGATTTCATCTGGTAGTCGGAAGAACTGACCAGCCCTCTTTCTCGGAACTGAGCTTTGCTTAAAGGCATCTTGAATTGAATTTTCAAGCTTCTAATTGCTCTCTCAGCTTCGATTTTGTTAGATGGAAGAAGTGAGGGTGGCTCAGAGTCGGCCAAGATCTCCGTAAATTGGCTCTACCTGGTGGTGAGCGCCGCAGGTAAATCTAAATTATAGTCATTCGTCCGAAAACAGATTTCCACAGGCAGATGATCAGAGTTCAGACCATTCAGCGTTTGAATGCTGTAACATAGGGAAAATTATTTGTGACTGCGAAATCTAAAATATTATTACTTCTAGTGAAGGTGGGTTCAGGGGAAGCAAGAACTTTTGCATGATTTTGATCCACTCATCTTCTGATGATATTCCCTCTAGCATCATTAGAGGGACAGTTCCATGAAACATGCTTTGCATTAAAATCACCCGCAATAATAAAATTTTAATAAATATTAGTGAGCCGGGATAAATCGTGCATGAGCAAGTTATTTCTTTCATGATGAGGAGGGAGATAAACTGCTGAAACAAGTAATTTTTGAATAGTGGGGAATCCCAAAACAATTGACGTGACATCAATGGAATTTAGATTTTGGACTTTAATGAAAGTAGAATTGAAGTCGTGTTTTAAATAAATAGCAGTGCCGCCAGAAGAGGTACCATTATATGGCCTGTCAACATTGTATAACATATAATTGGCCACCTTAACAGTAGAGCCCTGGGAGAATTTGGTTTTACAGACAAAAATATCAAAATTATTACTATAAACCTAATGACGGAACTCAGCCGCCTTACCATGGAGGCCATTGGCGTTCCATATACCAACAGAGAAAGAATTCAACGTTATACTGGGATCGAAATACAAAATTAAGCCTAAATAAAGGGAGGAAAGGACCTAACAATTATTCGAGAGTTTTTAAACTCTCGTATAGAAGAAAAGTCCGTTGTCTAAGTATAAACCTCGAAAGAGACTGAACCCACTGGTCGGCGTGCGCCGCTCCTGGGTACAGACGCTCACCGAAGACAGCACCGAATGTGTTAAATTTATAAATCTCCTACATTTCAGAAAGTTAAAAACTGTATTGCTAAGTTTTAAATAAAAAAAAAAAAATGGTCAGAGATTACTTTTTCTTTTTTTCTCTTTCTTTTTCTTTCTTTCTTTCTTTTTTTTTTTTTTTAAGAGAATAATAATAATAATAAAAACTTAGGAATTAATTAATGCACTGAGAAAAAGCACAAAAAAAAGTAAATAGGAAAGAATTTAAAGTGAAAATTATAATTTTATAAAGGAAAATTTAATATTAAAGAAAAGCTGTTTTAACTTTCTTTAAATGATAGTGTTTTGTCTCGTTCCTTCACCTAACTTGATAGTGAGTGATATCTGCTGTTTTTTCCTTTATTGGTCGTCTACGAGCAGCAAGCGAAGCATTTGCCATCTGTTACGAAAAATGCTTCAGCTTATGTTTCACCTACAATTTTCCTATCACATGGTCATTCTAGCGCAGCAGTTGCATTCAAAGCTTTATACTGTGCTCAAAGCTTCATTCCCAAAGCGAGTTTGATACGGGCTTTGGAAGTACTTCCCTCTCATTCTTAGTGCACTAGAGACGGTGCGGTAAATACTTCCGAAACAGCTGTCTGCTATTCAATTTTTGTCTTTGGCATTAAAAACACTGAAGATTTTCTCTAGGTATTTGATGATCTACATTAGATAAGGCAACCACGATCCGATCTAAAATCCGCAGTGCAGAATTTTATTATTATTATTATTATTTTGAGGGGAGGATGATTCGGACATTCGTTCAGGTTGCTTTAACTCGCAAATTAATCAGTTAATAAAGAATAACACCAGCAAAAAATAACAGTTTTTTTTTTTTTTTTTTTTGATTAAAGAATCACAAAACCAAAGTCTGTAATTCATAATAACTGTTCTTTCTCATATTGCCTTACAAAAATGAATTTTTTGCTTTGAACGAAGCGACCAGATACACATACGACACATGTTCGTTGAAGGTTTTCAATGCTATTTCTTCTGGCTTGGTTACATAATAGACTATTTTCTGATTACATAGAACTATATACTATATTCCAATCCTACATAGCACATTTTATATTTAATTTTAATTTTTGAAAACACGATTTTTTTTTTTTAATTCTATTGCCTCTCGGCAAGAAAAGTGATACGACTAAAAAAGCAGTATTTTGAGAAAAATCAACTTAAGAATAACGATAACGCATTGACTAGCATTATAATAAAACTGACGCAACAGTCTTAAATTGATAATTTTCGAAATAGAGATATAATGCTTTTTGCATTGGTTTGGGCACTTTCAATGACGTAAACTCAAAATTGCCATTTTATTTTAGAGTTGTTTCTTCCTGGAGTACAATATGACAATTTCAAGGCATTGGCTCGATAGTTCCACTTTCTTAACCGAGAATACAACTTTTTTTTTTTTTTTTTTTTTCTGTGAGTAGTGTACAAAATGCTGTTAATAGAGAGAAAAAGGACACTGAATCTTGTTTCACATGGGATATCTGGATGACTAAGACGGGCTGTTAACCAGAGCCAGTTTACCGCAAAGGCAATCAGGCTGACTGGCCTGGGCTCCCATTTCAAGCGTGTCCCAAAACCATACCTATGCAAAATATTATTTTTCAGATATTATTTTAAAAATATTTGTATTTTACTCAACAAGGTAAATGAAAATTGTGATGTTACAAATATTGGCTATGTTCTCAGGAATACTTCACTGCGCGAATAGAGTGGCTTGTTGGCCTACCAATTCCACAGCCAATGATAGGAGGTAATATATTAAATATTACTCGTACATATTAATAGTATTGGTTATTACAGTTAACTTTTGTCGAGTATTTAAAATCAAATTAAAAATCAGTGATAAATTTCGAAGCAAATTAAATGAAAACAACTTGGGTAATTCAGAGCATTTAGTGGTACCTTAATTTGAATACCACTTATTATTATTATTATTATTATTATTTCAAATATAAAATTTCAGCGATTGTTCGTAGTAATTTTCTTCGATAATCACTGAAAATCACTGTAAACGGTTACTTAATTTTTCTGTTTAAAAAAAAAGTGATAAAATTAAGGACCCGCTAATTGCCCTGAATTATTTACTCAGATTCTCTTCGCTTAATCTGTTTCGAAATTTACTTTTTATTTAAATTTAAATACTCGACAGAAGCAAAGTTAACTGGAATAATTAGTGTTGTTTATTAATATCCCTTTCAGCATATTACAGCAATGTATCTGGATATATATTACTAGATGTATTTAAAAAAAAAAAAAAAAAAAAAAAAACTAACTTCTGAGCTTCATAGCTATTTGTTAATAAAATATAAACATTTTCCTTTTCTCTCAATGAATCTTTAGAAGTAAGAAGTGTTTACTGCTTACACAATTTTTCTACTTTTTTTGAATGCTGGAAATTCCAGTGAAACATTGTTTAGATCCAAAAATGGATTGCGAATTAAAGGTTTTGCAAATCTCTTAATTGTATTCATAAATATAAATAATATCAGTAGAAATCATATAAACTAAACGAGACATTACTATAATTAAATTAAATAAAAACTTTGTAACACTTGCCTCATTACTGTGCCTTAATTTTTTTTTACATATTATTTTTTAATACAGCTCTTGCAAAAACGTATAATAGCGAAATATAGAAATAAATTTTGATGAAACTAGAAAATTAGCTGAATACAATAATTATCATTACGCAATGTTCCGTGAATCAATAGAAATCGCTACAAATTTAAATGCGTGCAACGACAGCGGCTCAATGGATACGGACGGAGCGTGGCGCCACCTTATGGAAAAGACCACCAAGTGAATCAGTCTCAAGAACTTCACGACTGATGAAGCCGCAGAGGAGGCCTGGGTACCCAGGTGAAAAATTTACGGCACAGTAGTGAGGCAAGTGTTACAAGGTTTTTATTTAATTTAATTATAAATAATATCTTTTGTTTATAACAACTCAATTTTTACATATCAGTTAAATTATAAGTACCATGCCTGACAACATTCTAATTAATATTCCGTAAAATTATCAGCACCCGCCTATTTTTTTTTCTTCACACCAGTCTTTATTTAGAGTATTTTCTTCTTATTTAATATTAATTACATTTGGAGAAAATTACTCCAAAAATAAACTGGTGTGGTAAAAGGGACGGTTACTAACAGTTTACGGAATACAGGGATAGCATTCTCTGCCTCTTTTTAGTGCACTTTCAGGGATGAAGTATTTCAGACTCTTTTGCCACCAGTAATTTTATGGAGAAATTTTTATAGTATTTTTATAGTAATGTATCATGATTAAGCAGGATAGAGATTTTTCTATAAATATTGGGGTGGTAAAAAAGACGGAAATTTCTCATCCTCGAATCAGCCATAAAAAAGAAAAGGCAGGGAATGCGACCCCTGGGAATATTAATTAGAATGTTGGCAGGTATGTTCTGACAGGTGTTTTTTGACATGACTGTTTAAACCTTCAAATATTATCACACATCAAAAATCTGCCAACCCTGGATATAGTAACTATACTTTAACTGTGTAAAAAATCGATATTTTTATATTTCAGTAAGGAGAGAAATTTATATGCAAAAGGGGGACCTCGAAGAGAAAATCTGTCCCGAGGTTCTATCTGAGGTTAGTCGGACTCTGCTCAGCATACCCGATTACGACAAGAATCTGTCATGGCCTATCATTATTGTAAAGGTAAATGGGGTAGCTTTCTCAGATCTCCCTTTTTCTGGAGCATCAAAAGCTCAAACGTTGTAACATTTAAAATATCTTAAAATATAGTTTTAATATATAAGTTGAAATTGCAGCAGAAAAAAATGCTATTAGTAGCTGTCAAGTAAAACCTTGCCAGAGAAACTGAGACCTAAGCTCGGAAGCACAATTTGAAGTGGTCTTGACTCAGAAAATACGCATCTATCGATATATCGACATGAATATATAATTAAGAATATACTTACATGAAACTCAAAAAAATATTTTTTTTTGCTTCGATCATTCTCGTACCCACAGGGGCTCAAAACTCCTAATACCGTGAAATTACTTTAGCAATTAAATATTAAATTATAAAAATCTATTTTTATTATTTTTAATCTTTGCAAATTATAAATTTCAGAAAAAATTGATTTTAATTCAACACTTTTTTAATTTAAAATTTTTTATCAATTAAAAAAATGTAGCATGTTTAATATTTGCTGATTAAAAATTGCAATATTTAAAAACGATCGTAAATAATATACTTCGTATTTTTCGATGTTAAATTAAACTTTTATGATAGCTCTGATCTAAATTACAATGCAGAACTAAAAAGAGAACGTTTTCAATGTTAGACAAAGTGGTTGACGAAATCGACTCTAGATTCTTCTTTTAGATTTTGCATCATTGAAAGGCTTCACGATAATGTAAAAGAATATACTTTTCTAACACCGTCCAACTTGTTAGAAAAAGACTATAACTGTAGTGATATAGATGCTTTTGAGGAAAATATTTTAAGCGTGGACTTTTTAGTTGAGAGGGTAAGACATAAAAATTATTTAGTAGTTGCTGATGCTGAAGGTATTAGAAAGGACTTTACAAGTTCTTCAGTTTATCCAGCTCTTTAGAGTTATTGAATCATTACCAAATATTGTAATAATTTTAGGCGTCTTCATAGCTCGTGCATTTAGTGTTGCTAATTGCGAACAGTCTATTTCCAAACTCAAGCTTACCGAAAATTACCTATGGTAAAGAATGGGTCGAACAAGGTTGACCGATTTGATTTTATTATCCATAGAGCAATATTTTATATTTTGAGAATAAAATTGATTTTGATCAAGTAACTCAAGAATTTCAAAAGAGGAAGGCACGCAAAATCAATTTGTTAATAGTTTTATTTTCATTCATTTTCGTTAACGTGTATTTTTCTGTGTAACTATTATAAAAGTAGAGGGAATAAGTTGTTGCTACAGTCTTTTTATTTTGCAATAACTGCCTTCGGAGAATAACTGGCTCACGACGCCTGAAAGCTCTGACCGTAACAAATCTCTGCTCATCGGAGACTGTCATCGACGTCTTCATTCGATGTTGAACGTTAAACAATCTGTTTTTTTTTGTCGTGTCCATGATGTAGTCGAATTAGATTAAACCGTGGATCTTTATAACTTCATCTGCGATTTGTTGGATGTTGTCGTCATATAGGTCTATCAGTGACGGCAATACTCCAATTTCTCTCAAGTTCGCACTTATTGCCGGACACTCAAAGATATGGCAAGGTGTAAGCTGTGTATCTGGGCAATTGTTACAGTTTCTATACACCCTTCCACCCTCTTTATTAATTTTCATGCCTCTGTGATGACCGGTTCTTAGCCTTATTATAGTTTTTGTTATTAATCGATCTGCATTTATTTCACAAAGCTGGTGTTTCGTTTGGATTGTTTTTTCTCTAAGTTTAGATTTAGTTATTGCATTTGCATCTTGAAGAGAGACACTGTTGCTGTTATTGTTGAGATTTCTGGACTCCTTGGCTAGTTTATCAGCATTTTCGTTGCCTGCTATTTCAACGTGTGCAGGTATCCACTGAAGTGTACAGGTTTTATTTATAGCTTGAAGATCTTGAAGTCCTGAGATGATTTCATGGGTGATAGAAGAGTGCCCCTTTGAAATGGCCTGGAGGGCGGCCTTCGAGTAGCAGAAAACCACAAGGCCCTCTGCCTGCTTAGTAGTGGGAAGGGACTTATACATATTAAGTGCCTCCAGAATTGCACGTAGCTCGCAGGTGAATTTAGAGGCTATATTTCCCGCACCAAATTTGCCCTGGTGAGGCGTATCATCTGGAGTAGTTAAAAACACACCTGAACCCCCATTGGCGATAGTTTTGTCAGAGGAACCATCTGTATATGCATGTACAAACTTCTCTTTTGGAAAGTTTTCAATTGTGTCGAGTCCCTTTTTCTTAATGATATCATTCTGTTCATTTTTGTTGCATGGCTCTAAAACGTCGGTATGAATGCTGGTGTTCAGTGGAAGCCTTTTGCGAGAGATAGGTTCTTGAACAATAACAAACAATCTGTTTATAGAAAAAATACTAGGCTGCTGGCGACCCTTGAAAATTCTGACCCTGGCAGTTTCAACTTGCAGGCGCCTGTGGTGTCTTCTACTGTGGCAGACATTTGAAGCCTATTTACTCACCATGTAAAGATCTATTTATAAGCGTCCTCAACTTGTTGCATTGAATACCAGCTCTTTACAGTACCGGATCTACATTTTTAAAAGGGGGGTGCAGACTTTCAATTTGCCGCCCTCTAAGCAAAATTTTTTAACAAATAAAATACTGAGACTTTTACAAAATTATTTATTTTATTTATAAAATTATACGTAATTCTAAAGGTTTATTTTCCTCGACTTTATTTCAGTTAAAATGTCATAATTGAGATTTTTGGCTATTTCACTCTCATAACTCATAAGGAAACATTCAAAAGGTTTCGTCTTTAAAAAATATTGAAAAAAATATATGTGATTCTACTCTTCACAAAACACCACAAAGTGGAAAAATTATCGGCTGAAATGAATTACAGCGACCACAAAAAATTACCAAAATTAAGCGTATTTGGCGATTTCACACTGTTAGGCGATTAATTTTGAGTACTTGGCGAAGAAGCAAAACACGGTTCTGTTCATACACAGCAATCTCGGTGCTAGCGAACTTATCACCTAACAGTGCTCAATCGCCAAAAATGCTTAATTTTGATAAATTTTTGTGGTCGCTGTAATTCATTTCAACCGATAATGTTTTCACTTTCTGGTGTTTTATGAAGAGTAGAATCACATATATTTTTTTCAATATTTTTTGAAGACGACACCTTTTGAATATTTCCTTGTCAGCCGAAAATATTGGCAATTCCGACAAGTGCTCTTGGGACATTGTGGAACGTAATCTTTAGTGAGTTTCATTTTTCTGAAGTTTCTTTTACATGAAACAGAAGTTGTAGGCAGAATTGCATAAATTCTGAAAAATATGTTTATGTTAGGAAATACATTCAGCAAATCGTTTTTACATATAACTTCCAACGAAGAAACAGGTTGTAATTCATAAATATTTGTCGATAAAAGTGGTCTTTGTTCTTTGAAAACGTCATGTTCGGAAAAGCGTTTTTCTGAATTCAAGCCCTTGACATATTTAAGAGCCAAATTGAGTCTATATATTTTTTAAAAATCTGTTATAATCATTTTCATCAATGCTTCGTCAATCAAAAATGCAAAATAATAATTTATTTTCCTCGTATTGTCAAGTCTGTGATTAATTTCGAGTAAAATTCGATCTAATATAGCATTTGTTGGTTGTAGTGTTTCTGTTTCAAGTGTCTGCAACTCGTCGGCGACTAATTCGCCAGGCATCTTTGCCTTTCGGTACTCTACGGTCTTTAATTTTTTGAAGGGAATGAAAATTTTCCAATTTAAAATGAAATGCCACCAGAATTCACCAACAGTATTAGAAAAATGAAAATAAATGAAGTTATTCCACTAAGTTATAAAAGCAAAATTTCATAAAAAAAAAAAAAAAAAACGGGGCCAGTTTTTGCAATTGATAATTAAAATTTGCGTTTTCATTATGCCAACAGCACCCTTGTTAGGGTTAATGGTTGTATCTATGACATCAACTCGGCAACGGCTTTTTTAAACCATTTATCAAATCCAGTATTACGAAGTCTTTTAATGTATTTTCCAACCCTTCCATAAAAGCAACTGATCTCCTTAAAACAATATCAGTTGTCAGTTTTTTGTATTCCTTTACCGACACAGTTGAACACTTTCAAAACATGATTCTATATGACTAAGTATAAAATAAATTCAAAATTCCTGGCCTCATTTCGTAGACTTTTTTATTCTGAATTTGCCTTGGTGATTTGTCCCCATCTTTTAGCTCTATCGAGGCATCCACAAACTTATTTAGGCTTATTTTCAAACCGATAACAGCTTTTCCTTTCGCAGACCATCATGTCTGACCCTTTGACGTTATTCTTTGTGTGTTTTTAATACTTTGTAACAACATTGAAAATGGTTTATGGCATAGATTTGTCTATCTGCACTATATCTCCGGTAAATATTCATGGAATTCTCTGAAACTGATATATGTTATTCAAGTTTACTATGGAATGCTCCCCATTGAAAATGGAATAATTACCACCATTGGTTTGTGTGCAGTGACACACGAAAGAATTTCAAAGCATTGTGTTCTATGAGAGGTATTTCTATAAACCATATTTCAATACATTTATTTTTCACAAATCGTAATGAAATAGACATTTATTATTCCTATGCACAAAAATTGTCTTCTGTAAAATATACTATGATTAACATTAGGAAAAAAAAAAGACCACAAAAAAATATTCAGATAAATTAAGAATTATGATTGAAGTTTGCAGCAATTGCAGTTTCGCATTGTTTAAGCGTTTTCCCCTTTAATCAACGCTTAAGAATGATTATGATTTGAATTAGTCTATCTGTCTGCCCCTCTAACCGCCTCCAGCGTTCGTAAATATCTTCACAATTTCTTTAAAATGATCACTCTTAAAAAAATCTTTTCTAGTTCACTGTGGGTTGTTCACCATTCAAAATGGTATTAGTAGCGCATCTGGTTTGTGTACAGGAACACTCAAAATAATGTCAATGCCTTGCGTTTTATGATAGGGATTTTTACTGTGCAAATTATAATTAAATTGAAATTCGTTATTAAGATGCTAAAAGAGTTATTTATTTATTTATTTATTTATTTGGGATAATATGAAATGTTTGGCGATAAGATTTACAGAGCTACACTGAAATATTCAGATACGTTATACAATACCACAGGATACTGCTGGGGTTTCATTTTTCGTTTGTGTTAAGCCTTTTTGACACTTTACAACAGTTTTTAAGGGTGAATATCAGTTCAATTAGTCTATGTGTCTGTCTTTCTTCCATTCCGTCTGAAGGCTGTGTGACCAAGTAGCTAAAGTGCATTAACGATTAAACGATGCAACAGGAGTTGCGTATAGTTAGAAAGTTGATAATCTATGGGAACCGCATGCGATTTTTCGTTCTTGTTTCATAATATCACAGCGTAAACTAGATGAAACAAAAAAGTTGTAAATTCTTTGAACAGCTAACTCCACATAGACGTTTAGCCACGGAGCAGAAAGAAGGCATGTACACCAACAAGTTTAAGGAAATGGGCAATGCACGGAGAAAAGCAGCGTATTATTATTATTACTATTCTGGCTTGGACCCATCTGTACGCTCCTGACGTATTTGAATTATCGTAGGACTGACCATGACAGTCCCTATTGGATAACTTATCGTCTTTTAACTTTTTAGAAATTCTGTTCGCCATGCATTCGCCACTTTTATCATGAACTTCAATGAAATCAATAAATCTCTCGAAAATTTTACATTCTCCGAAACATTCCAAGAAAACTATAGAAAACCTAGAACGTTTTTATTCTTTTATATTTTACAGAATGTCGAATTCTAATTTCCGCTCACATTTCGTACTGAGGATTTTTGAAGATATACAGCCCGGAATAAGGCAAGTTTTGGAGAAAACCATGGATAAGTCAGACGCAAACTTTTATATAGAAATTTTTATATTTACTAATGTTTGTATCTCAGCTCCTAATTAACATAATTTCATAAGTAATATATCATTTTAAAACTTATTTGAACTGGAATTAAAAAGTAGAGATCCCAAATCTCTGCTTCCAGATGACACTTTAATATTTAAAAATTTCAATATCTCCAATTCTAATTATGATTAAATTACTTATAATGCATCATTTGAAATATATTTTATTGGAGATTTTTAAACTGATATAAGCCATTAAATTCCGTGCGGGAATTTCAGCACAAACCCCAGAAAACATAGAACACCTTTATTCCAATATATCCAATTCTAATTATGATTAAATTACTTATAATGTGTTATTCGAAATATATTTTGCAGTAATTTTATTGCGAACTGTTAAACTGATATAAGCTATTAAATTCAGTACTTGCGTTTCAGAGAAAACGGCTGAAAACCCGGAACACATTTATTCTTTTTTATTTTGCAGACTTTCGAATTCCGATACTCCACTCACATTTCTTATTAAGGATTTTTAACGTTATTTTGCCCTCAATTACGCAAGTTTCGGAGAAAACCACGGAAAAGTCAGATAATTCTTTTTATAACAATGTTTATATTACTTTTCTATCCCAGCTTCTAATTAACAGAATTCCATAAGTAATATATCATTTTAAAAGTTATTTGAATTGGAATTGAAAAGTTCTTGTTGCAGATCTCTGTCGCCAGATGCCGCTTTGATATTTTAATCATTCAATATCACCAATTACGATTAAATTATTTGAGAGTAGCTTAGGAGACCGTAGGCCCCGCCGGGTTGGGGATTTGCCAGATCAGAATTTTCAATGTTCCTTTACACGGTGAGCGAATACTGTTCCAAATCATGAAACGTAAAGGGGCGCCTTAGTTGTAACAGATACGATACGATACGCCCCGACCACCGACCAACCCGAAGGTTTATGGCCAGCCGAAGCCCGAAGGGTGGCGAGAAAAATGTCCCTGTCACTATCAGCCAAACCACAGCCAAAGGAACGAGCCCAGAAAAAAACCAGACGGCATTTATTTAAGCAAAAACAAAATACAATTGAAGAAATATATTAATCATGACATAAAAACAGCAACTTTAACAATGTGTTGCTCAAATAAAATGCAACAAAAACAATGTGTTGCTAAATAAAAGTACTTACATTACTAGAATTTATAACAATAAAAATAATAACCATAACTACAAAAACCAAACCAACCATAACTACGATATGCTGCCAATTGTAACAGAGCAGAAATTTCTACAGTTAAAGTTTTCAAAGATATTTGCACAATGAGTGAGCAAGCTGTTGTAAGTTCTAAAACGGGAATAAGGCGCCGCAGTCCCCACCGCGCGGGACTTTGCTACAGTTAGAATTTTCAAAGATGGAGATTTTCACTTGGTAAGCGAACAGACTGTTTCAGATACTGAAATGGGAAGGGGGCGCCGCAGGCTCTACCGAGCGGAAATTTACTACAATTAAAATTTTCAATAAAGCTATTTACACTATATGTCAATAAGCTGTTGTAGGTCCAGAAACGGAAAAAAGGCGGCGCAGGCTCCACCTAATGGGGGTTCCATACAGTCGGATTTTTCGAGGATAGCGAACCAGCTTGTCGCTGAAGGCGGCTAGTTAATAATAAAATAGTATTTTTACTAGAGACTCGGAGAAAGAAATAAGTGGCCAAATATAGAATGACATCAGTTACAATACGAGGAATCGCTTTCCACCTATACTTTTCATTTTACATGGATAAGTCAACTGCTGCTGCCATGCCACCTCTCACCTACCGCACCTGCAAAGATACGTATAACGTCATCGTTCAGATTTTAATGCTCACTCACTCGCGCGCGTCGTGCGCTCATAAGTAATATTAAGTTTTCAGTTTTCACTCTGTTTTGGTCATACGTCTCGTGTGAGGAGAGGAGACGAGGGCGTTAGGTTGCTCTGAGCTTGTTACATACGATGCAATGTACTACGAAAATAGTCTGGAAATCGGGTCCAGCATAGCACAAATAGCGAGACTAGCTGGACCTGGTGGCTGCCGCCCCTCAGTCTTTGCCGCCCGGGGCAAGTGCCCCCTCCCGCTCTGGCTCTTTAGTACTGTATTAGCAAAATGAAATTCTTTATTATATAGCTAAAGACAGAAGTAAAATCTTTAAATACTTTAAACAATTCTGATCACGGCAAAAAAGACCAGGCTATTTGCAAAACTTAAAAATCCCGACTATGGAAAATTCCCCTTCGTAAAAGCCTACTTCCCCCCCCCCCCCTAGTAAACGACTACGGCCTTTTCCAGGTAAACATGTACGGAATGGACCGTGCAGGCATCTGTTTCCCATAGAGCACAGAATGTTTCAGTTATGTTGCAAAAAGCTTTCATTATCGTAACACATTTCAGCATGATTTCTGATATCTTTCTGAAATATTGACCCTTTTCAATGTTCTATCTATTAAGTGTTTGAAACCTTTCTGTTACGTTTCCGATTTTTTGTTGCGATCGTGGACATTTCCACGTTTATGAAACTAATGTGAAAGCAAACAACCGAACATTCCGAAACGTTAATGAAATATTTATAACGTTTTGATGCTATATGGTTATTACGTTTTTGGAACTTTTTGTGCTGTTAGATTTGCTGGAGTTCTCATACGTTGCCGTCGATTTAGTAGTTAAAGGTGGCAATGTCTCAACCCACCGTATTGCATTGAACACCAGTTCATTTGATCATAAAAATATTTTTTATCGCTTAAAAGCTTCCAAATAATGACACGTCTGAAAAAATTACTCATTTAAATGCACACACACATACACATATGTATATAAAGTTTAAAACAGAATTAAAAAGTTTAAAAAAATTATCAGTTTTATTGAATCGTTCTTAAAAATAAATATCAAAATAGAACATACATATACGAAAAATTTTCTTAACAGAACATTAAACATAACAGCTAATCTCCTACTTTAGTTAATCACTTAAAGTTTTACATTAAATAACTTGTTTCCTGAAATAAAAATTTTTATTGTAAAAAGTAATTTTTCTGTAGCGCTAAAAATGGATTTAAAAGCTTAGTGAAACTTCTTGAAGTAAAACATATAATATTATCAAATAATCAAAACAGAATCTGATTCATCTTTTAGCCTTAGATTTAAAAAAAAAAAAAAAAGTTGCTCAGAATGGATGTTTTGATACGTTGCTTTACATATCAAAACATACATAATGTTTTAAAAGGGAGTGTAATCTTTTATCTATTTCCTCCTGTAATTCATTATCAAATACATTAAAAAATTTTGCCGATACAATATTTTAAAAATGTATTTCGTTAAAATTTTCGCATTCAATGAATAAGTGAGTTGCATTAAAAAATATCTTAAAAATAAAAATGAAAAAAGTGATTTGAAACAAATTGTTTTTAAGAGTCATTTTTTTTTTTTCAAGTTGGACACTTTTGATAGTTGATATCTTCAATTTTCCGGAAACTTTCAGGGTACGTTAGTAGTACTGTGTTAAGAAAAAGTAAAATTTAATTTTTTCTGAATTTCATTTGTTTGACCTAGAGAGGGGGTCAAAGTTTGAGGCCGTAAAAAAATGGTGCCATTTTAATATCATTTTACTCCTAAAGCCATGAGTGAACCATATCAATTTTTTTTAAATACGGATACTATTTGATACTAAGTACATTTTAGCGTAAACAGTTTGGTGGGTCATTCATGGCTTTAATGGCCAAGGTCATTCGAAAATGCAGTTTTCGTTGATTTTTTCCATGTTTTCAACCTGAATATCTGCTAAGGCCATGAATGTCCCATAGAAATAATTATGGGGTTAATTACACACCTTAGTATAGAACTTAAAATTATTTAAAATAGCATGGGTTACTCTTGGCTTTAGTAGTTAAACGGTCTCAAAGTTGAAAATTTTCAAAAAAAGGTCAAATTTGATGGTAAATTACCCTATAAGCCATGAGTCAATAACTATGAGACACAGTTTTAATTATACCCTAGATGGTCTAGTTTTAGACCCAGGTTACAAACCTATGGGGCTTGCAAGATATTTTTAGATACAGTCTATTTTATATCGGCAATGTGTACCTGTTCTATGTAGTACAAAAGGCTTGAGACCCAATTTTGCAATACATTAATGCTTGTTTAAACTTCCCATTTTACATTACAGAGGCCAGCATCAAAGTAATTATAAAATTAAAAAATCACATAGGGGAGACCGGGGCAAGTTGAAATACGGGATAAGTTAAAACATGGAAATAAAAAATACAATTTTTAAGTTCTTATTTACTGCCAATAAAGGGAAGTACAGATACACAAAACCTACTTTACAATGTAGAAGAAAAAAAAAGTGTATGTAAACATCTGTCTATTTTATGAGGATAAAATTGATTTAGAGTACTGTTTCTTTACTGTGAGTAAAAATTCAAATTTTTAAATGATGTCGCATTTTATGTAACATACATTAGTGAATGTTTCTGATTGATTCAGCGTTTATAGTGTATAGTTGCAGCTTGCTAATCATATGATTTAAAACGCCCACGAGCATAAGTACTGGTAGCATAACATCTCGTGAAGTGAAAATTGTGGACAGGGGCCAGGTGAAAGAAATATAAGGGGAGCTACTTGAAACACTGTTTCAATTTGTCCCATGCGCAGTTTTTATTTTTATTTTTATTTTATTTTTTGTATACAGTCTTGTTTTCATCACCCTATATATGTTTTACATAATATAACAACATGCACATTTCAGATGTATCTTAGGTTATTTTTTACATTATAATGACCATAATTAAATGATATTTAAAAAAAAGGTCATAATAGTATCAGATTTAGTAAATAATTACAGTAGAATTTTGCACTTAATGAACATTTATTTAAAAATAACTATAAGGAGGTTGATAAATTAGTTTATAATAATAGGCGTTGCAGAAGGCCTATGAAAGTTGTTACAGTAATTTAATACAAAAAAGGGAGGGGAATTTCAAGTTCACAATTAAAGTAAAGAAATTCTCTATTATTCAATGAACGTGATAAGACTTGTAAAATATTGTCCAAACTGATATCTCGAATGTCATCTTCCATGGGCCAGGAAAAAAATAAAAACATTTTTAGATTTGATTTGTCCCTTTAGAAATTTGATCTTTGCCAGTTTTACAGGCATTTACCTGTACTATCAAACATCTGTATCAGAGTCCTGCATCGGGTCGGGTAATCCGATTTTACCCGAACCCTACCCGACCCGCGGGTCTGTTTCGGGTCGGGTTGACTGATCCTTTTTCGTGCAGGTCTGTTTCGGGTCGGGTTGACTGAATTTTTTTTCGTGCGGGTCGGGTCGGGTTTGGTTTTCAACAAGTCGGGTCGACTTGAAAACACCTTTCAAAATATTTTTTACAATTATAAACATAAATTTATAGGCATGTTTGCAACTATGTAACTAATTTAAACATTCTGCACGTACTACACATGTATCGGTTGGTTGTTTGGTTAGAGGATTTAAGACCGATTGACTCCAGATGTGTCCTAGGCCTATAGATGGAATGTCTTCCGTTTGAGTCTTTCTAAGGGGTCCTAGCCCGTATTTACGCGTGTTTCGGAGAAAACCACGGAAAAGTCCGAACGGCTAGGTCGATGAGCGCGACCTGGAATCGATCCCGACACCTCCCATCTACCAGCTTCGAGCGCAGAACAGCTCGGCCGCTTGTGGGCAGACATGTACCGGATCTCCCTATTCGTATCCGCGGATATCCGCCAGAAAAATATATCCGTATTTGTATCTGGATCTGTTTTCTTTTCTTCAACGAAACTAATATGTATTTTTTGTAGAAATTATATGAAAATTAGAAATGTATTATAAATCTTTCTCGACTGTTGTTAATATATAAATTAAAGAAATACAAATACAGTATAACCTCGCATTTACATTCTGGAAATTGAAAAGATTTCGCAGTTTACAAGTTTTTTTTTTTTTTTTTTTTTTTTTTTTTTACTTTCTTCTATATTCAGTAAAAGAAAGTATTAGATTCTATCAACATTTGGTGTCAACCGCTTGACGGGTGGCTCTGCTATACAGCGATTTCAGCAATTTCAGGGGAAGTTATATCTCAGGTTCTGTTGCGTATAATCCAACAAAACTTGATATGTGAGAAGACCAATATGAGATATTATGCTGATTCAATTTGAATGTCTATCAGCCAACAGGTGGCGCTGCTACACAGCGATTTCCGCAATTTAAGGAAAGGCTATATCTCAAGAACTACTGCACAGAATTTCATATAAATTTGTATGTAGGTGCCCTTTAATATATATTAGCGCCTGTCAACTTTTGGTGTAAACCGCTCAACAGGTGGCGCTGCTACACAGTGATTTCCACAATTACAAGGAAATCTATATCTCATGTTCTATTGTGTATCATCAAACAAAACTTTATATGTGAGAAGGCGAGATTATGAGACATTATGCTGACTCAGTTTGAATGCTTGTCGGCCAATAGGTGGCGTTGTTATACTGCAAACTTCATCGATAGCAGGATAGCTATATCTCAACTTCTATGCCATATAACTGTACGAACCATGATATGTGAGATAACCATTATAAAAACGTATTGTTTAAGAAGTTATTTGTAGACGATAAAACTGTCTCTCTTTAGATATTTAGTGTTAGATTTCCCTAAGATGAAAATTATTTGCATTCATCACGTTAAACTTTTTAATAATAGTTTTAATAAATTATTCGCACTTAGTGAATTTGAGAGAAAAATATAGATGAATGTCTTGTGGTGGCCACAACATACTAATTTTTTTTTACAATTTTCCAACTGTGTGACAATGAAAATTTACTTTATTTTATATCATGTTATATCATTTTACCTTGTTTTGCATGATTTTTAGATGAATAAGTAATGTTGATTTATTTTTCGGGTTTCGGGTTGGGTTCGGGTTAGATGAGTCGGGTTCGGGTCGGTTTTCGGGTTGATGAAAATTGTTTTGTCGGGTTCGGGTCGGGTTTCGGGTTGATGAAAATTTTTTTGTGGGTTCGGGTCGGGTTTCGGGTTGATTTAAAATTCATCTGTCAGGTTCGGGTCGGGTAAAGCCCGACCCGCGTAGGACTCTAATCTGTAAGATTTGTCCCACATAAAACACCTATCTTGCTTTTTTCCAGAACATGAGACCAACACTCAATTTCCAGTATCTACTTGTTCTGAAAATTCTGTTTAGTAACTTTCCTCTAATTCTAATGCACTTATGTCTTGAAAAATTTAAAAAAAACCAAGGTGGAAAAAATTATTTTAAACCGTAAATAAAGATACAGCCACTGCAGTGTAAGCTATTTTATTATTATTATTATTATTAATTTTATAGTGCTTTTGCATTTCTTTTGTGCACGGGGCTAATTGAAACAGGTGTTTCAAGTAACTCCCCTTATATTTCTTTCAGCTGGCCCCTGTCCACAATTTTCACTACACGAGATGTTATGCTACCAGTACTTATGCTCGTGGGCGTTTCAAACCATATGATTAGCAAGCTGAAACTATACACTATAAACGCTGAATCAATCAGAAACATTCACTAATTTATGTTACACAAAATGCGACATCATTTAAAAATTTGAATTTTTACTCACAGTAAAAGAAACAGTACTCTAAAACAGTTTTATCCTCATAAAATAGACAGATGTTTACATACACTTTTTTTTTCTTCTACATTGTAAAGTAGGTTTTGTGTATCTGTACTTCCCTTTATTGGCAGTAAATAAGAACTTAAAAATTGTATTTTTTATTTCCATGTAAGTATCAAATGGTATCCGTATTTAAAAATATTGACATGGTTTACTCATGGCTTTAGGAGTAAAATGATATTAAAATGGCACCATTTATTTACGGCCTCAAACTTTGACCCCCCTCTCTAGGTCAAACAAATGAAATTCAGAAAAAATTAAATTTCACTTTTTCTTATCACAGTATTACTAACATACCCTGAAAGTTTCGGGAAAATTGAATATGTCAACTATCACAACTCCATAGACTTTGTCCAGTTTAAAAAAAAAAAGGGTTCTTAAACACAAATTGTCTGCACTTTGCTATTAACAATGGTATTATTAAAATTTTCTAAGATGTATAGAAGTCTGGCGATAAAGCCCCAAACGGGAAACTCCCAAAATAAAACAAAACATTTAATAACAAATAATTGATTATTTTTACGTTTGAATATCTACCCGCCAATGTATCCGACTGTCAAATTTTGTTTCTCTGCGTACGAGATCGCTTGCACTGTAAAAACAAATAATTGAAAAAAAAAAAAAAAAAGATCAAGAACGTAATTACGTTTTTAAACTCCCAAACACCAAAATTACAGTATTTTTCGCTAATATGATGTAATTTGTTGCCTCATCTTTTCACCATCGAATATCATAAATTGTGATTTATACCTTAGTTAAGTATGTGTTTAAAAATATTATTCTGGATTTTTCACAAACAGAAAATTAAAATATCAAGTGTTTAAAGTTATATCTAAATACAGTCAAACCTCATTAGAACGTCACTTTCGGGGCCCCCTAAAAATGATTTACTAAATGTGATTTACTAAATGGAATGACTTCTGAAGTACAGTTTATATTCCTTGTAAAATGAGACTCCAAATGTTTAGATATATACAATGTATAGCTATTATTAAATTGCATTTTAAACTACATAAATTAAAAGAATAAGAATAAATACGTAAAATGGATGACAAATTGAGGTAAGTATAATTAAGTAAATATAATCAATATAGTACTATTAATTGTACAATTCAATGCACAACCGTTCTGTTTAAGTTTTCTACATTAAGTTCTTTCGCTATATAGTGCTTTTTCTTTTAAATTTTCTGCAATATTGAAATATTGTTGAATCGAACAGTTTTGAACCATTTGATTAGCACAACTTTAATATAATTTGCTACAAGCCAGTTTGGCAGCTGCTGAAAATTGCACCATTTACGGAAAGGATCATGCTTAATGTCGTTCTGAGGATAGAGTGCGTTTTAGAGAATCCAAACTCAGTCATTCCTGACTTTTTAAAATCATTAATTAACGTGACTTTTTCTGTTAATATACATGACTTTTTAGCAGCTATTTTAGCTTCCGAGATTATACGTTCTCAAAATTAAAATTAACACAAAAATAACAAACGAACTATCCAGTACAAACAAACACGAATTGCAAAATTAACGCCCAAAGAATGGTGCAGGAGAAAATCGGAAAATAATGTTGATATGGCAATTCGGAAATTTGTTGATATGGGAAAAAAAAAAAAAAAAAAATCTTTGTAAAGAGAAATGCTGACAGTCATGTCCAACAAAAACTGAGTACCTTTTTAGATAACCTTGATAAAGGAATGGGACCGAGTTTGCGTACTTCACATTTAAATGTGACATCCTAAGCGGAGTGATTAAAAAAAAAAAAAAAAAAAGCAATACAGTAAGCGGATTACGAAATAAAAGACTATAAGAACGATCGGGATTTCTGAAACAAGACGTAATATTCGGAGTGACGTCTTCTCAAAGAGACTTACTATACAGGTTTGAATGCATGAAGACAAACTATATCTCCTACAGGCTCCACACTAAGAGCTGTGAGATTATTTCCGGAGGCTCATTGAAACAGCAAATTTTCTCCTTGTTTCTTCAGAGTAAATACATAAGACTTGTCAAGTGTTGAATACTTTATTAACATTAAACGAGGAATGACAACAAAATAATTAAATGGTTTTAAAAAAGAAAAATATTACCATCTCAGTTTGATTTTTAGAAATGGGATTTTCTTAATAAATTTAGTGGGAAAAAATCCATATTTATACTTTAATGCTTTTCAAAAAATAATAACAATAACGATAATAATTATAAAGTTATCTGAATAACTCTTTATAGAGTTTATATTCTTACTTTCTTATTCTTACTTCTTAGTTTTTTCTTACATTAAAAGCAAGGTGTTTTTAAATACTTTGAAAATTTTCAATAATAAATTTACTTCTTGAGTTTTCAGAATTATTTTTTAATTATTTAAAAAGTATTATCAAGCTCCTTACATTAAAAAAAAATATATAATTTTCTTAAAAAGAAAAGAAACTTAAAATGACTAGTTTTAAGAATATATATAAATAAATAAATAAAACATTTTGCATAAATATTTTATTTTTCTTTCTAATAAAACTTTTTTCTGAGAAAATTGTATTATTCAGTAGTTTCATACAAGTAGTTTCATAAAAGTAGTAGAATAATACAAGTAATTCAGTTTGTAATTTTTCAGTAGAAGTGTAACGCTGATTAAAAAAATTTACAGCTATATCAAGGTTGATTATTTAGGTAAATTCAGTTGATAGGAATACCTATAGAAAAGATCATCAAGTTCAGCATAATAAAAAAATAATGAAAAATAATTTCGTTTAGCAGACTGGTTTTGCTATTTTTAAGGATTACTGAAAGTTGTGTTTTAAGTATGTACTTAAAACCCCGAAACCAACGTTTCTATTATCCTTTGTTTTTATATAAAAACATTCTTAAAAATTTCCGGTGTGAAACAATACAATTTTATTATAATTCTTGTACGATCTTAATTTTATTTTTCTAGATTTACAGACAGCCCCTAACATATTTTTGGTTATAACTCTATGAATACTAAAGATAAAGTATACAAACTACGTACTTTTCCGCATTGACTGACTCTCAAGAATTCAAATATGAAGTCAAAATTGGGTGTTGCTACTGAAAAAAAAAAAAAACTAAAGTTGGCGCTCATTTCATTATGTAGATGACCCCTAATTCAAAATTTTACTTCATTTTCAAAAAGTGCATTTAATTTCCTGTCGAATGATATCTATTAGACTATTTGCGTCAATTAATAACACAATTACAGCGAGTGTTGCGTTTTTTTTCACCTCGACTGTACTAAAATTATAAATTTATTTTAGTTATAATTTTATTATTACAGAGGGAGGGCTAGAAAAAACGAATGATTAGGTCTCGGCAATATACATGGTGCCAAAATTAAAATGTTTAATTGATGCTGAGATATAGCATCTGTAAAATCGGAGTTCTTGAATAATAGCAGATCCATCTGTTGTCCGAAAAATAACCAAGTTGAAATGCCCGGAAAAGGCGTTGCCGTAGACAGTGTGAGACCGGACAGCATAGCACGGGAGAGAAAGGCGCTGCAGAAGGCTGCATGCACCCGATTTGATGTTCAGAACGATTTCATTAATTTTTTTTTAGTTAATATTGTGAGAACGAAGCGCGCAAAGTCTGCTAAAAAGCAATAAATGTTTAATTTAAATATTCGCTAACATCTGAAATCATATGCAACAGGTGAAAGTCAGACTAATCAGTATTCGCAATATGGCGTTATTTGAGAAAGCGTATCTGTTTATATTGGGAAAAGATACTCCGAATACATGCCATCTGTTGGTGAAAATAATAATTAATATATATATATATACATATATATACAGGGTGATTAGAAAAAAAACTACCCCGATATATGAGACCATAGCTACCATACCGTTCCGAGAAACTGAATAAAATTTTGGTGGAAGGTATTTTGAGGTATGCGCTCAAGAATTATATAAGAAACAACAGTTAAACTCTAACAGTTACGGTTACAGTGACAAAATTTCAAAAATTTCAAAAATTTCAAATGGCAACTTTTTTTTATTGAAATGTAATCATCATAGCAAAAAACCATAAATAGCGTTGGAACGGTACCTCTAACATGAAAATTACCAACGCTAGGCATACTAAGAAAAAAAGAGAAAACAGCTGTGATGTGCCTACCAGAGCACGACTTACATTTTCTTAATGACGTCACATTTCACACTGAGTCTTCGGCTCTCACTAAAGTCTACTGATTCTGCTTCGAAACGAGAAGAATAGACCACGGTATCCTTAATTTCAAGTAGGTCTACTGAATAAGGGTTTTAATTTCGTTGTTAGTTGTAAGACACCGTCATGAGTGACGTCATCACACTAAGTGAAAAATAAGGCATTGTGAAATGCGTGAAGTGTATGTTACTTTCTTGCTCGGTGAACAATATGTCGCTTACTGGGAAACATCATTATCATCATCAAAATCGGTTTTGATTGCAATTTTACAATGCCTTGTTTTTCACGTACTGTGATGACGTCATCATGACAGCGTCTTACGACTAACAACGAAATTAAAGCATTTATTCAGTAGCCTTACACGAAATTAAGGATACCTGGTCTCTTCTTTTCATTTCGAAGCAAAATCAGTAGACTTTAGTCTGAACCAATGACTCAGTGTGAAATGTGACGTCATTAAAAAAATGAAAGTGGTGCTCTGGTAGGCACGTAACAGTCGCTTTTTTTTGTTTTTTGTTAGCCTGCTAACGCTGCCGATTTTCGTGCTAGAGGTATCGTTCCAACGCTATTTATGGTTTTTTGCTATGGAGATTACATTTCAATAAAGAAAAGTAGGTGTTGCCGTTTGAAATTTTCGAAATTTTCTCACTGTAACCGTAACTGTTAGAGTTTAACTGTTGTTTTTAATATAATTCTAGAGCGCATACCTCAAAATACCTTCCACCAAATTTTTATTCAGTTTCTCGGAACGGTATGGTTGGTCTCCTATATCGGGGTAGTTTTTTTCTAATCACCCTGTACATACCGGGTGCGTCAAAAAAATGTATACACACTTTGAACCGTCATAGAAACTGTATTTCCCGTGCTACAAGGTTCAATTTCTGGGAGAAAGTAATGTTCTTTCTTCAACAGGTGACAGCAGAATTGTCGCTCTAGCTACTCAACCCAGTTAGTGGCATGTGGCAAGGAAGTAACTGCAAGATGGCGGACGTACGTTTGAGCTTTGAAGCGTGGTAATTAAGTGGTATTGGAAGT
Organism: Salticus scenicus; assembly: GCA_963930645.1. NCBI lineage: Eukaryota > Metazoa > Arthropoda > Arachnida > Araneae > Salticidae > Salticus > Salticus scenicus. The sequence continues at coordinate 274,253,868 of OZ005657.1, forward strand.
TTCAGAATGTTGCTGCGGTTCAAAGACAGTGGTGACGTGAGTATTTTACAGAACCACCTTCAAGGGTAAGAATTACACGTTTACGAGACAAATTCGAAATGTCTGGAAAAGTGTGTGATGTGCATAAAGGTCGATCAAGGCGACCGCGTACAGCTACAAGTGACGAATCCTCAACTGCAACAGTAATCACATTTGCATCAAAAAGTGCATTTATGTTTCGAATTGGACATTAATCTTTCCATTTCCAGCAACTGAACCTTGTAGAATGGAACATAAATTTTCTATGATGGTTCAAAGTGTGTATACATTTTTTTGACGCACCCGGTATATATATATATATATAAAATATCCCAAGCTTTTCTGCGCACTTAAGTTAAAATCAAATAGTGCTACGGTCAATACAGTCGAGCTTCGTTAACGTGAATCTCAAGGGGGATAAAAATTTTGTTCATATCATCAGTAGTTCATGCTATTAGTAACTAATCTTCATATAACTAAACTGCTCTCCATTTTGACGGGGATTGTAAAAGCAGTTCATGTTAAAAGTAATTCACATTAACAGTGTTCACGTAAACAAGGTTCGACTGTATTTATTTTTTAATTTTTGTCACCTGAGTTTTTGATCACCCGATTTATGCGTTGAAAGTCAAATTTCACTGTATCTACTCTGTTGCATTATTTTTCAAGACGGGATTAATTACAGCTAAAACTGTGACCAAAAATATAATTTGCTTTTAGTAATGTGTTTAAACAGCATTATCTGATTTTTTTTTTTTTTTTAACCAAAAAGGGCTAACTCGCTAAACATGAACATTTTTTCATTATTTTAATAAATAAAAAATATTATTTTTGCTGATTTCTTTTACCATTTATACTTGCTGATAATAATCTGTATAGCACATACCATTTATAAATTGTTTTCAAACCACAATATTGCCGAAATGTGTGATCACCCTTCTAAGCTAAAATCAATCTATGTATTTTTAATAATAATAATAATAATTATAATACTAATAATAAAACTTTTACAATTAAAATCAGCAATGAATTGTAAAATAATAACTTTTTTTTCTTTTAACGTGCGTAATAGTTTCTTTGGGACATTATATTTTTATAATTACGTGTAGTTAACTGAGTGGATTCTTGGGAATATTTGAAACTTTTATAAGAGTGCGCGTATGCACATTTTCCTGCTAAGCTGTACTCAAGGGATTATTAAGATGTTTAAACGAAGAGAAACACTATTGAAGACAACCATGTACTTACCTCTATGATCGTTTGGTATATTCGTCTGGCTAGCATAAACTTTATAATGTTGTTTGTAATATTTATTTCATTTGTTAAAAATGAAATTAAAAAATATATACTTACAGATATCTTGAAATACAAAAACATTTATGTGAAAAAAATGTTGGACTTTCTTGTGAAATTCTAATGTGTATACATACCTAAATCAAACACTGAAAACTCTATCTAAACCTGACCCATAATAAAGAAATTCAGAATATCCGACACAAAACTGACCTGCAAGAATAAGCAGATGATATTTCACCCGATCCAAAATTGAGCATCGGGAGAAAAATTCCAACCTGTCTGGGCTTTTAAAGTCTGCAGATTTCTGAAATAAAAATCAACTGGGATAGTAATCTGTAGACACGACAAATTTCTGACGATGTCAAATAGAAGATGTTTAATTTTGTTTCAGAAATAAATTTTCATTTTGTGTGCAGATTTTCTCTCTTAGCTGAATAATCTATAATGGAAAATACATTAATTTTCTTGTAAATAGCTATTAATTAGGAAAAAAAAATTGCATCACATGAGGATAGCTCTATTTATATTTGTGCAGATAAATTATGTCTTCTCAGTATAATTTTATGATATAGAATAAGATCTTTATTCAGACATCTATTATCCGCTAAATAAGATGCATTCTGACATTAGATATCCACGATGCATAGAAAATACATTTGTCTCCAACATCTCACTTGATTAAAATGATTACTCAACTAATACAACTGACTTCTTAGATGTTCATGAGCTTGAATCTTATTTATTTCTATTTTATGTACGATTACATTAAACATTTTATTCACTTGTAATGTATTCAATGAATTGAAGAATAATAAATTGCATTTACGAATAAGAATGATTGGTTTGGTTGGTTTGTTGGGTTTTACGCTGCGCTAGTGCTGCGTAATGCCAATAAGAATGGAAATGTCGCACTATATCCAGTACATTTTTTGTATATTTAAACGTCGCTTAACCATAACACTGTTTTTTTTTTTTTTTGTTTTGTTTTGGAGATACACAGCTTTCAAACTTTTCGATTTTTGAATTTTCTCAGACACAAATCTTTTTGAAAGCAGTGCTGATAAAATGATGTCAAAAAAAAAAAAAAAAAAAAAAAAAACTTGCAGGCTGGTTGAAACGCAAATAAAATCTACTCATAAAATAGAACTAAAATGAAATAAATAGATACTGTTTATTTATTAATTTTTATAAAACGTAGCAATTTTTTTCTACTTATTATTTACACACATTGAAATAAAAAAAAATAAAAAAAAGTAGAAAGTTTGTAGAAAATTGTTAAAGTAACACTTTTCTTTATTGAAAATGGATATAGTAATAGAAATTGATTTTATTAAGGCAGTTTTTAAGTATTTCAATGTAACTTGCAAATGTTGCTTAAATTTCATTAATTGTTTCTCATTCATTATAAACTTGCTTCCGTATTTTCAAAATTTTAACCTCTTTATTTCAGGTTTATTCATATAGGCATATTGATAAAATAATAGTACATTTTTATTATGTATAAATCCATTAAACCAAACGTATTTGATTAGATACATTGTAGTAGCATTATTATTATTATTATTATATTTATTTATTTATTTATTTATTTTTGTAGATGACGAAATAAGATCAATTTGTGAAAAGATTATTATGAAACGAAAGTAACAAAGCTAGTGCTTCTCGTGATATGAAACTTAAGTTACTTCCTTTTTCTTAACATAAATTTCAACAATAAATTGTGCAGACTGAGTGAAAGTCTTAGGCATCAAATTAAGGTAAAATAAGTTTAAGTAGGCTTTTGTTTTCATTTCCTTTTGTTAACAGAAATAATGTGTACCATATGATTTGGTATTGATTATAATGTCACGCTTATTGCATGTTATTTTATTTTAGTATACCTAAGTGATATTTTTATAATTTTTTTTCTTATATAATCTCGTGCATAAACTATCCATATTTAAACTTCCCTTATATTTGTTAAAAAAATTTCCTACTTATTTTATTAAACGTTTTAATAAATAAAATTAATTTTTTCTTCATATTTCTCGAAACAGAATGTTATATCTCACAAAGGTATTTTATGTACATCAATATTCGTTTTCTATCTCTTCAGTACTGGCATTTGAAATAAAGAGAGAAAGCAAAACTATAAAAGTAAACATGTATGTTTAAAAAAAGTAATAAAAAGTTAAAAATTAGTATTGAAATTAAGATATAATATTTTTTAAAAAGTGTAGCAAATATACAAAGTGATAAATCTAACCTGTTTAAAACACATTAAATGATATACCCCTTGAATTCATGTTCAAACATGGTATGGTAGTGTTAGATAGAATTAAGGCCATTTGTCTTCACTAGGTCCTTAGACCTGAGTGGTATGACCTCTCAGGGAGTCCTCGAAGAGTCCTAGTCCTTATTCCCATTAGTTTCGGAGTAAACCACGGAAAACTCCAAACATCTAGGACAATGAGAGCGAATTGAATTCGAACCCTGCACTTCTCCTCTTTCAATTTTGTAAAAAGAACTTCTTGATCACTGGTGGGGCGTTTAGCTATGGATTAATAAACGTGAAATTATATGCCCAATTAGGGACGTATTTTTTCTAATATTTATTTATTTATTTATTTATTACGTATGTTACAAAAGTTATTTAACTATTTAACTTTAATTTGATTGTAACAAATTATTTTGTTTTAAACAGTGATTTTTCCTGGGGTTTGAAAAGGTTAAAAAGAATTATTTTATTCCTTTTTTTTTTTTTTTTTTTTTTTTAAGAGAGAGAGAGAGCTTTATTGGTATTAGCCGGGTCTGTAACTGCAGTGTATAAAGGGACAAGCGTCTTTCGCATCAAGACTCTCAAAACAGATCTGCGCAATATCTCGCGCATCCTTCTGCTTTCTAAGTTTTGTTTACATTTTTTTCCTCTTGGAGGAGCGATTTTCTCTGAAAACAGATCTGCGCAACTTCTCGCGCATGCCTTCCGCTGTTTTCAAAGATATTTGTTTACATATTTCTTACGTTACTTATCGTATGTGTATTATAATATTATTTTATTTAAAAGACTAAATACTACTGTCTCTTTGAAAAAAAAAAAAAAAATAGCACATTTAACTGAGTTTCTGACAGCATACTGACTAAATGAAAAACACTTAAAGGAAAAAAAAATGCATTTTACTATTGATGAGAGGTTGTAAAATGTATTTGTATCTGCTTAAAACCTTTTATCATGTATTTATTTTATACTTATTTTACAATAACTGAGTTTCTGATAGCATACTAACTAAATGAAAAACACTTAAAAAAAAAAAAAAAAAAATGCATTTTACTATTGATGAGAGGTTGTAAAATGTATTTGTATCTGCTTAAAACCTCTTATCATATATTTATTTTATACTTATTTTACAATATAATAATAAAAACTTGGGTAAAATTTTATAACTCAGAGCAAAAGCATTTATATGTGTACATATATTTTCCTTAATCTTAAATGTAAACAAAAATTATTACAACTGATTGTCCAAAATTCGATACACTAAGTTCAAAGGAATTATTTAAAATGAATATATATATATATATTAAACACTTTTCTGTAAAGTTTATATGAAAATAAAAGGCAGTTGTAGAATTTTTTAGTTTTCCAAATTTTATAATTTGTAAAATTTAAATAATAACTTTTTTTTTTTTTAATCAACATCAGTGGCGGATCCAGAACTTGACTTTGGGGGGGGGGGGGGCTAAGATTTTTCAAAGTGTTATTCTAGACCAATAAAAAATTTACAATTGCAATATTCAATTGTGAATGTCAGTGTTTTTTTTTTTTTTGGGGGGGGGGGGGGCTTCAGCCCCCTAGCCCCCCCCCCCTTAAATCCGCCACTGATCAACATAGTATATGTTAAAATTAATTCTTGGAGTATCTCTTGAATATCACTAGTTAAAAATTTAAGTATGTAAGGAAGCTGCTGGTAAATTTTAAAATTATTTATACAGACCTAAGAAGATAAATTAAGGGATACAAGAATTTTTAACCAACTACAGAAAATAGCCAATGTGCAGTAACACATCACATTGTTCTTTAACGACTTGTTTAATGTGTGCATGTTCTGATGACAATGTAACTCCTCTAGCAAATCCTGAAACTATAAAACTATTTAACTCATTCACACGATATTATACAAACAACATTATAAAAATAAATAAATGTTTGCCTCTTTAAAATAAGAAACTAAAATTAATATATTTTTTCATGAATACAACACTCATGTGTTGCAAAAAAATTTTTTTTTTCTGGGTTCATTTCTGCTATTGAGGCTTGGGGGAGGGGGGTGTTAAATGTTAAGATTTCTGAATAGCAGTGTTTTATAGAGCGTTTATATATATATATATTGTAAGTTTTTGTAGCAGTTTTTTAAGATTAGATAAGGTAAATAAACATTTCTATTAAAAAACATCAGTAATCAATCATAACTCATGGCAGCTATGCTCAAGCAAGACATAACAGCAAAGAAAAATACTTTAAAAGTTAAACCTATTTAAGTTTTTCTTACAATTAGATTGTCTTAGAATTTAGATTTTAAAGATAAAACCATCTAGCCACTGGAGACATCAGTACATAACTTCTAACATACAATAATAATAAGAAAATAATAACTATTATTATTATTTAGAATATAAGCCAAGGAAACAGGTTCCCTCTCTGACATAAACTACGAACCAGTTGGAAAAAACCGAGGTAAAAAAAAAAAAAAAACAGTCCATTGGTTTTTCTGGGTTTAATCAGAGTATTTTTGGGTTTTATCAGATTTTTTTAAGAATATTTTCTTCCTTCCTTTAACATCAAGTATGTCATTCATAATAACATAATTAAAAAAATTAAATTATTATTTTTTCATTAAAATCAAAATTTTAAAAATTTAATTTTAAAATTTCTGAAGTCTTTTTCTGATTAAGTTATAAAGAAATAAAAAAAATAATTGTACTTTATCTGCCCTTTACATTAAAAAATTGGATTTTCTACATTACATAATAGTGTAGCACTGTTAAAGTTTTCAGAATTTTTTTTTAATTTGATTTTTATTCATTACCACATTTTTATTAACTCGCTTTCTTCTTTGATTGCCCAGTACAAGCTTTGCAAATGATTTTTAACTAACTTCCTGACTATCTAGACATTTGAAACTTATAGAATAGCTCAGAACACTATGACAATGCATTCTTTAAATATTTTTATTCAATTTTCTAAATGTTTGAAAATTTCTTATAATTGCCCTCTTTATTACACATTCGATCATGTTTTTTCAAGTTGATGGGATAATTCAGCAAAAAAAAAAATTTAAAGCATTTATTAATATATAGAATGGTCAAGTTTATATGATTCAACAGAAAATTTAAAACTGCGGTAATATAAAAAGTTCTTTTAATCTCGTAATTATTTATATTTTACATTCCTCGAATCCTACAGTTTTCTTTATATTGACAAACAACTCTGTTTTTTCTTTATTTTATTATTATTATTATTTTATTTTTTATTCTGTTTTAATAAGATAATGATACACTTTTATTCCATGGAGAATTTTTTTCTATACAGCAGTTTGAGCATTTCCAATATTTCTGAAAATTCTTTGTTCATGTTTTAATAACACTGCTCTGCAAAAAACAAAAATTTTTTTTTTCGATATCTGATACCACTCTTGCAGATTCTTATGTAAAATAACCTCCTGAATTCGAATCTGGCCCCCATTTTGCCCCATCACCCACTATTTTTTTGGTACACCCCTCCCCCATTTTTACATTCTTCTACATGTAATATAGAGAAAGTATTAGATTCATGAAATTTTTCGAACTTCGGTTTTCGGTGAATTTACACGTTTTGGGATGTCCTGAACACGATTTGATAGTTTTTAGAAAATGTCTGTGTGTATCACGGATTTTGTGGACGCTGTATCTCACGAACCAATGAATGAAATTTAACCAAACTTGGTATTTAGTTGGACCCTGACATAAACTGGTGCTGATTAGATTTCGGGATCAATCTCTCAACAGGTGGCACTGTAATCGCATTTTTTCTAATTTTTAACATGGCAGTATAGGACAAAATTTCGTATAAATGTACATAATGAGAATTATTACTTTCTTCTATATTCAATAGAAGAAAGTATTGGATTCGTAAAAATTTTCGACCTCAGGTTTTTGATGGATTTACACGTTTTGAGAGCTGTAGAACACGATTTGACCATTTTTAGAAAATGTCTGTCTGTCTGCGTGTGTGTGACAAAATTTTGTGGCAACTGTATCTCAGGAACTACTGCACAGAATTTCATACAAATTGGTATGTAGTTGCACCTTGACATAAATTACTGCCTATCAACTTTTGGTAAAAATTGTCTTACAGGTTGCATTGCCATCCCGCTTTTTCTAAATTTTTAACATGGTGATATAGGACAAAATTTTGTGTAAGTGTGCATAAAGAGAATTATTTTTTAGTAATCATTATGAAATTTACGAAAATTATTTATAATAGAGATAGTCAACTGGGAAAAATTTTTTGTATGTGTAGGAGCCTTGCCACCCTTCCTGGCCCGGGGGGGGGGGAGTCCCCCCTAGAGGAGAGTGAATTTACAAGATGGGTATCTTTCAAAAGGTCTCGTCAATGCCTTTAAAATGAATGGTTGAACTATAAATATGTGATAATTTAAAACAAAGTTATCGATTTTTTTTTCTTTTTTTTTTATTTGTTATTGAGTGAATTTGTATAGGAAAATATAGAAGAAAGTCTTGTGGTGGCCATAACATACTAGTTTGCAATATGTTTAAGCAATTAAAAAACAACAACATAGATTTCTAAACAAAAATAGTGGTGAAAAAAATACAAGTGGTGGCAACCCTGCATATTTGGAAATAAAAACATGAGCGATGACAAACAAATTAAACTGATGAACATATTTCAACTGCATTGGGAAGTTAAAAAAATAAACTTTCAGTAAATACACCATAAAAGCATATAAACATAAAAATATTTTGTGTTAAGTTTTATTTGTACAAAGGAAAAAAGAGAAATTTTTGGAGAGGGCGACACACACCCTGAAAATTTTCAGTGGTGGTGCACGCTTCAATGCCAATGCATGTTAAAGTAAATATTGTGAAAATGTAATGAAAGTATTCAGCCATTGTCTTGTGTAGATGCATAAAACTAATCCATACCTATTTAAAAAATGATGTACCTGTAAGTATATAACATACAGATTCTATTATTATATAAAGACTTTTTGTTGTTGTTAAATTTCATTATACAGGGTTCATAATAAAATATGAGAAAAAAATTCCCTGAGTTTTCCAGACAATTTTAAAGAAAATATTAGCAATATATTACAAGAAACACTCCTCTAGAGAGGCGAAATACTTCTAATTCCATTATATGATGTCATATTACTGTCGATCATGACAGAAATTTACATAGAAATCATTGCTCACATGCGTATTTTCACAATACTTAATCATTTGAATCAATATGAAGGCTAAGCAAGGAAATTATATTATGAGAGAAAGGAAGTTGTCGTTTTTCCAGGTTTTATGATCAATTTTTCCTGATTTTTTTTTTTTTTTAACAAAATTCAAATTTTCTGAGTATTTTAGGTTTTCCCTGATGAAGTATGAATCTTGTTAAAAATATTTGTTTTTGTCTAAGAGAAAAAATAAATAAATAAAAACTTCTTTATTTAATGAATAAATTTTTAAAATATATAACATTGCATGACTCTATAGGCCTATTTAAAGCTATCAATTAAAATTGCTGTGGTAAATGTTCTCATAAAAAAATATAACTATAAAACAATTGAATTGATACAATAATAAAAAGTAGTAATAACTGCCAGAATTGCATTTTATGTTCAATGACAAACTTATAGCAGTGAAATCTTAATAAAAGATATTTTAATAAATATCATCCATTAAAATTTTTGAAAATGTGTTCCAAAACGCCAATAATATATACTATGTACGGAATACACACTATCAAAAGAAAAGGTTATTTAAGTATATATATATTATATATATATATATATATAAAATATATATATATAAGTTAGTAATGCAATAAAATATGAAATACTATAAAACAATTAAAAAACAGCATTTTCTATCTCTAACAATCAAAATAATTTACAAAATTTAGAACTATGCAATACAAATAATGAAAATAAATAAATAAACTTACTTCAATAAATTAAATCAAGTTAATTCTTTCACTAGAATATCATATTCAATATATTACTATGATTCTTTAATGGATTACATTCATATGTATTATTCTTTTCAATAAAATTAACGAAAAATTGGAATTCCTTATAACAGTGGGGTACAGTTTAAGAAAATAAACTTACTGCAATACTCTAAATTAATGCATAATGCAGTAGACTTATTCACTTTAACAATTTACCCCATCTCCAAGAATCTCTTAATCCTGACGATCGCTTTTCACAAACTAAATTCATGGCAGCTTTTCATAATATGCGTTTTAAGAGTTCATAGGAAAAATGAAAATCTTTCAGAACTATATAACGAACATACGTATTTTTATCATAATGACATATCTCTGTTTCTTCTTATCCTCTCTTCATTTGCAATATTTACTTCTATTTGTTTGTTGCACGGAGGTTTGTTGTTGTTTTCATATCCGCGTCCTTTGTATGAAGAATGCTGATTGGCTGAAAGAAGGGAGCGACGTATGTGCGCGAAAAATTGCGCAAATGCGTTTTGAGAGTCTTGATGCGAAAGACGCTTGTTATAAAGGGTACCCATTGCCCCTAAAGCACATTCCCACCCTTTTAACTGCTAAGCAACTGTAGCTATATCATAAAAGTAATTTTTAGGTTATAATAAAGGGGCTACGCACCACTAGATAAGACCACTGAAAGCGTCACCTGGTAGAAAATGGCAAAATTAGAGTTTTTATCTCGAAAACGGTACGAGAGAGAGGAAAAAAAAGTAATTATAAAGTTGAGAGTATCGCTAGTTTAGTACGAAATGGCACCTTGAAAATACGAACGATAAAAACAAAACGCTTAAACGCAATTTTCTACATTGTGACGTGCCGAAACGATTTTACAGAAGGAAAAAATAACTAGTTATCACATAATACTTTAATTCTCGATATTCAAACTTATTTTCATCAACTGCAGTGCACATTTGGACCCTTACTTGAACTTCACGTTGCACAGGTTGTAACATAGCGGATGACGTGTGTGCTACGAAAAATTCAAACAAGGGTCAAGATGTGCATTGCAGCTGAAGGAGAGAAGTTTGAAGATCTAAAATAAAGGTATTTTGTAATAACTAGTTTTTTTTTTTTTTTTTTTTCTTCTTACTAAGATCGCTTTGACACGTCAGAGAGTAAGATATCAGAAATAAACAAATGCGCATTTTAAAGATTCTGCTTTTACCACCCATGGCTACTTGTTATCTTTTCGTATTAAATCGATGATACTCTACAACTTTGTAATTTTTACTTTTTACCCCTATCTCATACTGTTTTACGAGATATGAACGACTATTCACCTGTTTTCCACCAGGCGGTGGTGTAAACGGTCGCATCTAGTAGCACATACCTTTTTCACTATATTGTGAAACCATATTTATGAGTACAGCTGCAGTTGTTAAACAGTTAAAGGATGGGATCGGACATTAGAAGGCAGCCTGTATATGTATATATATACATATATATATACATACATGACCTTTTGACTTTATACACAATTCTGGCTTTCTATATTTGTAAAAATTTTAAGCTTAATTGAGCTAAAACCATGAATTTGAAAAACATTCTACCAACATTTTGTGTTTGATCTATATCTTTTAATGTGTTTGATTATTATATGTAATAATTTTTATTTTTGAAAATTAAAATAAATCATTTTCTTCTTCCTTTAAATTTCACTTATTTTTATAAGTTTAATTATTGGGTTGGCGGGAAAATTTTGTCGTATTTTACGACCTACAAGTAATTTTACCTGTCAGGCCAAGATAAGCTGCTAGAATGGGTCATAAAGGATCTTATTACTTAGTTTACCTCACGTGGAATATAAGAGAACTACTTTCAATACGTTTTATCAGTTAGTTGCAAAGCATAGTCTGTGTTGCAAGATTTTGCTACTTTTTTATTCAATAGTCACCAATAATTTTTATAAGTGCCATTTTATAAAAATAGTAGACGACTAATCTTCGAAATGATTACTCAACTGTGACATTTAAAATGTAGTGGTACATATTGAATAAAGAAGTCGCAAAATTTGGCAACAGTGAGCGTAGTGTGAAGAAGATGGCAGTGGAAAAAGTGCATTTGGTATGAGTTTCAGAAAGGAAAAACTTATGTCACACGTTGGGAAGGGAAGTTGTAAATGTTCGGACATGCCAAGGATGGTTTGCCAAATTTCGTTCCGGAGATTTTAGTCTTAAAAAAGATCGTCGATCTGGGTGGCTATCTAAGGTCGATAATGACATTTTGCGGCTCATGTTTGAGCGTAACCACATTTAACCACTACAGCTATTGCAAAGAATCTCGGCATCCACCATTCGACAGCTGAGGAAGAGATAAAAACATCATGGATTTGTCTTGAAGCACAATATTATAGGTCCGCAAAATTTGACTGAAAGAAATTTATCGGATCGTGTAAGAATCTGTTCATCTCTCCTTGTTACTTGTTAAACACAATGTGGAGTCGTTTTTGGATACGCTGATTACGGAAGATGAAGAAAGGATCCTTTACGAGAATACACAGATAAAAAATATTACTACAAACTTAGAACATCCTCCACAATTATTGCAAAACCAGATATTCATCAGTGGAAGGGGATGCTTTGTTTATAAGGGAATAGAAGAGACACAGTGTACTACGAGCTACTTAAACAGGGTCAAACCATCAGTGCAAACACTTATTATAACCAGATTGATAAACTAAATGCAAATATCAAGGAAAAGTGGCCAATATTACCAAACAGGAAGGGAATTCTGTTTGATCAAGATAATGCAAAACCACATACTGAAATGGTGATGAAACAAAAGTTGAATGAGCTTGGACGGGAAATTTTTGGTCACCCACCATATTCACCGCACATAGCTCCATCGGCTTCTTGTTTATTACGGTCGCTTCAGAATTACGTAACGCGGGAAAAAATTGACTTCGTTCGAAGCTGTCTCCATGGCAGTTGCTGAATATTTTGGATTCAAAGATGGCAACTTCTACGCTAAGTGAATTGACAAGCTGCCTGGAAGATGGCAACGATTGGTTGTAAATAATCGACATTATATTATTGATTAAAATGTAAATAAACGTTATTAAAGCTGATTTAAATTTTTATTTAAAATACGACAAAATTTTCCCGCCAATCTAATAATTTGAGTATATATACATTTAAACATATTTTTGTTAAGTTAACTTTTTTTTTTTCTTTTTTAAAGTGGAAAATAAAGGTTTGTTTTTAATTTTCTCATTAAATAATATACTTAATTTTATTTGTAAATGTATTCTAAAAAGGCTGCTAATGAAAGTAATTTTATCTAATGCAATATGGTTTTACAGTTTTTAAAAATGACAATTTAGAAGCCGCCTTTATTGTTTTACAAATCAACATCTTGATTTTAAATAAATTGACAGATATGTGCAGTTTAAAGGAAATCTAAAATGTAGAAAAGGTAATTATGCACAGGGCGTAGTTGCCAACTTTCGCGCAGTCTAAATACCACTATATATATATATATATATATATATATATATATATATATTAAATTAATTTATTTAAAAACTGCAAACATTCAATTAAATAAAACAAAGAAAACTATTTTAAAATACTCGTATTTAAAATTCATAAAAGTTGACAACTATGCCAGTTACGGAATAGGCCGTAAAGCCCAGACCCTTCTAAAATTTAAAAAGGAGCCCCTAATTTTATTTTAAGAAATAATTTTTCTGATTCCGTTACCAATTTAAGAACACAAATCCTTTTGGCTGTTTTACGCTGATGACGGTATTGGTTAAAGTTACCGAAAGTGAATTTCACTTATTATATTTGGTGTTTTTATTGCTGCTGTCATATTAATGTTTTTAATTTATAAAGCACTACCAAGTTTCATGTAATTAATAATGTTATTATTATTATTATTATTTCTTTTTTTGTAGTCTAGCTTAAGTTCAAAAAGAAAAATACTGGTTACCCCCTAAAAATATTAATTATGAATAGTTCTTAAATGAACCCTCTCTGCTGTAAAAATTTTCCTGTTGTATTTTTATTGCCTCGTTTTACGGTAAACAGAAGATATGAGTAAACGTATATCATCTAGATGTTAGTTGGCTAGATGGATTACATTAAAGTGTTTTCCAATATTTTTCATTGAATTGCTTTGAAATAGGTCGAGAATACGGACGGCTACACCTGCTAATTTCACTAGTTTGTGACAGACAAAATCACTACATTTAACATAAGATATTTTAAGTTAAACGCCTTGAATCTTTTGAAAAGTTTCAAGCTGCCAGAAATATATATATATAAAATGAAAGAACGGAGAAAACAAAAGGAGTTTTTTTTGTTACTTACAACTACTGCTGAAAATAAGATCTTAGATTTCAAATCATGTGCATGTTCCAATTCTGATATGCTGTCTAATGCGTCAAGAGTATCAACTCTGGACTGGGCATACAGGTTTCCATATCTTCGTATTAACGCAGTTGGTCTTCTTTCCCCAATTACAACATTTTCGAATCGAATTCCCCTATCAAGCATTCTTCTTGCTTGCTCAGCAAGCCTGAAATAAGAAAGAAAAATAAATTAATACATTTTAGTTTTATTTTAAAAACTGTATTCACTTTAACATAAGTAGCAATTCTTCCGCTTTTTCCACACTAGTATTTCTTATGAAAAAATCTTCTTTACTTACAGATCAAAATTTTGCAATTAAAGAAGACGAATATAGCTATTCATAAGAAATATTGGTGTGAAAAAAGTGGAAAAATTAGCACCTACGATTTTAGTAAATGCAAATAAAAATTTTCAGTTTTCTGCTAAATAACATGAACTTCCTATACGCATAGAATTTTGAGATATTCTGAATCAAATTTAAAGAAACTGTAAAGAATGTTTTGATTTACTATCCTGATAATTCAGAACTCTTGGTGTAGTTTTTAAGACGCAAAACGTGAAAACGAACAACTATTTTCATAGAACCTATAGGTGGAACTAAAACATTCAAATGCAAAAATAATTTTTCATCATATTGCATACGTATTTATAGCATACAATCCAGTAAATGACCGCTGAAATTAACTTAATTCTAAAATACATGCTTTATAACAAAATAATTCCTAAATTGTGATATATATATATATATATATATATATATATATATATATATATATATATACAGGGTGATTATAATTAAAGTTACGATTTCAAAACGCTATAATTTTAAAACTACCCAACAGAGCGATTTGATATTTTACCAGAGCAATCGTGAGGCAATGAAATTTTGTTTGAGTAAGGAAAAAACTAGTTCCAACATGTTCCTATAGATGGCGCTATCAGGGTAATGTCAGGGAAAACGCCTAAATGGACTCATTAAACACAGGAATGTTGTTAACACCACAATGGAATAGCAGGAAACAGTAGACTTCAAGGGTTTACTACACATGTTTTAGCAAAAAGACAAGAATACGTGTTCACAGCGGAAACAGTCACAGTGAAAAGAGAAAAAGGGGAGCTTCATGAAACATATACTTTAAGGATAATTAACGGCACAGTTTGGAACCTTTTTTTCTTTTGCCAAACAAAATTTCATTGCCTCACGATTGCTCTGGTATATATCAAATCGCTTTGATGGGTAGTTTTAAAATTATAGCGTTTTGAAATCGTAACTTTAATTATAATCACCCTGTATATATGTTAAGAAAATAAAATCCATTAGTAATTAAAAATTTTATAATTAAGTAAAGAGAGTTTCTTTAAGAAGAAAATATGATATCATTCAAAAGAACTGAATATTCTAATCATTGCTTTTAGAGGTATTTATGATAAAGAAATGAAATTATTTACAGGCAAATCTACTTACGAAATAATTATTAAAGGCAAATTTTTGAGTGTCTCTGTACAAAAACCAGTTGTACTGGACCTATTAATGCCATTTCAAGTAGGGAACATTCCATAGTTAACTTGAATAACATGTATCATTTAAAAATTTCTAAAAAAATTTTACGAATGCAGGATGCAAGCAGACAGAGCGATAGACAGATGGACAGTCGAATAAACAGATACACAAATTCATATTATATTCACACTTAAAAATTGTTAGAAAGTGTGAAAAATGCTTAATGTAAACGAAAATGCACTTCCGGCAAATTTCCAATAATAACCTTTAATGTAACTGAATATTTTTGTGTGGCCCTGTAAATCTTAATACTAATCATACTATATTATACAGAAAGCATTCTTTTGCGCATATGAATACAGTTTTTTAATTTCATTAAGATTTGTGCAAAGTAAAGTTATTAAAATCGGGTTTATAGAAGTATCTCTCACATAATTCAATGCTTTGGAATACTTTCGTGTGTCTCTGTACACAAACCGGTAGTGCTATATACTCTATTTTCTACAGAAAACATCCAACAGTGAACTTGAATAACATATTTCAAATTTATTAAGATTTGTGTAAAGTAAGGGTATGAAAATGTGGTTCATAGAAATACCTCTCATAGAATGCAATGCTTTGGAAAACTTTCGGGTGTCCCTGTACACTAACCATTAGAGGTATTTACTCCATTTTCAATAGGGAACATTCGATAGTGAGCTTGAATTTCAAATGAGTTTCCAGAAATTCTATGAGTATTTACGAGAGTTAGCGCGCTGACAGACAGACTAAACCGAAGTCATTAACTCTTTTCAACATTGTTGGGAAGTGTTAAAAAGGTGCTCGCAATTTTTTCATCGTAGTAGGTGGAAATTTAAAGACAAAATGGTAACTTTGCAAATTCACAGCAACAACAACAGTGGAAAAAATTACAGTGAAACCTTCCTGAGAAAGCCACCCATGATGCTGTAAGAAATGGTCTTTTAAAGGGGTCACCTTTTATTAAAAATCGTTCAAAAAATCATAATTCAGATAAAAAATATGAATGAAATGAATTCAACTATTCAAATTTACATTATTTGTCTACACTGATTTGTAGCAGTCATTAATATTAGTTTGAATTAATGTTTTCAATCTTTCTTTTTAACACTTTCCAACAAGATTGAAAAGTGTTAATGATTTCGGTTTGTCCGTTTGTCTGCCCGTCTGTCTGTCCACGCTCTAACTCCCGCAAATGTTCATGGAATTTTTTTAAACTGATATATGTAATTTAAGTTCACTATCGGATGTTCTCTATTGAAAATGGAGTGAGTACCGCTACTGGTTTGTGTACAGGGACACCCGAAAGTATTTCGAAGCATTTTGTTCTATGAGAGTTATTTCTATAAACCATACTTTTACTTTGCACAAATCTTAATGAAATTGAAATATGTTATTCAAGTTAACTATAGGATGTTTTCTAAAGAAAATGAAGTAAATACCACTACTGATTTGTGTACAGGGACATCCCAAAGTATTCCAAAGCATTGCGTTCTATGAGAGGTATTTCTGTGAACCAAATTTTAATAACTATACTCTGCATAAATCTTAATGAAATTGAAATATGCTATTTATATGCACAAAAGAATGTTTTCTATAAAATTTAGTTTGATTAGCATTAGATTTACACACAAAAATATTCAGTTACATTAAAGGCTTTTATTGGAAATCTGCTGGAATTCCATTTTCGTTTACATTAAGTGTTTTCAACACTTTCTAACAATTTTTAAGTGTGAATATGATTTCAATTTGTGCACCTGTCTGTCCGACTGTCCATCCGTCTATCTGTCCGTCTAACCGCTCCCAGTATCCGAATATTTTCAGAATTTTTAAAAAGTGATATATGTCCTTAAGTTCACTATTGAATGTTCTCTATTTAAAATAGGATATATATCATTCAAGTTCACTACTGAATGTTCTCTATTTAAAATGACATTAACAGGTCCTAAAAAACTGGTGAGTGGACAATGACACCCCCAAAATATCAATGCATTGAAGACATTTTTATAAATCATATTTAAGTAACTTTCTTCCGCAAAAATCACAAAGAAAGTGAAATTTATTTTTAATATGCTAAAATAATGCTTTATATAGAATATGATATGGTTAACTTTCAGATTTACATGGCTACACACACAAAAAATTCTGATACATTAAGGGCTGCAATCAGAACCTAAAAGCTGCATTTTCTTTTGAGTTAAGCATTTTTAACACTTTCTAACAATGTTTAAGAGTGGTTATGAATTCAGTTATTGTATATGTATGCCTTTCAGTCCTTCTGTCTGTTCGTTGTGGGATAACGTAGGCAAAGAACATAGAAATTTATACGATACAACAAGTACGTGCAGTTGGAAAATGTACCAAATGTACCAAATGTACCAAATGTACCAAATGGATCAATGCGTACCGTATGATTTTCCGTTTTTTTTTTTTTTTTTTTTTTTTTTTTTCCCTCTTCAATATTTTTTTTTCTAAGAATTGTTTTATATCCTATATTATATTGCTCAGCATCATTTCTGAATGGATATGAGGTCTTTATTAAGTCCACTGAAAATTCTTGGTAAAAATAATAGGTTTTGCTTGTAATTTTTAAACTAAACTATGTTTTAATATTTTAATTTTGTTATTTAAAGTCAACACTGGTCTCTTTTAAAATTTACTTGACTTTTATCACTCATGTGATTATGTACTAAAGTTTGAACCCTAGCCCCCCCCCCCCTCTCTCCTACCTGAATCCGTCACAGTATGACTTATGGGAAATAAATTCTAAAGTAAACAAATTATCGAAACCTCAAGGCTGTTTTAAAATTTATGTTACACTAGATATATTTTTATGCATATTATTAAAGTTGTTAATGCCAGCCATCAACTTCTGTGATATTTATTTATTTATTTATTTATTATTATTATTATTTTTTTTTGGGGGGGGGGAGGGGGGGTGATATTTCAGTTGCTTAGATTGGTGTAACAGTATACAGTTGAGATGATTACGAATAGGATCACGTATAACTTTCTATATGAAAATCTTGAGTACTCAACTAAAAACGTGTTAAAGCTAAAATAAACCCTAATAATAATAATAATAATAATAATAATAATAATAATAAAACATAAAAAAGCATTAAAAGAGCATAAGAATTCAAAGAAATTTCTGAATTCAATTATAATACAAGTCGCATTGTACAGTCGGTAACAAAAGTACCCGAACACTAGCAAAAATTCCTATGTAAGAAAAGTAGAGTTAATACTGTTTTGTTAAATAAATCCTTGTCGAATCATGTTCTCAGACTGACTAAGAACATGATTCAGCAAGGATTTATTTAACAAAACAGAATTGACTCCACTTTTGTACATAGGAATTTTTGCTAGTGTTCGGATACTTTTGTTACCGACTGTAGTACAGTTACAGAATTTTAAAGTAGCCAAATTTGAAATTAAATTGTACGAATTTTGTGAGTAAAAAATTAAAACACACACATATGTAAAAATAAATTAAATTTGATTTTAATGTGACTTTAATATAATATTGTGGCTTACCACTCTTCAATCTTGAAATATTAAGAGCAAATACTTAACACAAAACGATTTGAAAAGCATTAATTAACAAAGATTAATTATTGTTACTTTTTTCTGTTTTGCAATGTTTATATGAAAAATATATTTCCTTCCTTTAATTTCCACAACGTCAAAACTATCTTAAAATCACATCATTTGGTGTGAAAAATTGAGAGAAGATTGGTAAGCAACAATTTTTCATTTCATAAAGTGTATTTAGCAAAAGAATAAATATTGTTTTAACCGTTTATAAAAAAAGACGGCTATTATAAATTTGAAGCCTTTGCCTGTTTATGACACCGTAGCTTCCAAACGAATAGACCTAATTCAATGATGTCTTTTAAAATTATTATTAGAATACTGGTGTATCCAAGATGATTTTTAACCATATTTGGTGAAAATCTGTTTGATAGCGATTTGAAAATTAATTGCACTGCAGTTATTCAGATCAATTTGTCTTGATAAAAAAAAAAAAAAAAAAAAACCGCGAATTAAGAGTTTTTTAACTTTTAAGTCATGTTAGATTACAGATCAGGTGTTTTTTAAATTCGTCAGTTTTAAACTACCGTAATTTCTGGTAGATACCCCGCTGGTTATACAATCCAGTTTTGCACCAGAAATTTCAATTGATAAATAAATTTATATTTGTACGAGCTCTTCCTTCGAAAAAGTACAGATTTCTCTATTAACACGTTAACTGCCGTGTCACCCGTATTCGGGTGACAGCAAAAGTTCTCATCAGGCCACGTCACCCGTATTCGGGTGACAGCAAGAGTTCTCATCAGGCCACGTCGGGTGACTCCTTCCAAAGGATTTCCGAACATATTTAGATAAATATATGACAGGAGATAATAATACTGTTGAATTTTTTATTATGAAACTAGAATGTATTTGGCAGATTCTGAAAGTGATTGCGATCACTAGACTCTTTTGGTTGCTTTGGAATCGGATTTTGAAAAAAATTCAGTGAAACTCAAAAAAGGTTTGGGGGCGGAGTAACAGCAGGCGAAGGTCTTCACGAAAAAGGCCCCTGGCCAAATGGTTCAACGTGCAAATTTCCCGATTGTTTTATTATGAAACTAGAATGTATTTGGCAGATTCAGAAAGTGATTGCGATCACTAGACTCTTTTGGTTGCTTTGGAATCGGATTTTGAATAAAATTCAGTGAAACTCAAAAAAGGTTTGGGGGCGGAGTAACAGCAGGCGAAGGTGGCCTGACGGGGATTTTGTTGTAAACACGCGTGGCAGTCAACGTGTTAAATAACATTTCTGGTGGAGAAATAACACATCTTACCTGCGGGTTATCTACCAGAAATTACGGTAATTTTGACAAAAGTTAAAAATTGGTTATAAATACTGATTATAAGTTCACTGCCCAAAAGTTACTTAATTTGCTGAAAATTAGAGAAAAAAGAAAAAGAAAAAAAAAAAAAAGATATATAAAGAAATTTAAAGCTAGCCATGTGTTGGCACTTTATATTTTCGAGCTAACGATTTTACAACTGAAAATTACAGATTTTATAGAAAAATAATATTTCATTAAATTCAAGATTTAATTTTTATTTAATTTTTTTTTTTTTTTTTTTTTTTTTTAAACAAGCTTTATATGCATATAAAGCTTGCATATTTTTTAAAATCAAAAGATCAACTTTAAATATAACTATTAACCTTATTATTATCATTATTTTCAACACATGTGTTGAGATAATGTCTTCGAATGTCTTACATATATCCAATTGTAAAAGGTGATAAATTTTATTTATTTATTTATTTTATTATTATTATTATTATTTTTTTTTTTTTTTGAACGCAAATTTAAATAACATAGCTACTTCATAGCGGCTTTATATCTAGTTCAAAAATTAACCTTTGTCTATTTAAAATATACACTTTTCTTAGAAGATCTTTATTAAAAAAAAAATAATGCATGTTCGTTTTATTTTCTAAATTTCACTTTAGATTCAACATAAAAAAAAAAAAAAATGCATGGTTCTCAGCAGTCACTATTTTAAATACCAATGAATTCTGGACCTATTAAGAACAGAGCTGCCAACCTAATCCGGAGAATTTTTAGTACCGCCCATTTTTCCCAACCACTTAATATTTAGAGTAATTCTCTTAACTCGTTAACGCCCGAATTAATTTTGTAAAATATATTTTTAGCTGATTATTTCACTTCTAAATTAATATAGACAACTGACAGTAAACTATATTAATTTAAACAATTCTGATAGTTTTAAATTTAAAGTCTATCCTCATTTATGGACGTTTAGTATTCCAGCGAGAAAACTTCGAGATAACAGATTAATTTCCTATTATATGTTGACAAAGATCTCGAAAGTAAAGTATTATAATATATATTATTATTCAACTTGATTTAAGTTAGTATACCTGCGCAAAAAGAAAATATATGTGCGACGAATGAAAAATCATAAAATGACTATCCAAATTATGAAATAATAATTAATAGTAGGCACATAAACTTTCAGGGATCATTTAGAGTAACGCTATAAACTGTCACTAAAAAGCAGAAATCATTCCAAGAAACCATAAAATACATACGGGCCATTTTATTAGCTGTCCTCAAATCAGGACACTGGGAGCTAACGGGTTAAAATGTGTTTACGATGATAAGAAGAAAAATACTAAAAAAAAAAAAAAAAAAAGACTGGCGTGGAAAAAAGGGCGTGTACTAACACTTCTCCGGATTAGGTTGGCAAAAAAAAAAAAAAAAAAAAAAAAAAAAAAAAAGACTGGCGTGGAAAAAAGGGCGTGTACTAACACTTCTCCGGATTAGGTAGGTAAGAACTTTACTACTTCTGAGATTAGGACATGATTCTTGATTTTCCGGATTTCAGACTTGATAACGGAAAGATCGAATCAACTGACTGGAGTAGAACGGAGGATGAAATCGCTGAGCGCGAAACGCAGGTCAGTGAGGATACTAACCCTCTTTTTTTTTATGAAACCTTTTCAGCCCCGGCCCCCGACTCTCCTAACACTAACGAACACACTAACAAGAGAAAAAATAATGAAAATAGCCCAATAAAAAAAAAAGTAGTAAAATTAAATCTGTTATACTATTTTCCACAAGTAATAAATTCGAAATTCTAGAGGGGAAAAAAAAAAAAAAAAAAAAACCTTGGATAGATGATTCAATTCCCCAACCTAAAATTAATAACGACTTTAATAATTCAAAAAATCAAGGAAAAAAGATTCTCCCCAAAGGAAAATCCATAACCGTTAAATGCGGTAACAAAACACAATTACTAAAAAATCTAGACAAATCCCCAAATGAATGCAAATTTATTACTGCCCCTGCCTGAGATTTTCTAAAAATTCATCCAGAAACTCCAGAAATGCATGACAAAATTATTTTGAAACTTATGGAATTGAAAGTCCAGTGCTACACCATAGCCTCCTAAACTAGATGTCTTTCGCGTGGCTCGGAAGTTCAAGTAGGGACCCTAGATAGAGAGAGACTGAACATTGACCCGCCAGTTTAAACCGGAAATTCACCATGTGTGTTCACCTGGTTGTATACGACAATGTTAATTTCTGCTAATATTTAAAAAAAAAAAAAAAAAAAAAAACTTTTATTTATTTGAGTTATTTATTATTTAAAATTATGTTACACTGTCGATATATAAGTTATTTTTGGTTAGAAATGCTTTTTACTGCTTGAAAAATGTTTTATTATTTTCTTTTATTCAATAAATTTTGTGACTTCCATTGAACCGCAAGTAAGAATTTGCTTTTTTTTTTTTTTTTTTTAATACTTTATCGAAAATTTTTCATGCATATTGCGTGAACCTAAAAAGTGGTAGTTTATAATTTTACACAGAAAATTAAATTTAAATATCAGTGATAGTAGTTAAGATTAGGAGTAAAGTTAGTCTATCCATCTTTTAAAAGTTACTCAAAATGTGATGAAAGATAATTGTACTAAAAAATAAGTTATAGTAAGATATTGATAGTAAAGCGAATGGTTAAAAAAAATTTATATCTGACGTCCAAAAATTACTTTTCGAAAGATGGGAAGAGGACAATAATAATAATAATAATAATTCTTATATACCCTATTATTATTGTTGTTTTAAGGTTCTCTTAAAACATTAAAATTATGTCTTATATGTAATTCTGCTTATAAGTACATTTAGTTAATTTCAGTTCCAGTAGAAATACAGTACATCTTTTCTTTTATCATTAAAGCTGGCAGAGAGGTTTCCTGGAGGAACAGGTAGACGGGAAGTTCCGGGTTCGATCCTAGGTCGCACTTTTACCTAACTGTTCGAGATTTTCCTTTTTTTTCTTCCGAAACTTGCTGAAGTATGTTCTAAAACCATCATGGAATACACACCACACAGGCCAGGCCTAGTCGACTGGCCTTATTTCTAACACTTACACCATCATTAAAGCAGTGAACAGAAATAATTTCAGCATACTTTGAACTTTTTTTTAGTTTTAAAGGATTCTGACAAACTAAAATTATTTTTTAATTATTTTCATGCAAAGCGATTATCAAAAGAATGAAATTAAATTCTTCTGACTATCCTTAATTTATATATCTGAAAAGAAATTATTAAAATATTACTTTTTTTTTTCTTATTATTATTAAAATATTCACAGTTATTGCAGTAAACATTTCTAAGAAAATAAAAATTTAAAAAACAAAAATTTATGCTTTCCCAAATACGATTTTCAGTTTATATGTATTATTATTATATTCTTACAGAACTGTAAATTTGAACATTCATTTAATACATAGTATTAGAATGAATGGTGTTGCTTAAAATATTGAGGTTCAGATACTTTAAAATAAAAGTAGGAACAAAAAAGGAAGTAAAATACAGAAATCTCACAAGTCAAACAAAATTAGGTTATTAACTAAAATTTTTTTGTTAAGAAGATAGTGAAAGTTAAAAATCTTTTTTATAAATTACTATCTAAGTGTAATAAAATTTCTGAAAAACTATGAAATATATGTATATATGTATATAATTCAGAGTTTTATTTTATTAATCTTTAATGACTGACTTTTGATTTCCTATCCCCGCTATTTTTCGTTATTAATGTTTTCAAATTCCATATTTAATTATGTATTCTAAACATGTTTGAGTTTTAATTTTGTAACAATTCGTAAGTTAATTAAAAAGAATGTTTGAATACTGAAAATTTGCATTAATTTTCATTAGATTTTAATTTGTTAAATCTAAATCGTTATATTGTTGCATTTTGATGCATATATACGGAAATTTTCACCAATCTAAGAAAGTAATTTCCAAAAACTATTTATAACTTCCACGAACTTGTTAAGACTAAGCCAAAAAAAAAAAAAAAGTGTACTACAATTGAAATTTTGAGTTCTATTCAAAGCGCGATAAGATATTTACTTGTTTAAAATTTATCCTCAAAGAAGCGATTGCGATTCCTCGCTAAAACGTAGCAAGCCAAATACGTCTTCTAGGGCTCTATTCTCGTCTAGTCGTTACGCGGAAACCGGTTGTTGTGAAGCGAGACAACGACGATTTGCTATTCTCATTCGAGCTTGTTTACAGTCGTTAAGTTACCGGCAGCTAGGAGACAGTTGTTCAGCTTAAAAATCGTCGTTTATCACAATAGAAATGGGCGCGTCTGTGTAATGTTTTAGTTTGCTCAGTTAAAGGGACATTTCACATTTTCCACCATTGAAAACAGGTTGTCATCATCGCTATTCACAAAATTCCCCTCCCAAAACGGATTACGAATGACCCCTTGCAACTGATTGGTTTAAAATGTCACCCTCAAACGCGAGCGTTTATTCTCCCACTCAAGATAACAACGACAGACCAGAATAGCACTTAACCGAAAGATGGTTATTACGGTGGGTAGAACAGTAGTTAAAAACTGTCGTTAACGGTTACAAGTGGCGGTTAATAGGCAACTAGACGAGAATAGAGCCCCTGCTCTCGAACAATCTTAGAAAGGATAACCCTGCTCTTGAACGAACGTCCGCCTTGTTTGTTCAATGTCCAGTCTTTCCTTATCTAGGGTCCCTAGTTCAAACGGCAGACAGCGCCACCTGGTACTGATTGCGCGACTTATTCAACAGCCACCAAAAAAATTTTAAAAGTGGGATTTAATACAGGGTGATTCAACAATAGTGGGAAAAACTTTGAGGGGATATAGGACACATCATTAGGACTCAGAATTGCATAGGAACCCATATCCCCGAACGTGATTTTAACCCTTTACGGACCATGTGTTTTTTACCCGTAAGCTCCGCCTACTTCCGTTCCTCTTGCATGGTGTGTTATTTAACAGAGATATTCTATTTATAATTGTTTATCATACAAAACGCCATTCATAATAAAAAAATTGTTTCCGATTTTGCACATTGATGGAATAAATATTAATATTGTGAACATTTTTTAGATATACTGTAACACACATAATTTAAAAGTTAAATTGTAGGTGGAGTTTCAAATACGAATATTTCTACTGTCATGGAACAAACATAAAGGGGTTGAAAAGTTTACTAAAACATACATCTTTTGTATAGGCATAACACAAAAAATTAAATATGAAATATGAAACATTGTGCAAAAGACGAAAGTATAAACGTATAAAAACAAATGCAGCAGTTCAAGCATTTTGTAATTTGGCATGCGCCTATTTGGAAATCATTCCTGATACAGTCGTAGCGCTGCTCTGCTGTTCCAATTAGCAACACTTATATTAGATGCATGTCTGCTTTTTCATTATTAGTAAAATCTCCCATCTCCGTCGAAAAACATAATTTAAAATTATACTTTACAGTAGATGCAGATAACGAATGACAAGGTCCACTAAAGCTCTCTACCTTCAGCATTACCAGCCAATGACCCGAATTTTGTTTTGTCGTATTACTTGTAATGATTGCAATTTTAAGCATTTATTGTAAATATTACTGCAAAGAAACACACTGCGATATATTTGAAACTCCGCCTACTGCGTAAGTTTTACATTTCGTGTGTTACAGTACATCTAAAAAATCATTCACTATATAAGCATTTATTCGATCAGTCTGAAGTATTCGGAAACAACATTTTATCATATACAGTGAAACTTGAATAATTCGAACTTGTTTAATTCGAAATTCTGGATAATTCGAATTTTTTACTCGGTCCATTGAATTTTGTATTAAAATAATGTTAAAAAATCATGGATAATTCGAATTCTGTTTTGGATAATTCGAATTTTTCATACGATTACCTTTAAAATATTACAGTAAAATTTGTTCCCGAGATTTTTCTCAGTTAAAGTGCATTATATTTTTTAACAGTCTTTCAAAAGAAGGATGAAGAAGTACAAGAGTATTTCCTACCTAGTGCATCAGAAGATATGGTCCATATACATGAACTTCGAGGTTTTTTTTAATTTAAAGTCATGTCTAATGTACAGCTAAGAGTCTAAGAACATAATTCGACAAGGCTTTAGTCAACAAAACAGTATTAACTCCACTTTTTTTTTATATAGGAATTTTTTTTAGTTTTCGGATACTTTTGTTACCGACTAGAAGATTCTGTTTTTGTATCGATAGGTTGAAATCATATGCTATGACACAAAGATTATACTTAAAGAAGCAATAAAAATTATCGGACTATTTTTTAAAAAGTGTTGAATAATTAAGCTCGTAAAAAAAAATATTGATTTAATGTGAGGGGGGGGGATGTGGCAGTATTCTTAGGTATAAATTCGTGTGTTAAATCTTTGATCGTAGAGTTTTATTTTTTTAATTTATCTCTTCTTTTTGAAAAAATAGTGTATGCAATTCGAAGTTTCTGATATTTCGAATTTTTCTGTGGTCCCTTCAGCTTCGAATTATCCAAGTTCTACTGTATTTTGTAGGATTAACAGTAAAAGACAGAACCTTTCTGTTAAATAGGGCACCATTCACAAGCAATTGCAGTAGGCGGAGCTTTCTGTTAAAAATCCCAGAAAACACATGGTCCGTAAATTGTTAAAATGACGTTTGGGGACATGGATACCTATGCAATTCTGATTCCTAATGGCGTGTTCTACGTTCTACCTATATATATATATATTAATTATATAGCCATATAATAATAATAAAAAATTAAAAATAAAAATGTACTTTTGCACATATGTACTGTGATGATAATTTACAAAGCATATGGAACTCTAGAGATATAAATATGAAATGTATAGAGTACCAATAAATAAATAAATAAATAAAAAAGAAAGAAAGAACAACAGATCTGAATAACATAAAAATAGTAGAAATTAACTTTCATGAATGCATAGGTGGCAAGTCTCCGCTATTTTCAACGAAAACTTCAAACCGAAAAGATTTTATAAATGTTTCCAATTTATTTAATTTTATTTATTCGTCAAAATTATATGTAAAAATTCCCTTTTAAAAATACTGGTTATAAGTCTGATTTAAAAATTAGCAATTTGGCAGCTGTGTGAATATATATATGTTTTTTGAGCTAATGATAAAAATTGTCATAAAACTGGACTAATTAAAAAAAGATGTTTTTTTGTATTTCACACACTTATAGTATTATGTTCAAATTGCATGTCAAACAGCACGTACACACAATCTTGATTACTGTGTTTTATGAATATTGTGTTATGCTACTGTACACTTTATATGATATATTGTTTCAAGAGAAGGGGAGAATGCGCATGTGTGAGTAATTTTAACACATATACATTTTAATTAAGTCATTTATTTCCCAAAAATATAATTTTTATATTTTTACGCAGACAGAAAAAAAATAATCGAAATTTAGAGTAAAATGTATATTGTACAGTCGGGGAAAAAAATCGCAGCACTCGCTGTAATTTCAATATTAATTGACGCAGAAAAATTTAATAGACACCATTCAAAAGGAAATTAAATGTACTTTTTGAAAATGCTGTCGAATTTTGAATTAGAGGTTATCTACATATTGAAATGAGCACCAACTTTGATTTTTTCAATAGCAACACCCAATTTTGACTTCATATTCGAATTTCTGAGAGTCTTGCAGTGCGGAAAAATATACTGTTTGTATACTTTATCTTTAGTATTTAAAGAGTTATAATAAAAAATGTGTTAGGGGGTTATCTGTAAATGTAGAAAAATAAAATTAAGATCCTATAAGAAATAGAGAATTAGATAGGGACAGATATGGGAATCTCGGTAAACCATTCATGCGCGTCACTAATTAGATGACGAGGCATTTGGCTATTAAAATATTTTATTTTCAGAAAAGTCTGATACACTAGTTACAGAGTCAAGACATAAAAATGAGAATATAAATAATGAAAAGATGAAATGACAAACAGACCTACAGGTCAAGATGAAAGTACATAGAATAATAACACATTAAAATATAGATATATATACAATAAAAAAATATAAAAGTAAAAAAGATAAAAACTTTAAAAAGGCTAAAATATATAAAAGAGTGTATAAGTATAAAATAGTATAAAAGCGTGTATAAGTATAAAATAGTATATAAGACAATATAAGATTTTAAAAAGTAAAATACTATATAAATAAAAACACTATAAAAGGCACAAATAACACATAAAATAGAAAAAATAAATAAAGTCAGTATGATTCCGGAAAGGAAAAATCAGTGAATGGCCTTGTTTAAGTACCTAAAACCAATAACGCTCCCCAACATGGCTTTACAGGAGATGATTTTAATGTCGCCCTTCGAAATAATTTTGTTCTCGAGTAGATCTGTCACAGATTTGGGGGACCAGAGGCCTTTATAATTTAGAGTACAAGTACCAAAGTTAATTTCACGAACACCATATATTTCTTTGATTTTTTGCTGAAGCTCCAGGCTGTCGGCATAATAATCTAACTTAGACTTATGAAAAGTATTCATATTATTATTGTCATTGCCGACAACCTGGGCATCGATGACATAGGCTTGAAGATCCTCGATGATTAATAAATCTGGCTTCCTGAGTACTGGTCGGTCTTAATATGGGGTTCAATAATTACAGTCTTGCCTCTGTTTTTATTCTTATCTGCTATATATTTAACAATTTTGTTATGTCTATCTAAACGGTTCTTGTGGCTGAAATGGCATCCCTGGATGACATGGTATGTTGTTTCAGTCTTTTCACATCCTTTACTACATAATCTATTGGAGGGTCTGCCCCGAGTACTTCTTACTTTGGATGGAAGAGCGTTTATTCTCAACTTAATGAAATTTATATAATCATGGCCACTCAAAAATTTGTTAAAGGAGTTAATCCAATTGTTCTGATTCTGAACTTTTCCGGAGACTCTAAGGTCTTTTCCATCATTGGAATAATACAAAGCTTTACAATGGAATTAAGAGAGTCATAGTTACTCCCGCCGTTTACCTGCGCTTGGATGAATTTCTTCACTTTGACATTCAGAGCACTGGGCAGAAATCACATAGCGTCAACACCGATCTCCGGCCATCGCAAAAGAAATAGAGAAAATTTTAATGTTTTACACCGGAAATCTTTCAGGAAAAAAATATTATAAAAATTAATGAAAACATTGACCCTTTTCCTGTTCCTTAAATATCCTGAATTCAGTTTATTAGATTTGTATATACTTCAGTACTTTTTTTGATAGTTTTAGGTCTATTTAAATACATTACACTTGCGATTTGTCCAGACTGCACTCTTTGAAAAAAGTGCTATATTTTTCAAGTAAAAGTGTCTATGGCTGTACTGATCACCAATAAAGCTTAAATTTCCTTTCGTAGGTGTGACATAATATACGAAATTAAATATTATATATATATCAGGCCTCGCAGCGTTCCTAAAATTTTACACTCATTTAATTATACTCGCACCACTATGGTAAAATAATACTTTTTTGCTTAGTGTTTAAACACGTTTTAGCATTAAATCGTTCAAGAAATTTTTTTTAGTTACGATAGTGGTGTCAATATAATAAAATGGGAGTAAAATTTTAGGAACGCTGCGAGGCCTGATATATATACAACAACGCATGAACTATATCTTTTCGGATAAATTATTGTAAGGGTTCATGAAGTAAACATTAAACAATTTTAATCGCACTTACCAGTTTTGGGTCAGTTGAACTCTTTGGAACTGTACGATTCGTTTTGTAACTTCTATGAAAATATAATTTCTTAATTAACCTTTTCGCGACTGCTGACGTAGGTTCAAGTCATTTGAAAATCTGTAACTCTCTCAGTGGGCGTTTCTTTCGTAATTTGTGTGTTACATATTTCTTAAGTTTGTGCCCAGTGTTCATATTTTTGCAATAAAATATACTATGGATAGAAATATATTCATAAGAAAGAATATAATTATAATATATATCCATTTGTAATATAATTGTGAATACAGAAAATTTGTTCCGTAGGCGGTGTCAGAAAGACAAAAATCCTGCGGTCGCAAAAAGTGTTAAAATATATTTATAAAAGTAAAAGTATATTTTTAAAAATATATAAAGTGAAAATATTTTAATAAAATTTTAAAAACTAAAGTATCCTTAAAATAATAATCCTCCCCCCACCTACAAAATAAATAAATAAATAATTAAAAATAAAGCAATATATGAGGCAAATGATTAAGGCTTTAACTATGACGGTAGTTAAGAAACGATTTTACAAGTCTGTCTTGCATTTGTTTTTTTTAAATTGTCAGTTTTTACATTTAACCTATTTTTCTATTTAAAACAGTAAACCCCGCCTATTTAGTTATTTATTTTCTTCTAGTGTTCGTTTAAAAGATTCAAAACTTATCACCAGTAATCGATGAAGTAAATAACCACTTGTGCTTATATTTGTAAACACAAAATAAGGGGTTTAATATAAATACTCAAAGTCACATTTACTTTTCTTTTCTGTATTGATTTCTTTTGAAGAACGATGAAGGCGGGGCTTGTCTTCTTTAGAAAACAGGAATTCTTGATGCTAACGCTAATGTCTAAAAATCATCATTTTTGTTTCATTTCTTTGCGTTTGACATTGTTGTTATATAATTTGACACGTAAATAAAAAATAAACGTATTTTGTTTAATTTTCCTTGTTATTTTTAAAGATTTGATTCGCTATCTCATGCAAAACTTTATAAGAGACGGCCCCCTAAACCACTCCAAAAGAAAGATTTATTTATATCTCGAAAACTAATAACTGGAATGAGCTGTAAATTTGCACACCCATATTTTTCAGCATTAGGATTCATTTTATGCAAAAATTAATATAGGTCACAATTCATAATTTTTATGAATATGAATTTATTAATATTTTTCAAAATTAAAAATATTTTTCAGAATCAAAAGTAATGATGGATTATGTTTGGGTTTCTTCACTGTATCTCGTAAAAAAAAATTATATCGATCAAGTTATTTTTTGTGAAGATATTAATAAATGTTTGAAATATGAATTTAACATTAACACCTTCAAACTTTGAACGCTTATAACTCTGTGAAAAAATAAGTAAAATGTACAACCAATATACTTTTTCGCGTTGTCGCGATCCCAGGAATTCATTGGAAAATGGGGCATTGCCATTGAAAAAATGAAAGTTGGTGCGCGTTTTAATATGTAGACGACCCCCAATTCAAAATTTCACTTCATTTTCTGAAACTACTTACAATTCCCCGTCGAATGATACCTATTACATTTTTCTACATCTATTAGCAACGAAGTTACGTCGAGTGCTGCGTTTTTTTTTTCCCCGACTGTACATTTATGTAAATAAATGCAAATTTGATTTTCATCTGAGTAAGATGAAATCAGTAACATTAACAATATTATTGCACTGAATCAAAGAGTTAATTGTTTTTAACTCTTTCCAACAAGGTTGAAAGGTGTTAATGACTTTGGTTTGTCTGTTTGTCAGTCCGTCTGTCTGTCCCCGTTCTAACTCCCGTAAATATTCATGAAATTTCTTGAAACTAGTTCACTATCGGATGTTCTCTTTTGAAAATGGAGTGAATACTTACTACTAGTTTGAGTAAGGGACAGCCAAAAGTATTCTAAAGCATTGTGTTTTATCAGAGGTATTTCTAAAAGCCATATTTTAATACCTTTGCTTTTTATGAAAATCTTAATGAAATTGAAATATGTTATTCAAGTTTACTATACGATGATTTCTATAAAAAATGGAGTAAATATCACTAATGATTTGTGCACAGGGACATCTGAAAGTATTCCAAAGCATTGCATTCTATCAGAGGTATTTATATAAACCATATTTTAATAACATTACTTTGCACAAATTTTGATGAAATTTAAATACGTTATTCATATATGCAAAATAATACTTTCTATAGAACATAGTATGATTAGCATTAACATTTACAGGGCCACACAAAAATATTCATTTACATTAAGGGCTATTATTGGAAATTCGCTGAAATTGCATTTTCGTTTGCATTAAACGTTTTTAACACTTTCTAAGAATTTTTAAGCGTGAATATAACTTGAATTTGTGTATCTGTTTGTCCGACTGTCCATCTATCTGTCTGTCAATATGCCCACCTCTAGCGTCTGTAAATATTTTCAGAATTTTTTAAAAAGGATATATTTTATTCAAGCTCATTATGGAACTTTCCCTATTTAAAATAGCATTAATAGGTCCTGTACTTCTGATTTGTGTACAAAGACATCCCCTCCCCTTAAAAAAAAAAAAAAAAAAAAAAAAAAAAAGGAAAAAAATCATTGCATTTTAGGACAGACATTTTTATAAATCACATTTAAATAACTTTCTACTGCAAAAATCATAAAGAAATTGACATTCATTGTCAATATGCTAAAATATTGTTTTGTATAGAATATGAAATTGATTAATCTTTTGATTTGCAGGGCTACATTTAAATATTCAGATACATTAATGGCTGCAATTAGAATCTATGAGCTGTATTTTCTTTTGTGTTAAGCATTTTTAATGTTTAAAGGTGATTATGAATTCAATTAGTCTATCTGGATGCCTTTCAGTTCTTCTATCTGTCCGCTGTGTGATAATATAGGCAAAGAACATTGAAAGTTATACGATATTACAAGCACGTACAGTTGAGAAGTGTTAATAATCAATGTGTACCGCATGATCTAATATTCTTGTTATAACTTTCTACTGCAAAAATCATAAATAAATTGACATTTATTGTTAATATGCTAAAATAATGTTTTGTACACTGTTAAAAATTTCTATAAAAGTACAGAAAAAGTATTGAGACTCTCCGTAAATGTACATGAGTTCACTGTTAAGAGCAGTGAATCAAGAAACTCAGTTTGCTGTTAAAAATTTCTGTAAAAGTACAGAAAAAGTATTGAGACTCTCCGTAAATTTATATGAGTTCTCTGTTAAAAGCATTGAATCAAGAAACTCAGTTCTTAATTTACAGATATTTCCTTTTTCTAAACAACGTTTTCCCTGTAGGGATTTTGATAGGTACATTAAATAAAAAAACTATATATGTATACATAACCTTAAAATTATTTTTATATTAAAATAAATACCTATTTATACATATAGATTTATTTAACTAGAAGTTTTGAAGGCAGAAATATACTGAATAGTTTGTTTCATTGTAGTGTACTATTACGTAAAAAGGGAAAAAAAAGGGAACGTTAGGGAAAATTAGATTGTTTCTGCGGGATGTTTATCTTCGTATCTACTCATTAAGAGTTTGTTATTGTTGACTGTATTGAAGAACTTAAAGCAATTCGTGTTTTCATTTGGAATTCATAATTAGGTAAGTTAAATTTTATACAATCTTTTATCCTATTTTAATAATCAACAAAAACAATGACTGTTTATGCTAGTTATATTAGCGGTTATTTTTACTTTCTTCTATATGTAATATAGAGAAGAGAAAGCATTTGATTCGCGAAAATTTTCGACCTCCATTTTTCGATGGATTTACGTTTTGGGATGTCCAGAACACGAATTGATAGTTTTTAAAAAATGTCTGTCTGTCTGTCTGTATCCCTTTTTTGTGGACGCTGTATCTCATGAACCAATGAATGAAATGTAAACAAACTTGGTATTTAGTTGCACCCTGACATAAACTGGTGCTGATTAGATTTGGGGATCAATCGTTAAACAGGTGCTGTGATCGCATTTTTTTAAATTTTTAACATGACAATATAGGACACAATTTCGTATAAATGTACATAATGAGAGTTATTTTAAAATTAATATGAATTATTGATAATAGTAGTATTTAACTAGGGAAAAAAATTTTGCATGTGGGGCATCGCTCTCCCCTGGGGGTTAAGTACCCCCCAGGGGAAGTAAGTTTTCAATATGGGTATCTTTCGAAAGATCTCGTCAATACCTTTAAAACTAATGGTTGAACTATAGATTTGTGCTAATTTAAAACAAAGTTATCCATTTTTTCCTTTTTTTTTTTTTTTTTACTTTTTACGAAAAAAAACTTGGAAAAAAGTCATTTCTTTTGATTTGGAAAAAAAACAAACATCTTTCGGCATTTAGTGATAATTCTATCAGATAAAAATCTTCTGCATTTATAATTGAAAAGAATTTGATAATTTAATAAGTAATTTTTATTGAATAAGTTTTGTGTAAAATTATATAGAAGAAAGTCATGTGGTAGCCACATCATACTAGTTTTTAGTTTAATATCGTCTGAAATTTCTATATGTTTTCTTATATATTCGTTTTACAGCCTCTTCCTGTCATTAAAAGTGTTTGCTGTCATTTTCTGAAAGACTGAAAAATAATCTAGATTACCTTAAATCAAAATAGTAGGAATTGAGGAAAAAGTAAGTCATTTCCACATTATATAATTAATAGTTTAAATAATAATAAAATAAGTAAATTTAAAAATCGAAATACAAAATAAAGATTTTGTAGATGGGAGTTTTATCCAACAATTTTTTTAATTAATGTTTTTTTTTGTTTTTTTTTTTTAAGGGAGGGGAGGACGGTTTGTATTCTAAACCGTCCAATATTATTAATTTTGCTTTCTGAAAATTTTGAAAATCTGCTTGCGTGTGTATATGTATGCCTATATATATGCACAAGTTAAAAATCCACAATGTAAGAAAAAGAAAATTATTGTTGCTGTTGCCGAGCAATGGTAATAGAAGGGTGGTTTGGGGGACAAATTAAATTTTCTGACAAGTTAATATTTTTCAGAATACAGTTTGATATTTAAGGATTCAAAGTACAGAGTGTATATCAAATTGAGTGAGGAAATGTTTAAATTAATACGAAATTTTATCCAGGCTGTTATATGTTGCGGACTAATTTATATATCAAAATAACCGATACACATAAAACGTTACTTTTAAGTACAAAATCCAACTGTATTTTTGAATTATCCTGGATGAATATACCATAATCAGAAGCATGCCAAGACTGCGGTTACATGTTTATGAAGGGAGGCGGACGCAGACGATTGTGGAGCAACTGCAATTTAAAAATACAGTTTCACTGAAATATAGCTAATAGATTCTGCTTAATAACGCATTGTCAAAAAACTTTCAGACAAGTTTTTGCATTGACAGAAATAATTTTTGTTAAACACGTTTTTTCTTTTCCTTCTTTGTAAGGGGAAGATTTTAATAACTGGACAGTTTTTAATTCGGAGTATAATAAAGTTAAGAGAGTGCTTGGAACTATGGCCGAGTCCCCAGGCCTAGGACTTGAGGGTCCTAGGTCTGGGGTAGTGTGCCCTTTGAGGGGGGGGGGATGTTTATTAAGGGGGCCTAGCCCAGATTTTATGAGTCTCGGAGAAAACTACTGAAAACTTCGAACAGCTAGGTCGACGAGCTAGACGTGGGATTGAACTCAGCACTTCCCGTTTATCAGCTCTGAGCGTAGAATGGCACGGCCACTCATGGAGTCGTACAGTTTAGAGATGATTCAGGAGCAGTTCACTCTCTCAGGAGACAATAAATTGTTTTATTTCCATATTCAAAGGGTGAAAAACTACCTAACATAACAAAACCCTAAAAACTGCTATTTGTATTCAAAATTAATCGTGGAAGAATAGATTAAGGTTATTATTACGTGGCTATTATTTAAAATGCTTATTTATTCCCATAATAGATGATATTTGTAGAATTCTGAAGGCATTGTAAGGAAAAATTTAGAAGTGGGGGGGGGGGGAGGAGAGAATTTGGAAATAAAGGTAGCCCCTGAAAACTTTCACCTCTGATATTCTTTTATAATCTGCTACCGGTTGTTTTCAATTTTTATTTTAATATTCTTCAAGTTTTTTCATGTTCTTTATACAACTCTCTATGCCATTAAAAATGTTTACCGTTATATCTTCTACGTGAAGACTGAAACATCTGACTTTTCGAAATCAAAATGCAAGAATTTGAGTAGAATTGAAATAAATCGCCTACATCTTGTATAAACAATAGTTTACACATTGAAAATTTTATAAATTTAAAAACTGAAATACAAAATAAAGATTTTATCTGTAGAGAATTCTTATTTATCAAGTGATATTTTTATTTTATTTATAACTTTTAATTCTCTTTTCTTTCTTTTAAGGGGTTTGAGGAGAGGGGTGGAGTTAATGCTTCACCAGCGGAAAGTGTTTTCATTAAAATTTTTGGAGATAAAATTTAAAATTTTGGAATATTTAAATAATTATCATAATATTAATAATGGAAATAAAGAAGGATATTAATTAAAAGAATTTACCTGTAGCTTAAGACCACAAAAAATTACTGTAATTTGCATTTATATTAGTTTATGTAATTATTAAAGACCAAATAATATTTAGAAAATAATTTTTAAATATATTTAATAAACTGGAAATATTTCGTAATTGAATTGTGTAAAAGAGAATTTGCTGCAGAACTATATATTACTTCATATTACTATAATGATCGAATCGACAAAAGTGGGTCTTGGGGACAGGGGTATCTGTTCTTGAAGCTGGTAGACGGGAAGTGATGAATTCGATACGTAGTCGCGCATGCTGTCCTAGTCGTTCGGTGTTTTCCAAGGTTTTCTCTGAAATTCATGTAAATATGGGCTAATACCCCTTAAAAGTCAGCCCACGTTGGGGTTTTCGGTAATAAATTGAGGCTTACTTAAAAATGTCTAAATTATTTTCAATAGTTTTTGAAAATGTCGTTATATATAGTTATCAAAGTCCCACTCTACTCCTTGTACTTTGGGAATGTCTCGGAATTTCTGAAAACTTTAAGGCATTTGTTAAAAGAAAAGAAAAAAGGGAACTCAGGGGCAAACTTTAAAATTTCTTGGGGATAAAGACATTTCAAAGTAGGCCTAGAACGTACAGCAGTCAATCGGCCTTATTCCCAAATACAATCCAATTCATACTTGTTTTTAATATAAAATACTTCAAAAATATTCCTGTTACACTAGCGTTCATAAAATGGTGCTTAAATATCTTATGATTTCATTATATAAGTGATTTTTTTCCTGTATTAATGATTTAAAATACCATGTTTATCTCTTTTTATTTTCTTTAGATGATTTTTCATTAGATTCTATTTAGATGGAGTATTTAAGATACATTTAATAAAAAAGCACCACAAAAGTGGCGTTGTAAAAAATATTACTTACAAACTTTGAATAAACACCATAAAATGCAATAAACTCGCAACAATTGTTTCGGGTCGAAAAAACACACGACCCTTCATCAGGCAAACAAAGTAAGCACGAGTGCTGCAGTCAAAGCGGCAACGCACCTTTGCCGCTTTGACTGCAGCACTCGTGCTTACTTTGTTCGCCTGATGAAGGGTCGTGTGTTTTTTCCACCCGAAACAATTGTTGCGAGTTTATTGCATTTTATGGTGTTTATTCAAAGTTTTTAAGTAATATTATTTAAGATACACTTTAAAATTCGCTTATGTATACTTAATTTTCTTTTTAGTGCCATGTAATTACAATCCTTTCTTTTCATTATTTGCTTAAAATGTCATAGGATGTAGATTTTGTTTTAAAAATTTAAAGTGTTTTCCTACAATAGTAATTTTTCATAATTTTTCTTTTTTCTAGTTATAATGGAAATTGATCCTGATATAAGAAATGAAACAAGTTGTCTAAGAAATATGAAAATAGAAAATGCCGTAAAATACCCTCATTAGAGACATTTACAAATACCAAATATTTATCCTGTTAAAGAGTTTTTCACCATTTATCTTTTGTTAATGTTATTTAGAAAAAAAAAGATACGGTCAGTGTTATATTAGTAAAATAAAGTTTAATTTTAATCTAATTCAGTATGTTTTATTTTTTAATTATTTTTAATTGTATGTTTTCTTTGCAGCAAAGATGTTTTTCTTCTTAGTGAGCTTTTTGCAATGATTCTAGTAAATTACCGGGATGCTGCTTTCATGTGTAAAAGCGTAGAATTTGTTTCTTCTTTAGATCCTATTTTGTAGGGGGGAAAAAAATGTTTTAAAATTTGTTTTTGTTAAAAAAAAAAAAAAAAAAAAAAAGGCGAAATTTTTTTAATTCAAAATAATCTAATGGTTTCTTTTAACAAAAAGTTATGTATTTTAAAGATTTGAATTTATGGAACTGGTGACGAAAACCAAAAGAGTACCCGAGTTTCATCTGCCCTGAACCCTAAATTAATATTTAAAAATATTAAAAGCTCTATATTTCTTTATATACTATTTAATACGTACGAACATTTTCTCTCCACTTGCCGTCTATTTAAAAATATTTATATCCCAGAAACTACAATAATTAAGGAAATTATTCTACACATTGTAATGAATTAATTATAAAAATTAAAACTATTTAGATATCAAACTTTTAATACGTTCCTATACTTCTACGATAACGTATTAGAAATCTTATCTGAAATGAGAATTTTTATTTTCAAATAAAATAACTTTTAAAAACCAATTTTATTAAAAACAGAATATTGAAAAATGTTCAAAATTTGTTACAGTTTGAAATAAAATTTGCATCAAATTTGTTAGTCTTGGTTTAAGTGACAAGTTACGCATTTCATTAATACGTTGCACAAATTTACTTTTTAAATAAACTACCAAAACTGTATGCCTAGTTCTTAAGAGAGACCTTTATATGGAAATGAATTAGTAATTTCTTTTCTTTAGCTAATATAAAAATCAATGTGAGTATTTAAAAATTCAAATTCATTTAATACATTACCTTTCCATAAATGACCGGACACTTTCGATTTCAGATGAGTTTTAAAATAACTCAAAAAGTACTTAACAAATCATCTTGAAACTTCAGGAGTGTAAAAAACATGTTATACCTCATGTAGTTCAGTTATTTGTCTGTGCCAAAAGTGAAAATGGGACCAGTAAAAAATTAAAGAAAAATGAGAGCATTTGGCATCACCCAGTATAAAATAATACTCGAAATACATTCTGGCTGTAGCATATGATTATGGGGCTCATTCTCATTTTCTGTATAAATTTTTAAGTCTCAACCGCATGTAATCAGGGAGATATAAAGATTTCTTTAAAAAATTACAGAACATTTTTTTTTTTTTTTTTTTTTTTTGGCTATAACATGCAAGGTATTAAATCCAGTACAAAGCTATATTCGGGAAACCCAATATACAACATTAGATACAACATACTGCAATCAGAATGAAAAAAATATTAAATATCTAATGAAATGTGAGCATTTTTACTAAATAATTTTTAACTGCGCATGACTAAGTTTTAGCTAAATTTCATTTGTATAATTTAGTAGCCAAATGCATTAAACTACTTATATAAAAACCCAATCAAGTATTGTGTAAACTCAAAAAGTTCTTCGCCAAAGAATGAACTGGTCTTCAGTTTCTCTCGAAGAAACGCTAAAGTATAAGGAGTTTTGCTCACATATTTATTTTAATTCGATGAACGGTAATGCAATTTTCTGTGATTGTAAATAAATATTGGGAAAACCCTCTTAACAATTTCTTTGTTGGGGAACAGCTGAAATTCAGTTTATTCTATGACCAGAGCTGCTCCTAATCCGGCAAATTGTTACTACCGCCTCTTTTTCCACACCACTTAATTTTTAGAATATTTGTTTTCTTCATTCATCGTAAATATATTTGAAGAGAATTACTCTAAAAATTAAGTGGTGT
Organism: Salticus scenicus; assembly: GCA_963930645.1. Taxonomy (NCBI): domain Eukaryota; kingdom Metazoa; phylum Arthropoda; class Arachnida; order Araneae; family Salticidae; genus Salticus; species Salticus scenicus. Next base: position 274,293,888 of record OZ005657.1, read on the forward strand.
AGGAAAAGGGGGGGGGGGGAGGGGGTACTAACAATTTGCCGGATTTGGTTGGCAGCTCTGTATGACGTAGAACTTTTTCAGTTTACACGATTTTTGTTTGGGGTTTTTATATAAGTAGCTCAAAAAATTTTACTGTTAAATTTTGAAAATGAAATTTCACTGAACTTTTACGCATGCGCAGTTAGAAATTTAGTAAAAATACTCATATTTCATTAGAAATTTAACATTTTTTTCATTCTGATTGCAGTATACAGTGTTTATTATTGTATGTCCAGTTTCCTGAAAATAACTTTGCACAGTCTTTTCATATTTTGCGTGTTATTGCTTAAAAAAAAAAAAAAAAAAAAGAAAATTTTTTTGCAATTTTTTAAAGAAACCTTTATCTCCCTGATTATATGCGTTAGAGACATATAAACTTAATAAGTTAATGAGAAAGAGTCCTATAATCACATGCTACTGCCATATCGTATTTCAAGCATTAATTATTACAGGGTTAAGCCAAATACTTTCATTTTACTTTAATTATTTTTACCGGTCCTCCTTTCCCATCCCTGAAGTTTCAAAATGATTTGTTTAACATTTTTTGAAATACTTTAAAATGTGTCTGAAATCGAAAGTGTGCGGCCATTATGGAAAGGTAGTGTACTTAACAAATTTTTAGTACTTCTTCCTTTCTTTTTTTCCCCCCAATTTAGAAAGTTTACACCTTTTTAAGAGCATAATAAATTTTAAACGATTAGTGTTTTAATTACATTCTTAATTGTTTTAAGTTAATATCGAATCAAAATGTAATATATATATGTATATTAGTAAAAATATTTATTTTTAAATTGTATTTAAAAAGTGGATGTATTTTTTGAATGAAAGAAACTGAGGTTTTTAACACAGATCTACAAATATAATGTTGGAAAAATTTAATTTATTTTAGTTGATACCTATATTTCTAATATGCTGAAGCCAATTTTCCTCTGTTACACGTAGCTTTTGCAAATACAGGGTGTCTACCGACACAATACCTTCTCTTTCGGTAGTTTCTAGTATGATTCCATGATTAATTGTAATTAATCATGGAATCATACTATAAAAGTAACCGTATAATTATATTGGTGGAAGAGTCATGAAAAAAATAGCGCACCTTGTATTGATAAATATATGTATGTGATAGAGTAAAATCTAGTTTTGGTTTCAGCCGAGCAAAAACCATCAATATGTTATAATTATCAAATAAAAATTTTAGATTTAGACCTGTGAGATCTTTCACTATTGAATCATATTAAATGAGGGAATTAAGTTTTTATTTTGGTATGGACTAAATATAACCGAGCAATATTAAGCAAACATATGATATATTTTGCAATTATTTCTGATCATTTTATTAGAAGTACCATAATATAAATTAGCTTCTTTTTTAAATTTTTTATTAAAAGTTTAATGGATGCAAAATGTACCACAACATTAATAAAAATTGTAGTTAAAAACCTGTTAAAGCGCATCATTACAAATCCTACCAAAGGTAATACAAGCTTAACCAATTTTATACTTCTGAATTTTAATGTAGTTTTGATAAAAAATATATAGTATGTCTATATATATACTAAAGTCCGGTCTTCTTGTCCCATCATTTTCCGAGGAGTTCTTATCTCAAAGTTTGAAGGTGGGAGGTGCGAAGTTCGATCTCAGGTTGAGATTTTCAGCCTACCCATTCGAAATTTTCCAAGGTTTTCTTAAAAAACTTTTGTAAATAAGAGATAGAACACCTTAGAATGACCTACACATAAGGCATTCTACACAGGCCTAGAACTCTGGAGTAACCAATGTGATTTTAGCACCACAATAATATTTGTATATTTAGAAGCCTATATTCAAAACACTCTAAACTGACGCGCATTTAAAATAAATCCCAAAGCTATGAATCTACAAGTGGAAAAACATCCAACTTTAAGTTTCTTTTCCTTAAGTTGTATAAGAATCTGTACTTATGTAACGTATTTACCAGATTCTTACCTATATTCATGAATATAAACTTACTGTTGGATTTTTTTGTACTTATAAATTGATAATAATGAAATTTATTTTAAGTAATATGCCAATTTAGAGTGTCTTCGATACGCTTGTAAACATACTAATATTTAATCGGCGTTAGTTAAAGCCGATTGGATGTGCTAGATTTCTAGACCTGTGGGAATTGCCGTAAGTGTAGGTCTTTCTAAAATGTCTTATCCCTTATTTATACAAGTTTTGGAGAAATCCGCGGAAAATTCCGAATGGGTAGGTCGAAAATCGCGACCTGGGATCGAACCATGCGCCTTCCGCCTTCAAACGTTGAGAGCAGAGCTTCTCAGCCAATGGTGGGGCCTTCAAATATTAGGTATTTTTACATGGATAAATTTACTGAGATTTTCATAATATTATATACGAAATTTACGGAGACTTGGATGTTTTTACCTATGTAATTTTACAGAGACTTGGCTGTTTTTTCATATGTAATTTTACAGAGATTTGGATGATTTTACATATGTAACCTTACAGAGACGTGGTTATTTTTACAATGGTAAATTTACAGAGTCTTATATGCTTTTAAATGATCGAATTTACGGAGACTTGCATATTTTTACATATGTAGATTTACAGAGACTATGATGTTTCACAGATTTAAATTTACAGAGACTTGAATATTTTGATCTATGTAAATTTACAGAGACTATGATTAATATACAGTGTAGTTTCTCTATATTTTGACAGAATCTCTGTTTTTAATCCTCCGTAAATTTACATAAGACTTAATATAATTAATTACCAATAGATTCTCTGTAAATTCACAAAAATTTTTTTAACAGTGTATAGAATATGAAATTGATTAACCTTTTGATTTACAGGGCTACATTTAAATATTCAGATACATTAAGGGCCGCTTTTGTCTGCAGCACTCGTGCTTATTTTGTTCACCTGACGAAGGGTCGTGTTTTCTTTTGACCCGAAACAATTGTTCAAAGTTCTTGCATTTTATGGTGTTTATTTAAAATTTTATACTTATTCCTGATTGACTGTAATTAAACTGACTAAGGAAAAGTTACAAGTGCAGTACAGGTCACGTTCATGGGGTCAAAATGTGTTTGTTTACATTTACGAATACTCCTGGTGACTACTGGTTCCGGTAGTCCAGTTAAAATCAAAATCATACTATTACAATTTTAAATGAAAATATAGTACTTTCTTTTTTAATCGAAAAAGTTAGTAAATTAAGAAAAAATTAAAATACCAGTACTTGCAAGGGATATGGCGAACAATGGTAAAATGTGCAAAATAGGACCCAGTAGTTGACATACCTTAAATATCACTACACCATGATAAATTTTAAAACGTTTCACATAAATCGTATTCTACATTTCATAAACATTACATGCGACGCTTTAGGAATAATGTTAAACATAACAAACAACAAACTATATCGACAAATGCATACCTACGACCTTAATCGTTTTCTTTACGCTGATTCCATCCAACTGTCGTTTAGTATATAGGTTTATTTATTTTGCTTATCCCACTGGTTTTGGAGAATCATGCGAGGGCAGATTCGAGTTAATAAAGTTAAATAACGCATACATTAATAAAATAAAATAAGATTAAAATACGAAATAAACAAGAAACATTTTCATTATTCTAAATAAATTTCCAGTTTTTCAGGATTCACACTTTTATTCAAGATTGGAGCTTCACAATGCTCAATTCTAAACCAAAACTTTTCGAACAGAAAATAGCTGCTGCCATTCTACAATCATAAACATATGAAACATAAATGCTACAATATATAGACAATCAATCTGAAAACAAATTACCGTCAGCGACAAAATATTTCTAACACACTGGGACGGCTGAACAAGGTTCAGAACAAGTAAATTATCCAGTACATCAAAAACTAAATACAAATGTAATGCAGGTATAAATTCAGTTCAAATATGAATCAAGAGTCATATGAAAAATATCAAGTAATTTACTAAGTTCTTCAAGTACACCAAGTTTCAACAATATAGGAAGAATTGTTGTCAAGATTCATTAACAAGTATCAGGTACATTAAAATTAAGTATACTTCTATATAAACATTAATCAAAAAAAAATTTACATTTTAATAATTAATTTACAAAGTAACTAATTTTTATCACGGAAACCTGTTTTTTTTTTTTTTTTTTTTTACCTTTTCAAATATACTCTATAACAAAAAAAAATCGACGCACCAACAAGGAGTTATCTAAATGAGACGAAAATTGGTAGATATGATGTACATGGGAAGAAAAACAAATGATTACAGTTTCAGAAAGTTTGGATGGTTTAATCAAGAGAAACGGCCTCACAAAAGTCAACAAGTCAATAACGCATTGGTCCACTTCTAACCCTTATGTAAGCAGTTTTTCGGATTGACATTAATTGATAGAGTTGGCAGATATGCTTCTACGAGATATCACGTCAAATTCTGTCCAATTGGTGCGTTAGATTTGCAAAATTCCGAGCTAGTTGTAGGACCCTTTTCATGATGCTCCAAACGTCCTCAGTAGGAGGGAGATCTGGCGACTTCACTGGCCAAAATAATGTTAGGCAAACAGGAAAACAAGCAGTAGAAACTATCTCTGTGCGCGGGAAAGCATTATCATGCTAAAATATACGGTCAGGACTGCGTGATATGAAGGGAAACACAACGGGGCGTAGAATGTCGTCTACGTACCGCTGTGCTGTAAAGATGCCACGGATGACAAACAAAAGGGTCCTGCTATGAAATACAATGACATTCCAGGCAATCACTCCTGGCTGTATAGCTGGCGACAGTCGGGTTGGAATCCCCCCTTTTTCTGGGCGTGCGTCCCCAGGCGCGTCTTCGCTGGTCATCGGGGCTCAAATGGGAGTTGGACTCATTACTGTAGATAATTCTACTTCAGTGACATTCCAGTTCGAACGATCCCGATATCACTGCAAACGTGCTTGTTGGTATACAAAGTTTAATAGCAGTCCGCATAAGGGGCTCCGTGAGCTCATCCCCATTTCTCTGAGCCGCCTACTAATGGTCTTTGAAGACTCTGAAGTACCCTTTGCTCGTAGGATCGATGATAATGATGAATTTGGGCCTTTGAGTACCGCTCTGACGATTGATTGGTTCTCGCATTCTGTCCGCTCTCTAGGCCGACCGCTTCCTCCCTGATGCTGTGTTCGGCCATGGTTCACCCATTCTGCCAATATCATCTGATAGTGGCATCGCTTCTATCCAATTGTGAAACAATTCTCAGATTAAACCAACTGGCTTCTTTGAGCCCAACTACACACCTTTTTCAAATGCTGTCATCTGCTCATATTGTTTGCGCACCTGTATGCGAGGCATAGTTACTGTCTATCTGAGTAGACGGAATGAAATTCTCGAATAATTTATGACCTGGAATCAAAATTTCTCATTTTTAATATTCTGCCAAATGCGCTGTTTAGATGTGCTACAGCGTCACATGCTCATTCGATGGCAGCCAAACTTTAAAATTTTGCATTTTCAATCGAAACCTGTATGCATGTCAATTTGTGTCCAATTTGCATTACTCCTTTTAGGTGCGTCGCTTTTTTTTGTTATAGAGTGTATTTTAAGTAAAATTATTTACATTTAAACAAAATTCTATAGCATTATATACAAAGTAAAATTCTTAAATATGTACATTTATACAACTTATAAATAATATTTAAATATCTACAACATATAATACTACAATCAAAGAATATAAACAAACAGTTTTTCGAACTATGTAAATTAATATGTACACTATGCAATTAATTTTATGCTAACTATACATAAATAAATATATATATATTAATGAACACTCTAATTTCACTAATAATTGTATAGGCCTTTTAATAATGCCTTTTTCAGTTTTTACTTCATAGCTACGAATTAGTCCATCTCTACTTGTGAAAGTTTTTTAAACTTTTCCAGTTTCCACATGTTGCATGGTAAATGTTCATCATGTATTATTACTACATCATTCACTTTTAAGTCCAGTTTTTGTGAATGATTTTTTACACAGTTTGCTGATTTCAGATTTACTAAATAATCTTTGAAAAACATTTCCAAAAGTTATTCAACAGTTTTTTGCGATATCTATACACTGTAAAAAAAAAAAAAAAAAAAAAATGTAAAATCACGGTAATTTGACTGTATACTTTTAGGGGAAATGACCGTTTTGCTACCTAAACGGTCATAATCCGTAAATTTATATTTTGAAAGCATAATTTAGGAAATGACCGTATAATTTTATGGGAAATGACCGTTTTGCTAGCTAAACGGTCGTAGCCGGTAAATTGATGTTTTGAAAGTATAATTTTTTTGAATTTTTACGCGAAAAAGCCGTTAATCTAAGCAAACTGATCTTATCTTCCACCAAACCATTTTCTTAAGGGAAAATCCCTTCAAATGCTATCATTTCAGTGACGTCATGAGAGAACGTTTCCATTATCAAACTGAAACTATGGTTGTTATTTATACTGATTGAATGTGTTTAATTATACACGCATGACGCATAGAAACATCAGTTGTTTTTAATAAGCTATTGTTTTCTTAATTTAATTCAAAGAATTTCCATCTGGCGGAAACTGAACAACTGATACTGAAGAAATTGACTTTCTTTGTGTATTGACACGAAAACATTAAAAAAGAAAGCTAAAATATTTCCTTGATTTGAAACCAGATTTGTAAAAACATATAGACCTAATTGCTCTTAACCCTTTAGTTAAGCCTTAAAAAACGGAAAAATTTAATGTTGTTTCCACAATGCAATTTTTACAATATGCTAAAATAAAGTTTATTTCAATATGAGATGAATATGCAATTATCCATTTGAAGATAAGTCTTATGATTATTATGTATGATCTTCACTGTTAGAAAACAAAGCTGTTTTATCTGAATATGACCATCAGATATGTACATGTACATAATATATAACAGGTTCTGCCCTCGAAATACTTCAGTCCTTCCTCCATTCAAGGGAATACAGCTAAAAAAAAATTCTTCTGCTATTCTAAAAAGTGCAAATACGCCTAACACTTCATAAACACAGTTTGAAATCTGACCTATAATAAAAACCCGTTTGGGTGAGTAAGAATTAGGCTCTAGTTATTTCTGCTTTGCACCCACTACAGAAACCATAAAGATCGAAAACCATGAAAAAAATCGTATTAATTGGAGATACGAATTCTCTGTGTCCATGTAAAAGATTTATTATTATTATTCAAAGTTTATTTGGGATCTCGATTAATTTCCAATGATCTCATATAATTTTCAAAAGTTTCATTTTGTTTTTGAGGAAGGGTGAGAAATTCTCACCCATCATTTTCCTCTAATGAAAACGTTGAAATAAGACTACCTCTTTAGTGCTAGTGTTTACGAATAAAAATCATTTCGTAAAATGTGTTAGATTTTTCTTTCTCAAAAATAAATATCATAATTTTTATATATAAAAAAAGGCTTTTGTTTTTGCAATTTGAGAATTGACTGACTTCTTAATTTTGTCAAAAATAGCAAATTTAAATTTTAAAATAGTCTTAATAGAAAATATTTATTATGCATAACTTGAACGTTAAAAATATTCAATCACCGTAAAAAATTCCTGTAAAAATAAAGCACTTTTTTAACATAAATACAGCATAGGTTGCTGTATATTTTTCAGCTAGTTCTGTAAAAATAATTGAAGATTGGTTACTTCATATTGTTACTTCATATTTCCTTCATTATGTTTATAACATACTAATAGTTATAATAAAATAATTCTAATAAAAAAATAATAATATTAAATTTACTTATCAGTATAATATTAATTAAATAAATAAAACAAAAAAATTAATTGGTTTTTCCTTCCCTCCCTCCTTTTTTTTCTGATTGGTTCTGCATGATGCTTCCTATTGGTTGTTTGTGTTGCTCCTCCCCCTCTGGATTTTGCCCTGCTTTCAGTCTTGCTTTTGCCTCCAAGGCAGTTGCATGTGCTTTTTTGGACCTGATGAAGAAAGACTACGTCCTTTCGAAACCGGTTGTGCTGGCTTAAAAGTTATGGTGTGTGAAGAAGTTTTAAAATCTATATATTACTTTACTTAGTTTGCTGTACTTTTCAATATTGAAGATTGTGCTAGAATTTACTGCCAGCGAAGGTAAAACCGATGTATCATTTACCTGCTTTTTCTCTTCTGATTCAGAATGAGGAATTTTCATTGAAGAATTAAAATTTTTAGGTCAAGCACTTAAAGGTTCAGTTAACCAATCTGGTCCTGAACGCCATAGTTTAGATGCTAACAAATATTCAGCAGAACAACCACGTGATCAAATATCAGCAGGATTAGTTTTACCACTACAATGTTTCCAGTTGCTTGGGTTAGTTAAATTTTGTATTTCAACAACTCTATTTTTTACAAATAACTTCCAACATTCGGGAGCACTATGAATCCAATAAATTACTATCATGCTATCAGTCTATATAAAATATTTCCCCCATGAATACAAAAGGTTTCTTGCAGATTTTTGGCAAGTTTTGCCGCTGTTAATGCCCCTAACAATTCTAACCTTGGCAATGTGAGTTTTTGTTTTATTGGTGCGATTCTAGATTTTGCCATAGCAAACGCTATTTCTCCATTTTTAATTGATCTAAAATACGCGACTGCGCCATAAGCTTTGATAGATGCATCACGAAATAGATGCAATTCTTTATCATCATTTTGATTGAATTCACCAGGAAAATATTCGCGAGGAATTTCAAATTTCTTTAACGTTTGAATTTCACCTCACCATTCGGACCACAACTGCCTACATTCGGGTGGAGCTCAGTCATCGAAATCTACACCCAATTTCCAAAGAATTTGCATAATAAATTTTGCACGCAATACAAATGGTGCTAAAAAACCCACTGAATCAAAAATAGTAGCTGTTACTTTTAATATGTTCCTTCTCGGTCATGTCTCCACACCTATTCAATGTTTCGCACAAGTTATCTATGTTCAAGGATAATGCATCTCTACTATTACACCAGTTCAGACCTAACACTTTAAGCGAATTATTTTCTCCTGATTCTGATTTGATTTTATCACTCCTATCCCAAAGAATTTTGAGTTCTCTGAATTTGTACTAAATTGACGCAAATTCATTCCGGCATTTTTTAACACATTATGTGCTTCAACACTAAGTTCAAAAGCTTGCTTTACGGAATTTGCCCCATAAAAAAGATCATCTACATAAATCGAACTGTTTAACATCTGATAAATATCAGGTTTTTCCTTCATTATTTTCTTTATGTGATATTTTATGGTGCATGCTAAAATGAAAGGACTGCAAGATACACCAAAGGGAACTCGTGTTATTCAATAGGGTTTCAAATTTAAATCGTTGTCTATGTACAAAAAACATAATGCATTTCTATCAATGTATGAAATACCAATCTGGAGAAAAGCTTTTTCAATATCTGCGGTAAATACATATTTATATAATCTAAATCGTTTTATTAATTCTAAAACAGAAGGATTTAAATTTGGACTAGGTAACTAAACATCGTTCAATGATACTTCATTATTGCATTTTGAGGATGCATCCAATACAATACGAACTTCAGTTTTTATTGCATTTCTCCTAATAATAGGAGAATGTGGCATGTAATATATTATATTCCCATCATGAGTTTCTAAATTGCACTCCTCAATTATTTCGTGATTTAATTGATCGTTTATTATGCTATCATAATTCTCTATTCATTCATCATTTTTTAATTCATTAATCAAAGACATTAGACACTGTTTAGCATTTTGAAAATTATCGATGAATTTTTCATGATGCGACTTCCATAATAAACGAGCTACGTACCTGCCATCACTGAATTTCAAATCATTCTCAAATTTTTCAGTTTTTAATTTATCATCATCTGTATTTTCGTTATTCCCTAACCCATATTATCTAAAGTCCAAAACTTTTTCAAACAGTCATTAATTTAATTTTCCTCTTTTTTCACGTTAAGAGATACACCTATTGTAAGCTTAGAGGCACTAGATTTTTTCTCCCCTAAAGATCCTACCAAGGACCAACCAAATACTGAGGAAACCGCAAATAAATTTTTACTAATTCTTTTCTTTTCTCCATTTTGTACCTCCCAACATGTATCAGAACCTAATAATATTTTTATTTCGGAGGATTTCCCATTATCCGCTAATTTTAAATTTTCTAATTTTAACAATTCCAAGATATTTTTAGAAGGTAATTTTATGATTGCTCCAGAAATAGTATCTGTAACAAGCGCTTCAATTGTAATAAAATCGTTTGGACAATGAATACTTTTAAGAGTAACTTTAACAACATCATATTCCATTAACCTGCCCTCAGTATACCCAAAGGAATAAATACATAAACTTTCTTTCCTCAGACTTTTTAATTTTAGTTCTTTAGCTAAATCGGACTTTATAAATGATTTTTGAGAACCCCCATCAATTAGAATTTTTATCAATTGATATAATCTATTATTATCTTTATCAGAAGCGAAAACAGAACAAGTTTGTAAATGCACACCTTTATCAATTTCAGAAACAGAATTTAGTGACAGCGATGCGACTACATTTTGTTTAACCTCAGTAAGAGTTTCTGATTCACGAACATTTGATTTACAAAATAACTTATTATGGCTTAAACCATTGCATAACTCACGAGGCGGGATTTTAACCTTACACCTAGATGAAACGTGACCTTTTTTAAAGCATTTATAACAACGATCTTGAGTTTTCAATATAGATCTTTTTTATTCATCTTTTTTCTCACATTTTACTAATTTATGCGTATTTTGATGACAATAAAAACAGTAAGGTTTATTCACTACAGTTAAAGCGGAAGCAGTAAGAACGCTCATTCCTTTCGAATAATTACTTTTATTTTGCTTAGCAGCATAATTTGTATCCCTTTTCTTAGAATTTATAATCAGATTGTAAGCCTCCCTACTCTCAACCTCTAATCTAATAAAATCAAGAAGTTCTGTTAGGTTATATTGACCCTTAGAATTATGTTTTCTATTAAATTCTAAATTCATATCATTAGGTAATAATTTTAAATAACTGGTCCTAAAAAACTTCCACAAGATTTCGATACAATTCCTAAGGAATTTAAACTTCTTATATGTATTTCACAGGAATCATCAAGTGTTCTTATCGCTTTAATATTACCCGAGTTTTTAACATGTTCAAGGTTCAAGCGTTTATTCATGTGAGAAGAAATTACCAAATCTGTACGACCAAATCTTTCATTAATCAATTCAATAGATTCATCATAATTTTCATCGGAAAAACCAGAAATAGCACTTAAAGCAGGCCCTCCAAGTAAAGATTTAAGGTACGTAAATTTTTCCACTTTCGTCAACTCAGTATTATTTCCAATAGCATTTTCAAATGAATTAAAAAACTCTAAAAATAAACTAGGATCACCATCTTACTATCGAAATTTTAGGCAATCGAATTTTACTTTTGTTTTCAACTTTATTTTCGGCAGTGTGGTCACTTACGGAATTGTTACTTATAATTTCAGAACTTAATTTAAGTTTCTTTTGTGCCCTAAAAATGCATAAATTAATTTTTTCCTCATATTCTATTACCGAATCACATTCTTTTCAATTTCAGATTCATTACCTTTAAAGCAATTTCATATTTTATCGTTAGTAGTTTTTAAATCAGATTGTTTAGAATTTAACAAAAAAATATCTGAATATTTGAATTTAACAATTATATTTTTATCAAAGGTTTCATTTTTTATTTCCGATTCCAAAATATTTATTAATTTCGAAATAGACTGCCGCAGAGTTTTCCTCGCAGATTTGTTTTACTAACTCGTCAGTCATATTAACTATAAAGAACAAAAAACTAATGATACAAATATAAAATTGAAAAAGAGCTTACCTTATTTTCTCAATAATTAAAAGCGAGTTGAATATTTATGATTCACATTGCCATGAACCTATTAAATGTTGCTGTAGATGCCTTCATTTAAAGAACATATTTATTTTTAAAGCCCAGATGGTCTCATCTTGAAATAATGATTTCATTTCTTATCGTATCCTATCAAATTCAAAATATTCCAATACACGTCACATCTTTTCAAACAAATAAAAATAAAACTTTTGATGTCTGCTACGAACTGTAAACATCATTATCTACACTGGTTCTCATAATTATAAGGACACCCGTTTCTCTATATTAACTAAACACTGAACACTATTATTTAAACAAATATATTTTTTATTAATTTGAATTTCATTAATAGACTAGATTTAAAAAGTTTTATCGTTTTTCTATCTTAGAAAGCTTTAAATACAGTAAAAAAAAATGATTTTTCAGGTGTTCACAATTATAAGGACAGCTCGAATCTTAGTAATTTTTTTCAGTTATTCTTTAAATTAATGTTTTATGGGGTCTCGTTTTAGGTTGAAACAGTCAGACATTCTCTCTGCTATATATATACATTTTTTTTTTAATATTCAGTTTCGATACCATTTCATACAGCATAGATGATATTCTGAATACATTTAAACTATTTAAAATTGCTTTTCACTTGCATGCACTTCTCTAATGTGATAAGTAAAGGTTTTTTCAACTTTTAGGCCACGGGAAAGGCTATAATACAGAAGTTTCTTTCTTCAAACTGTTTCCTATTGCTCTAGAAGTAGAGAAAAAATCTAAGTCTTGTTGAAAAAAATATTATTACCCCCCCCCCCCCCATCCCAAATCTAACAAAAATCTGAGAATTCCACGTTTAAAATTCGTGGATATTCTCTTGATGGTCATAATAATAGAAAAAATTACTAAATTCTTTCTGCCTTCAGTAGAAACAGCTCCCCAGAGCAATACATCCACCTTTAAAATGCCCGATTCATATCTGCCTTTAAAAAATTATCTCTGTCTTTCGCTATCTTCAGATCATGCCAGTAACTGTTACAATCATTCGGTTAATCAAGAATAAAATGTTTTTCATCTGAAAATGCAGCATTTTACCATTTAATATTGTCTTTATTCAACTTTAACACAGACGTTCTTTCCCCCCATTAAATGCTTATTGATCATTACAGTTTTTTTTTCATTTTAACATATTATTAATTATTATAAACATGCACAAATGTGGACCCCAAGCTTTCGTTAAAAATTACGAGCAAATTCAGCAGCAGTCATTATGAGTAGAACAGTAAGAGGAATTATGAGTCTTCGATCTCTGTAAAACAACTCTGATTTTGCATCAGACCTCTCTCCTATCGAACCAGCAGTTCAACGTTTGATCACATTTCTTTCAGCAATTTGAGATCTTCGAATTTCATTAGAAATTAGACGGATTGAAATTATCCTTCTACTTAAAAAACACGTTTATCGTACTTCATTACATGAGCGTTCTTTTCTTCGAGGAATTATCAGTAATGTCCGTCCAAGAAAAATTGAAGGCATATATACGAATTAATGTAGCCCAGTAGTTGACAAATTCGCCTGTAAAGTGTAATTTATCCGCTAGTAATTTAAATAAAACGAAAAAATCTTGATTGTCCCTATAATTATAAACACCTAAAAACGTGGAGAAAAAATATTTTGCATTATATTTTATTAATTTTGTTTCATATTAAAAAAATTATAGCAATTTTAGTTTTTAGAATACTAGATATATTAAGTGCACTTAGTATAATCTTGTTCACAATTATTTTTACATTAGTTATTTTAAAGTATAAATGTCCTTATAAATATGAGAAGGAGTGTAGCGTAAGTGCTTCTGTTTTAAAATCGACACAATGAAGTCATTCGTTTCAAATAAACAGCTTTTACTTTTCGTGCCACACGTTATGGGCGCCAAATAAAATAAAAGAAGATTAAAATACAAAATAAACAAGAAACATTTTCATTATTCTAAATAAATCTCCAGTTTTTCAGGATTCACACTTTTATTCAAGATTGGAGGCTTCATGATGCTCAATTCTAAACCAAAACTTTTCGAACAGAAAATAGCTGTTGCCATTCTACAATCATAAACATATATGCTACAATATGTAGACAATCAATCGGAAAATAAAGTATTGTCAGCGACAAAATACTTCTAATGATTAAGACTTCTTTTGCAAGGAACCTTAAGGTGTACTGGTGTATGTTTCAGGTGTAGTGGCGAATACTGGTGTCTTTACCTTAAATATTGCTAAACAAAAATTTCCGGTGCCACTTTAGTAATTCAAAGAGACATAACTTTTCGTTAGACCTAATATGTATGCAGAGCTGCCAACCTAATCCGGCAAATTGTTAGTAACGTCCCTTTTTCTACACCACTTAATTTTTAGAGTAATTCTCTTCAAATATATTTACGATGAATTAAGAAAACAAATACTCTAAAAATATATTGGTGCAGAATAAGGGGCGGTACAAACAATTTGTCGGATTAGGTTGGCAGCGCTGTGTATGTATATATATATATATACAAACAGGGTGTTCCAAAATTACAGTGACAAACTTTAACAGGTGGTAACGCACAAGGATTAAGAATTACATAGGAACCCGTGTCCGCAAATGTCATCTTAATCCTTTAAGAACCGGGTGTTTTATGGTATTTTTTAACAGATGTGGGCACAGCCTTTAAATTTTGAATTTTTAACAGATATTTTTTCCGCGCGAATGATTGCATAAAAAGATACATATAGTAATAATGTTGTTTCTAATCGATGTATTTATAACACTGATTGTATTAATACGAATGTTGGATATGATACTGTGAAATGATGGATCGTATAAGTTTTTAAATTTTACAAAGTAGGCAGAGTTAGAAATAACCGAAAAAATTGGCTACACATAATCAGTCGATAATACTAGCACATGACGGTAGGTGTTAAAAATCACCATTTTTTTTTTTAATATCAAAATTTGCTAAATAATAATACTGGTGCAGAAAATTAAGAAATTTCAACGACTGTACGAACTATGTGATAGTTTCAGGGGTCGTACTCTCCGTCCTTTCTTCAGGACAATCTCAAAGATAAGAAATTTCTACTTTCGTTTTCATCAATTATTCTACACAGAAATACTTCTGGATATATTTACAGTAATATGCCATGACTATACAGAGCAGATATTATTGCATAAAAATACTGGTAGCAAAACATTTAAAAATTTGTCATTCCTGAGAGTGTCCTGAAAAAAGGGCGGAGAGTACGATCCCTGTAGTTTGCAGCTCTACGTTTGTACCACCCACATATGTTAAAAAATACACGAAAACACATGATTCTTCAAGGGTTAAGATATCCTTTGCGGACATGGGTTTCTGTGCAATTCTGAATCCTTATGATATCTCCTATCTCTTCTTAAAGTTTGTCGCTATAATTTTAATACACCCTACATATATAATATATATATACATCATATCATATGACAAAAATGTGTAAGAATAAATAAAATGTAGTTTTTTTTCTTTTGTTCGACAATTCCTGATTTTCTTCTAATTCTTGTAACAATCATACCGTTGAAACAAGTCAGAAATTTAAATAGATAACTGAAATGCACTTAAATATGATTTTTAGTTTTAAATTATTATAGTGGTATATGTTGTTGTTGTTACTTTACAGAACAGCATGCAGTAAATTTAATAACATGATCACGTATCATCACTTAAATTGATACCTCATCAATATCGACGGTAGCATAACCTCCTATTGTTCTATGGAGAAATAAGTTAACAAAATTACTCACTATAACTACTGATTTTTTTTTTTTTTTTTTTTTTTTTTTTTCGCTTTTACATTTAAAAAATTCACAACCATCAAATTCATTTTCGTTTTCCGAAAATTGATTTTTAAATATTTCATTTCAAGCTATAAAGTGTGAAAAATGCTTTCAGTTTGAATGTTAGGATTTAAAATGAAACATTAAAAAAAAAAAAAAAAAAAAAATATATATTTGAGAAGCGGAAATTAGTTTAATGGTTTTCAATTTTCTAAATGTCAAAACGGAATTTTAAGAAATACATTAGTTAATTTCCCATATTATAACATGGGGTTAGGCAGCCGTCTATGTTAGGTGACGTATTCCTTAACCTTTCTATCCTGTATGGGTCGATTCGACCCATTTTTTAAATTGATCTTTCGTTACGTCTACAGATTTAAATTTTGTTTGTTCAAACATTATGTATGCCTCAAAAATATGCATTCGTTTAATATATGATGTTTTCAGAGTCATTGGTTTGTTTTAAACCACCCCAAAAAAATATGTGACATATTACCTGTCTGGGTCGATTTGACCCACATTATTAACATGCATAAAAATACTTAAAACACCAATTTTTTCTTATGAGTAGACTTCATTTTCAGGAATAGTCAATAGATGGCGATAGTTGTCGGAAACGTGGATGTAAAATGAGCTTCATAGAAATTCTTTCTTAAGACCTAAATTCAATCTATACAAAGTGGGTCGATTCGACCCATACAGGTAAAACGTGCATAGAAACGTGTATTAACATGCATAGAAATGCTTAAAACACTAATTTTTTCTTTTGAGTAGACATCATTTTCAGGAATAGTCAATAGATGGCGATAGTTGTCGGAAACGTAGATGTAAAATGAGCTCCATAGAAATTCTTTCTTAAGACCTAAATTCAATCTATAGAAAGTGGGTCGATTCGACCCATACAGGTAAAAAGTAAAATTTTTTCAACAGGGTAGGAAGGTTAAATGTTTTATGTGAGTATTATCGGTGTACTCTTCAGCAATAACATACACTTCTTTCAACTGTAGAAATAATAAACATTTTAATTACACACTTTTATGTAATTTGGCATTCTGTTTATGTGTACGGGTCAAACCTACGAATTGAATTTTCACTCACTTCCTACCAACCGGCTGAGCTGAAATTTTGAACATATGTATAATTCCGGAGATAATATATGTCCAAATAGTAACGGACTTAAAAATGGTAGTCTGGAGTCCCTGATCTCCAAACCCAGTTCAAAATATGCTTTGAAATTTTAATCCACTTCCTACCTTCCGGTTGAGCTAAAATTTTGCCAGACAATACTTGCTTAAACAGTAAACGGACTCCTTGAAAAATAAAAAATATTCTTACTATCCCCAAACTTTCTCCTAGTTGCGTAATGCTGTCCTTAAACTTCCTACTCATTTTTAACACTTTCCAACAAGGTTGAAAAGTGTTTATGACTTGGGTTTGTCTGTCTGCCTGTCTGTCTGTCCGTCTGTCTGTCTGTCTGTCTGTCTGTCTGTGTGGGCTCTAAATCCCGTAAATATTTATGGAAATTCTTGAAACTGATATATGTTATACAAGTTCTCTATCGGATGTTCCCTATTGAAAATGGTGTTTATTCCTCTACTGGTTTGTACACAGGGACCCCCGAAAATATTTCAAAGCATTGTGTTCTATGAGAGGCATGTACAAACCATATTTTCATACCCTTACTGTACAAAAATCTTCATGAAATTGAAATATGTTATACAAGTTCACTATCGGATGTTCCCTGTTGTAAATGGAGTTTATACCTCTACTGGTTTGTGTACAGGGACCCCCGAAAATATTTCAAAGCATTGTCTTCTATGAGAGGCATTTCTATAAACCATATTTTCATAACCTTACTGCACACAAATCTTAATGAAATTGAAATATGTTATTCAAATTCACTATCGGATGTTTCCTGTATAAAATGGAGTAAATACAACTACTGATTTGTATACAGGGACACACAAAAGTATTTCAAAGCATTGTGTTCTATGAGAGGAATTTCTATAAACCATATTTTCATACCCTTACTGTACAATATCTTCATGAAATTGAAATATGTTTTTAAAGTTCACTATTGGATGTTTCCTATATAAAATAGATTACATACCACCACTAGTTTAAGAACAGGGAACACTCAAAAGTACTCTAAAGCATTGCGTTCTTTGTGAGTTATTTCTATAAATCAAATTTTCATACCCTTACTGTACACAAGTCTTAATGAAATTGATATAGGTTATTCAAGTTCACTATGGGATGTCTCCTGTGTAAAATGGAGTAAATACCACCACTGATTTGTGTACAGGGACACACAAAAGTATTCCAAAGCATTGAGTTTTATGAGAGATATTTCTATAGACTAAATTTTAATAACTTTACTTTGCACGAATTGTTATGATATTGAAATATGTTATTTATAAGCACAAAAGAAAATGCTTTGCCTAGAATTTAGCATGATTAGCATTAGATTTAGAGGGTGAAACAAAAATTATCAGATATATAAAGAGCTATTAATAAATATTCGCTAAAATTGTAATTTCGTTTACATTAAGCGTTTTTAACACTTTCTAACATTTTTAACGCTTCCCAACAAGGTTAAAAAGTGTTAATGACTTTGGTTTGTCTGTCTGTCTGTCCGCGCTCTAACGCTCGTAAATATTTGTGGAATTTCTTGAAACTGATATATGTTATTCACGTTCACTGTCGGATGTTCCCTATTGAAAATGGAGTTTATACCTTTACTGGTTTGTATACAGGGACACCCGAAAGTATTTCAAAGCATTGCGTTCCATGAGAGCTATTTCTATAAATCACATTTTCATACCTTTAGTTTACACATATCTTAATGAAATTGAAATATGTTATTTCAGTTCACTATGGGATGTTTCTTGCATAAAATGGATTAAATACCACCACTGATTTATATACAGGGGCACCCGGAAGTATTTCAAAGCATTGTGTTCTATGAGAGGTATTTCTATAAATTATATTTTTATACCTTTACTGTACACACATCATAATGAAATTGAAATATGTTATTCAAGTTCACTATTGGATGTTTCCTGTATAAAATGGATTAAATACCATCACTGTTTTATATACAAGAACACACAAAAGTATTCTAAAGCACTGCGTTCTATGACAGATATTTCTATAAATCAAATTTTAATAGCTTTATTTTCCATGAAGTTTTAAGAAATTGAAATATGTTATTTATATGCACAAAAGAATGCTTTACATAGAATGTAGCATGATTAGTATTAGATTTACAGAGTGACACAAAAATATTCTGTTGTATTAAGAGCTATTAATAAAAATTTGCTAGAATTGTACTTTCGTTTACATTAAGCGTTTTTAACACTTTCTAACATTTATTTTAAGTGTGAATATGATAGCAATTTGTGTATCTGTCCGTCTGTCTGTCTTCCCGCGCTCTAACACCCGTAAATATTTATGGAATTTTTTAAAACTGATTTGTTGTGTTCTATGAGAGGAGTTTCTATAAACCATATTTTAATACTTTTAATGTATAGAAACTTTAATGAAATTTTGATATGTTATTCAATTCCCTATCGGATGTTTCCTATGTAAAATAGAGTATATTTCTAACTGGTTTGTGTGCAGGGGCACTTGAAAGTATTCCAAAGCATTGTGTTGTATGAGAGTTATTTTTATAAACCAAATTTTAATAATGTATTTTCCACAAAGCTGAAGGCAATTGAAATATATTATTCGTATGCACAAAAGAGTGCCTTCTATGTAATATAGTATGGTTAGCATTAGATTTACAGGGCCACACAAAAATAATCATTAAGAGCTATTAATAAAAATTTGCTGGAATAGCACTTTTGTTTACATGAGCGTTTTAACACTTTCTTATAATTTTAGTGAGAATATTGTGCATCTGTCTGTCCTATTGTCTCCTTTCTATCTGTTTGTCTCCGGCTCCTATCATCCGTGAATATTTTGAGAAATTTTAAAAAATGATACACTCAAGTTACCTATGGAATGTTCCCTATTTAAAATGTCATTAATAGGTTCTGCACAACTAGTTTGTTTACAGGGACATCAACAACAACAATAAAAAAAAAGCCAATGTAGTACGTTTTAGGACAGAATTTTTTAAAAGTTATATTTTAAAAACTTTCTACTATAAAAATCATAAAAACATTGACATGTATTATTAATATTCTAAAATATTATTTTGTATAGAATATGATATGATTAACTTTCAGATTAGTAAAATATTCAGAGAGATTAAAAGCTGTAATTATAATCTAACGGCTTCATTTTCTTTTTCGTTAAGCCTTTTTAACACTTTCCAAAATGCCTAAGAGCAATTTTAAAATCAATTATTCTATCTGTATATTTTTCACTCCTTCTGTCTGTTGTGTGGTAACGCAGACAAATAGCATTAAAATTTATTCGATACAACAATTGCGTGTAGTTGGAAAGTGTTACTAATTAATGCGTACTCCATGATTTTTCTTTCTTGGTATTATGATGCTCCCTTTTTCCGTAAGCTCTAAAATTCCTTTGTTCCCCTCCCCTCTCTCCACTGCAGTGAAATTGTAATTCAGGACTCACACTCCGCTAGCTTCCACTCTTATGTGTTGGAGGCTGCGTGACGCTTTCACAAGTGCCTCCCAACCATTCCATCCTAACATTCTAACATATCCTAAACTACAAATATGATATAAATTATTGATAAAAATACGCTGGTGTAAGTTTTCCGTCCTGAGACGGAAACACTTGCACCATTGTAATAATACAAGTGATATAATATTTATTTTTAAAAATTACTTAATATCAATAAATAAACAACGCAAACAATTATAAAAATGCTCTATTACCGTAATTTCTGGTAGATACCACGCTGGTTATACATTCCAGTTTTGCACCAGAAATTTCAATTGATAAATAAATTTATATTTGTACGAGCTCTTCCTTCGAAAAAATATAGATTTCTCTATTAAATAAAATTTCTGGTGGAGAAATGACGCATCTTACTTGCGGATTATCTGCCAGAAATTACGGTAATATTTGTTATTAAAAAGTACCAATTAGCAATAAAAAAATATTCTATTTAATTTTTATCAGGAATCTTACATCTCGCTTTTTTCTTCAAGACACTTTTAAGGATGAGAAATTTCCCTAATTTTTACTAACTTTATTTTCATGTACTAGTCTCTATCCTGTTTAATCACGGCATATTATTATGAAAATACTAATATAAAGATTTCTGTATGAAAATAGCATAGATGGCAACATTTTAATTTATTCCGGAGTACTTTTAGCCCCGCCTTTATTTAGCACCACTTTATTTATAGAAAAAATTTATCAAATAACTTCGATAAAATCAGGCAGTTTTATCCATAAAAATAAGTGGTATGGAAAAAAGGCGGAGCTAAAAAATACTCTGGAATAAATTAAATTTTGCCGGAATAAATTAAATAGCGGCCTCATCGGCGACATATGCATAGCTGTAAACATTTCTAATTCATTCTGTAACATTGTTAGTTACTGCCTAACAATGTTACGAATTAAAATAGAAATGTTCTCAGCTATATTTATAGCTAATTATATGGCTCGTTTTCCATGCCCCCTTTTTTTACACGTTCGGAGATGGGGGAAACTCCCGCCCCATTTTTTTTTTTTTTTTTTTTTTTTTTTTCTACTTCTATTTTCATAGATGCCAATATTTTGATTTAGTCCGGAGTACTTTTAGCCCCGCCCCGCCTTCATTTAGCACTACTTTATTTATAGAAAAAAATTATCAAATACTCTTTAACTACATTTCTTGCGACCATGGAAGCCTCTGCGCAAGTGCGGATTCAACGAGTCCACTAGTAAAATAGGGGGGACAAGCTTTTCGCTGAGACAAAATAAGCGATAAGGGAATACCGAATGACTGGATGTTTACTAAATTCAAACCTGTTGGCATACTTTTCAACCATCTCACTTGCCAACCATCTCATTAATAACCGTACAATTGTTAACACCCCTAAAAAAACGCCCTTTTTCTCACACCACTATATTTTTAAAGTCATTCTCTCCAAATGTTGTTACGATTAAATAAGACTAAAATTATTCTAAAAAATTATTGGTGTGAGAAAAAAGGCGGGTACTAAAAATTGTACGGTTCATAATGAGATGGTTGGCAAGTATGCCTGTTGGTCAACTTGGAAACCCTCCAAGATTTTCGACTCGTCCGCACTGCTAGGGGTAGGAAACGTGGTTACACTATATATAACTTCCATAAAATCAGGCAATTTCATCCTTTAAAAAATAAGTGGTATGGAAAAAAGACGGGCTAAATAATACTCCGGAATAAATTAGATTTTGCCATCTCTGCCATTTTCATATAGAAATTTTTATATCAGTATTTTTGTAATGATGTGTCCTCATTAAACAGGATAGAGACTATTATTTAAAAATAAAGGTAGCAAAAAATTACGAAAATTTCTCATCCCTAAAAGTGTCTCGAAAAAAGGGCGAGACGTAAGATCCCTGATAATACTTAAATAGAATTTTTTTTTTTTTTTTTATTGGTAATTGTTACGTTTTAATAACAAATGTTAATAGAGCATTTTTATTTTTGCTTGCATTGTTTATTTATTAATATTAAGTAGTTTTTAAAAATAAATATTATTAATTATATATTATTATATAAATAAATATTATATATTTAAAAGTAAACTTTTTATAACAACAAGAATTTTTTTTTTTTTTTTGGATTTTTTTTCAATGACAATCCATTACAAATATGACAATTCGTTACAATTCATTACACTATGTACTCATCATGATTTTGGGGATTTTTATTAAAAACAAGTGAAGTTATTTTAAGAAATGTAAATGGTATTCCATAATACCCTCCTTTCATCTATGTATGTTATAGGTCATTATCACACGAGTTTAATGACTGCAGGGCTGATGAGTATATTTAAATGAGCAAACACGACAGTGTACAACTGCTACATTCTATTGTGTGAGTATAAATTATGTAGGGATGATAAAGGTCATTGTAGCAACAAAAATATAGAATTTTATAACTTTCGTACTTATAGTTGTTTTCCAAGCAATACAAAGTAGAGTTCCTACGCATTACTGTGGACACAAATTACTTCAGGTTCATTTTATTAATGCTAAATTGTTTGAAAAGGTAAATCTGATAGATGTTTTACATTAACTTGCTAAAGTATGATCATTATGAGAAATGATGTGTGTATTACCCACTTTTACAGTTAAACATGAATGAATTTTTACACGTATGATATTCGATGTTAGCTAAAAATCAAAAGTTTATCAAATCATTTGAAAGAGAGTAAAACTGATTTTGAAACAGTTTTATCGTTTCAGAATTTTGCTACAGCATGACCGTTACTGCAGATTTCGTGCATATTGCGTAAAATAATAAATTGCTTTCTATTATATTCACACACAAAATTTGGGTAGACGTACTCAGATACCTTATTTTATTTTCCCTTTTGGGTATTTTTTTATTAGACGATTTCCATTTGATTCTTTCACGGCCACTGCGATAAATTGCCATATTCAGCTCGAAACATTTAGCTACATTGGAGGCAATATAATTAAAATTATTATAATACATTTAAATAATAAACAGTTTAAAATAAATTCTATAATAATTTCAGAATCAATTATTTAAAATATAATTATAAGAATAATATTTCCGGTTAGTTTGTTAATTACGCGATCGAGAAGCATCTCAAATGCTTTGCATCGCTATTGATTCAATCCTTTGATTTAAGTTAGACAGCACTACAGGCCCATTTCGGTATCGCGTCTCCCCCCCCCCCCCGCTTTGAAATATTATATATAAATAATAATCGTGTAATTAGTATAATAAAGCAGGAGCGCTGCAAATGATTACACTTTTTTTTTTTCTTTATGATTTACTTATTTGTATACATATATGTATTTTTCCTTAAAACATTTCCGGCAAGAAAGAACATGATATTATTGTTCTTTGTCTTCTGTGATTTTAATTTTATTTTTCTAGATTTTCGTATAACACTCCATCTGTTACAACTCTGTGAATACTAAAATAAGATATACAGACTGCGTACTTTTCCGCATTAACAAGCTCTTAAAATTTCAAATATGAAGTCAAAATAAGGTGTTGCTATTGAAAGAAATCAAAGATAGCACTTATTTCAATTTGTAGATGACCTCTAATCCAAAATTTCATGTCGTTTTCGAAATGTACATATGTACATTTAATTTTCCGTTGAATAATATCTATTAGATTTTCTTGCGCCAATTAATAACTAAATAACATCAGGTATTGTGTAGTAATTTCGCTGACTATACATTATATTTTACATTGTCAGAAAAAAGAGAAAAAGAAAGAGAAAAAGAAAAAATAAAAAGAAAATCTTCTCCTACTAATTTTGCAGCAAATCATCATATAAAAATGCGACTTTTACTGACCATTGTTAATTGCGTCTAGTTATAAATGCTACAGTTGAATTTTGTTCAGGGGTCCTTTTCATATAAAACTTGCATCAATTTCAGTTTTTCGAAAGGCAATATCCATTTTAGACTATATATTCAAATTTCTGAGATCAAACCAGATCGGAAAATGATACTATTTATATATTTTTAAATTACTTTATGATAGAGTTACAAACGAAAATGTATTAGGGGTACATCCATATATGTAGAAAAAATAAATTATGAATCGCGGACAGAATGTAAATTATTCATTCAGATACTTAAAAAAAAAAAAAAAAAAAAAAGAAGAAGAAGAAAGGAAGTTTTAAATGTAAAATAAAATAAAGCTAAATGACTGACAATAATAAGTTCGTATCTAAATTTATTTAAATAATTATTTGAGTTCCTAAGTATGCAAATTGTAATACGTTACCTAAATCTCTAAAACTGATAAGTCATGTTACTTTAAGTAATTCTCTATAGTAGATGTGAAAGTTACGCCGTGATTGATTGGAATTAATCAGATACAAAAAATGTTACGCCTTATCGCCTGAAAATTGATTTTGTACGCTAAAGAACTATACCAAATGTACAACTTTTCATTTAATATAAGAACCATTTATTATAGAAGAAAATTAAGAAAAATGAAATAGTTTATTATGTTGCTTTATGCTTTAAAATTTAAATAACCTGAGGCTTACAAACCGTACAATATTCAAATAAAAAAATATAGACAAG
Source organism: Salticus scenicus (assembly GCA_963930645.1). Taxonomy (NCBI): domain Eukaryota; kingdom Metazoa; phylum Arthropoda; class Arachnida; order Araneae; family Salticidae; genus Salticus; species Salticus scenicus. Next base: position 274,318,849 of record OZ005657.1, read on the forward strand.
ATTAAAACAGAAAATCCGCGGAAAAATCTTATAAAGTTATTAAATATTTAACAAAAAAAAAAAAAAAAAATTAACGCATTATCGCAGTTTTATAGTTAATTTGAACAGCAAGCTCGATGTTACCACTTTTCTTTGAAAAGATACATTTAAATTAAGAATTATACAAACGCTATACAAGACTCAAATTCAAAAATATGGAAAAGGTTAAAAACAAAAAATTAGCGGTGAAAACTAGAAAAAGTTGTTTAATATTTAAGTAAAAAGTCGCAGAGTATCCACGACCAATATATTCTTATTTTGAAAAGTAGGTCCCGCCTTCCTGTAAAACTTTACATTATAAAACAAAATGATTTTACATATTCGTCATTAAATCACTTAATTTTGCCTTCAGCAATCGATGCGATGAATGCCATTGGCGTTTTTGTATACCAGCGGCATATAATAGAGTCAAATACGAATATGCATATTTTTTTCTTTTTCTTTCGTGGGTTATTTTCTTTTGGAATTCTTTCACAGTCTCTACCCTACGTTACGTTAATTTTACAAAAATAATTTAATTTGCATAATAAACATCGAAACGTCGCTTATAAAACAATAAGAATCCCTTAAAAATAAGCTGATTTTTTTTTCCTTTTTGGTGATATTATACAGAGATATTTAGTTATAGATGATACAAATGAAAACATGTGACGGTCCCCTTTAGCTAGACCTACCAATTACAGAGTTGCCAGCTTTTATAATTTATTTCGGAGCATTTTTAGTCCCTCCTTCTTTTCGCGCCAGAAATTTTGAAAATATTTCTCATTAATATGTGACAAGGAAGGGCGGAGCTAACAGTGCTTCGAAATAAACTAAAAGAGTTGGTAACTCTTACGTTGATTTATCCGTAATAGTTTAAGGCCCCTCCTTTTTCTACACCAGTATATTTGTAAAGTAATAGTCTTCGCATTTCATCGTGAGTACATATTGCCGAATATTACTCTACAAATTTACTTGTGTAAAAAAAAAGGCGGGGCCTAACGTGATTACAGGTAAATTAACATAATTAACAGGTCCACCTTTACCCAATATGAAAAAACAACCAATCAAACAAACAAACAAACAACAACAACAACAAAAAAAAAACACTATAAATCGACAATTGATGATAGGAATGAGCTGTAAACGCGAAAACCCATGTTTTGATGTTGCTTACCCTGTTCGTACAAAATAGGCTCTAGGGAAAAAAAAATAATAACGACGCACCAAGAAGGAGTAAAGCAAATTGGACACAAACTGACATGCATACAGGTTTCGATGGAAAATGCAAAATTTTAAAGTTTGGCGGCCAATAAATGAACATGTGACGCTACAGCGAATTTTAACTGCGCAACTGGCAGGATACTAAAGAGGAGAAATTTTGATTCCAGGCCATAAATTCTTTGATAATTTTATTCCGTCTACTCAGATAGACAGTAAATATGCATGGCATAGTGCGCAAACAATATCCGCAGATGTCAGTATTTGAGAGAGGATTGTAGTTGGGTTAAAAAAGCCGGTTCGTCTAATCTGCGAATTCTTTGACATTTGGATAGGAGCGATGCCGCCAGTAGATGATGTTGGCAGGAATTGGTGAACCATGGCTGAACATAGTGTTAAGAAGGAAGCGGTCGGTCTAGAGATAGGACAGAAGGTAAGAAGCGATCAATCGTCAGAGTGGTACTAAAAGCCCCAAATTCGTCGTTATTATCGATCCTACATACAACTGGTACTTCAGTGACTTCAAATACCATTAATAGGCGGCTCAGAGAAATGGGGTTGAGCACACGTAGCCCCTTGTGCCGACTGCTATTAAACTCTGTACACTGACAAGCCCGTTTGCAGTGATATCGGGCACGTTCGACCTGGAATGTTAATGAATGGAGTAGCATTGTCTTCAGTGATGAGTCCCACTCCAATTTGAGCCCCGATGGCCAGCGAAGACGCCCCGAAAAAAGGGGGATTCCAACCTGACTGTCACCAACCATACGGCCCGACGAGCAGGAGAGATGGTCTTGGGTGCCGTTTCATTTCATAGCAGGACCCCTTTGGTTGCCATCCACAGCATCTTTAAGCAGAGTGGTACGTCGACGAAATTCTACGTACCGTTTTGTTGTCCTTCATATCACGAAATTTTGAGCGTATATTTCAACATGATAATGCCCGCCCACATACGAAGATAGTTTCTACTGCTTGTTTTCTTCCTTGCCCAACATTATTTAGGCCAGCAAATTCGCCAGATCTCTCTACCACTAAAGACGCTTGGAGCAACATGAAAAGGGTCTTACAACCAGCTCGGGATTTTACCAATGTAACACACCAATCGGGCAGCATTTGGCACGATATCTCGCAGGAGGACATCTGCCAACTCTATCAATTAATGCCAAACCGAATAACTGCTTACATAAGCGCCAGAAGAGCGCCAACGCGTTATTGACTTGTTTACTTTGTGAGGCTCTTTCTCTAGATTAATTCCTCCTAAAGCTTATATTGCACGGAGAAACACTTTGCAAGTGATATAAGGCGACACAATGTAAAAGTACGGGAGAAAAAATCGCGTGGAAACCAAGCAACTTGAAGAAACTTTTTCATGCTCGACCGAGATTGTCAGCCAGTGTTGCTGCTATGAACCAACAAAATGCTGCGAATATTGACGTCATTTGACATCATTCCCCTTCTTCACGCCTCTTCATTCAAAAGAGAAATTTGGCGGTTTTCTTGAAATGCAATTTATTCCTCAAATGAATGTGTTAATTATAGTTTCGAATTCAAAATCTAATATAAAATGTGAATGTAGTTCACTGATTTTTTTTATGTGCGGTGCATTTTTTTTTTTTCCCCGATAACTTTTCTTATTACATATTTTAAATGCGATATTTGATGAATCTTTCAAAAAGTTATCGCCAGATTGTTTGTTCATAATTAAATATTAAATTTACCCATGTTGCATCTTTTATTTTGTTACAATTGTAATGAAAACACTTAACTTGATTGAGATATAGTGATTTTTAACAAGGTAGTTCTTTCCTACTAACCTCACATTTTAATAATTATTCCATTGCTCTCAAATTCATTCTGTCAAAACATAATTTTGTTGCAAATATAATTTTAACCCTTTGCGGCGCAAGACAATTCGGATCATTTAAATTATACTGCCACCGGAATTCATGAACTAAATTAAACTAAAAGAAGTTTTAAATTTTAAGGTTAAAAAAACCGGCCTTTTCTGATATGTTATAAACGTAAATTTTTGCTAAAAAATTTCCGGGATGAATTTTTGCAGCTGGATCTTAAATTTTGCATCCTCGCAGCGGGGACGCCGCGCGTTAAGGGGTTAAACATATTTTGAAAAAAAAAAAAAAAAAAAAAAAAAAGAAAAAAAAAATTAGTCTTCCATGTGAAATAAAAATAATTTGCATATTATTTATGAAAATAATTTTTCAACGAATCTGTTAAAATATTATATTGAAAAAAGAACCAAAAAAGTTAGGTATTCAAATAAAATTATGTAACATATGAAAAATATAATTTTAAAAAGTTTATCACCTGCTTAGCCATATCTTTTCCTTTCTTTTTTAAAAAATACATTCACTCTTATTTGTTATAGAGTTCAATAATATTTTAATGAATGTATTATAACTTATTTTATTTTTTCAAGCATTGCATTGCATAAGAACAAAAACAAACCTAAATAATAAAGTAACCCAAACCCCGGAACAAAAGTAATTATAATGTTAAGGTATTTAATAACATATAATAGTAAAATCCGTTGAGAATGTGCGTGTATATATATATACAGTGTTAATGCCTAATATATGAAATTCATATATATATACATATATATATATATATATACATATATGAAATACATAAGACATAAAAAGAAGTAAGAAGTTCAAAACCTTCAAAATTTATGCTTGTTCCACTAGAAAAATTACTAATGAGAACGAAACTACATATACATACACAAAGCGACAAAAAAAAAAAAAAAAAAAAAAAAAAGCTCCATTGCAGAAAAAATGACTTATAATTTTTTTCATTTGTAATAACTTTAAAATTAAGGGTTGAAACAAATAAAACTGTTTTGGTTGCATAATACCAAAGGGACGAAATTATAGTTATGTACATTTTCGATGTAATAATTCGCTTTATTACAATCTACGAAGTACTTTATAAGAATCTGAATAAAACGTTCGTTTTAAACATAATGTAGTAACCATACACTTTGCATTCTATTATGATTTATTATATGAAATAAACAAGTTATATTTTAATATATGAATTAAAACTATTTATTTGTTAGATCTAAGCAATTTTTTATTAAAAATATGTATTCTGTATTGGGTTAATTCCACCTTTATATGGAATTACTGCTTTAATGCACAATGACATAGTGTTATACAGTGTTTTAATATAAATCACAGAAATTTCAATGTGCCAAATATTACAAATAATTTTTTCTAGTTCTGGCAGAGTTGTAGGCTGCAAATTTTAAATCCTCTCCCACCCCCTCCCCCGCCTTTTTATAGGCGGATCGCGATTAAGACTATTTCCATATCTGGCAAAGAAGAAATTCTACTATATCTTTTGTGGGATTTAATTTAAAGTGAAAAAAGATATGATTATTTACAGAATTATAGGTTTTCATGGGAATGGATAGGAAATTTTGACAATTTGAAGTGATTAAACTTACCACAGACGCCGCGTAGTAAGGTGCGTTATCATCTTGAAATGCTGTTTGCGGAAATGTCCAAGATACCTTAAAAATAGTCGGTCAGGCATCATTTTTATAAAGACTGTGTTTTATTTCGAGTTAATTGATCCCTTGAGCATAAAAATTTACCCGACTTTTTGAAAAGTTATCCACCTCCGTAGCATAATGTACGGATAATGCACCACTGTTTTAAAAGTGCGATTTTCATTAAGTCGGTTTCATTTTTGTCATCAGACCTGCTTATTTCCGTCAGCTCGAAATAAGTTAAACTTGACTCATCAGAGAGAACCACTTCAGCCCAATAATTAACTAATAATTTTTTAATTTTTTTTTGGCCATCCGAGGTCTTGCTTTCGCAATTCTCGTCACTAAGAATGGAATTTTTTAAAATTTTGTGTCATTTAAACCTGCTTTGTTTAATAGTTGCTGCACTGTAGTTAAAGAAATTATGCTGCTAAATACTTTTTGTGAATCTGTTTTATGTTCTAAATGTAATACAAACTGATTTTATAAGCAATGGCTTTTTAACTTACGGTCATCTCGCTTGGATAAGCAACATGGCCGCCAGAAGCCAAATTTCCAGTTTAAACGGCCAAAAAATTTTTTATCTTGCTAAAAACCATTTTACCAATATTTCGTTATCATTTAATTATTTTTCCATCTTACGTATTAAAATATTTTTTTTTTTTTTTCATTCAAAAATTAATACTTTTTGTGGCGTCGTTAACTGCCTTATTCTTAACATTTTTGAAATAATATCTAAAATTACAATTTTCCTGACAATTGCATTTCGTTTTTAATATTGGACTCAAAGCTTAAAGTGTATCAGGAGGACAACATAATAAAATCTGTTCGAAAATTTGCTTTTTAAAAGATAAAATTGGCGGTTGTAGAAGGTGAAAAGGAAAATATCCACCAGCGGTGTGTATATATGTATATAACCCAGTAAAAAGCAAAGGAACATTACGAAAGAAATGGAATATAGAATATAAAAAAATGAAAGAGAGAAGAAATATAAGCACAACAGTGATCAAGATGTCGTAATAAATTTATTATTAAATTTATTATAATTTATTTATTTATAAAAACAGAGATCGTTATTTTGGTATCTATAATAAGTTGTATGAAGTAATGTAAATTTTAAAAAATAGGAAAGACAGAATATTTAGCACTTCGTCAAATTGAATAAATAAATAAAAAGTTACGTAATACTAACTAAATGATGCAATAAAATGAATTACTAGAGATCAATTTAATCCATTTCATACCTCTTAAATTAAATGATAAAATTAAATCAAATGCATGAATCAAAAAATTAATATCATCTTAAGTTGCAAGAATACATTGTGTGTAAAAAAAAAAAAAAAAAAAGAAAGAAAGAAAGAAAAAGTAAAGGAAAATAGTGCAACATTGAAAAAATTAATTATGATTAAAATTATGTTCATATCACTTTAACAACAGATAAAAATAATATTGAAGATTATATATATATATATATATATATATATATACATTATCAAATCTGAAATTAGAGTTAATAGTTTTAGATGCAAAATAAACATTAGGTCTGATCAGATATAAGAAAAAAGCTTCTGTTAACTTCGCAAGCAATATAAATCACGCCAACAGTGCGATAAATGCGAGTACATAAATATCATAGTGTAGAGTGAATACTTTCTTAGCAACCCTAAACGAGTGTCGCTTGTACTCGCTAGCGACAAAAATCGCCTCGTCTAATACCTCTTTAAATTTCTGAAACTGTAATCATTTGTTTTTCTACACATGTACATCACTTCTACCAATTTTCGTCCCATTCGGATAACTCCTTCGTGATGCATTTTTTTTTTTTTTTTTTGTCTTAGAGTGTATAATATAGGTCATATTTCATAATTTTTTGGAACATGAATCATTAGTAATTTTCACAATTAAATATGTGTTTTCTATTCGAAAATATAGTTTTAATCATTTTCTTCTAACGCACTAATATATATATATAAATTTAATAATATCTGTTTAGGAAAATCTGTTATGTTAATATACATTTGGGTGATTCCACAGAAAACAGGACATTTCAAGTAATAAAAATGTATATTTTTTGAAATAGTACAAGTTACTCAGTTTGATTTTCAAAGTCCAAATAATATGTATTTAAGAATATTGTTTCAATATTTTACTTTTTTTGAGTGGCAACAGTGCTTCAAAGATGTTTTTAGTTGTATCTATAATTTTTCATTTCGTATATTACGTTACACCTACGAAAGGAAATTTAAGCTTTATTGGTGATCAGTACAGCCATAATAGACACTTTTACTTGAAAAATATTGCAATTTTTTCAGAGTACTGTCTGGACCAATCGCAAGTGTAATGTATTTAAATAGACCTAAAATTATCTAAAAAAAGTACTGAAATATATACAAATCTAAAAAACTGAATTCTGGATAATTAAGAAACTGTAAAATATGTTTTTATTAATTTTTATAATTCTTTTTTTCCTGAAAGATTTCCGGTGTGAAACATTAAAATTTTGTCTTTTCTTATAGGATCTTAATTTTATTTTTCTACATTTACAGATAACCCCCTAACACATTTTTTATTATAACTCTATAAATACTAAAGTTAAAGCATACAAACAGCATACTTTTCCGCACTGCCAGACTCACAGATATTCGAATATGAAGTCAAAATTGGGTGTTGCTATTGAAAAAATCAAAGTTGGTGCTCATTTCATGTAGATGACTCCTAATTCAAAATTTGACGACATTTTCAGAAAGCGCATTTAATTTCTTGTTGAATTATGTCTATTAGATGTTCCTGCGTCAATTAATGGCGAAATTACAGAGGGTGTGGCGTGTTTTTTCCCCCCGACTTTACATAATAGATGATTAATCTTCCAAATGATTAGGCAATAGTTACACTTAAAATGTAGTGGTGGATATTGAATAAAATTTTCGCAAAATCTGGCAACAGTGCTCAAAACAGTGTTGTCAAATTTAGAGATTCTTTTATTCAACTCTCACCAATAGTTTTGCTTTGGCAACCGTTACAGTTAAATTTTAGTGATAGATATTAAATTAAAAAGTCCCTAAATTTGGCAACAACGGCCAGAGGAGTGAAATTAAATAGAACTGGCAAAGGGTTAATTTTGTCTTCAGCAATCGACACAGTAAATGCCATTCGCGTTTTGTATACCAGAGGCACATATATATACAATGAAATACGAATACGCAAAATAATTATTTTTAAATATCCCTTCAAACAAACAGAAAGCGGTGATTATTTTATTTCCTTTTGGAATTCTTTCCCAATCTCTAGCTTCCTTTGCGTTAATTTTACAAAACTAATTTAATTTGTGCAATAAACATCGAAACGTTGCTTAGAAATTAATAAGCACCACACAAAAGTAAGCTGAAAAAAACTTTCATGATATTATATATTTAGCTGTAGGTGATGCCACTAAAAACATGTGACGGTCCCCTTTAGTCAATATGAGAAAAAAAAGAAACTCTAAATCGAATATTTATGTGTGAAGTGAGCAGTAAACGAGAAGACCCATGCTTTTTATGGTGTAAAAAAAAAAAAAAAAAAAAAAAAAAAACTGTTCTTAAATAAACACACACACACACATATATATATATAAATCATATTTCATAATTTCTTGGAATATGAATCATTAATAAATAATTAAAAACATACTTTCTAATCGAAAATATGCATGGAATACGTTTTGGCCATTTCCTTCTAAAGCATTAAAAAGCAAGAACGAAAAATCTTGCAGTATGCATTGATAAGTAACACTTTCCAGTTGTACGTACTTGTTGTATCGTATAACTTTCAATATTCTTTGCCTACGTTATCACACAACAGACAAACAGAAGGACTGAAAAGTATACAGATAGGCAAATTGAATTTAAAATCACCCTTAGACCTTGTTGGAAAGTGTTAATAAGGCTTAACGCAAGAGAAAGTTTAGCCGTTAGATTATAATTGCACCCATTAGTCTGGCCTAAAACGCAATGCATTAGCATATTTCTTTTTGTTGTCCCTGTACACAAAATAGTTGTATAGGAACTATTAACGTCATTTTAAATAGGAAACATTCGATAGTGAACTTCATTATATCATTTATACATGACTTTTTTTTTTAATTCTGAAAATATTTAAGGACGCAGGAGGCGGGCGATAGACAGACAGAAAAATAGACAATCGGACAAACAGATACAGAAATTAAAATTATATTCGCACTTAAAATTTATTAGAAAGTGTTAAAAACGCTTAATCTAAATGAAAGTGCAATTCCAGAAAATTTTTATTAATAGCTCGTAATGTAAATTAATATTTTTCTATGGCCTTGTAAATATAATGCTAATCATACTATATTCTATAGAAAGCACTCTTTTGTGCACATGAAGAATATATTTCAATTTCGATAAGGTTTGTGCAAAGTAAAGTTATTAAAATTTGGTTTATACAGATATCTCTCATAGAACGCAGTGCTTTGGAAGACTTTCGAGTGTCCCAGTACACAAACCAGTGCTGGTACATATTCCATTTTACATAAGAAACATCTGATATTAAACTTGAATAACATATTTCAATTTCATTAAGATTTGTGTACAGTAAAGGTATTAAAATATGGTTTATAGAAATACCTGTCATAGAACACAATGCTTAGGAATATTTTCGGGTGTCTCTGTACGCAAACCACATATATTCATAAAGCTTTTTTTTTTTAATTACAGAAAGAATTTCCACTTTTTTAATTATAACACGTAGGATATTAGACCCGGACCAAAGCCATTTTTAGGATATTTTGCATACTACAGTAGACACAACATACTGCAATCAGAATGCAAAAATGTTAAATATCTTGCGAAATATGAGCATTTTTACTAAATAATTTTTTATTATACATGCGCTTAGTTACAAAAAAATTTATTTGTATAATTTAATAGCCAAAAGTAATGAGAGACTTATATGAAAACCCCAAATAAATATCCTGTAAATTCAAAAAGTTATGAAAGATAGAATGAACAGAATAGAGATAAGAGTTTGAATTTTCTACACAGACAATCTAAATGCAGTTAAACATGCTCTTACTGGTTAGCAAAAGTGTAGAAAAATCTGCAATGACTTGTACTGTTTCAAGGTCTATATTGATGTCCACTGCATGAACAATATAGCAATACAAAAAACGCTTACCAGCTTACAAGTTTGTGACGCAGAACTATACTTTATGGCTATAAGAATTTGAAATATGAATCTTGAAAATAATGATATCAAATTTTGAGTGACGCTGGGCTATTAATAGACAGATTTTTTTAATTTCATCATTTGCTTTTTTGTTTTTTTTATATTAACAGTGTAAACGTTATTTTCAATAAATAATAATAATAAAAAAGAATTAAATTTACTCACTGATACTTTTTCAGTCACATCTGTTATAATATCAAAATTTGTATTTTAAAAGGAATGACATCGAAATCTCAGTGACACAATGGTTATTACATCAAATGATTTATTTTTATATTCCATTGCAATCATTTTGTTTTGTCTAATAAAGTACAGTCGGAAACAAAAGTCTGCGAACACTAGCAAAAACTCCTATGTAGATAAAGTACACTTAATACAGTTTTGTTAAATAAATCCTTGTCGAATCCTGTTCTTAGTCAGTCTAAAAACAGGATTCGACAAGGTTTTATTTAACAAAACTGTATTAAGTGTACCTTTTTTATATAGGAATTTTTGCTAGTGTTCGGAGACTTTTGTTACCGACTGTATATTTGCACATTGAAACTTTGCATTTAATTTCCAAATACGCTGTCAAATATATCACTTTCATTAATTTTATATTATGTATCGAAATGTATTTATTTCAATAAATACATTTAACGAATACCAGTGAATACGAATTTCAGCTTTGATGAATTTACACTTTTTGATATCTCTTAAACACGATTCGACCATTTTTTATTAAAATGTCAGTCCTTTTGAAGTCGCAAAACTGTGCGAACACTGTATCTCATGAACCAATGGACTTAATTTAACCAAACTTGATATCTGGTTAAACTTTGCTTGAATTCGTTCTGATTACCTAATGGGCTATATCACAGAACAGTTGGCGTAGTCACATATTTCCTTTCATTATAGAAAAGACTCAGCATCTACAGTGCACCAAACTGAGTATAAGATATATATATATATATATATAATGTAAAACTCTATTCATTTAGTTTGAGTGCATATCAGCAAACAGAATACGTGACGGTACTATGTTGCAATTTCATCCCACTTCGAGATGACTAATTTAAATGTACAATACTTGGAATATCAAATGAATATTAAATAAAACTATGTTAATTCACATTGATTGAATATCTATAGATAAGTGGCGCTGGAATTCTGCAATATTTTTTGTTTACGGGAAAGCTATATCTCAGCTTCTAAGTTTTTTAAAGCACCAATCCTTGTGTGTGATATGTATTCTGAAAAATTATTCTTATTGAAAGTTGGTTTATTTTGGCGGAAAAGTTACGGTGGCATTACTTTCTGTGGTTTCTCAGATGACTATATTTCAACATCCGTTAGTGAAAATTGCGCAGAATTGCATATGTAAATGTTAATTTTGAGAAGATATATTGATTAAACTTTTGTCTATTTTAACAGGTAGGTGGCGTCTTTATACAAAATAATGTATAAAAATGTATTGGATGTGGAAGAAATTATTCAACTTCCGATTTTCTATGAATTTACTTGTTTTTAGATGTTCAAAACATGATCTGCCCATATTTAGGAAATGATTATTTGACTGCGTGTATGCATACATGTTAGTAAAATATTGCATCTCACGAACCAATAGACGGAATTTAAGTACTTAATTTATAATTGGTTAGATCTTGATTTAAATTGGTGCTAATTAGCTTCTGAAATATACCAACCAATAAGTGGCACTGCTATATTGTGATTCACCCGTGAAGGCTATATTTCAAATTCTATTGTGCATAAACACACCAAACTTAGTATATGATATTGATATTATGTAAAACTATGCTCTTTAATTTAGAGTATAACTGTTGACACGGGGAGCTGCTGTGCTGCAATTTAATTCCGTTTACGAGAAGGCAATGTCTCAGTTTTTGTGATGTATAAATGCACCAAAGTTGGTGCGCGAGATGGATAATATGTAAAACCTCGCTGATTCAATTTGGATACATATTGTACGAAAGGTTCTGCTGTTATGCAGCAATTAATTTTCATTTACAGAAAGGCTACATCTCAAATTCTATGTTGTATATATGAGCGAAATCTCTATGTAGTTTATCTATTTATTTTTAGGATAGAGTCTAAGAAAATTGTTTACACGAAAATTTTTAGCTTCTACATTTATTATTTGAATGCTTATTAAAAATTTGGTCGAGTTTCGACCACTGGGTGATACTCACTGTAAAAAATATATCCTATTTGCTGCCAGAAATTATATGTAATTTAAGAAAATACACGTAATTTACGAAAAAATTACGTTGTCAGAACGTATTTTCTCAAATTACAGAGAATTTCTGGCAGCAAAGAGGACATATTTTTTACAGTGTAGTATTAATTATTATTTTGTAAAAGTTAAAAAAAAAAAGTTGCTATGACTTTTTTAAAATAAACCAATGTTATATCCATGACTCCATTTAAGTATTAAAAATTGAAAAAAAAAAAAAAAAATGCAGTAAAGATGAATGAAGCATTGTAACATATATATTACTAGAAACTTAATGATCAAATTAATTTATTAGAATATTAGACTATTTATTTTTCTTCTTATTTTTTTTTTTTTTAACAGACTAACTTTTTCAGAAATATATTTTTTTGAGAGAATAAGGTGTTATGTATATATATATATATATATATATATATATATATATTTATATATGTATGTATGCATATATATATATATATATATGCTAAAAAAATAAATTTAATACTTTTTTTATAAATAAGTTATTATTGGTTTCAATCAAAGTCAAGTAAAGAATTTATTTATTTATTTTTGACATATTTATGAAATTCAATTCTGCTTTCAGGGATTTTCCTATTTATAGTTTAAGGGTTTGATAACCTAGTCATTGTAGCTTTAAATAAAGTACAAATAATTGTCATCTGATTATGATATTAATTTTTATTACAAAAATGAAGCAACAGTTTTGTTGCAGTCATTTTTCCTAATAAAACCAATTCTGAAAGTTAACAATTTATCAAAATTGAAACAATGGGAAAATTCAATGCCCATTTTTGGTGAACCAGTACAGCATAAAATACCAAAGTACATAACTCTGAGATTTAAATATATTTTTTTTTAATAAAAAAAGTATTTTTAATTTTGTAAGAGTATGATTTTTACATTAATATCTAATAGAGATGGCGCCAAAACTTCCAGTGATTGACCTGGAATATGGAATTTCATATGGAAGCGAAGTCTGTGTGCATCTATGAAAATGCAAACCGGATTATACCTTTTTTTTAGGGACTACCGTAGAATAGCATGTAATATGTGCGAGGTAATATAGTTCCATTTTTAAACCGAACATATAAAAAACAAGGGTTTTCTTGAAAAAACAAAAAACGCCAGTCTCCTGAGATAATCCAGTCTCCTGCAATTAATATAATATATCAGTTTTTAAAAAATCGCTCGAGCCGTATTCGAGAAAAAAAAATTACACTGTCTCTTTTCCTTTCAAAATACAGGGTGATTCATAAAAAAGTATACAGTTTCATTGCATTATAAATCAAGAACAATGTAAGATATTATATTTTGCCTGGAGCAGAACTGTATGTGATTATTTTAAGTTTTGTTAGAGACAGTCACAGATGTTCTATGTGATGACCTCTTAGTCACACGACACACGTCGAGCCGGCAATCGATTTCCGCCCAAACGCTTGTTAAGGTGTCTGAATCAAGTACATCGACAGTGGCTGTGATATGCCGTTTCAGCTCCGCTAGATCAACAGGAAGGGGAGGAACGAATACCTTGTCTTTTACATACCCCTACAGGAAGAAATCACAAGGTGTGAGGTCAGGACTTCTGGGTGGCCATTGGTTAAGTGCCGTGTTGTAGACAGCGGCTCGTCCAATCCATCCATGAGGGAAATGTTCATCGAAGTACTCTTGCACGTAGGCCGACTAGTGTGGTGGTGCAGCATCCAATTGGAGAATGAAATTTTCAATGTTGTCCTACAACACTGGCATCAACCAAAGATTCAACATATCCCAAAAAGTGGCTCCCTTGACAGTTTGCACGTGAAAAAAGAAGGGACCGTGCCCTTTCTTTCTGGACTCTGCACAGAACACATTTACCTTAATGGAATCTCGCACTGAATTTGGGATTCTCTGTTCTGCAGAAGCGAACATTTTGCTTGTATACCTTCTCATTGACATGAACTGTTGCTTCATTGGTGAAAACTCAGCGATCGACAAAATCGTCTTTTAAACGAAGCTGCATATTGGCACAAAATTCAAAGCGCTTTTGTTTATCAAAGTCAGATTTTGCAACACCTGCACTTTATATGAAATCATTTTCAACTTCTTTCTCAAAATTATCCAGACAGAGGGCCAAGATTTCACGAGAACAAAAAAGCCATCTCCACTGCAGACGCCACCATTTCGACTGACTAGTCACATGACACGCACGTTATTGCCTACATCACTTCCGTCAGGGGCGAGACACAAACTTTAAGAGCATATCTGCCTTGCGACTTGGTGAAGTGGCGCGTGTTTTTGATTATTACTGTTTTACAGCATCTGAAAAGTGTATACTTCTTTATGAATCATACTGTACTATTTCAGATCTCAAAGTGTACTGCATGAAGAAATGTAGAAATTTCAGGATAGGATCAGACAGAATCTAAAAGACTATTTTGAAAAAAACAGAACAATATATCACATATTCGCTGCGATATTAAATGTCAGCACTTTGAATTTCTTTTAATGTTAAGTCAGCTGTATATATATACTGTCGCAGTTAAGCGTCGTTTGAGCTTCGCTACATCACGGAGACACTGTTGCGTCTCATGATCTTGATAGATGGGATGAGTCAGAAGTTTATGCCGGTCTAGTTCAATCCGGAAAAAATAAAAAGGTGAAGTTTTCGAATCTTCAAATGGCTTTTATTCTAGCATTTCCAAGGATACTGAACGTTGATGCCAGGGACGTAGACCTGATGCTAGCATACCCCTTTCTTTAGAAACTTCCGACCTAGAATATAAGACATGCAGGTAACACCCCCCTGTTGCGAACTGCTTGTGTTCCATCTTATTTGTAAAATATTTTCGTATGGTTAGCTGGAAGTGTTAATACTAAAAGAGAATATATACACACACTTGCCAATGAATTAGAAAACTCTGACAGATTCTAAAAATGCTCGCTAGTGGCGTAAGTATGCAAAATGTGTTTATGACGTAGGTTACACGTTATCATAATGCTAGTATAAGTAAGGTTTGCGGATGCATTTCACAAAAATTCAGGAGAATTGGAAAACCGACAGATTTTTCACCATTTGAAAAAGGGCTTATTATTGGTACCTATTTAGCAGGAACCACGATTGTGAAAATAGCAGAACTCACTGAACAGCAGAACCAAAGCAATCATTTCGGAGGTTTTTAAAAGTTGGAAGCAGAACCCACAGTTCTCATCAACTGTGATAGGCGTCGGCTCCAACGGATTGCACAGTAGAAAAGGAACTCTACCGTGCTTCAATTGACAGAAACATTCAAGCAAAGTTCGTCCCAACACATCTCGGTGCAAACCACACGCAGGGAATTGCAGAGGAGAGGAGTACGTAGCCGGACGCTTGTGAGGAAACACACCATTTATGCTCTGAATACCAGAATTTGTTTGCAGTGGTGTCAAAAAAGACGAAACTGGACATTTGAGGATTATAAATAAGTTATGTGGTCGGATGAATTATGCTACATATTGATTTGCACTGATGGAAAATTTAAAATTTGGCGTGAACCCCCCATGAAGCCATGAACCTGCCTTGCCTTGTTTGCACTGTACAAGTGTTTGGTGAGAATATTGTAGTGTGGGGAGTGTTTTGCTGGTATGTAAGTGGTGTCCTGGTGTTACTTGAGGGTAAACAAAAAGCCATGCAATACCTGGACATAATTACAGATCCTTCAATGCTACATTCTTAGTCCGAAGGTGACGAATAATTCATGGACCATAATGCACTATACAGTGCGCCAGTACTGTTCGAGATTGGTTCAACGAACATCAACAATCTGAATTTCAACAGCTTCCCTGGCCGCCCCAAAGCCAGGATTATAATCCAATATGAAATGCTTGGGACATGTTGAAAAGGCGCATCCGACAACAATCCACTCTTCTATCCAATTTAAAGGATCTTAAAATCATGTAGGCAATGCATGGTACATTTGAGCGTAACTACACTCCAGAAGCTTATAGAATTGATTCTGTCACGAATATGGGCTGTTATCTATGCAAAAGTAGATCCAATAAAATATTAATCTATGTATTCTATATACATATACATTTGTGTTGGTATTCAAATCATTAGAAATGGAAAATCGAATATAGAAGAAAGATAATGATGGTAAACATTTCATTCTTTTCGTTATACATCAATTTACATAAACTTGGAGAATAAAAAATTTAAAATCAGAGTTGTAAAACAAACATTGCTTTTAGTAATTTTTTTCTTTTGAAAGAAATTGCATTCGCTTGACAGGAAACATTTGTGCATTCAGCTATTATAATAACTTTCTTCAGCATCATAATATTAAGAGTTTTTCTGAGTACTATTTTTTACTATAGTTTAACACGAATCTAAGAATTTTATTCAGGTTCTTCGATTCCCTTATTATTATAAATAATCAAAACAACAAGTATTGTGTGACAACAACAATTGCGTGACAACAATTGCGTGACAACAATTGTCGCTTTAAATGATATGATATTAATGATTATTAACTGCATAAAAAAAGTTTTGTAAGTTGTGATTTAAATATTAACGTTTACGATAAAGTACTGAAACTTTTAAAATAAATTCCATTCCAAATGCAACATTATCTTGCAGCATTAAAGAGGAGATTATTTAGACTTCTTCACGGCTTTGTCTATTTATTTATTTATTGTATTTTAGTGTGCATTTTGTCTTCATGATCATGTGATAATCAGAAATTCGTTTTAGCATCAAAAACATTTTCTTTCCTTATAAAAAAGTATTTAGAAAATATATACAATAAATAAGAATGCACTTAGTTATGAACTCTTAGCTATATAAGGCTTTTATAGTTATATATAGTTTACTCTTTTGTTATAGTTCTCTCTGAACTATTTTTGCGCACATGTATTATTAGCTGTTTTAAACTAACAACAACCGATTGTTTTCATTTGAAAACATGAAAAAACTGTTCACAATCGTAAGATTAATTCTGACTATACAAATATTAGCTTTTGTTCTTCTACATACTTTTAATAAATAGTTAGGGCATTAAATATTTTTATCAGCTTAAATAATAATAATAATAAAAACTAGTGTTAAAATCAGAAAAAGAGTGTTGTCAAACGTTAAGATTTAAAACTGAAGTTTTTGCTACAAGATCCAAAAGAAGATAATCATCTGAAGATTTTGTTTCATACAAATAATAATAATATAAAACTTATAACTTGTATATCAGACTAATTAAATATTAATTATCTATGTATTTTTCACAACTGATAGCTCCCCAGAAGACAAAAATGAATTTTTACTATTAAATGATAATATTCGTTGAAGATAGAACTTAATTTATCTCGGCGAATTCCCAAAATGCGAGTAATTTCGAAAAATATTTCGGAAGACAGAGATTTTTGTTCTGATATTTTAAATTTAAAACCCATTTCCTTACCTTTCTTTCAGTTTTCGCTCTCTTTCTTGAAGACATTCAATGCTGTGTCTAGACTGAGTTAACTCAGTTTTAAGAACTTCAATCTCACTTCGCAGAGATAAGACTTTCCAGGAATCATGGGATAGAGAAGATTGGCTGTTTGCCGAGAGCTGTAAACTAGGAGTCGGAGATTCAGACAATTTACAAATACTTGGAGTTTCCATCGATGGAATCCTTATTTGATAGCAACTCTGTATTCCTAAAAGAAATATTCATTTTCATAAAATATAGAATGCATATACGAAAATAAATAAATAAATAAATAAAAGCTTATTTTCTTTATATTGTCTTCACGTCTTTTTTATAAGATTTAATTAAAAGTAGATGTTATATTAATGAAAACATACCTATAAATACTGTAATTAAGTTGTTTAACGTATAACAGCATGAAAGATAAATTATTCAACTGTCTATAAACGCTCGATATCGTCCTTTTTATTAGCATGGTACATGTATAGTTGATATTCTTTTTTTTTCTTTTTGCCACACTTATACTAATGAAGAAGGATTTACTAAGCCAATAGTAGTGTAGAAAGGGGGTTCTGTGTCACGGTGGGGGGCCATGTAGGTTATGGTGGAGGAGCCAGCTCTGACACTCCACCACCCTTACGCCTCCACATGACCCACCACCGTGGCTCAGAACGCCCTCTTTTTACACTACTTATTCATCACCTTTTACGAGGGTTTTTAGAATTTTGGTGCTGTCATCTACCGGGGAGAATTGGATTTTTTTCACAATTTCGGGGACTTCACAAATTTTTGGACTATGAATTTTTGCGGGAAGTGAGATTCGAACCGAAGGTAAAATATTTTCATGGCTTGATAAGTGGATAAGGGTTTTATTTATCAAGCCATGAAGCTATGCTTCTGAGTGCACTTATAAGGTATATAAAGAGAGGAGTCATTCTAAAAAGTATCTTCGTACGAGGAAGATATGATGCGCTTTTGAGTGAATTTGAGTCATAAAAAATTTTGTGTTGTAACGATGGAAATGTATCAGGATCCAAGTCACGCAGGAAGATTTGGTGGTGTTCGCGCTTCCTTAATTCGCGCCTCCAAAGGCAAAATCTCGAAGAAGATTCAGGACTGGTTGAGCGGAGTGGATGCATACACGTTGCACAAACCCGTTCGAAGAAAGTTCCCGACCAATCGGTGATCGTATATTCCATCGATCAACAGTGGAAGATCGACTTAGTGGATCTCGGCAGTTTGCAAAAGTTTAATCAAGGGTACCGCTACTTGTATACTTGCATAGACATTTTTGTCTAAATTGGCTTGGGTGGTCCCTTTGAAGCAAAAATGGGGTAAAGATATTGTAAAGCGTCCCGGTCTACTTTTGCAACGAAGAAACCCAAGTCCCTGCAATCGGATGATGTAAAACAATATCGAAACCGTCTTTTTCAAAAAAATTTTGAAAGTGGAAGGCATCCGTTTTTTTACGACGAATAATAATACGGAAGCTTCTGTCGTGGAAGGATTTAACACGTTCACGCCGGCGTGGTCCACTGGTGGCTCACAGCAAAAGTATCCGACCACTAGCAATAATCCCTGTCCAAAAAAAGTACACTTAATACTGCTTTGTTATATAAATCCTTGTCGAGTCATGATCTTAGTCAGTCTAAGAACATGATTCCACAAGGATTTGTTGAGCAAAACTGTTTTAAGTATACTTTTTTGATATCGGAATTATTGAGAAGATAAATACTTTTGAGAAGAATGCGCCGGCGTGAACGTGTTAACCGAACTTTGAAAACGAAAATGTGAAATGTTTTACCCATCATCACACCTACCACTATTTGGACGTGTTGGATCAGTTGTTACACAGTTATAATCATACTTACCATTCGAGTATCAAGAGAGCTCCTGTCGAGGTAACCCCTGAAAATGAAAGTGACGTATGGGATACTTTATACGGTGACATGCAGAATGCGAAAAGAAAACCCTGGGTATTTCAACCGGGAGACGTTGTGCGAGTTTCCAAGCAGAAATTAACCTTCGAAAAATGATATGAAACCAATTGGACGGAAGAAGTGTTTGTGGTGACCGAATGTGTGAGAAGAGACCCTCCCGTCTATCGAATAAAGGACTTGTTAGAAGAACCCATTAAAGGAACCTTTTACCCCCAAGAACTTCAGAAAGTGAAACCGAAAGAGATTGAAAAGATTTTAGACAAGCGAATACGGAAAAAGTGTGTGGAATACAAAGAGAAATTTAAAGGTTACCCCAGCAAATTTGATCAATGGATTCCCTCCTCTGATTTATTCGCGTTATAAAACAAGTGTTTGGAATGTTGAAAGATCATTTGAAAGCATGTCGTTCTACGTGTTTATATCTTCAGGCAGTTCCAGGAATTATTTTCCCTAGAATAAAAATTTCTCATTTTATTACGCGATTGCCCGCCCTTGTTGAATTGAAAAGGGAATTGGAAGTAGGCCTCGTCGAATTTTTCTACCCCCACACCTGGTATAATGTGAACCAAAATAATAATTTATTTGGTTTTGATTTGAAGGACCAAAAACTCCCGTTTGGTAGACGAATTCCCCCTGGCTTTTACGAATCGGTCGATGAAATTTTAAAAGTGATGTCAATTGAAGTGATTAAAAATAAAATTTCTTTCACTTACCACCGCCACACGAAAAAGGTGTGTATCAACGTGAAAGACAAAGCAAAACTGATATTGCATGAGGGTGTATCGCATTGTTGGGATTCGAACCCGGTGAAATCGCATCGCCTGATATGAATATCGAGCAAACTATTTTCAGTACCTATGTCGCAGATCCCTGTGCGCATTATAGAGTGTTGATGGTTTATTCGGATATTGTGGAACCCCAAATTATCGCAGATGCGTTAACACCCCTTTTACGAATTGTGAATGTGACCGGAAAAGATGGGGAAATGATTTGTGAGACATTCGACCGACCGCACTATTTACCTGTCAGCCGAAAAATCGTTCGATACTTTGGAAATCGTTATAAGGAACCACTTCGGCGAACTCACGCCATTTGAACGTGGGCGCTCAAACGTGAAGCTTCACTTTCGTCAAAAATACCTTTCGTGATGTTTGTTCCTTACCAGTGTTGTGCGAAATCGTTTGAATGTTACTATTCCGATCAATCGGGTAGTGGCTTAAATTATTATCAAGGCGCTACTATACAAAGGGATATGGATTCGGTGGACTGTTTCGATCCCTTTTTCAAGCAGCGGTACCCCTTTTCAAATCGGGAGCGAAAGCGGTTGGCAAGCAACTGTTTCATTTTGGCGTGAGCATGTTGAGTGATAGCATATCTCCGGACCACGTCTAGGGCTGAGTCCAGACCGTCGCCAATTGCCCATTGCACAGCACTAGTGCGATGTAAAACCCATCCATCCATCCATCCATTCACCCAGATTACATGTAATCTGGAGTAATGTAAATGTAAATTTGAAATTGAATGTTTTATATGCAATATTGAAACATTACATAAAATAATTGAAAATATTTGATCTAATGTAAAACATAACGTCACTTTTTCTAAATAGGAACTTCTAGATTTCAGAAAATATGTTGAGTGTTGAGTGAGTTTTAACGTCACACTATAGCTACGTAGTGGGAATTTGGAGACGGCCTTGTATTCCCTCCTAGGGATGTTCTGGAGACATGACATCTTAATTCTGATCCTCCGCGGAGGGCATGGCTTCCTTGCTTCAGTAACGCCTAGAGAAATAGAAAATATTACCCTCCAATACTTAAGTTCGTTGCATCATTGAAAGAAGGTTAATGTGATTTGGCGATGACTTTTTCGTATTTGGCGTTCAAAACGTAAAGTTTAATAATTTTTTGCGGCTTTCCTGTCGCGATTCAGCAGTTAATTTTTTTTTTTTTTTTTTTTTTTTTTAACCAATGAATTAAGTGCAGCGTAAACTATTTTATGTAATTATTTCAAGAAAATCGGTGATTAGAACTTGAAAGAGTTCCCTTGTTAGAAAAATTCCTTCAAAATAAAGGCTGTCCTCAGAAAATGGGGACATTTCGTCAGCTTACCTTAGGGGTGTGTCCCAAATGGTCGCCAATTGCACATAGTGTAGTACTAGTGAAATGTGAAACGTAAAGTCCATTCACTCACTTATTCACTCGTCCTTCAGTAACTA
Source organism: Salticus scenicus (assembly GCA_963930645.1). Lineage (NCBI taxonomy): Eukaryota > Metazoa > Arthropoda > Arachnida > Araneae > Salticidae > Salticus > Salticus scenicus. Next base: position 274,340,639 of record OZ005657.1, read on the forward strand.
AATCGCATTCTTCAGTTTTGTCCAACGTTTTCATTATTCATCTTAACTCCCTGGATCCAACAACGACATTCACCTGGATCTAGGGTGACCTATGTTTTCGAAATTCGAAGACAGCCGCTATTTTGAAATAGTTTTTTTAAATTTTAAAAAATTGAATTAAAGAAAATGACTTATCATATTTATTATCGATTTGCCCTCTATTATTTAGAATAAAAAATACCTCCTTAAATGGATAATTATAATAGTTTTTAAAGCTATATTATTATAAATGTACTGTAATATGGTCACCATACTGTCGCATTAGTGCGACGTAAATTTATCTTAACAGTACTTCAAATAAATAATTTTTTAAAGTTTCTATATGGTAAATTTATATTGGCGAGTATGAAAAAATCGCCAAAAGTAAACAAGCCATTCAGCACGTCTGTTTTCAGATTTTTCCGTATCTTGAACTACAGCGTCTAGAATATACAGTGTGCCAAGCGCTTATGATCGTATGCTTAAAATGCTGCTAAAAAAAAGTATTAATAAGCTTCCCAGATGGTGCTGCGATCGAAGTTTTTGCTCAAATCGAAGAGGTTATTGGCTTTTCCCAGTTTCGTCTGCTCAGTCACGTGATCTAAGCACATAATTAACCAAAAGTAAGTTTTTGAAGCAATAAACTTGATCGCACTGACCCCCTGGTGAGAGGCTTAATTTTTAAGGCACTGATTTGCTGGTCGCTTTCCACACTATTTATTCTAGGCGCTGTACTTGAACTAGCTGTGAGCCACTTGTGGTACACGCTGGCGTGAACGTGTTAAATTAATTTTTAATCCGATTCTCTCAATGAAAACCAAGAAACTTACAAAAAAAAAAAAAAAATCTTAATTATTTGTTCTAAATATCTTGTTTATTATTATTTTTTCCACACGTGTACTTTTAGTGTTACTTTTGTTAGGACGAGTGCAAACTTCACAAGAAGTTGTAGGGTAGGATGAAATAAGTCGGTGGTGCGGTAAATCGGAGGTAAAATTAAAATAAAATGTTTAACCCTCTTTATAATTTATTAAATAAATGTTAATAGTGTCAAAATGTTACTTATACATTTCTTAATAGTAAAAAAATATTTATATTCAAATACTTATTACATACATACACACACACACACACACAAAAGTAAAGTTTGTATTCTATTTATTATTATTATGGAAAACCTTAAATTCTGTTAATTTTTAAAAAGCAAAACATGCTGAAGACCACACATATTTTGTAACATACTAGTCAAATGTGCTATCACAAGAAAAAGGATATTCTAAGCTATGATATGATATAAGCTACATATGAATTACCCCGATGTGAGAAAATTTGTGGAAATTTTTATTTTTTTATTTCCAATTTATTTTTATATAGAATTATTTCAAAATGTTCTAAACAACTTGATTAAGGCATTTCCTTTGATACCTTAGCTTAATTTGGGCATTTATCAAGTCAATTCTAGGCACTTCTGTCTTTCTAAAGTGGACTACAGTAAAGTAAAGCATTATTGTACAACAAACGTGAGCAGCTTGGATGTTTGTTTTAGAGTTTATATAGGTTTAAAACATTGTCTAACATGTATTTTTAAGTTATTCTTTTCTTATAAATACATTTCCTAGTTTTAAAGCAAGAAATTTAATTTGTTCAAGTCCAAAAACATTCATTTTTGTCAAATTTATGCATTTCTAATACAAATTCTGTAAAAGTTAAAAAAGGGGGGGAGGTTGTTTTCTTAATCCAAATCTACTAGTTAGTAACTTATAACAATATCAGTTATTATTATTATTATTATCTGATGAAGAGGCCTACACAAAACAAATATGGTCAGAAATGACAAAATTTTTAAACGACGTTTTCTGAAGCCTTATTTATTTATTTTAAATGAAAGTATGTTTTCTGTAAAGGTTGTCATTGTTGTTTGAGCACTACTTTACCCCACATTTTAAACATGAATCTCAATAGGGTTTATAGACATACCTCCAAATTACCCCCTGTGCTGTAAATTGGCGGTAACTTTTATTTTATTTTTGTTATAGAGTAAAACTTTTTTTTTAAATTTATAAAACCATCTCAGCTTGATACATTAATGAACTCCCCTGTTGTAGTCATTTTTACAATAGGAAAAATTTTGAGAGTATGAGCATGATTAAAAAAATAAAGCTAAACTTTCCACCTATTTACCCCCATCATACCCTATTTTGCCTTTTTTACAAAATTGAATTTTTAAAATTAAATATACCATATCATGAATGTTTATCTCATTTGAAACTGTGTTGTAACCGGAAGTACATGTCAGAGACCAATGTTTGAAAAAAAATATATATATATGGATCCTGAAGGACTTTTCTATGCAATCTGTATATAAAAAATCAGTAACTCAAAAGATAATGTTAAATTAAGAAAAAAGAATGTTTAATACTTTCATTAAATATGCGCAAATTACTTGAAAATAGCATTAGCGGCCACTTTTACGCTTCAGCAAAACCAGAATGTTACTGGCATGGCAAACATTAATTAATGTTACTAGCTTAACATTAATTAATTATTATTAATTAATTAATTTTGATTCCAATTATGTTTGACCGACAAAATTTTTTTTAATCAATTATTTGATTGGTTAAAAAAATGTTTGTTTGTCAAATTTAGGGATCACTTTAAGAGGGTAAAATGTAATATTACTATATACTGCTTAACATTAGAGCACTTTTTCTAATGAAGTTCAAGAAACATAAGAATGCTAATCGCCGAGTAGCGGAAAATCGCATTTTTTTATTCTTTTGTGCCACTATTTTTTTTTTGTACTTGTAAATTTTGCGATATTTTTAAAAGAAATAATGGGGAAAAATATCAATGGAAGTAAATAAGAATAAAAAAAATCTTTCATCTGAATTATGAACAAAGAGATTGCGATTGGTATCTATATATCTATACATATTTTTATATAAATTATGTTAGAAACAACCTACTAATTAAAAAGTCCAAAACAGAAATTAATTCATTTATTAGTATTTTCTAAATGTATAGACAGCTGAAATCATAAAATATTCACAAAATTCATCCATGATTGATGTAAAGATTAGTAACAAACATTATTCTTTTATTTTTCTAAATACTTGTTAAAGAAAATCTTTTAAAACATAAATACATACAAAAAAAAAAAAAAAAGTTATTGAAGTTTTAAAAACATAACTTTATAGTTGTATTTTTTTTTTTATTAAAAATTCTGTAATTATTTTGCTGAAGAAAGTCAGTTCGCATCTGACATTCTTTACAGGTTAATTAACGTTGGCTAACACTTACAAAAAGTACGCCAACAATCCTAGTAAATTTCATAGACAGATAATTCTTTTAATCGTCTGAAAAATGCATTTAAAAAATAATAATAATAAATCTGTAAATGAGCCATTTAAATGTTTTTAAGAATCGTAAAACAGAACCTGAATATTAAAAATAAAGAATTTATTAGTATTATTGTCAAAAAAGTAATAACACACTGGAAAATCCATCCATCTCTTGTGCAATTTATAATCCATTTTCTCCTTCTTATTTCAATAACAGGAAATTTAAACAACCGAAATTTGTCACAAAAGTGATTTATACAATTGACAGCTGTCGGTAGAGCGCCGAGCTCGTAATTGGAGGATTGCGGGTTCGGTACTTGAGCCGACCAAAGACCGTCGTGTACACTAATGGTGACTGGTGCACGTAAAAGCTGTCATGGCCGTAATGTCCTCCATGTTCCCATAAAAGTTATACCTCTGGGGGTTACCGAAGCGGGAGAGTCATCCCTTCCGTGGAAGATCAAAACTGTGATGGCATGTCTCCGAACCACCTCTAGGAGTGAGTCCCAAACCGTCGCCAATTGCCCATTGCGCAGCACTAGTGCGAGTAAAACCCACCCAACCAACCAACTAACAATTGACAGCTACATAAACGCCCATATTTTACATAAACAAGAAAGAAAATTCATGCAGTACGCATTGATTAATAACACTTTCCAACTGTACGTAATTGTTGTATCGAATAACTTTTAATATTCTTTGCCTACGTTATCACACAACAGGCACAAGGACTGAAAAATATACAGATAGACTAACTGATTTAAAAATTACTCTTAGGGATTTTGGAAAGTGTTAGAAAGGCTTAACGCAAAAGAAAATGCAGCAATTAGATTATAATTACAGCTTTTGATCTCTCTGAATATTTTAGTGTAGCCCTGTACATCAGAAAGTTAATCATATCATATTCTATACAAAACATTATTTTAGAATACTAACAGTACGTTTCAATATTTATATGATTTTTACAGTTGAAAGATTTTTAAATATAACATTCAAAAAATTCTGTCGTAAGACTTAATGCATTGGCATTTTTTGTTGTTGTTGTTGTCCCTGAAAACAAACTAGTTATACAGCACCTATTAATGTCATGTTAAATGGGGAACATTCTACACGGAAAATATTTATAAAAATAACACTCATAGAACACAATGCCTTCGAATGCTTTTGGATGTCCCTGTACACAAACCAGAAGAGATATTCACTCCATTTTCAATATGAAACATCCGATAGTGAACTTAAATACACTATGTCAGTTTCGAAAAATTCCATAAATATTTACGGGAGTTAGAGCGCGGGCAGACAGACAGACAGACAGATGGACAGATACACAAACTGAAATCATATTCACACTTAAAAATTTTAGAAAGTGTTAAAAACACTTAATGTCAACGAAAGTACAATTCTAGCAATTTTGTTTTATTAATAGTTCTTAATATAAATGGATATTTTTGTGTCACCCTGTAAATCTAATGCAAATCATGCTATATTTTACGCAAAGCATTCTTTTGTGCACATAAATAATATATTTCAATTCCCTAAAACTTCGTGGAAAGTAAAGTTATTAAAATTTGATTTATAGAAATATATCTCATAGATCGCAATGCTTTGGAATACTTTTAAGTGTCCCTGTACATAAATCGGGGATGATATTTCCTCCATTTTATACAGGAAACATCCAATAGTGAACTTAAATAACATATTTCAATTTCTATGAGATATGTCTACAGTAAAGGTATGAAAATAGGGTTTATAGAAATACTTGTCATAGAACACAATGCTTTGAAATACTTTCGGGTGTCCCTGTACACAAAACAGTAGAGATATAAACTCCATTTTCAATAGAGAATATCCGATAGTGAACTTGAATAACATATATAAGTTTCAAGACATTCCATAAATATTTACGGGATTTAGAGATCGGACAAACATACAGGCAGACAGACAGACGGACAGGCAGATACACAAAACTGAAATCGTATTTACAGTTAAAAAATGTTAGAAAGTGTTAAAAACTCTTAACGTAAACGAAAGTACAATTCTAGCAATTTTTTATTCACAGCTCTAAATATAACTGGATATTTTTGTGCCACCCTGTAAATCTAATGCCAATCATGCTATATTCTATGCAAAGCATTCTTTTGTGCATATAAATAACATATTTCAATTTCCTAAAACTTCGTGGAAAATAAATTTATTAACATTTGATTTATAGAAATATCTCTCATAGAATGCAATGCTCTGGAATACGTTTGAGTATCCCTGTACATAAATAGATGGTGGTATTTGCTCCATTTTACACAGGAAGCGAACTTGAATAACATATTTCAATTTCATTCAGATATGTCTACATTAACGGTATGGAAATATGGTTTATAAAAATACCTCTCATAGAACACAATGCTTTGAAATACTTTCGGGTGTCCCTGTATACAAACCAGTAGAGGTATAAACTCCATTTTCAATAGGGACCGTCCGATAATGAATTTGAATAACATATTCCAATTTCATTCAGATATGTCTACAGTAAAGGTATGTAAATATGGTTTATAGAAATACCTCTCATAGAACACAATGCTTTGAAATACTTTCGGGTGTCCCTGTACACAAACCAGTAGAGGTATAAACTTCATTTTCAATAGGGAACGTCCGATAGTGAACTGGAATAACATATTTCAATTTCATTCAGATATGTCTACAGTAAAGGTATGAAAACATGGTTTATAGAAATACGTCTCATAGAACACAATGCTTTGAAATACTTTCGGTTGTCCCTGTACACAAACCAGTACAGGTATAAACTCCATTTTCAATAGGGAACGTCCGATAGTGAACTTGAATAACATATATCAGTTTCAAGAAATTCCAAAAATATTTACGGGAGTTAGAGCGCGGACAGACAGACGGACAGATGGACAGACAGACAGACAAACCGAAGTCATAAACACTTTTCAACCTTGTTGGAAAGTGTTAAAAAAATTATCTGAAAATACGTTTAAAAATAATCGCGAGCATATCCCACAGAAGAATGTAGTTAGGGTAACCTTTGAGCGTAAGAATGACGGATGCACTAGCTCCCTATATAGGAGTCTTAACACGTTCACACCGGCGCACAGTGGATCGAAGTATAGGCAGTGGCGAACATAGGAAGGTTATGGTATTATTATTATCTATGTATGATGTTTTTTGTCACATTTCGATTTAAATATGTATATATGTATGATACTAAAAGCAATTGTATGTTTTTTTAACCCTTTATAAGGCCACAGGAATATTTCACCCACCAAATTCATTATCATTTTATTCAACTGGCACCCTTTTTTTTAAAAAAATAATGATTCCTGTGTATCATTTCTCTAGAAAAATATCAGCATAAATATTATTTTTATAATATTGGCGCGAAAAAAATATAAAAAATAGTCATTTGTGGCAATTCTGCTTATGGTAATATAATGGGTCGTGAGAAGTTTGCGATTAACTAAGAGAATAATGTGTCAAAATTAAAATTAATTATTTCTAATAAGCTGAATGCATTTTTTTTCTTTACATCAATTTTTATTCGAGAAATTAGTTTAATGTGCCATTTGAGGAAAAATTGGCATTATAAAGGGGTTAAACGGTATCATATTTTTCGGCTGCAAACAGGTATTTAGAAACATACCTGATAAAGAAACAAATGTTGCAAAAAAAGAAGAGAATAAAAGGAAATAAATAAAAATTTCGTGAAGTAAATGTATATTTATAACACAATTAATTTAGCACACAATGTTAAATATATCATCACATTACTGCTTCTTTTTTCTTTCTTTTATTTTATACAGTATTTCAATCCGCGTTTGTAATGATCGATAGATGGCGCTTTTTCAGCCTTTGTTGTTAGTAAATATTATAGCCACGTGTATTTATTATTGTACTTTTTGTTCTTCTACTTAATATTCGTACTATAATTTCTCCGCCATTACATCATGGAAAACTGATTGATTTTGGAAAAAAAATATTTCAGTTTATTCAAAGTTCGATCGGAAGTAGATTTTTAACTGAAGTTGAACAAATATTAGTTTCAAATCATCTGATTAATTCTTTACTTCCATTAGCCGAAGCAACTGAAATTTTAAATTTGTCATTTGGAAATAAATGGAAGCTTAATTCAGGATTTCTTGGTCCTTTGGAGTTACACTGGAGCACGCAACAGTATCTGTTATCTTTTTTACCGGATTTATTCATTTTTATTCAATAAATATATGTGAAACTAAACATCGGCATGCAATGGCGGACCGAATTAAAGCATGTTTATTGTAATTTCACCTTAGCCCACCAGAGGGCGAGGATTTCATTACAATCGCGGATAGAAAACTCATGCAAGCATTTACTGACTAACTCTATGAAAAATTCACATTTGTCTTTATTTTTATTGCACAGAAACTTTTACTATAAATCGTTATATGGATTATAATATTTAATTTTAACATTTAGTAATTTAACATTAAACATTTATTTAATTTTAACATTTTATGACACATCACAGCAACCATTTACATTTCCCCCCTTTTTTGGGTCCAACGGTACTTTTCAGTACCTTTAAAGTAAAATTAATTATTTTATTAAACATTTAAAAAAATGAGAAATAATTTTTGATTTATTAAATCTATTTTAATCGTCTAATTTTTATAATATTTTCACTATAAAACGTTTAATATATTTTCTGTCATTAATGAATACAGTTATTCAGATAAATTTCTCGATTGATAATTTGGGGGTAAACAGAATAAAAATTTATTTTTCTCTAAAAGTGGCGATTTGTGGCGAAAACACTTTTCACAGATTAAAATGTATATTTTTGGGAGTAGTAAAATGTGTTTGAAATTTTGGACAAATTTGGACAAAAAAAGTTGCACAACTTATAAATTTAATTTTTTTGATAATTTCATATTCACATTTCATGCGTGAATCCCAACCTAAAAAAACCAAGAAAATGTTGGCATAAGTACCTTAAACTTTTATTAGAACATTATTAAAAGTATTTTTATTTCGTATTTTTTCATAGTTATCTTAAGTACCACTTGATGGCTATTCAAATAAAGTCACTGAAATTCATCGAAAAATCTTATTTCTGAAAGTTTTCGTTTTGAACTTATTTATATGTAATAAAACTTCGTGTAATTGAAGAAATAACCATATATTTGTATTTTTTAGACACTCTTTTAAATTATTTCACTGCAAAATATTGGTTATTTAGAGATGGATTTTTGGACCTATGTTCGTATTTTAACATTGTTCGATCCACTGTGCGGCGTGTACCACCGGAGGCTCACAGTTCAAGATACGGAACAATCTGAAAACAAGGGTGCTGAATGGCTTGTTTAATTTGGCGATTTTTTCATACTCGCCAGTATACTAAGAATAAAAATTTACCATATAGAAATTTAAACAAGAAAGAAAAATCATGCAATACGCATTGATTAGTAATACTTTCCAACTGTTCGCAATTGTTGTATCGAATAACTACTAATATTCTTTGCCTACGTTATCGCACAACAGAAAGAAGGACTGAAAAACATACAGATAGACTAATTGATTTAAAAATTACTCTGAGGCATTTTGGAAAGTGTTAAAAAGGCTTAACGCAAAAGAAAATGTAGCCTTTAGATTATACTTATAGCTTTTAAACTCTCTGACTATTTTACTGTAGCTCTGTAAATCAGAAAGTTAATCATATCATATTCTATACAAAACAATATTTTAGAATATTAATAATACATGTCAATGTTTTTAAGATTTTTGTAGTAGAAAAGTTCTTTAAATATAACTTTTAAAAAATTCTCTCCTAAAACTTTAAACATTGCCTTATTTTGTATTGTTGTTGTTGTTGTCCCTATAAACAAACTAGTTGTATAGGACCTGTTAATGACATTTTAAATAGGGAACATTCCATAGGGAACTTGAGTGTATCATTTTTCAAAAATTCTCAAAATATTCACGACTGATAGGAGTCGGAGACAAACAGATAGAAAGGTAGACAATCGGACAGGCAGATGCACAAATTGAAATCATATTCCCACTAAAATTATAAGAAAGTGTTAAAACGCTCATGTAAACAAATGTGCAATTCCAGCAAATTTTTATTAATAACTCTTAATGTAACTGATTATTTTTATGTGGCCCTAATGCTAACCATACTATATTACATAGAAGACACACTCTTTTGTGCATACGAATAATATATTTCAATTGCATTAAGCTTTGTTGAAAATAAAATTATTAAAATTTGTTTTATAAAAATAACTCATACAACACAATGCTTTGGAGTACTTTCAAGTGCCCCTGTACACAAACCAGTTAGAAATGTACTTTATTTTAAATAGAAAACATCCGATAAGGAATTGAATAAAATATCAAAATTTCATTAAAGTTTCTATACATTAAAGGTATTAAAATATGATTTATAGAAACTCTTCTCATAGAAAACAACGCTTTCGAAACCTTTTGGGTGTTCCTGTACCAGAAGAGGTATCCATTCCATTTTCAATAGGGAACATCCGATAGTGAACTTCAATAAAATATATCGGTTTAAAGAAATTCCATAAATATTTACGGGGATTAGAGAGCAGAAAAACAGACAGAGAGACAGACAGACGGACAAAAGTCAGACATATACACAAATTAAAATTATATTCACCCTAAAAAAGTGATAGAAAGTTTCAAAAACGCTTAATGTAAACGAAAGTACAATTCTAGCAATTTTTTATTATTAGTTCTTAATATAACTGAATATTTTTGTGTCATCCTGTATATTTAATGGTAACCATGCTATATTCTATGCAAAGCATTCTTTTGTGCATATAAATAACATATTTCAATTTCCTAAAACTTCGCGGAAAGTAAAGTTATTAAAATTTGATTTATAGAAATATCTCTCATAGAACGCAATACTTTGGAGTACTTTTGAGTGTCCCTGTACATAAACTAGTGGTGGTATGTAATCTATTGTATATAGGAAACATCCAATAGTGAATATGCATATCATATTTCAATTTCATGAAGATATTGTTTAGTAAAGGTATGAAAATATGGTTTATAGAAATACCTCTCATTGATCACAATTCTTTGAAATACTTTCGGGTGTCCCTGTACACAAACCAGTAGAGGTATAAACTCCATTTTCAATAGGAAACATCCGATAGTGAACTTGAATAACATATATCAGTTTCAAAAAATTCCATAAATATTTACGGGAGTTAGAACGCGAGCAGACAGACAGACGGACAGACGGACAGATACACGAGCTAATATCATATTCACACTTAAAAAATATTAGGAAGTGTTAAAAACTCTTAATGTAAACGAAAGTAGAATTCTAGCAAATTTTTAATAACAGTTCTTAATAAAACAGAATATTTTTGTGTCTCCCTGTAAATCTAATGCTAATCATGCTATATTCTATGTAAAGCATTCTTTTGTGCATATAAATAACATATTTCAATTTCCTAAAACTTCGTGGAAAGTAAAGTTATTAAAATTTGATTTATAGAAATATCTCTCATAGAACGCAATGCTTTAGAATACTTTGGAGTGTCCTTGTATATAAAACAGAGTTGGTATTTAAACCATTTTATACAGGAAAAGTCCAATAGTGAACTTGTATAACATATTTCAATTTCATTAAGATATGTGTACAATAAAGGTATGAATATATGATTTATAGAAATACCTCTCATAGAACACAATACTTTGAACTACTTTCGGGTGTCCCTGTATACAAACCAGTAAAGGTATAAACTCCATTTTCAATAGGGACCGTCCGATGGTGAACTTGAATAACATATATCAGTTTCAAGAAATTCCACAAATATTTACGGGAATTAGAGCGCGGAGAGACAGACAGACAAACCGAAGTCATTGACACTTTTCAACCTTGTTGGGAAGTGTTAAAAATGTTAGAAAGTGTTAAAAACGCTTAATGTAAACGAAAGTACACTTTTAGCAAATATTTATTAATAGCTCATTATATAACTGAATATTTTTGTGTCATCCTGTAAATCTAATGCTAATCATGCTATATTCTATGCAAAGCATTTTTTTTGTGCTTATAAATAACACATTTCAATTTCATAAATCTTCGTGCAAAGTGAAGTTATTAAAATTTAGTTTATGGAAATATCTCTCATAAAACGCAATGCTTCGGAGTACTTTTGTGTGTCCCTGTACACAAATGAGTGGTGGTATTTGCTCCATTTTATACAGGAAACATCCGATAGTGAACTTGAATAATATATTCCAATTTCATTAGGATTTGTGCACAGTAAGGGTATGGAAATATGGTTTATAGAAATGCCTCTCATAGAACACAATGCTTTGAAATATTTTCGGGGGTCCCTGTACACAAACTAGTAGAGGTATAAACGCTATTTTCAACAGGGAACATCCGATAGTGAACTTGTATAACATATTTCAATTTCATTAAGATGTTTGTACAGTAAGGGTATGAAAATATGGTTTATACAAATGCCTCTCATAGAATACAATGCTTTGAAATACTTTCGGGTGTCCCTGTACACAAACCAGTAGAGGTTTAAACTCCATTTTCAATAGGAAACATCCGATAGTGAACTTGTATAACATATTTCAATTTCATTAAAATGTTTGTACAGTAAGGGTAGGAAAATATGGTTTATACAAATGCCTCTCATAGAACACAATGCTTTAAAATTTTTCGGGGGTCCCTGTACACAAACCAATAGAGGTATAAACTCCATTTTCAATAGGGAACATCCGATAGTGAACTTGAATAACATATATCAGTTTCAAGAAATTCCATAAATATTTACGGTAGTTAGCGCGCGGACAGACAGACAGACAGTCAGACAAACCCATGTCATAAACACTTTTCAACCTTGTTGGAAAGTGTTAAAAAGATTATTTATTTCGAGTTCTGTTAAGAGGAATTTACGTCGAACTAATGCGACGGTATATTGATCATATTAGAGTACAATTATAAAAGTACAGCTTTATAAACTATCATAACTATCCATTTAAGGAGGTATTTTTTTATTCTAAATAATAGAGGGGAAAATCGATAATAATTATTATAGGTAATTTTCTTTACTACAATTTTTCAAAATTCAAAATTCAAAATTCAAAAATCAAAATAGAGGCTATCTTCGAATTTCGAAAACATAGGTCACCCTAGTTCCAGGTGGATTTCATTGTTGGATCTACTGAGCTGAAGAACAACTGGAGTAAATGGTTCCAATACCTTTACACAGTATTCAGACGGTCACAAAAGTCTCCGAACACTAGCAAACATTCCTATATAAAAAAAGTACACTATATATAAAAAGTACTAAAGAGACATTAATGTTACAGAAGTTTAAAATCAACCTTGAATCCTGATCGAACCGATACAAGAATTAGAAAGTATGTTTTCAGAGTTAAAAGTAAAAATATCCATTACTGGTGCTCTTATCTTATTTTACATTTGTCTTTTATTGTAAAAAAAAAAAAAAAAAAATGCTTCATATTGGAAAAAAGTATAGTAATTAACATCTTTCTTCAATATAGTTGTTTCAAAAGTGTTAGTATTTCTTTTGACTACAGATTATTCTGTTATTCTGTATTGTTATTATTCTATATTTATCTAAGAAAATATTGTTTCGAAGTCTGACAATCACACAAATAAATTTTACAATATTTGCCATGCAAGATCTATGAATCTATATTAATATTTTTTTTTTCTTTTTGATGTAATATTTAAACAGACAATTTTGGAAATAGCACTGTTGACAAGCACAAATTTCCCAAATAATTTTCATAATTTTTTATTTCAAACAGTTTTCAGCTGAAAAATAATATAATTGCAAATTATTAAAAAAAAAAAAAAAAAGAAAGAAAAAAAAAGAAAATCAGTGAATACAAGGATTGTTTGAGGTTAATAATATTTCAGACGTTACATACAGTCGGTAACAAAAGTCTCCGAACACTAGCAAAAATTCCTGTATAAAAAAAGTACACTTAATACAGTTTTGTTAAATAAATCCTTGTCGAATCCTGTTCTTAGTCTAAAAACAGGATTCGACAAGGATTTATTTAACAAAACTGTATTAAGTGTACTTTTTTATATAGGAATTTTTGCTAGTGTTCTGAGACTTTTGTTACCGACTGTTAGTGCGTGCCGGTTTTTCAAGAATTCGTTTCCTATTGTTTGTTGTACAAAGTCAAACATTGTACGGCAGGCAACATTTGTCGAGTTTGGGTCCTCTATTACTATTATACTCTTTAAAAGAGTAAAGTTAAAAACTGTAGTATCATGTTCTGCATATGGTTATACGAACAGACAATCTTTACACAATTTTACATTGAAATATAAAGGTAGAAATGCTTTCTTCCGTACATCGCTCAGAAAACGAAACCATAGGAAGGAAGACGAACCTTCCAAAAGACGGCACGCGAAAACCGATCTAGCATTTCCTCCAGTTTTTCTTCAGCTCAGTGGTTGGATCAAGGGAGTTAGGATTAATCACAGATTATTATACAGATAGGACACTCCCGTATATTCTTCGGTAACCAAAATTTGACTGCAATGACCCTATTGTCAACGGCTGTAAGTTTCTCTAGCTTCCCAGCTTACGCAATTGCTCGTCTTATTTTTATTGTATCTATGTTCATATCGTAATATTAGTGCAATGTTAAACCCAACATCCAACCAGCTAACCATTGTATTGATGTTTAAGTTAGACAATTTTGTTATTGTTTACGAACTTAATTGTCGAAAGCAATTTATTTTAAGAAACAAGTACTAAATATTAAGCAAATAAACTTCGAAAATATACATAAACCAGAAATACTTTTTTCATTTAAAAACATTTTGTATTATTTAAACCAAGCAATGTTAAATATAGATTTCATACCATACTGCTATTTCAGCATTACAGTTTTTTATATTAATTTGTACACTTGAACACGAATGCGTTTGGCAAAGTTTATTTTCAAACAAAATAAAAATTAGTTTTATTTCTTAGAAAATAGCTATGAATGTTATGATTTTGTGAATTTAAAAGTAGTAGAAAAAGTGAAGGAAAGAAAACTGCACACACATTTTCGTTTGGCAACTTTATTATTGTTTACAAACTTGATTGTCAAAAGCAATTTATTTTAAGAAGCAAGTGCTAAATATTTAGAAAATAAACTTTGAAAATATACATAAAATAAAAACATTTTTTTCCTTTTAAAGCATTTTGTATTATTTAAATCAAGCAACGTTAAATATTTAATGATTTCATACTGCTATTTCAGAATTACAGTTTGTAATTTTAATTTGTACTTGAATATGAATATGTTTGACAAAGCATATTTTTAAACATTACAAAAATTAATTTTTATTTCTTAGAAGAATAGCTGTGAATGTTTTGAGGATAATTTTGTGAATTCAAAAACAATAGAAAGTGAAGAAAATGAAAACTTCCCATACTAACCTGCTACTAACTACTCGCGAAATAGAAAAACAATTTTCGATCAAAGATGCTATTCATGTAGATTTAACACATGTAGTTCCCTTCTGTTGACACTAGTGGTGCTACTATATTTCCGGTTCGCGTTTTAGCTTCACTGTCCTATCTGTATGATAATGTGTGGGATGAATTATGGAAACGTTGGACAAAAGTGAAGAATGCGATTTAGCTATTGAAAGACCAGTGAATAAGTGAGTGAATGGGCTTTACATTTTAGGTTTCACTAGTGCTACACTACGTGCAATTGGTGACGGACTGGGACACACCCCTAAGGGTGGCCTTGAGAGATGTTGTCACAATTTTGATCCTCTATGGAGGGGATTACTCAACTGCTTCGGTGACTCACAGTGGTATAATATGCAGAGGAATATGAAGAAAATTGTGGCAACCACAGATTTTCCGTGCACCCGCTGCATTAATGTACACGATAGTTTTCGGTCGGCTTGAAGATCGAACTTTTATGAAAAGAAAAAAATTCTGCACAGTTTATTCCAAAAAGACACCTACCAAATTGTTTGAAAAACGAGCATTTTTACGAAATCTATCATTAAAATCAAATGGTTGAAACCCAGACCTTAGCCATTTGCTCTTTGTGTAGGTCTAGTTCGACGTACAGTCGGTAACAGAAGTCTCCGAACATTAGCAAAAATTCCTATGTAAAAAAAGTACACTTAATACAGTTTTGTTACATAAATCATTGTCGAATCCTGTTTTTAGACTGACTAAGAACAGGATTCGACAAGGATTTATTTAAAAAAAACTGTATTAAGTGTACTTTTTTTATAAAGGAATTTTTGCTAGTGTTCGGAGACTTTTGTTACCGACTATAGAAGTAAATCTCACTCTCCTCATTTATTCTCTTGGAAACCAATTTGTTTGTTTGTTTATCGATAATATATACATTAGATTTGTATGCTTGACTCGTAGTCCGCTTGTAAATCTTCGTCAGATAATTACAGATAGCACATGACAGAATTACTATACGAAGAAATAGAAAAACACCCAGGGCCAGCGCGGGAATCAAACCCGCTCTCCTACGCTCGCAGGCAATTAGCAGTGTGGTGACATAACCACTCGGCCACGGAGGGCCCAGAAACCAATTTATTACAGAAACCCAAATTAACCAATCAAATCTCTCCATCTCACCGTAATGCGTCATTATACAGTCGGCAGCAAACCATTGCGTCAATGTAAAACTTCTGCGTGTAAATTCCTGTTAAATTTTTTGCTGCATTTATGCTCTGTACTATGCTGCTTTTTGTTCAATTAATGCCCGCTTATTTTCTGTGTTGGTTTTTTTGTTGTTGTTGTGGTTTGATTGGATGGAGTTAGGGAAACGTTTTCCCGCCATCCTCGGGCCTTCGGACCGGCCATAAACCTTCGGGTTGGTCGGTGGTTGGGGAGTTTCAGTTTCAGTCGCCAGCAAATAGCGACAGCTTTTCGGGCCAGCAAGCCATTGCCCGCTACAGGAGCAGGCCCCCCATAATATTGAAAATAAATCTTAAACTCTATAACCTAAAGTATATCATCTCCCTGGCACACGTTTCTGTCCACAGGGGTGTCGTCGGGAACGAAATGGCAGACCATTTAGCAAAAACTGCCACAGAACATGCAACGATTAATTTTAACTTACCCGCCCCTCCTTCCAACCTAAAATCTAGACTCAAGAATAAATTAAAACAAAATTGGCAATCCTTATGGTATAACTCCATTAAAGGCAGATATACTTATAACCTGATCCCAAATCCCACTTCAAACACTTGGACTCTTACTCCCTCTATCACGGTCTTTCTCACGGGTCATGGCCCATTTCAAGAATACTTTTATAGGTTCCACCGACGACACTCATCCCTGTGCCCTTGTGGTGAGGAAGGCATGCTTCTCATTACTACTTCAACTGTCCCTTTACATCCAGTTTTCACCTACGAAACTCATCCCCAAGATCAGTAAACTGGTTAGATAATATCATCACTAGACCCTCCCTAATTCAAAAACTAAATAAAATCTACGCACTTTTTCAAGATATTACTAATTTACCAGATTAACCTCCAAGCTTCTTCCTACTGGCTCAGTTGCAACCTAGAATAGTGGTCACTCCAAGCTACTCAGTTCTGCAGCCCTACTCCAAACTTGTACAGCAACGATACCAAATTAACCACTGTTGCTCCTTGCCCGGCAACAACATGCAAATGGCTCAATGCCTGGCGAATTTTGTAAACTCTTGTTAAATTCTCAATAAACGTTCGGAGCAGTTCCCTCTGTCTCGGACACTTGTTGCCCGAGACATTGAAGCGCTCAACATTGCTCCAAGAGAGATGAGCAGGGACTGTCCCCTGTTCAGCCTGTTCAGTCGGCAGCAAAAGTATCCGAGCACTAGCCAATAATTCCGATATCAAAAAAGTACACTTAATAGTGCTTTGTTAAATAAATCCTTGTCGAATAATGTTTTTAGACTGAATAAGAACATGACTCGACAGGGATTAATTTAACAAAGCAGTATTAAGTGTACTTTTTTTTTAGACAGGGATTATTGCTAGTTTTCGGATACTTCTGCTGCAGACTGTAGACCGATAAAACATGTAAAAAGTATGGTTGCAAGATGGATGGATTGATGGGTTTTACGTCGTACTAGTGCTGCTCATTGGGCAATTGGGGACGGTCTGGGACTCACACCTATACGTGGTCCGGAGACATGCCATCACAGTTTTGATCCTCCACGGAAGGGATGGCTCCTTCGCTTCGGTGACCCCCAGAGGTATAATATTTGATGAGATCATGGAGGACATTGCAGTCACGACAGATTTTACGTGCACCATCCACCATTAGTGTACACGGTGGTCTTTGGCCGGCTCGAGTACCGAACCCGCAATCTTACAATTACAGTCGGTAACAATAGTACCCGAACAATAGCAAAAAATTCCTATATAAAAAAAGTAGAGTTAATACTGTTTTGTTAAATAAATGCTTGTCGAATCATGTTCTTAGACTGAACATGATTCGACAAGCATTTATTTAACAAAACAGTATTAACTCTACTTTATTTATATAGGAATTTTTTGCTAGTGTTCGGATACTATTCTTACAGACTGTACGAGCCCGGCGCTCTATCGACTGGGCTATCGCGGTCCGTATGGTTGTAAGAGCAAGAATTGGACCCTTTCTCTTGGAAATTTCGCCAAATACATTCGGTACCTCTGTTTTAGAAATTAACTGGGAAGTCCATGTAAACAAAATGCGCCGGCATGAACGTGTTAACGACTACATATTGAAAACTGACTCAATGTCAGAGTGAACAAAGTATGGATTGGGTTATACTAAAGCTCCTATATATACGAGCTGGCGCATCAGGCATTTTGTTGCCTTAGGGTGGCCACATATATTCTTTAACCACATTTCTTGCGACCATGGAAGCCTCTGCGCAAGTGCGGATTGAACGAGTCCAGTGTTAAAATAGGGGTGACTGAGAGAAAACAAGCGTTAAGGGAACACCGAATAACTGGATGTTTGCCAAATAACTATCTCTCGGACAATTTTGCACTTTTGAACTCGGCCTCACTGCTAGTCGTAGGAAACGTGGTCGCACTATACCCAGCCTTTTCCGTAGATAAACAAACGGCAGCCATTATTTCTATCGTCTTATATTACTTTGGAGTTACTTTTTTAATTATTTTCATAATTTTTGCTCAGTAAAGTATCATATAATTGATTGTTTAGCTGCTGTAATCACCCAAGAAAAGAACATAAAATATTCAGATTTCCATAATATAATTTAGGAAGAATAAAATAATATAACTTTTATTTACTTATAGTTTTCTCTGTTTTGTCCACATGTTCAAATGTAAAAATACAAAGAATGTGCTACTTTAATCATAATATTTATGTTAATAACCATAAAATTAAAGACCTTTTATTTGACCGTGCATTTGAGTTTTGGCGACATTTTCTGGGGTCGCCAAAGTTGCTTCATTTCCGTGTCGTACAATCGGTAACAAAAGTCTCCGAACACTAGCGAAAATTCCTATGTAAATAAAAGTACACTTAATACAGTTTTGTTAAATATATCATTGTCGAATCATGTTTTTAGACTGATTAAGAACAGGATTCGACAAGGATTTATTTAACAAAACTGTATTAAGTGTACTTTTTTTTAAAAGGAATTTTCGCTAGTGTTCGGAGACTTTTGTTACCGACTGTAATTACATTTATTTAAAGGTTCGTTTTTTAAAAAAAAAATAAAAAGTATATGCTAGAAATAGCAGAAAAAGGTAAGTAAATAAAATTTTTCCACTTTTTAAAAATAAGCTTTTTTTTTTTTTTTTTTTTTTTTTGAAAAAGTTATGATTTGTATTTGAAACAGACAGAAATAATCCTAACAACTTATCTTATCCCCAGTACACCCACACAATAGGATGGATTATCCTGAGGATGGAAAAACATACCAAGAATATACTGCATATAAATGTGTTCTTAGGGGTATTACTTGTTGCTTATTACACTTGACCAATCTTATCTTCAGATCAAGATTTATTGAAATCGCTAGTTAAGCGATAAGGACACCAAGCGGGAATGCTGCCCTCATCCGAGGCAACAAAATGGCGGCAATGTGCCGGCCTATATATTTTATTTAAGGGGCTCTAGGTTATACTAAGGCTTCTATATATACGAGCTGGCGCATCAGGCATTTTGTTGCCTTAGGGTTGCCACATATACCCAATGCGTTTCTCTGATAAACAAACGACAAATTTTTTTTTTATCGTCTTACGTTACTTTAGAGTAACTTGTTTTATTATATTTCATAATTTTAACTAAGTAAACTATGGTATGGAAGTTTGTTTAGCAATAAACTGCTATAATCATTCAAGAAGTGAATATTAAGTGTTTACAGACCTTCTATTACTGTGTATTTGAGTTTTGGCGACATTTTGCAAAAGAAACAGAAACCGCCCTAACAACACATCTTACCCCAGTACATCCATAGGATATCCTCAGAATAAAATGACATCCTGGGAATGGACTGTGAAAAAAATGTGTTTTTAGGAATATTATTTGTTACACAAGGAAAAATTAATGGTTTAATTTTAAATGGTATTAAGTAATAAATTTTGTTTAATTAAAATAATAAATAATGAATTTTTGGTAATGGCCGAAAAATGAGTATAGTGTTAGTACATTTAGAAAGTGCCACGCTCATAAAAACCTTTTTAAATTCCGAGATTTTAAAATTGAAATGCAGATTCAAATAAAATAAACATAGGAAAAATAAATATGCTTTAACTTAACTTACCCCATTTAGGAGAATAAAATAGCTGAAAAGAAATATATTATATCCATAATGCACAAATTCAAGAAATAAAACGAAATTTTCCTTTTTAACACACAATTTCTTTATTATAAGCATTTATTTTATCTTGAAAGTAACACACACAAATTTTTTTCAAACGTACCGGTACGCGTATCTCCGAAATGTTGGCGCACGCAGAACAAATTCACAATTTTTCGCCAGAGAATGCGATTTTCGCCAAATCTGGAAGTGCAAAGAGAAACTTCACGCCGCTTAACCTGTATATAAACATCCGGCGTTTTCTTTCTTTCTTTTTTTTTTTATTATTTTTTTTTTCTTCTGATGATTAATGTAGGATTTAAATCGCAAAACGAAACATATCTTGAAATTAAGAAATAGTTATCCGAATAGAGAAGTAGATAATAATAATGGTAATATATTAGCATTGAGATCCGATTTCATGTATAAGGCCAAAAAGTTTGTAAAAATTGTTCAAACAAATTACAAATTCTTAGTAAAATGCATGAAGAATGTTCATAAGTCCAAATCAGTAGTACGCCATTTTACATTTTAACTATTTTTATTATCATTTTGTATTTAAGTTTTTAAAATGTACGACTTTATAAAATATTTCTCTTACGATGCAGTGCTTGAATTTTCATAAATTATCATCTTATATTTATCTATTATGTATTTTAAAGAACATCTTAATCATAATAAAATAGATATTTCGTGTTAAATTTTATGGTTGAAATTCATAAAATTTTCTACGTATAATTTCCTCCTCGGACATGTCCATTTCTCATTCTTTACCCCCCCCCCCCCAACCCCAACATACAAAGTTATAAAATAAAACGTTAAACATTTTATTAATGCTATTCTATTTGTTTTTCAGTAATCATAAACAATCTAACTTAATATGTTATACAAATCAAAGTAATAATGATGCGCATAAACATTCTCATCCTATATTTATTGTTACTAATTTCTATTGAGAGCGAAATGTATTCATATTAAAAGGAATGAGTATGATAGAACACTCAACTTAGTCGCAGACTGAAATGCCGCACCTCATAGGCTACCCTCTATCCGATTCGATACATTTGACTTATCGTAATTAAATGACTAATTTTATTAGGATTGTTTTCGTACATTAATTTCTAACACAACTGATCCCCATATTGCAAGTTCGTGGGAAGTACTGGCCTAATTTGTCAAATGAAGGAAACACAATTTTTAATTACTAAAGTTTCAAATTAAAATGTTCATATTTAATGAAGTGTATTAAAAAATATATTTAAAATATTAGTCTGACATGTTTACGACAAAATATTGGCATAATAGACGTTTAAACGAAATTTTGCTCTATTTTGCCATGTTAAAAAGAAAACGTAAATTTTGAATAACATGCGAAGTTTACAACTTAAATTGTTCCAAAGCAATATTGTCCTTATCAATAAGTGATACTTAAAAACTGATGCACCCATTTTACAAACTCAATATCTGTAATACACACAGACAAGTCACATAAACCAACCACTAAAAACATAATTTTTGGATTCAGGAAACCTCAAAACATATAAATGTAACAAAAACTCAATTTCGAAAACTTGATCCGAAAACAATACTTTCGCGACCTTTTACGGATAAGATAAAGTAAATTAGAATAAGAGAATAAGTTTAAATTAATTAAACTTTAATTGCATTTATTACATTGATTTTTA
Organism: Salticus scenicus; assembly: GCA_963930645.1. Lineage (NCBI taxonomy): Eukaryota > Metazoa > Arthropoda > Arachnida > Araneae > Salticidae > Salticus > Salticus scenicus. The sequence continues at coordinate 274,362,504 of OZ005657.1, forward strand.
TTTATAAAAAGAAATGCTTTCATTTAATTTGGGGTAGCCCTGTATATTTACTATATATTTTACAAACACAATATAGTGTACTAATTTAGCACATAATTTAAAACACATAGCACGACATGAAATGACCTTTCAGCAATTCCATTGTATGAATATATCTGAATTCTTTTGTGGGGTTTTGTGTAAACTTCTAATAAAGGATATACATTCTACATTGTACGCGAAACATTCTTTCATGCACATAAAATATAAGTTCAATTTATTTTATTTTGTTTCTTCCAAAAATATTAAATTGTATTTACCAGAAAATTCACACATAGACTTAATGAATTTGAATTCTTTTCTTAGTCACTGTACACGAATTACTTAATACATATTTCATCCGAGTCCCAATATCTATTCTTGAGGTATGGTGATAACAAACACACAGACACATTCAGGCAACCGCTAAAAACCTAATTTATTGTTTCAGGGTATTTAAGCAAATGTAGCAAAAACTCAATTTCGAAAATCTGAATCAAAAATAAAACTTTTCTTACAATATATGGGTAAAATAAACTAAATAATGATCATAATAATGGCAATCTGGTGTGTCACTCACACGACTTTCTTTTTTACCCTGCATTTCAATATTATAATGACAGATTGCACTTTAAATCTTAAGATCAATAGCGTAAGAATGTAAAGTTTAATGTACTTTTCAAATAATCTAAAATAGGTTTAGAAACAATTTTATTTGACGAAGTAAATAATAATAATAAAAATAAAAATAATAAAACAGAATAAAATAAAATAAATGTATTTCAAGGATAATTTTAAAAGCTTTAAAATCATAATATTACAGATATACTTTTTCATTAATCTTGATAAAATAAATTTAAAGGGTTTTCTAATAAATTTTGGTATTAAATTATATTATCTAAAAATAACGATACAAAGACTCCATTGACACATTTTTAACAATTATGATTCAGGGAGCCTCAAAACGTGTATATATAACAAAAATTCAATTTCGAAAATTTGACCCCCAAAACAATACTTTCTCTACCATATATGTTGGTAAGAGAAAGTAAAATAAATAAATAAATAAATAAATAAATGTACTTCAAGAACAATTTTAAAAGCTTTAAAATTAAAATATTACAATTTTATTTCTTTATTAATCTTGCTAAATTAAATTTAAAGGGTGGAGGATTTCTAATAAATTTTTGCATTAAATATATTATTTAAGAATTACGATATTAAAACTCCATTGGCACATTTTTAATAGTTTATTCTCTTGGGGAAAAAAAAAAGATTGCTCGAATCCTTAACGAATCGTGAATGAAGTGGAAAGAAGGGTTGCTTTTCGGCAGAGAGTGTTTTGGCGCGAGCTACAAAAATTCGCCAGGTTCGCCTGTATGCGCCAACATTGCGGAGATACGCTACCGGTACGCGCATAATTTTAAATTGCAATGTACTATTAATATCGTTGTATCTGACATTCATGATGGTAATAATCAAATCTTAGGATACATTTATGAAATTCATATTCAATATTTGGAAAGATGGTACTATTACTGGCGTGATAATGACTGATCTACAGAAACCGAATTTCTCTTGTCAGAAAAAGTTCATGAGTTATCATGTTTCAAGCATATAAGTTACAAATCGAAGATAGTTCATCCCAAATATTTTTCAACACAAAAATCTTATATCCTCTGTATATATCGATGCTAGCTCTCTTAATAAAAATTATATAAGCACAAAAAGAGAACAGACACTTCGTACGTCAAGAATTTAGATCCGTTATACAGGGTTAGTCTTACAGCCACGCTACTCCTATAATAAGACGATTCAGTCCATGATTTGAGTATTGGAATACTCTTCCGAGGAGGTGCTTCTAAATATGATTTCACAAGAGGAGAGCAGCATCAGATCAAATATTCAAGGCTGTGTCAATTGACATCGCCGAAAAACTCATTTAGGCTTCGTTGCACATCGGGATAACCAGAGCCTGGTGTCACATCAATTCTTTGCTAGCATCACATTCTATTTTAAGTTCGGATTTAACGAGGAAGTCACAAAACATCGGATTTTTAATGAAGTTTCCAGCGAGTTCTTTCCTAAAAGATGAGTACTCTTATACATTGGCCTAGCCGCGACACCACTCGCTCACAACGGCAATAAGCAGTGCCGCAGCGGCCGGCGATAGTTTTTTTTACGTCTTCTCTATCACACCATCCAAGAGAGAGTGATGCGCATCCCAAATTTTCCCGCTAACCAAGCACGAATAACTCGCGTATTCTATCGCGCGGTAAATAGTACTTAATGAAAAATATTTTACTTCGATCGTCTGCTCAAGAAAAGTTAATGAAATGGGATTAAATATAATGAATTTTGGTGGAGGAATATTTTATTTTAAACTATTTTTTGGAGCGAATATTAATTATAGAAATCATTCGTTTTTCTAGAGGGACGCTATCTTGAATCAGCGCAGGGATACAGATTCCCTGCGGAGCTGGTGGAATGTTCTCGAATGAAAATTTGAAAAACGCAATCAAAGTGACGTCATGAATTTTGATTAATGGAATGTGAACGTCAGGGAAATTATTAAAAAGAGTTTTAAATTATTTGAGGACGATCTAAAATGATTTTGAAACGATTTAAGTATTTTATAATCTTGAATATTCTGATAGGTAAAGACGTTTGTTTACATTTTTTTGAAACATCGATCGTATTGTTTACAAACAAACGCTTCGCATGAAATTTTTAAACTTTCTATTTCTTTGAAAATTGAGAACTTTTACAAGATTAAATGGGGAAAATAAATTAATTAAATATGAACCGAAGTATTTTTTGGAGGATTTAATAAAAAATAATTAAATTTAAAAGTGTTAAAATTTTCAATTTTAACATTATTGTTGCTTACTGCTCTTATCTTGACCGGATTAGCTTCAGATCAAGATTTCTTAAAATAATTAGGGAAGCGATAAGTACGCCAAGCGGGAATGCTGTACTCTCTGGAGGCAAAAAAATGGCGGTGAAGCGACTGCCTATTATTTTATTTAGGGGCTCTAGGTTATACAGGTGCCAGTATTATTACGTCACAAGACTTTTGTGCAATAGGCTGACACGCATAGAATATACACTGCTCGACATTGAAAATGCAACACCAAGAAGGAATGATAATAATGGAATGAAATTTGTTGGACACATACATTATAGTAGAAAGAACAATTGATTAAAATTTCAGGAAATTTGGAGTAATATGTACTGAGAAAACAGTACATAAAGCAGCGACCTCTGTGAGCAATTACAGCACATATCTGCCTAGGCATTGAATCGAACAGCGATTGGATCACATGTACGGGTAGAGCAATCCATGAAGTTTTAACACGATACCACAATTCATCGATCGAAGTTACTGGTGAGTGGTGGTGGGGGGGGGGGCAGTCGCTGTTCAACGATAAACAGTCATTTTCATTGGTGCGAGATCAGGAGAACGCGCTGGCCAGAGCAACAGTCGAACACATTCGGCAGCAATGAAGGTCCAGACAATATGGACAACTTGCGGTCATGCATTGTCCTGCTTAAATGTTGCGCTTCGGAGGCCTTGAACATAGGGCAGAGCTATGGGCCTTAACTCGTCAGAAATGTAATGGGTGGTATTCAGAGTGGCGGGAATGTAAACAAGAAGTGACCGGGACGTGTATCCAATGGTACAACATACCATCAATCCAGGTGGTGACTCAGTATGCGGCTACCAAAATTCTGATTACCCTCAAAACTGCATAACTGATATCGGCGCCATTAATGTGTGATCAACGATGAACCTGGACGCAGGAATGGCGTGAAGACACTTTTCAGACAAATCACAATCCTGTTTACAGTATCAAGATTGCCTTATCCGTATTTAACGGCATTATGGATAATGCACATTGCCAGATGGGATTCGACATCATCATACTGTCCATCATTTGCAATGATGTTATGGGTTCCCATCGGATACTCGTCTCGATTACTTCATGTTCGTATTCCTGGCACTCTGAACAGCAGCCATTAAATTTCTGATGAGTTAAGGCCCGCCCCTCTGCCCTGTATTCGAGGTCTCCGTAGCTGAAAATTTAAGCAAGGTAATGCACGACCGCAAGTTGTTTGTATTGTCCGGACCTTCTTTGATACAGAATGTGTTCGACTGTTGCTCTGGACAGCGCGTTCTCCTGATCTCGCACCAATGAAAATGACTTTTTAATCAATGAAAAGCGACTGGCCCCCACCACTCACCAGTAACTTCGATCGATTAATTGTGGCATCGAGTTGAAGCTTCATGAAGTGCTCTACCCGTACATGTGATCCAATCGCTGTTCGATTCAATGCCTAGGCAGATATGTGCTGTTATTGCTCACAGAGGTCGCTGCTTTATGTACTGTTTGCTCAGTACATATTACTCCAAATTTCCTGAAATTTTAATCAATTGTTCTTCCTACTATAATGTATGTGTCCAACAAATTTCATTCCGTTATTATCATTCCTTCTTGGTGTTGCATTTTCAATGTCGAGCTGTGTATTTAAGTAGAAAACTATACAATAACAAAAACCAATTTCAAGAATTTTTGGAATTCACTCTCATGGGTTGGTTGATTGGGTTTAACGCCGCACTTGTACTGCACAATGGGTAACTGGCGACGGTCTGGGACCATCGACGAGATATTAGAGTAGACCCCGGACTAGTAACAATTTTGCTTCCCAACATCACATCCTCACCATTTAACCAATTCATTCACCAAACCCACTTTTCTACCGCCAAACTGACTTTCCACTTCCACCAAGCCAAGTTTCCTCCACCTTTGTTATCACTGTTTTATATTTCGATTGGATGTAAGTTAAACATAAACCACAACCTACACTAGCTGAAATGGAAAGCAAGTAATCTAATCCTTATTATTGATTGAAAGCTGTTTGGTTTGACTTTTCTTTGGAGTTTTGGAGGTAAGAGGAACAAACAATTTAAAACATGCAAAATTCCGAGAACCAGTTGCCAAGAAAGCGATTATCGCCAAAAGGAGTAGAAAAAACCACAGTGATGTTCTGGGAATTTTTCTTCATAGCCAGTATAAGGAATCCGTACTCTATTAGTATATCTGCTCGATGTCTGGGACGCACTCCTGAGGATGGCCTCGAGACAGGCCATCACAATTTTGATCCTCCACGGAAGGGATCACCCTCATGGAAAAAGCGATGCTAAACGTGATTTCACATAATCCTTCATCTATATAGGGTCAGTCCATATAATTTCGTGGAAGTGTATTGCATGACAATTTCTGATTCCTTGGATTTTTGTGTCTCTTATAAGCACACATAAGCGATCATAAAAAGAACTTTTATTTTTTCTCTAGTACTGACCTTCTGTTTTATACAGGTCCTCGAAGTCGTTCTCATGGTTAAAAATGGGATTATTACACTCTTATATTTTGGCACAAATCTCTTTCAGTTAAATTTATGAGTGCTAATTTTAAATAACAGTATTAAAATACATAAGATAAAGGTATCACATCCTTAGTTATACTGCTGTAACTTGATAATTAAATTAATTACAATAGGTCAAAGTTCAAAGTCAAACTTAAAATTTTTTTTAATATCTATAGTGAATAACTCTTCTCGAGAAAAAACCCACAAAATAAAATATCGCACAAATTAATCTCTGGAATCACACTGTTGAGAAAATTTAATTGTAATTGTGTGGCTTTTAACCCTTTACAACTTACAGGTCCCTGAAATGTCGGGAAAAAAATACATGCGAATTTATTAATCTATTAAAGTATTATGTATACTGTGCGTATTGTTTTGTGGTTCTGAATTTTAAATATCTATATAGTTTTTTAAATTGTGTGGTTCGGCTAACTGACGCACGCTAAAGTGGAAAATTAAACATTGAATTAAATGAATGCAGATTAATTTTGCTTTATTAAAATGTGCTTTATAATAATGCAAAATTACTTTAATGGAATTATGATAAAATATTACAAATTTTTGCTCATTGTTTTGTAAATATTTCAGCATTATTTTATAAGTAATTTTTTTAAACTCAAAACCACAAAATAATACACACAGTATACATAATACTTTAATAGATTAATAAATTGGTAAATATATATATATATATATATATATATATATATATATATTAATTTCACATTCTCTTGGTTTATGGGGATCTTAAAGTGTCATTTTTGTCCTTTTTCTGACATTTCGGGGATCTATAAACCGTACAGGGTTAAAAACTCTACAATTACAATTAAATTATCTCATTAATGCGGTTCCAGAGATTAATTTGTGAGATATTTTGTTTTCTGGTTTTGTTCTCTAGAAGAGTTATTCACTATCGAAATTAAACAAAAAAATTGATGTTTGACCTTGAACTTTGACCTATTGTAATTATTTTAGTTATTAAGTTGCTGCAGCATAACTAAGCATGTAACACCTTTTTCTTATGTATTTTCACACTAATACTTAAAATTAGCACTCATAAGTTTAATTCAAAGAGATTTGTGCCAAAATATAAAGGTCTAATAATCCCATTTTTAATCACGAGAACGACTTTGATGACCTGTATAAAATACAAGGCCGGTAGTAGAGAAAAAATAAAAGTTGTTTTAAACATCTCTCATGTATGCCTGTAAAGGACACAAAAAGAAACAAAAATAGTCGAATAACACACTTCTATGAAATTATGTGAACTGGTCTTATATGTATATATATATATATAACAGTGCATCCACCCGATTGATTCAATTCCGACATGTCGAGTCTATAAAAGATTGTGTTACGAATTTTGTATGAAGACTGGTTTTGGTGTATTAACTTCCCTCCCCCCTCCATAAGGAAATTTAACGATTTTACCGGTTTATATACATTTTTTAATTTTTTATTTTTTGAGGTTTTCCATAGTAAAAAGTGATACAGAATTTTGAGAATTCATTTAAATACAGTAACCAGCGAAGCGGGCAGGCCTTCTAGTCTAGTGTGGTCGCCAACCAATGGTCCATGAACAACTAGTGGTCCGCCAGAAATTTTTTTTTTTTTTTTTTTTTTTTTTTTTGGTCCGCAGAAAAATCTTAGCATCATGTGCACCTTTTTATGTTTTTGTATTAGAAATCATACTAATATTAATTTTAACTTCAGGATTTTCCGAGTCACTCATACTTCCAACGTTGGACTTCAGATTTCCCTAGATGAGAGAAAGGATAAATAGAATAACTTTTATCACGAAAATTTCAATTCTAAGTATTGGGGCATAGTTATAGCTTTAAATTTCTGATCTGAATTTAGCTAGGCATTATTGTAGATTTATTAGAATATTCGGATTCTTTAAAGGTTTAAAATATATAACAAAAATATAATTTTCCATTTGATTTTAATAACCAAACAGTATGATATACATACTACTAAATTTAATAAGTATAATTTTATATATTGAAATAGCAATTTGTCATTTTAATTAAATCTTTTATCTGTGTTTTTTACACATTACACAAGCAAAAAAATAAATAAATAAATAAACTATTCACGTACTTCCTCTATAATTGTTTTATTAAAATCAAACAACTTTAAGCCTTCTTCTTATGATTATTTGCGTTTTCCATATAATAAAATAAATATTTGTAATGTTTTATAATAAATAGGTTTAATTCATATTCATAAAATGGACATTCTCTGGTTTTTATTCTAGAAATATATTTACGTTTCTTAATAATATTAGTGGTCTGCGGGATTTTAAATTATGCATTTGGTGGTCCGTGGGATTTTAAATTGTAGTTTTAGTGGTCCGTGAAGTCATAAAAGATGGCGACCGCTGTTCTAGTCAATATATAGAATCGTTTGCCCTGAATGAGTGAGTGACTTATTCATTATCGCCCAGCCCAAGTCTCTGCACCTAGAAGCATGAGATTTAGTAAAAACATTCCTTCTGTGGCGTAAACACCTCCAAAGAAGCGATTTAACTAAATTCTCCCGGCAAGGAAGAGAGGGAACAGAACTTGATTTCACAAAATTCTTTATATCACAAAAAAAGAGACAGATATCTAAGATTTTTGCTATAACATACCTGTATCCCGGAGATAAAAACACCATGTTACAAAAATATAATTTTTCAGGAGAGCAGTTCTTTTTATTTTTTTCAATTTAAAATGCATGTTTAAATTCCGTTCTTTGCAACTAGCAATACTCGCTTGATAATACTTCAACAAATTATTAATGAAACGATGTACTAACGTAATAAAGCAAAAAATGCACATCAAGGGCATGGTGGTAACTCTTTTCACAAAAAAATGGACATGGTGTCCTTAACCTCCGAGGTATAGAACAAATGCAAATGTCTAAAAACCAGGTTCAGAAGTTTTAGGATTTCGGGTTTCCCAAGAGGGGGAAGCAAAACGTGATTTCACATAACCCTTCGTATCACAAAGTAAAAAAGAGATGTCTGTAAGATTTTTCCTTTACAATATACAAACAAACTTCAGGAAATTTAGAAATTCACCCCCAAAAGAGGAAAGGGGGGGGGACGTAATTTTAGATAACCTACCTCTCTCTCTCTCTCATATATATATATATATATATACGAATACACCCACTCACTGACTCAACACGGCCAAGCGATTCTATGTGAGATTGGTCATGAATTTTTCTATGAAGGTTGGTTTTGGGTCCCTGACCTCAACTAAAACAGCGTTTTGTGAAATTCTCCTGTTTCTCCCCGGAAAAAGCAGGCAAAAAAGAAAAACACATTTGTGGACATAACTCGGCTTCAAATTAACTTCACGATGAAGAAATTACGCATGGGGAGACTAAAATCGAGTACAAAGGAAAATCAATTTCAGCGATTTAAAAGAGAAAGTGGAATATCTATTTTTTTTTTTTTTTTTTTTTTTTTTTTTTGCGGAGGACAGTTTTTGCAAAACCGGATTCTTCGCCAACCAAAATTGATACATGAGCATCTCCTGGAACATAAATCCAAACTCCTATTTTGAATGTTTTATTGATTTCTGTGAAGAGTAACCAGGAAGCAAATTCAAGAACTCCCGTTTTTTGTTGAATTCATTCTGAAGAATCTATGGGAATGAATTTTTGTGTACAGTTGATTATGATCTTGCAACAACTACTGTGACTGGATTAAGTAAATTTGCGCTCTCTACAACGTTTGGAAGTGAAAGTGCAAAAAACACATTTCCAAGTGTAACTTTGCCCCAAATTATCTCAAAAAATAGATTTTTGGTGTGTGGGTTAGATATGTATACCCGACACACATTATGGAAGGATATTGAGGAAATCCTCTTTTTTTTCCAATTTGCCAGAAGGGGAAAAGATCGTTTCCAAGCATAACTCTGCTCCAGATTACCTCAAGGCAGCAAAATTTTGGCTTGTGTATCGGCTATATGTACCCAACACTCACTATAAAGGATTTTGGGGAATTTCGCCTATCCCCTTTCAAGATCGAGAAGGGTACGAAACACGTTTCCAAGCGTAAATCTATTTCATTTAGCTCAAAAAATCAATATTTTGAGTCCTTCCTCCCAGTTCCCTTAGGATATGGAAAAAAATAAGATTTCAAGCGTAAGTTTGTTTACAAATTATATCAGAAAGACAAATGTTTTAGGGTGTGAGTTGACTATGTGCATGCAACACGCAATCTAACACCGGCGCATTTTGTTTACGTAATCTTCTGAGTTAATTTCTAAAACAGATATACTGAACGTATTTGGCGAAATTTCCAAGCGAAAGTGTCGAGAAACATGAGAAGTAGGCTTACAACCCTAAGAAGAAAAACGAAACACATTGAAGCAAACCAAGTGCAATAGCACAAAGAACCGATAAAACTCCTTTCAGGAATGTTTAAGAAACATCTAAATTATGCAAAACACATGGTTTGGAAAAACTTTTGTTCAACACAGTCTAATAAATTTGGCCCAGCTCAAAAATTATATAGCAATAGATTCTTCACCCCAACAAAATTGCAACTAGAACGACCTCCAGCTCTTTCTTCCAAAAAAACACAACTTAGATTTCATCATTGAACAGCTCCCCCTTCCCTCGACACCTCAGTAATCAGCCCCAAAGAAACACTATTCTTCACAGCTCTAGCAGACAAAGCCATCATGGAAGCGGAAATCCGCTCAGTTAACAATTATAATGATAAAAAGACCCCTGGTCCTGATGGAATTGATTTCAAAATCCTTAAACAAACAAATAAATGTCTTCTAAAAATAGCTCAACTCAGATACTCAACTCTACAACTCAGATACTTTTCAAAAACACTACGCACTGGAAAAGTACTGCACTTTCTAAAGCAAGGGGAATCTTCTCTGAACACACATCCTACCGACCAATCTGCCTTCTGAACACATTAGCAAAATTATTAGAAAAACTATTAGTAACCAGACTTAACCATTATCTTGAAATCAATAACCTAATAAACAATAATTAATTCGGATTCAGGGAGGGCAGATCCTGTGAAATGGCACTTTCGAAAATTCTGTCTTCGTGCGCTTTTAGCTATAGCTCCGAAAACTACACTGCACTCGTCTCATTAGACATTAAAGGGGCGTTAGATAATATCGAATGGTCCCATATTCTCAAAGAACTTCAATCCCTGAATTGCCCGGGGAACATCGCTAAAGTCATAAGTACCTATCTACCAGAGAGAACCATCTCAACAAACTGGGGATTGGGTTTCACAAACATTTCTCAATCCAAGGGGTGCCCTCAGGGCTCTTGTCTAGTGTCAGTACTATGGAACCTAACTGCTAACAACATTCTAAACAAAATGTAAAAGAATGGCTTCCAAATCTATACATATGCAGATTACTTCACTCATATTCTCTCGGCAAAAGGAGGAAGAATCTGGAGGGAAAAGCCCAAGAAGCACTGTCGCTCGTTAGCTTTCTCTTAAAAACAAACAACCTAACCCTCTCTCCAGATAAATCATATGCACTAACCTTTGCCTTCCCGCGCCTTCTGAAACGAATGCCAGTGATAAGGATTGACGGCGCCAGCGTCAAATATCTAAAAAGTATTAAAGTTTTGGTTGACAATCGACAGGAACTTAAACTGGTATACACATATAAATGAACGCGAAAGAAAACCCTTAAAAATACATCTCAACTCAACTAAATCTGCGGGCAGAAACTGGGTATTGAAAGTGAACTTCTACAGTTATGGCACAGTCAAAAAAAAAAGCTACCTTCCCAACTAATTTCGTCGCAAATTGTCTTATAAATATGCGACTGGTAACAATCGATTAGTAATAACGTCTAGTTTATAATGGCGTAGTTATATAACATATTAAGTCATTTTAAAAAGGATTTTAAATCATAATTAAGAAAAATACACCAACCGCCAATTTTATCGTTTAAAAAGCGAATTTTCGAACAGATTTTGTTATGTCGTCCTCCACATACACTTTAGCATTGAGTCCAGTGTTAAAAATAAAATGCAGAAAAAGTGAAATTTGTAATTTTAATAATGACTTGTATTGTCAGAAAAAATGTAAAGTCTCCGAACACTAGCAAAAATTCCTATATAGAAAAAGTACACTTAATACAGTTTTGTTAAACAAATCCTTGTCGAATCCTGTTTTTAGACTGACTAAGAACAGGATTCGACAAGGATTTATTTAACAAAACTGTATTAAGTGTACTTTTTTATACAGGAATTTTTGCTAGTGTTCGGAGATTTTTGTTACCGACTGTAATTTTAGAAATTATTCCAAAAATGGTAATAATAAGGCAGTTAACGATGCCACAAAAAGTATTAATTTTTTAATGAAAATCAAAAAATATTTTAATACGTAATATGGCAAAATAATTAAATGTTAACGAAATATTGGTAAAATGGTTTTTAGCAAGATATAAAATTTTTTGACCGTTTAAACTGGAAATTTAGCTTTAGGCGGCCATGTTGCTCATCCAACCGAGATGACCATAAGTTAAAAGCCATTGCTTTAAAAATCTGTTTGTATTACATTAAGAACATAAAAGAGATTCAGAAAAAGTGTTTAGCAGCATAATTTCTTTAACTACCGTGCAGCAACTATTAAACAAAACAGGTTTAAATGACAAAAAATTTGAAAAAAAAAACACTCTTAGTGAAAAGAATTAGGAAATCAAGACCTCAGATAGCTAAAAAAAAAATTAAAAATGATTAGTTAATTATTGGGCTGAACTGGTTCTCTCTGATGAGTCAAGTTTAACTTATTAGCCCTCTTCCCTTCACTTCGTTTATCCATAGCGTGTTGCCATATTGCAGGAATGACGTTATGCTCTCGGTCATTTACGGAGTTGGTGTTAGTTATTATTTCTATTACCTCACGTTTAAGAGCGTAATGGTGGTTATTGAAAGGAGCTATTTTTGAGGTATTAAGAGAATTTAAAATTATATTATTAGTATTATGAGTGGTGGATAAAGCAGTTGTTAGTTTGTTATATTTTAAGTCAGCGCGATGTTCTTTTAGCGGTCTTTTATTCTGCGTTTCGTCATCCCAATGTAACAGGCTTTCTTACCGTTTTCGTGCTCAAAAATGATTTTGTAAATACCTGCGGTTGATTTAAAGTTAATTTTGTCTTTTTCGTTACGAAGATGTTGAAAGATATTTTTATTTGGTTTTATTGGAATATTGATGCTTAATTTTTTAGCTTCGTGTTTTATTTTTATACTAGCGCCGTTACAAAAGGGAATAGAAGTCGTGAAAGTAGGTTTATTTTTTTGAGCGTTATAAATAATATTTAAGGCTTTTACACGTTTTTTGTATATTTTATTTACGAGATTTTTTACTGTAGTTGGCTTTAATAGCTATTTTCTTCAATATGGTTGATTTCTTCTTTTAACAAATTTTTATTGGAACAAACGAGAATGGCGCGGTTTATATAGGAGCAAAAGGCAGCATATTTATATGGGAGGGGGTATTGCATTTTTTATTTATGATTCCATTGTTAGCGGTGGGTTTTTTGTAGATAGTAGTATCAAACGAATTATTCGAGTTTTTTATAATACTTATGTCCAGAAAATTTACATTTTGATTAGTTTCGGTTTCAATAGGGAATTTTATTTTATTATCAAGTTCATATAGACCTTTTAGCAGGTTGGAAGGGTCAATAGATTTAGGAATAATGGTAAAAATATTATCCATATAGAGAGTCTAAAGTTTAAAGTTATTTATAATATTATAAGCAGAATTTTCAAGATGACGCATTTTCAATTCGGCGATGACTCCCAATATCGGTGAGCCCATTGGGACTCCTTGGGTTTGCCTATAAACAATTTGATTAAACATAAAATAAGATTCGTTGAGAAGTAGATTGTTGGAACGGATGAGAGCTTCACTAATGTTATTTATACCATAAATTTCGGTGATTTTTGTGTTAATTAGTTGCGTAATTTTGGGAATTTCAATGGAGGGTATAAATCTTTAACATCAAAACTAACCATTGTGTCATGAAAATTTAGATTAGTATTACGAAGTTTTTGAAAGAAAATTTCGTTAGAATTTATAGAATGGTCGGTCGGAGGAAGGAGAGATTGATAAATATTTATCATAAATGTTTCCAGGCAGTAAGGTTGGACCTTCAGATTTATTAACTATGGGACGAAGAGAGGGTGGATTTTTATGGTCTTTATATTTAGAAAAAAGACGGGGGATAATAGAGGCGTGATTATTGAAAATTGGGGAAGTGTTATTTGGCCAGTGGCTTGTTTTTATAAGACATTTAGTTTTTTTTTTAATTAGTTTGTTTAGGAGAGAGTGTCTGTTAGGGGGAAGTGTTTATTTAGGGGCTGTGATGTAAATGTGCTGCGGATGAAAACCAAGGGGTCCTACTATGAAATGAAATGGCACCCCAGGTCATCACTCCTGGTTGTCCAGCCGTACAGCTGGCGACAGTCAGATTGGGATCCTCCCTTTTCTAGGGCGTCTCCAGGACATGTCTTCGTTGATCATCGGGGCACAAATTGGAGCGAGACTAAACATTGAAGACAAGTCTACTTCATTCAGTGACATTCCAGGTTGAACGTGCCCGACATTACTACAAAAGGGCTTGTTGGTGTACAGAGTTTAATAGTAGTCGGCGCAAAGGACTCCGTCAGCTCAACCTCCTTTCTCTTAGCTGCCTATTAATGGTCTTTGAAGTCACTGAAGTACCAATCGTACGTAGAATCGATGATAATGATGAATCTGGGGCTTTGTGTACCTCTCTGACGATTGATCAAGTCTCCCGTTCTGACCTTTGTTTAGACCGACTGTTTCCTTGATGACGCTGTGTTTGGCCATGATTCACCTATTCCTGCCAATATCATCTAGTAGTGGCATCGCTACTGTCCAAATGTTAAACAATTCGCCCATTAGACCAGCCAGTTTCTTTGAGTCCAACTAATCTCCTCTCTTAACTGCTAACATCTGTGCATATTGTTCGCGCACCAGTTTGTGACGCATAGTTACTGAACAAGGGGAAAGTCCCCGCTCATCGCTCTTGGAGCGATGTTGAGCGCTTCAGTGTCTCGGGCAACAAGTGTCCGAGACAGAGGGAACTGCTCCGAACGTTTATTGAAAATTCAACAAGCGTTTACAAAATTCGCCAGGTATTGAGCCTCAACCGACAGAGGGCGATAATTTATTTATAGCAGGTGTGCCGGGATTAAACCCCACGCGACAGAGGGCACAAGGAGGAATAAAGCTTTGTTAAGACTTTGCAATGAGAATTTTAATCTATGATTTCATTAGCTGAGTCCACAATTAAGTATTTAAGTTCATTTATTTCAGTCTTTGAGTTGGTTTAGGAGCATTGATAAAAGTCTTTTTTACATTTGCATATTGTTGCCGGGCTTTCGCCCCACGCGACAAAGGGCAACAGTGGTTAATTTGGTAACGTTGCTCTACTAGTTTGGACTGCAGAACTGAGTGGCTTGGGATGATCACAATTGTAGGTTGCAACCTGAGCCAGTAGGAAGAAGCTTGGATGTTAATCTGTTAAATTAGTAATATCTTCTAAAAGTGAGTAGATTTTATTTAGTTTTTGAATTAGGGAGGGTCTGGTGATGATTTCTCCCTGATTGTCTCGGGTCGAACTAGAAAAAACCTTGAGGACCAGGCCCAGGAAGCCCTTTCCCACTTCAGTAAACTTTTAAAAGAATTCGACTTAAAATTATCCCCATCTAAAACCAAAGCATTAACTCTCGCCTTCCCTAAAGCCCTTAAAAGAACTAGGAATCCCAAGATGCGGATAGACGGCATCAGTGTCAATCATGTCGAAAACATGAAACTCCTTGGCATCACCTTTGACAGGCACCTCAACTGGCTGGCTCACGTAAAAGAAATTAAACTAAAGACTCAAAGTATATACCACAGCTCAGCAAGAATGGTGGGAAAGAGGTGGGGTATCTCCACCTCTCTCCTAAAAACCTGGTATAAAACAATCATCGAGAAAATAATAACCTACGGAGCCGCCATTTGGGGCGGTCACCTGAGAACTGATGCCATTACCTCTCTTAACTCAGCCCAAAGACCCTTCCTCTTGCAAATTGCAAGAGGATATAAAACAATATCCACTGATGCCCTCACCGTAATCACTGGGATTCCTCATGCCCACCTGCAGGTCTCGCAAACATATATAAAAACTCAAATCCTACAGCTTAAAGACCCCGAATTAACAAACATCATCTTCCCACAAACCCCTATACAAACTTTGACCTGCAGCTGGGATATTCACCCAGGCAAGGATGTTGCCCCACTCATCACCAATTGCACTAAAAATAGTTTCTCTCCCTCTGCTCCAGTGGCGATCTACACTGATGGTTCCAAAACGGACGCCGGGGTTGCAGCAGCGTTTTGCGTGCTGGACCGTGGCACCGTGGCCCATCGGTGGGCCTGCAGGCTCGAGGACTATAATACAGTCTTCCAAGCGGAAATCTATGCCATAGAAAAAGCAATACGCTGGATTGGCGACTCGAACACGAATGATATCTTTAACATCTTCAGCGATAGTCTCTCGGGCCTTCAGGCAATAGCTCGGCATCGGTGCAGACACCCACAAGTTCAACAGATAAAAAAACTCTTAACGAATCCTAACTTAACTTGCTCCCTGGCACACGTTTCTGCCCACAGGGGCGTGATCGGCAATGAACTCGCTGACTCCCTTGCAAAAGAAGCAACTGATTTCCCCACCAAGTGTTCCACAATCCCTGCCCCACCCTCCTATGTCAAAAATAGAATCAAAGAAATTATTAATCTCAAATGGCAAAACCTGTGGGATAGTTCAGAGAAGGGTAGGCACACCTTTTCGCTGATCCCACAGGCTCGTATTAATTCCTGGACCCTAACTCCACCTATCACGGCATTTTTAACAGGTCATGGCCCCTTCCCATCTTACCTTTACAAATTTCATTGCCGACGCTCTCCCCTGTGTTCCTGCGGCGAGGAGGGAACTCCGCAACACTATTATTTCCACTGCCCCTTAACAGCACTATATCATATTAGAAATCCCTCTCCCAGACCAATCAATTGGCTGGACAACATTTTAACAAGGAAACCCTTAATTAATAAATTAAATAAAATTTTCTCATTCCTAATGGATTTATGTAATCTAACAAACTAACCTAAAATCACAACTAAAGAAAAATTCTTTCTCCTAAACACATTATTCTTCTATCTCCCTGTTATCTTCCCGTGTGCCCGTAATGCTGCAGTAGCCCTCATAAATGCAAGGGTCTAAACTGGTAGCGTGCCGCTTGTCGTGGAAGGCCACACAGCCTCGCACCCTCTCTCCTATAATCAAGCGGCGCCCCGTGTCGCGGGTAGACTTGTGTCTGGCGCCGCTCTTGTAAATACCCATGCCCATTTGCATCGCCCCTTGTCGCGGGCTGGCTAAGCCAGGCGATGCATGATGTATTTTTTTTTTTTTTCAATAAATGTCGGAGCAGCTCACGTGGATTTTCCTGGAAGCGCTCAACACCGCTCTTCGAGCGGTGAGCGGGGGCTGCTCCCTGTTCAATGATATTATCTAACCAGTTTGACGCATAGTTACTGTCTATCTAAGTAGATGGAATAAAATTCTCAAAGAATTTATGACCTGGAATAAAAATCTCCCCTTTTTAATATTTTGCCAGTTGCGCAGTTAAGATGCGCTGCAGCGTCACATGTTTATTCAATGGCATCCAAATTTTAAAATTTTGCATTGTTCATCGAAACCTGTTTGCATGTCAATTTGTGTCCAATTTGCATTGCACTTTCTTGGTGTGTCGATTTTTTTTTTGTTATAGAGTGTATATGCTAGAGTTCTATAAAGAGTCAAACAAAATAAAATTAAGGAAACAAGAAACAGTTTTTAAAGTATTGTTTTAGAAAAAAAAAAAAAAAAAAAAAAAAAAAAACAGAGGATGGGGTTTATTCTTTTGGAATATCATCAAAATTTCCCGCCTGAAATGCGTTAATTTTGCAAAAATAGGTTAATTTTTATCGTAAACATCGAAACCCTACTTAGAAAACTATAAAAATAAATAAATAAAATAAAAATTTTCAGTATGGGACTGAACTAGCATAAATTGGTCTGATAACGTACACTTCTTCTCATATTTATAAGGACACTTTATGTTTTGAAATAACTAATGTAAAAATAATCGTGAACACTATTATACTAAGTGCACTTAATATATCTAGTATTCTGAAAACCAAAACTGCTATAATTTTTTTAATATGAAACCAAAATTAATAAAAAATAATGCAAAATATTTTTTCTCCACGTTTTTAGATGTTCATAATTATAGGGACAATCAAGATTTTTTCGTTTTATTTAAATTTCTAGCGGATAAATTACAGTTGACATGCGAATTCGTTAACTAATGGGCTTGATTAATTTATATATAAGCCTTCAATTTTTATTGGACGGATACTACTGATAATTCCTTGAAAAAAAGAACGTTCATGAAGTGAAGTATGATAAATGTGTTTTTTAAGTGGAAGGATAATTTCAGTCCACCGAATTTCTAATCAAATTTGAAGATATAAAATTGCTGAAGGAAATGTGATCAAACGTTGAACTGCTGGTTCGACAGGAGAGAGATCTAATGCAAAATCAAAGTTGTTTTACAGAGATCGAAAACTCATAATTCCTCTTACTGTTCTACTCATAATGACTGCTGCTGAATTTGCTCGTAATTTTTAACGAAAGGTTGGGGTCCACATTTATGAATGTTTAAAATAATTAATAATATGTTAAAATGAATTAAAAACCTGTAATAATCAATAAGCATTTAATGGGGGAAAGAACGTCTGTGTTAAAGTTGATTAAGGACAATATTAAAATGTTGCATTTTCGGATGAAAAACATTTTATTCTTGATTAACCAAATGGTTTTAACAGTCGCTGGCACAATCTGAAGATAGCGAAAGACAGAGCAGATATTTAAAGGCAGATATGAATCGGGCATTTTAAAGGTGGATCTATGGTGCTCTGGGGAGCTGTTTCTACTGAAGGCAGTATGAATTTTGTAATTTTTTCTATTATTGTGAACATCAAGAGAATATCCGCAGATTTTAAACTTTGAATTCTCAGATATTGTTAGATTTTAGAGAGGGGTGGGGGGGTGGGGGTAATAATTTTTTTTTTCAGCAAGACTTACATTTTTGCTCTACTTCTAGAGCAATAGGAAATAGTTTGAAGAAAGAAACCTCTGTATTATTGCCTTTCCCGTGGCCTAAAAATTGAAAAAACTTTAATTTATCATATTAGAAAAGTGCATACAAGTGGAAAGCAATTTTAAATAGTTTAAATGTATTCAGAATATCATCTATGCTGTATGAAATGGTATTGAAACTGAATGAAAAAAAAAAAAAAAAAAAAAAAAAAAAACATATATACCAGAGAAAATATTTGACTGATTCCCCCTAAAAAGAGATCCCATAAAATATTAATTTAAAGAATAACTGAAAAAAAAAAAAAAAATTACTAAGATTCGAGCTGTCCTTATAATTGTGAACACCTGAAAAATCATCTTTTCGACCGTATTTAAAGTTTTTTAAGATAGAAAAACGATAAAACTTTTTAAATATAGTCTATTAATGAAATTCAAATTAATAAAATACATATTTGTTTAAATAATAGTGTTCAGTGTTTAATTAATATAGAAAAACGGGTGTCCTTATAATTATGAGAACCAGTGTATTTTGTCTAAATATATAAAGCTAAAATATTTTTATTGTATCTGTCCGGATTTTTAGCATATAACACGATAACATAACACGATTTCCTGATGCCCAGAACGAATACCCCGTGCTATACATGAGTCTAATGTACTTGTATTCTTAATTTTCAAAAGTGTAAGATCAGTATCTATATCTTTAAAAGTAATAAGACATTACTTTGTTTTCAATTCTTTTTCCGTAATAAATTTGATTTTTTCTTTTTTACGCCTTGATTAGAATTAATCGAAAATAAATAATATTGCCCTTTGTTTCAATAACAGATTTTACAAATTGAAAAAAAGAAAGAGAAAGGAAAGAAAAAAAAAATCCACTATTTGATTCTGTATTAAAAAACATTTAATAAAAATTTAATATTTTATTTTGTTACATCATGCGATAAAATTTAAATAACATAAAACTTACAAACGGTTCAGCAAACAAATGCAAAACTGTCACAACAAGATTAATAAAGATCATTCGTGGTAAAAAATCTTATAAAAATTATTAAATAATAATTATAAAACTATTATCGAATGCGTATTGCTATTTCAAACGCTTTACCGTGTTTTCTAAAACGTGACATTTAACTTGAGGTGTACGAACCCTACAATATTTAAATAAAAAAAAAAAAAAAAAAAAAAAAAAAAGGAATACTGTTTTAAAACAGAATTTTAGCAGTGAAAAACTAGAAAAAGATATTTAATATTTAAGAAGAAAGACAACATATCACGATGGTACATGTTCCTGTCTTGTAACATAATCCACGCCTTTACACATTTTTCTAAAACTTTACATTGTAAAACAAATTGATACAGAAATATTTACTCCACTTTTATATATGCTGTTAATAATTATGAAAAGTGTTTTATTCTTCTTGTAATGGTCATGATTATGATTTATTTAAGTGGTTTTAGCTCATTTTTAAAATGTATATAGTGTATTTTTATAATTTATGTAATCACCTATTAATTTCTTTGAGAATTGTATTTATTGTATCGTAGAATGACTTAAATTGTCTATGTTTATAGTTTTTAAACATCATTTTTCCCTGAAGGTGGTTAAAGATGAGTTTTAACCGAAACAACGGAATAAAGTTTTTTAAAATTATGTGATATGCTGAAAGTATATTTTATTACTATTTCAAAACAAATTGATTTTACATATTTTGAATTAAATAATTTAAGTTTTGTCTTCAGCAATCGATATAGTAATTGCCATTGAGATTTATGCATATCAGCGTCACATATAGAGTCAAATAGGAATATGAAAACTAATTTTTTTAATATTGTTTTTGTAATATAGAGGCGGGGCTTGTTTTCTTTTTGAATTCTTTCACAATCTTTCTCCTGCATTACATTAATTTTACAAAAATAAGCCAATTTGCATGATAAACATGGAAATGTTGCTTTGAAAACAATAAGAATAAGATAAAGGTAAATTAAAATAGTTTTTCCTCAGATTATATACAGATATTTACTTTCAGAGAATACGGACTATAACAAGTGACAGCCCCCTAACAGCAATAAAAAAATGAAATATCGCTGTAATTCAAAAAATAATGTTAGGAACGAGCTGTAAATTTGGAAACCAATGTTTTTGATGATGCCTTATTTATTCGTGTAAAAATTAATATTAGTCATAATTCATAATTTTTTTTTCGAATATGAAATTATTAATAATTTTCATAATTCAAAAAATGTTTTTTATCAAAAATATGCATGGAATATGTTTGGGTCGTTTCATTCTAACGCATTGAAAAAAAAAAAAAAAAAAAAAAAAAAAAGAATTTGAATATAAAAAATTTTTCGGGAAGATATAAAATTGATGTTTGTCACATTCATTTAACATTAGAATCTCCATACTTTGACAGCTTATAACTCTATGAAAAATTGAGCGAAATATATAAACTATACCATTTTCCGCGATGATTTGATCCAAATAATTCAAATAAATCATAAAAAATGGGAGTTACTGTTGAAACAAAATGAAATTGATGCCACTTTTAATATGTAGACGACCCCAAAAGAAAATCCAACTATTCCATTATAAACTAGACGTTATTACAAATCGATCGGTACTAGCCGCATGTTTCTACGATAATTTACGGCGAAATTAGGTGGTAGGGGATGCAGCGGTGGCCTTTTTTTTTTTTTTTTTTTTTTTTTTTTTTGACTTTACAATGTCGTAATAGATGAAATTTTAACTTATGAAGCGGGAGTATGGGGAGATAAACTAACAAAAGGGGCATCAAAAAAATTAAATTCCGATCAAAGAATGTTTCTACTTCAAATCTCGCGTGGTTACAAAACAATTTCGACTGATGCTCTCACCGTTATCACTGGCGTTCCGCATGCTCATCTTCAACTAAAATACAATCATCTTAAAACAAACGTAATCCAATTTAACAATCAAGAGCTGCAAAACACATATTTTCCGAACTCCCAAATTCACCAACTCTCCTTTAGCTGACTGCTGCATCCGGCGAAGGACCTCTCCTCAGAAATCACTACTACAAAAAAAAAAAAAAAAAAAAAAAAAGTTTATCACCATCTGTCCCCGCGAAGGTATTTACTAATGGTTCAAAGACGGATAACGGGGTGTCTGCAGCCTTCTGAGTCATTTCGGGGGGTTCAGAATCTCATTAGTGGGTATGTAGAATAGATGAAAATAATACTGTCTACTGAGCACAACTTTATGTAATCCACGAGACTCTAAAGGGGATCCAAGAAAAATCAGAAACGCATAAAAATATACCTATATATAGCGATAGTCTCTCTAGTCGGCAGACCATCTCCCGTCACAGGAACAGACATCTCCTAGTCAAACAAATTAAACAACTCTTTATCCGGTTAAAACATAAAGTTACCTTAGCACACGTTTCTGCACACAGGGGAGTCGTGGGCAATGAACTGGAAGATGCTATTGCGAAATTAGTAACTTTTCAAACAAATGAAACTCTTCCTTTACCACCCTATCACAGGGTTGCCAAATTTGGCCTTTTTTTTTATTCAATAGTCACCAATAATTTTTATTTGTAACGTTTGACTAATTATTTCGAAGATTAATAGTGTATTATGTATATCAACTGTCACTTCTCAAATTTATTGGTGACTATTGAATAAAAAAAGAGGCCAAATTTGGCAACCCTGCCCTATCATATAAAATATTACTTACAAAAAAAAAAAAAAAAAAAAAAACTTTTGCAAGAATGACAAGATCTCTGGGTGCACTCCTCTAAAGGAAGATACACTCACGATTTAATACCCCGAGTATCTACATAGTCCCTAATTCCACCCATCACAGCCTTCCTATCAGTGCAAGGATCATTCGTTAGTTATCTTTATCGCTTTCATTGCTCATGCTCTCTCATGTGCCCTTTTGGTAAAGAGGGAACTGCAACTGATACTTACTAATCCTGCCAACTAACTTCTTCTTCGCATTTAAGAAATACTCCAATTAAAGACCAGTACGTTAGCTACCTACCCAACATTAAGAGCAAAATTTAGAAGCAACGTTAGAGCAACATTAGGAATTTCGAATTTAACAAATTAAAGCCTTAAAAAAAAATCAGCAAATAACAAATAAAGGAAATCTCTCTCTCTCTCTCTCTCTCTCTATCTATCTATCTATTTCTTTCCTATCTTCTCTTAAATGTAAAATAATTACTATCCCAAACTCAAATAAAATCCTCCCTCATCTGGATGGAGTCAGCAGCTGACACGTCTCTGACCACATAAAATCACTTAAAACCCGAATAAACTACTACGTCAGAAACGCAAAAGAAAAATATTTGAAATGCATACAGCTGTTTCGGTAGCCTTAAGCGTACCGTCTTCAGTGCAAAAACACCTCAAATATTTTTCTTTGGCGTTTCTGATGTAGTAGTTTATTCGGGTTTTAATATTCCAACGCCAAGTCTCCTGTTATCACATAAAATCACGTTCTGCTGTAAAACTCATCAGTAGCAATGTCTTGGAAAAATACCTTCAAATGAACTGTCAAATAACCAAAATAATCACTTATCCTGCCGCCTCATGTCACATGGAAGAGACTTATCTCTGGTGGCTTTTGTAATTTTTGCTTCTCTCTCTCTTTTTTTTTTTTTTTTTTTTTTTTTAAGACTCTGTTGGAAATATTCTAGCTCCCAACTTTTCAACTCCATTTCTTTTAGTGTTTAATTTTGAAGTTTAATCTTATCAGGCTTTATACTTAAAGTTTATCTTTATTAATTGAATAAGTATAATGTTAATATTTGATTTATAATATCTTTCTGCTTTACTTTAAAATGTACTTACCTTTCCTAGCGTTAAACTCCATTGTTTTGTTCTGAAATTTGGAATGTTCTGTGAATGAATCAAATGATTCAATCACGCTTACGAAGACATGCCGTTATTTTTGCAACGGCCTCAGTTAGCAGTCCCAGGTAAAATTATTGTAACATGAATTTGTTCAACGATGCATGCTAAGCAGGCTGATTCGCCGTTTTTGAGCAGAGTAATATCCGAATTTTCCGTGACAAGAAATAGTATAAACAGTAAAGAAAGTGAGTGTACGTGGCTGACAAGCTAGTTTTTGAAGTGGCTGTACAGTTATTTTTTGCAGACGCAGGTCGTCTTGCAGTTTATTTTACGTTATGTATTTTTATTTAAGTCCTTTAATTTAAACTGTAAAAAAAACAGGTTCGTATTAATATACATTTTTGAATGAAATGCTATATTTAAAATAAAACTCGTAGAAATGCTGTATTTAAAAATAAGTGCCTTATAAATGCTACATTTAAATAAGTTCGAATGCTTCAATAAGGTAATCCTTATGCTGCTCTGGTGCGTTAGTGTGGATTCTGCAATGTGTTCATGGATTTACTAGTAATATCTGGATTGCTTTTTCATCCTAATTTGTTTAAATATCTACTTACCGGAATTATTTTGTTTTCAACACCGTCTATGATAATGTGAGTGACATTTTAAAATTTTTTTATGACTTTTGAAATGCTGCTGTATACTTCAAACTTAAATATATTTGGACAGCGATATGAATTATTTTTGAAAAGATAAATTTTGTATTTTTGTGTAAGTTTTTCATAATGATACTTGCATTTATATATACAG
This sequence comes from Salticus scenicus, assembly GCA_963930645.1. NCBI lineage: Eukaryota > Metazoa > Arthropoda > Arachnida > Araneae > Salticidae > Salticus > Salticus scenicus. The sequence goes on from OZ005657.1 coordinate 274,386,812, forward strand.
GGTGATTCAACGACGATGGGAAAATCTTTGAGGGAAGGTAGGACACATCATGAGGACTCAGAATCGCATAGGAACCCATGTCCCCAAACGTCATTTTAACCCTTTACGGATCATATGTTTTCTGGGGTTTTTAACAGAAAACTCCGCCTACTGCCATTGCTTGTAAATGGGGTACTTTTTAACAGAAAGGTTCTGTCTTTTGCTGTTAATCTTACAAAATACATGATAAAATGTTGTTTCCGAATACTTCACACTGATCGAATAAATGCTTATATTGTGAATAATTCTTTAGATGTACTGTAACACACGAAATGTAAAACTTACACAGTAGGCGGAGTTTCAAATACATCGCAAACTGTTTCTTTGCTTTAATATTGACAATAAATGCTTAAAAATTGCAATCACCGCAAGTAATACAACTAAACAAAATTGGGGTGATTGGCTGGTAATGCTGAAGGTAGATAGCATTAGTGGACCTGGTCATTCGTTATCTGCGTCTGCTGTAAAGTATAATTTTAAACTATGCTTTTCGACGGAGATTGGCGATTTTTCTAATAATGAAAAAGCAGACATGCATCTAATGTACGGTGCTGCTAATGGGAACAGTAATGGCAACAGTAGAGACTGTATCAGGAATGATTTCCAAACAGACGCATGCCGAATCATAAAATGTTTGGACGACTGCATTTGGTTTTTTACGTTTTTACTTTCGTTTTTTGCAAAATGTTTTTTATTTCATATTTAATTTTTTGTCTTATGCCTATACAAAAAATGTATGTTTTAGTAAACTGTTCAACACCTTAATGCTTGTTCCCTGGCCGTAGAAATATTCGTATTTGCAACTCCACCAACGTTGTAACTTTTAAACTCTGTGTGTTACAGTATATCTAAAAAATGTTCACAATATTAATATTCAAGCAATGTACATTATTCGGAAACAAAATTTTTATTATGCAGGGCCTTTTGTATGATAAACAATTATAAATAGAATCTACCTGTTAAATAATACACCATTCAAGAGGAACGGCAGTAGGCAGAGCTTACTGGTAAAAACACAGAAAACACATGGTCCGTCAAAGGTTAAAATGACGTTTGGGGACATGGGTTTCTATACAGTTCTGAGTCCTAATGATGTGTCCTACCTCCCCTCAAAGTTTTTCCCATCATCGTTGAATCACCCTGTATATAAATTTTCGCAATGAATATATCGTATATTTTGTTTTGTGTATATTTTTAAACCACTAAATAAAACTGAAATTTATTCTAAATTTTTGTCTGTAATGTGCCACTCACACACATCTTAGGACCACGATTTTTGTGTCTTTCACTGCTCACTGGCTTCAGATAACAGGCAAATTAATTATGTTGAATTATTCAACATGTATCATATTTTGGTTAAGGTTTTCAAAAAACCGGTCCATAGCTTGTGTGAGTGGCCTTTAATTTTTGGCACAGTTTTAAAGCAGCTCTAATATTCTTGAGATTCTAAGTTTTGGGGGGGCCATTTATGTTGAACATTGCCTTGACACTAAACCCCTCAGTTGATAAACTCACTTATAATAATTACCCAAGATGGTCTCTTGATATTAAGTTTTTGCTTAAAGAAAAAAATGCTTGGGAAATAGTCACGGGTACGGAGAAACATCCCGGTGATGAGGATGTACAATTAAAAGAAAATTTTGAAAATAGGTCACGTTTGGCATTGACCACAATTTATTTATATCCAAGTTCTGACTATAAATGTGTAATTGAAAATTGCGACAGCCCAATTGATGCTTGGCAAGTTTTGAAATCTAATTTCGTTCCCGACAGTCGGGTTGACCATTTTTCATTGTCTCATAGATTTTTGGACTGTTTTATTAAAGAAAATGAATTTATATGCACTTACTCGGCGCGGCTCTCAGAGATTATTGAACAACTCTGGAATATGGGTAAGCCGGTAGCAGACATTTTTGCCTGCTATCAAATTCTTCGTCACTTACCAGATAAATTTCAACCAGTTACACAATTTTTATTAAGACTGGATCATAAAATTTTTTCTCTTAAAGAGGTTGTTTCTCATTTAATCGCTGAAGAGACCCGCCTAGAGTTGCGAGATCTTGAATTTAGTAATTCTAAACCTAATATAGAAGTCCAAAATGTAACTTGTTCTCCAAATACTTTTAATATAAATTCTGGTTATAAATTAAAAATTTTTTTTAAATGTTTTAGACGTGGCCGCAATGGTCACTATAGATCAAATTGTTTTACTGTAATACCTTCAAAGTCTTACAAAACCTAAAAATGTAGTCTCAAGAAATTTTAATGTTAATAAAAGAAAACCTTTCAGGAAGGGAGCTGAGACACGTCCACAAGTTAATTTCACTAACTCAGTTTTTCCTCAAAATTTCTTTGTGGCAGAATTTTTATTTAATTTTAATTTGGATGATGATCTAGCTGGGTTTTCGATTCAGCTGCCTCCCACCACTTCTGCAAAGTTAAAGAATATTTTTGGGATTTTCAAACAGTTGACAATAAAAATATGTCTGTTGCTATGGGCGGTGTCAGCTTCCCGATCGAAGGCAGAGGCATGATCAAAATGCTTTTTAACAATGTTGTTTATCGGTTTGTTAATGTATTGTATTCTAGTAAATTAAGAAATAATCTGATGTCGGGACCATGTATAGATAGTATGGGAGATAGTTATATTGAAAAAGGGGGGGGGGGAAATTCAGTGTTTAATCGCGATGGTAATTTTGTTTTTAATGCTAAACTTAAAGAGGGTATGTATTATGTTTTTCTCAGAATCTTAAAGAATCCTGAATTTGAAAGTATTTGGGAGGCTAGAAAATAAAAATTTAAATGTTTTACGTAATTTCTCAGGTCATATGCCTATTGCTGCTGTGGTTGATCTCAATTCTTTTGATACTTGGCACTCTTGTTTCGCCCATGTTGGTAAGACCTTGTGATTCATACTAGTAAGCAGAATTGTGTTCATGGTTTGCCAAGGTTAAAATATACTAAAACTTTTTGAGAACCTTGCCGTCTTGGAAAACAGAGACGCAGGTCACTTAAACCCGTTCAAGGTGGGTAATCTAAAGAACCACTTGAAAGATTGCATTTAGATATTTGGGGGTCAATTAGTATTTTGGAGCGAAACGGTGAAAGGTTCTTTTCAACAATAACAGACGAGTTTTCGAGGAAAATTGCTATCTACCCAATGGTAGAGAAAATTCAAGATTTTGATATTTTTTTAAACATGTGACTAGAGCCGAACTGTTCCTTAATAAAAGGCTTAAAGCCATTAGCAAAGCTGCCAACCTAATCCGGCAAATAGTTAATACCGCCCCTTTTTCTACACCACTTAATTTTTAGAGTAATTCTCTTCAAATATATTTACGATGAATTAAGAAAACAAATACTCCAAAAATTAAGTGGTGTAGAAAAAGGGGTGGTAAAAACAATGTGCCGGATTAGGTTGGCAGCTCTGCATTCGTAACGACAACGGCACAGAATTCTGTAATATTAATTTTCAGGATTTTTGTAAAAAAAGGGGTGTTAAACACGAATTAACAAACGTGTACGTGCCTGAGCAAAATGGAATTAGTGAAAGGTCTAATCAAACAATTTTAAACTGTGTGAGAGCCATCCTAATTGAAAGCGGCATGCCATTTAAATTTTGGCCTGATGCCGTCATTTATTTTGATTACATGTGGAACAGGATCTGTCACGGGGGTCAATCGAAAATCCCGTTTGAGTTATATGGGAATACTAAATCTTCAGTTAAACATCTGAGAGTTTTCGGTTCAGTGGCATATGTTGGTATACCAAAACAACTAAGAAGGCATAAATTGCATCAGAAACCAAAAAAGGGATATATGATAGGTTATTCGTTAAAAACTAAAGCATTCTGTATATGGGTAGAGGAAGAAGATAAAATTTATGAAACTTTAAATGTAACTTTTTATCCAGAGAATCGTGTATACAGAAGTGGAGAAGTGCTGGGCAGTTCTCCTGACCTTGATGTTTCAGATAAGGGAAAAAATTGTGTGAGCTATGATGCATCGCCCACGATTACGATAATGCTGGAAAGTGAGGAAAAGGAAATGCGAACACAAGTTTCCCCAAAAATAATTAATTGGAAAAGGTGTTTAGTGAGGAGAAAAACCGGCACACGCACTGATGTATATTACTATCCTGAAGAGACTAACTCTAGATTAAAATCTATAAAATAAATAGAAAAGTACTGTAAAAATCATAATATATTTTTTGATGTAAACTTGTTTAATTTTTCACCCAGTGATACTTATGAAGGATTATCCCAAAACAAAATTCAGAATTCAATGCCCCTCAAACTTCTAGCTCGGCTTTATTATAACTAGATATTGTCATCCCAAGAACCTTCAACCAAGCATAAAAATCTGCCTAATATCATGACAGGAAAAAATCTATGGATGAGGAAATGGGGGTTACATTTGCAAGAGTAGTGTGGCACCTTGTTAGACCACCGCCTAGTAAAACCATAATTGATAACCGGTGGGTCTACACCGTTAAACGGGATGAAAGTGGCAAAACTGTACGCTTTAAATCGCGTCTCGTAGCCCAGGGCTAGAAACAAGTTAAAGGCGAGTCATATGATGAGACTTTCTCATCAGTCGTCAGTTTTTCTATCATTAGATATTTTTTTCAGTTTGTAAGTTTTAAATTTAGCCTGGTATGACAATCAATGTGATGTTAAGGCGGCATATTTATATGCACTTCTTAATGAAGAGATTTATATGAAGCAACCCCCCGGATACGTTGTAAAAAGGAAGGAAGAATTATATTGCAAGTTATGCCGTGTTATTTGTATGCAAGTTATTTGTATGCAAGTTAGTCCGTGCGTTTTGTGGAGTACATCAGAGTGGCAAGCTCTGGTTTTACGAATTGAATAGAGAGCTTATTGAAATAGGCTTTTCAAAATTTAAGTAGTGCAATTGCGCCTATAAGTATGAAAATTGTATTATTTTACTAGTCTATGTGGACGACATCGTAGTTTTTGGGAAAAGTTAAGATAAAAGAGACAAAATTATTAAAATTTTAGAATCTAAATTTGACTTAAAAATTTTGGGGCAATTTAAATATCTTTTATGGGTAGAAATTAATTATAAAAATAATAGTGTAAAAATTAATCAAACTAATTATATTAAAGAAATTTTTGAAAGATTTAAACATTTTCATCCCCAAATTTCATCATTGTCAATAGTTAAAGGGGTTAAATTTTCAAAATTAGATTATCCTTCAAATAATACAGCTCAGTTAGAAATGGCTAAGTTTCCCTACCGTTACATTCTTGGTTGTTTATCATTTACTGCTAGTTGAAGTCGACCTGATATAACATATGCTGTGAACATTTTCAGTTAGTTCCAGGCAAACCTTGGACTGTCACATTGGACGGGTTTATTTAAATTATTGGGATATATTTAATGCACTGAAAATTCAAAATTAAGGTTAAGATGTACAGTCGGTAACAATATTGAACTCATCGCTTTTTCTGATGTTGACTTCGCCTTCAACAGAGACAACTTCGTGTCTATTGGTGGACAGATAGTTTTGTTAGGCCAAAGCCCAATTTCATGGAGAGCCTTTAAAGAGCGCGGAAATATCTTATCTACAATGGAGAGCGAGTTTATAGCAATGACAGAATGTATTAAAGAGCTGATGTGGTTCAGTAATGTTATTGATGATTGTTTTGAATCTAATATAATTTATAAAAAATCTCCTTTACCCATTCTTTATGCTGATAATCAATGAGCAATTGATTTTTCCAAATCTCCAATTGAGAACAGTCGCAGCAAGCATATTAATGTAAAATTGCTTTTTTATAATGGAATGGTTTTTTGAGAGAAAATTTGACTTAAAGCATATTCCTTCTAAATCTAATTTAGGAGATTCCTTCACTAAAGGTTTAACTAAAAATGATTTATATAAATTTACTTCTCAAATGTTTGTTGAGGATGATCCATCAGATTAAATTAGGGCATTGAACTTTCAGAATCTGAATTTTTTTTAAATAATGTTTAAAGGTAATTTTTTCTTTTTAAATAATGTTTAAAGGTAAATATTTCGAGGAATACTGTGTAAATGTATGTTAGGTAACGTTAGTATTGAATTTGTATTGTATAGTCGGTAACAAGTCTCCGAACACAAGCAAAAATTCCTATATAAAAAAAATACACTTAATACAGTTTTGTTAAATAAATCCTTGTCGAATCCTGTTTTTAGGCTGACTAAGATCAGGATTCAAGAAGAATTTATTTAACAAAACTCTATTAAGTGTACTTTTTTTATATAAGAATTTTTGCTAGTGTTCGGAGACTTTTGTTACCGACTGTATTTATATATTAAATTTGTATTGATATTTGTATTAAATTTGCAATGTGATATTTGTATTACATTTGTAATATGGTATTTAGAGTAATTTGTATTATGGTATTATAGTATTGATGTTGTAGTAATTGCATTTGTGGTATTTGTTATTTCATGCATCTTTCATCGGTATGAGTGATACTAGGCCTAGTGTAAGTGTGTAATCACTCATTAAATTTGTGTTCGTCTAAATGTTAGGATAAATTCTAAATTTGTATAAAGTATGAATGTTTCCAGTATAAAATGAATGTGTATTGTTAATTTATTTTTTGTACTTCATATATATTGTGAATTAGAGTATTAATGAATTGAATTGCATAATTAACCCGTTAGTAGTCGCTATCAACAGCGCCACCTATTACAGATTGCGAACTTTTTATTTAACTGTCACCAATAATTTTAAGAAGTGATGTGATCGACGTTAAATCGATTTTATTCGCGTTTTATGTATATCAAATGCCACTTCTAAAAATTTTTGGTGGCCATTGAATAATAAAATCTGGAAAAATTGAATGATGGGCGGCAAATCGACCAACTAGCGACTACTAAAGGGTTAACATTTAAAATATATTTAAATGTTTAGATAATCTTGGCATTTGTAAAGATTGGAATTTCGATTAAGTTTTTGAGTTATTGCATATTTATACATAATGGATTATATATTTATATATATATATATTTAAAAAAGGAAAAAATAATTGTTAACATGGTTTCACAGCAGTAGTCGTAATGAGTTGTGGATGGCATGTTGGAAATGTTCTAGCTCCCAACTTTTCAACTCCATTAATTTTAGCGTTTAATTTTGGAGTTTAATCTTGTCAGGATTTACACTTAAATTACTTAAAGTTTATCTTCATTAATTGAATAAGTAAAATGTTAATATTTGATTTATAATGTATCTCTGCTTTACTTTAAAATGTATTTACCTTTCCTAACGTTAAACGCCGTTGTTTTGTTTTGAAATTTCGCATGCTCTGTGAGTGAATCAAATGATTCATTCACCCTTACGAAGACATGCCATTATTTTCACAACGGCCTCAGTTAGCTGTCCCAGGCACTGAGCTGAAGAACAACTGGAGCAAATGCTTCCAATGCCTTTACACGGTGTTCGTACGTGCCAGTTTTTCTGCAATCATATGCCGTACAGAGTCAAACCTTTCACGGCAAGCAACACTTGTTGGGTCGTTTATTACTTTTATACTCTTTAAAGAATTAAAATTTTAAATTATAATATCATGTTTTGAATATGGTTGTTCGAACAAACAACATTTACATAATTTTACTTTGAAATATAAAGACATCAAATGCTTTCTGCCGTGCAACGCTCGGAAGACAAACCTTCCAAAAACGGCACGCAAAAACCGGTCTAGCATTTCCGCCAGTTGTTCTTCAGCTCAGTGGTCCCCACTGAGCTTTCAATTAAAAGTGAATAATCGAAATCTCGATCCTCATCCCGTATTTTTTGTTTTTCAAATTGTTTCACTTCACAAAAGAAAAAAAAAAGAATGTTTTTCTCTCCAGAAAGAAATGTAAATCATTAATGTACAGTCGGGGGAAAAAAAAAAGCAACACTCAACGTAACTTCGTTGCTAATCGATGTAGAAAAAGGTAATAGGTATCATTCGACGGGGAATTGTGAGTAGTTTCAGAAAATGAAGTGAAATTTTGAATTGGGGGTCGTCTACATATTAAAACGCGCACCAACTTTGATTTTTTCAATAGTAAATCCCCATTTGTATTTTATATTTGAATTCCTGGGATCACCACAACGCGAAAAAGTATATTGGTTGTATATTTTACTTATTTTTTCACGGAGTTATAAGCATTCAAAGTTTAAAGGTGCTAATGTTAAATTCATACAGGGATGGAACACGGGCGCAGAATTCATACCGGAATCCGCTTAAGAAATTTCTTTACCTATAATATCGTTGATTTAAGAAGTAGAAAATTTTCTTACATTGATAGTGGTATGAATTCTGCGCCCGTGTTCCATCCCTGTTCATATTTCAAACTTTTAGTAATCTTCACAAAAAATAACTTGATCGATATAATTTTTTTTTTTTTTTTTTTTTTTACAAGATACGCTGAAGAATCCCAAACATAATCCATCATTACTTTTGATTCTGAAAAATATTTTTAATTATGAAAAATATTAATAAATTGATATTCATAAAAATTATGACCTATATTAATTTTTACATAAAATGAATCCTAATGCTGAAAAATTTGGGTGTGCAAATTTGCAGCTCATTCCAGTTATTAGTTTTCGAGATATAAATAAATCTTTCTTTTCGAGTGGTTTGGGGGCCGTCTGTTATAAAGTTTTGCATGAGATAGCGAATCAAATCTTAAAAAATAACAAAGAAAATTAAACAATATATTTTTATTTTTTACTTACGGGTCAAATTATATAACAACAACGTCACACTCAAAGAAATGAAACAAAAATGATGATTTTTAGTCATTAGTCATCAAGAATTCCTGTTTTCTAAAGAAGACAAGCCCCGCCTTCATCGTTCTTCAAAACAAAACAATACAGAGAAGAAAAGAAAAGTAAATGTGGCATCGAGTATTCGTGTTAAACCCCTTGTTTTATCCTAACAAATATATGCACAAGTGGTATTTACTTCATTGATTACTGGTGATAAATTTTGAGTCTTTTAAATGAACACTAGAAGAAAAAAATTAACTAAATACGGGGTTTACGGTTTTAAATAGAAAAATAGGCTTACATTTCAGAAGGCTTATATTTTTCTGCATTCACAATTATATTACAAATGGATATATATTATAATTACAGTGGAACCTATATTCTTTTTAATCAGTATATTTCTATCCATAGTATATTTTATTGCAAAAATATGAACAATGGGTACACACTTAAGAAATAAGTAACACACAGATTATGAAAGAAACGCCCACTGACAGAGTTACAGATTTTCAAATGTCGTGAATCTATGTCAGCAGTCGGGAAAGGATTAATTAAGAAATTATATTTTCATAGAAATTATAAAACGAATCGTACAGTACCAAAGAGTTCAACTGACCCAAAACTGGTAAGTGCGATTAAAATGGTTTAATATTTACTTGATGAACCCTTACAATAATTTCTCCGAAAAGATTTAGTTCATGCGTTGTTGTATATATATATATCTATATTATTTCATTTCCTATATTATGTTACACCTACAAAAGAAAATTTAAGCTTTATTGGTGATCAGTACAGCCATAATAGACACTTTTACTTGAAAAATATTGCACTTTTTTCAAAGAGTACTGTATGGACTAATCGCAAGTGTAATGTATTTAAATAGACCTAAAATTATCTAAAAAAAGTACTGAAGTATATACAAAACTAAAAAACTGAATTGTAGTTAATTAAAAAACTGGAAATGTAAATATTTTTATTAATTTATATAATTCTTTTCTTCCTGAAAGATTTCCGGTGATTAAAATTTTGTCTATTTCTTTTAGGATCTTAATTTTATTTTTCTGCATTTAGAGATAACTCCTTAATACATTTTTGATTATATCTCTATAAATACTAAAGATAGAGTATACAAATAGTATACTTTTCCGCACTGCCAGACTCTCAGAAATTCGAATATGAAGTCAGAATTGGGTGTTGCTATTGGCGTTCATTTCAATATGTAGATGACCCCTAATTCAAACTTCGTTGACATTTTCAGAAAGTGCATTTAATTTCCTGTTGAATTATGTCTATCAGATATTCCTGCGTTAATAAATAACGAAACTATATCGGGTGTTGCTTTTTTTTTTTTTTTTTCCGACTGTACTTTCGCAAATAAATAATTAAAAGAATATAGCCATTAAATGTGTATTTAAACTACATTTTTTAACATTCCGTTTAATCTTCGCTGTAATTTTATTTAAATTTTAAGATAGTTTTCAACAGTTGTTGATAAAAGCTGTAACAGAGCAACTGAAAACATATTATGTATTTATTTCTTAAATTCATCTTAAAGTAAATAAAATGTATCAGTGTAGAGTTAATGTGTTATACTTACATTAGTCAGCAATTACGACTAGACCAGATGGTCGTAGACGCTTCCTGTCGAAGTATCAATATTTTTTAATGTAGTAACAGCGTTTATTTGTTCGTAAAATAGAATAACGAACTTCCTTAGTTAATTTTTGAAAGGTTGGGGGAAAAAATTGGAATTTAGATCTTAAATTGTAAATTTCCTTATAAATAATCTTTACCAACTTAGCAGATTTGCGAAACATTTTTATAAAAATTGTGTTTGAATGTTAAAAATTTGCATGAAAATTCTGCACTCAAACACAAAATAATTTTTAAAAATCAACTTATCAGCCAATCCAGAAAGTACCGAAATAAGTTTAGAACGTTTGATAAACTATAATGATGTAAAATCGAAGGCAAATTTTCAAATTATTTTGCATGGAGCATTTTAGTATTTATTTATTTATTTTAAATAGTTTTTGAGAATTTTTAATATATTTAATATTGATACATTTCAATACTTTTGTATGCTTTTACAACTCTAAGACAAAAATTTCGAAGGACTTTCAACGTTCACCATACCCTTAACTCCGATTTAAACATGTCATACACTTTTCTGTATATTGCATTCTTGAATTAGAAAAACACTGTTTCGATATTATATCTATTCATGTCCAAAGTTGCATTACTTATGTAAATTTAACAAAGTTAAATAAATGTTTTGAAATTTTAACACTTTGAAACAAAATATTACCCCTTCATTATAAAGAATATAATATAGAGATATATTTGTACAGAAGAAAAAAAAAGCTTATCATAGATTTAATTTTAATGAAAGCGGATCGATTGATCATTTCTCATGCTGTACTAGAAATCCTGAACTTATATAGTCTTAGAATCAAATGCTTGTAAAAATTGTATTAAAATAAAAATATTAATACAATATTATATTAATATTAAAATAAAGATATGATTATTAGATTTTTTTTTTTTTTTTTTAATTTTGACATCTTTTCGACTTTCTAAAGAAATGCTGAACGAAATGGCTTTGAACTTCTGACATGCAAAGAACATTTAAAAACTCATATTTTCCACTATCTGTTTAGTCCAGAGTGAAGTTGGGGGAGCAGCCACAAATTGAAAAAAGGTACAAACACTTTGGATTACCCTGTATTATAAAAAGCTACAAATGACTTGTAACTTTAACACATCGTTGCACATACTGTGAATAATCTTTGTAAGTTTTATTGGGGAAATTGCACATTTATTTCGGGATATATATATATATATATATATATTTTCTTCAAAAAATATTAATTTTTAGGCATGTTTTTTGCTTGTAACAAGAATGGATTGTCAAAAAATTTTACAAAACTTACAGAAAAATTACAAAACATTAGAAAAATATTATTTTCAAGCATAATATTCACATATGTAATATTCAATAGATATGAACTTTTACAGTAAATATTTTTTTACTGTCTATGCATGAAACATAGAAGATTTTTTATTTACATAAATTGAAAGCTAGATATATTGGGCAAGTTACGTCAAAAGTTCGTTTGAATGGAGTAAAAATTAAGCAAATATTCGGCAAAAGAACGTGTTAGATTTTAGATTTTTTTCCAGAGTTAAAATTTCCAGAGAGGTTTTCCAATGTCACGCATTTAATTTGAAGATCCAATTATTTCAACAACGTTTCAAAGTTTCTTTTTTTTTTTGTGAAAAACCCCTTCTGGACTTGTAACGCTAACATACTTTCATTTATGTGCGATTTGTGAGTTCATAAAGGATTTTCACAAAAAAGAAGTTTTGAAACGTAGTTGAAATAATTCAATCTTCAAATTAATTGCGTGGCATATGAAAAACGCCTTATGAAATTTCAACTTTGGAAAATATCTAAAATCTAGCACGTTCTTTTGCTGGCAATTTGTTTAATTTTTATTCTATTAAAATGCATTTTTCACAAAAGTTGCTCAATATATATAGCTTTCAAGTCAACTTAGGCAATAAAACTTTTTCTATCTTTCGCGCATGTGCAGTAATATATATATATATATATATATATATATATATATATATCACTATAAATGCTCATATCTCAGCGAATATTACACGCATAAATTTTATATTTCAGAATAATGTTTCTCTCATGTTTTGCCAATCTTTCTGCAAGTTTTGTAAAATTTTATGGAAATCCATTCTTGTTATATGCAAAAAAATTGCGCCAAAAAATATAATAATAATAACTTTTGAAAAACAAATTTATATCTGCTTAAGTAATTGCACAATCCCCCCCCCCCCCCCCCCAAAAAAAAAAAAAAAAAAAAAAAAAAAAAAAAGTACAAATATTGTACATAGTAACTGCAATAATGTGTTAAAATTACAAATCATCTGTATCTTCTTTTACGATACAGGATGATCCAAAGTATTTGTGCTTTTTTTCAGTTTATATTTGGTCCCCTAAATGAACTCTGGGCTAAATCGATAGTGGAAAATGTGTGTTTTTAAATGTTCTTTACATGTCTGAAATTCAAGACTATTTCGTCTAGTACTTTTTTAAACGAGAAAAAAAAGTTTCGAATGCCTAGCTAATCAGGAAGTTAGTTTAAAATCGATTGCAAGATTTGTACTGTACAAACAAACAAGAAAGCGAGTTAATAAAAACGTGGTAAAAAATACTAGCCAAAATCAAACCATGTTTGCCCATTAATGGAAAATATAAAAGACCAATGAAACTTTCGGTAGTAATATTATTTATGTTTGTCACAACTGGCCCACTGAAGGCTGCCAGCAACAATATTAAAAAATTATGTTTGCCACCAGGTGGCTCAATACTAGGCCCACTAAAAATTTCCAACCTAATGTTGGTTTCCAACAGTGGTTCACAAACTATTTCCAACCTACAGCTATTTGCCAGAAACGACCCATCAGTGGTCATAACTTATTTCAATCGTACTGCAGGCTACCAGTAGTGAATCGATCGAATGTGACCACTTACCAGACGGAGTAACGAATGCCCATCGCCACCGTTAACTTTTGTCACCAGCGGGCCAGCTGCAGCTACTGTTGGCAGCTAACACTTAGCCTCGTGTTAGCCATCATCTCAGGTTTTGCTGGGTTCCGTTCTAAAATTACTTCAGGAAAGTGATTTTTTGTGTGTGGGTTATTTATGTGTACACAACATACACTATAAACGGATTTTGTGAAATTTCTCTCTTCCTGCCTTTAGGGGTGGTGTGAGATACACCTTGTAAATGCTAATTCTGGTAAAAAATATCTTAAGAAGGCGATTTTTTGGTTTGTGTGTGTTATGTGTATCCAACACACACTATAAAGGGATTTGAGAAAGTTATCCTTTTTTCCCATTTGGAGGAAGGGGCCAAAAACCCTTTTCCAAGCTGCAACTTTGGTCCATATTATCTCAGGAAGGAAATGTGTTGTTATGTGGCTTCGCTATGTGTACCTAACACGAACTACAAAGGTTTTTTGCGAAATTTTCCCTTTCCCCGTTTAGGGTCAAGAAAGGGCAAAAAACACGTTTCCAGGTGTAGCTGTGTTCCAAATTATCTCAGGAAGGTGATTTTTTTTCTATGTGGGGTGGTTACGAGTACGCAACACAGACTATGAAAGGATTTTAAGGAGATTCTCCCATTCCCCATTTTGGGAAGGGAATGTAAAAATCTAGTTTCCAAGCATAACTCTATTCAAAATTATCTCAGGAAGAGAAATTTTTGGTATGTCGCTTGGCTGTGGGAATTCAACATGCTCCATAAATATATTATGCGATACGTTCTCACTTCCACATTTTAGGATCGGGGGGGGGGGGGGTTAAAAATCGCATTTCCAAGCGTAACTTCCCTTCTGAATTATCTCAGGAAAGCGATTTTTTGTGTGTGGGTTGCTTATGAATACCCAACAAACACTATAAAGGGATTTTTCGAAATTTCTCCCTACTTCAGGGGAGGGGGTTAAATATACCTTTAAAGCGTTAATTCTTGTCTAAATTATCTCGGGAAGGAGCTTTTTGGTTTGTGTGTGCTGTGTGTACCGAACACACACTATAAAGGCATAGCTGCCAATATTTTAATATATTCTGGAGTATTTTTAGCCCCGCTTCTATTTCGCACCACTTTACTTATAGAAATTTTTCTTCAATACATAACTTCGATTAAAAAAAAAAAAAAAAAAAAAAAAAAAAAAAAAATGAAAAATACTCTTAAAAAATAAGTGGTATGAATTAAAGGCGAGGCTAAAACTACTCCGAAATAAATTAAATATTGGCAGCTATATAAAGGGATTTGAGAATCTTTTCCTTTTTCGCCTTTTGTTTTCGAGGACCAAAAACGCTTAAAGAAATGTTTTGTTACGTGGTTTTGGTATGTGTACCAAACACGATCCATAAAGGTATTTTGCGAAACTTTCCCTTCCATCTGTTAAGGCCTGGAGAAGGTAAAAAGTACGTTTACAGGTGTAACTCTGTTCCGATTTATCTCAGGAAGGTGATTTTTCGGTAAGTGTATTGGGAATGTGTAACCAAAACACACTATAAAATAATTATTCCGTCCCCCTTTTAGGGACGGGTAAAATACACCAGTCCAAGGGCAAATTCTTATCCAAATTATCTTCGGAAGGAAGTTTTTTCGTTTTTGTGTGTTATGTGTACCCAACGCACACTATAAAGGGTTTTGAGAAAATTATCCTTTTCCTCCATTTTGGTTCAAGGACCAAAAACATCTTTTCAAGCGCAATTCTGTTCCAAATTACCTTAAAAAGGATATGTTTTGTCAAGAAGGCCAGGAATGGGCAAAAAATACGTTTACATGTGTTACTCTGTTCAGAATTATCTCAGGAAGGTGATTTTTCGGTGTGTGAATTGGGAATGTGTACTCAGCACATATTATAAAGGGATTTTAGGAAATTTCCCCCTTCCTTTATTTAGGGGCTGGGGCGAAAAACACGTTTGCAAGTGTAACTCTGGTTCAAATTATACCAGGAATTCTAGTTTTTGGTGTGTGCTTTGGTTATGTGTACCCAACGCACACTATAAAGGGGATTTTACAAATCGCCTTTGCCCCCTTCAGAGGTGAGGCCAAAAAATGTTTTCAAGCTTAATTCTATTCCAAAGTAAATCAGAATGGCACGTTTTGTTGTGTGGCTGTTAATTATACTTGGCAGCAGTAAGAAGCATTCTGTGTGATACCATGACTTCAGAAATAGTTATCGTTATTTTAGAATTAATAAAATCTTTTTGTAAAAAAATAGAACCGACTCCAAGAAATGGGTATGAAATGAAATAGTAAATTGCGCCTAAAAGTATAAAATAATTTCCTTCGCCAAACAACCTATAACACTACAATTAATCATAACTTTTGAAGTCGGCGCAAAATTAAATAAAATTTAATTAGTTTTTAAAGGTCTGTTTTTAGATCGGTAGCAACAAATGCTGTTGTCTCGAATGATCCATTTTCATGTTTCCTTTATTATTTTATCACTGTATACAATTGGTTTATTAATAGCATCTACATAGAACAGTGAACATTCCTTACAATGCGGTATTTATGTTTCTACGAAGTTAGAGTTTCCTTTGCAAATTTGGTATAACTTTGATAACTATCATACTTGGTGGCTTTTGGATTTGGCGATCAAAACATGCACGCAAGATGCATATTTTCATAATATATATTGTACGATGTATTGTTTCATAGTCTTGATTACTCTCTTAATATACCTTATCAAACTAATCATGATATCCTAAAGAAATTAAATATGTTTGCCAGAAAATTTTGCGATTTTTCTTTCACCAAGGACGTCGGATACCAGGATCTTCGCCAACTTTAGCAGCTTACGAAATCTTATTTGTTTTCTTGAATCAAAGTTGTTTTCGGCTGCGTTTTGCAGGTGACAATGTGAGATGTGTATATTGAATAGGATTTGATTTTTGTATTGAACAAAGTTATCAATTTTTATTTAATTTTGCGCCGACTTCAAAAGTTATGATTAATTGTAGTGTTATAGGTTGTTTGGCGAAGGAAATTATTTTATACTTTTAGGCGCAATTTACTATTTCATTTCATACCCATTTCTTGGAGTCGGTTCTATTTTTTTACAAAAAGATTTTATTTTTCTCTTTTCAGTGAAAATTTATTCATAAAGCAGAACATCAGAAGACGTTCGACAGCAGCTTCAGAAATCACAACTTCCAAGAAAAGTGACATAACTCAAAAAATGGTTTATGTCACTGAAAAATACATGAAATGCACCCAATGTGAACAAAAAAATTACATCTCCATCTAGAAAGTTATCCGCTCGAGAGAGAGTTGTGCCAGTTTTATTCTAGTCAAGTTATTTTTAAGTTGATTTTTCTCAAATGCTGCATTTTTAAGTTGTGTCACTTTTCTTGCCTTTATCGGATATGAGCAAAAAACTATCTGTTGAATGAATATACGTTAAGTTAAAAAGTCTTTAGAAATGTAAAGGACAGATACGCTGTATTAGTGACCAAAAATTCTGTTAGGCATATATATTGAACTTTACACTGAATACGTGTCACCCGCAGTGCTGGAAATTGCGCAGCCTAAAGTTCAAACAAAGAGCAAAATATGCATTGCAGTTGACGGACAGAAGTTTCAACATCGATACTTACATACTACTTTTACCAGTGTAGCTGCATGCGCTCAGCAGCTAGAGTGAGAACAGACTTTTGTGAGTATCCTGTAATTTTTTTATATCTTAATGAAATCATAATGAAACCTATTTTAGGCTAAGATCAATACAACAAAAAAGTATTAAAATTAAATCATCTCTTACGAAGTTAAAAGCTAACAAATTTCAACAACAACAACAATGAGAAATATGGTTTGTTTTGTGAACCTCTTTCTTTATGAAGTCGGTTTAAAACATCTATGCGTTAATCGATGTGACCGCTTACAATAACCATACTTTGAATTTTACATAGCATAAATGTCACCCGCTACGCTACAACATATACCCATACGCTACAACAAATGTCGTTTAATTGTGCACAAAATAGGAAATTGTGAACAAACAAATGCACGTTTTAGGCTTTCTGTTTTTAGCATAAATGTCTAAACAATCTTTTCGTAATAAATCGATGATGCTCTGCGATTTTATAATTCACTTTTTTCCCTTGTCTTGAACCGTTTCCGAGATAGGAACTCTAACTCCACTGTTTTCCACCAGCATGTGACCGCTTACAGTAACAGTACTTTGAACCACAGAGTATACGTGTCATCCGCTACGCTGCAAAGTGTTCAACGTAGCTCAAGTGTGCACAATGTAGGAAATTGCGAACAGACAACTGCATGTTTTAAGCGTTCTATTTTTAGCAATAATGTCTAAATTTTGTCTTTTTGTAGTAAATCGATGATGCTCTACAACTTTGTAATTAACTTTTCTCCCATCTTGAACCGTTTTTGAGATATGAGCGCTAATTCCGCTGTTTTTCACCAGATGGCGTTTTATTTTCTTTAGATTGCAAAAATATTACAATGGGATCTACATCAGACCAAGATCTTTACAACAAAACAAAAAGTATCAAGTAACCGTATTTTGAACTATATAGCGTATGTCTCACCAGCTACGCTACAACGTGTGCAATGTAGCTCAAGTGTGCATAGTATAAGAAATTGCGAACAAACAAATGCACGTTTTGAGCATTGTATTTTTAGCATCAAAACTATCTTTTGATGCTATCTTTTGATGCTTGATATCTTTTCATGTAAACTATCTTTTCATACTTAATCGATGATGCTCTGCAATTTTATAATTCACTTTCCCCCCTGTCTTGAACCGTTTCCGAAATAGGAAAGCTAGCATGAATGTCTAAACTATCTTTTTGTACTAAATCGATGCTACTTTTCAACTTTATAATTCACTTTTTCCTTTAGAACCGTTTTCGAGATAGGAAAACTAACTCCGCTGTTTTACACCAGGTGGCGCAGCGGTTAAACCTTGTGCTGTATGGACCACTTTGATATACTTACATACCATTTTTATCACTATAGCTGCAGCCGTTTAGCAGTTAAAAGAGTTGGGACTGATTTTTTTGGGCACCCTGTATTTTCTTTAGATCGTTAAGATATTACAATGGGACCTATTGCAGACCAAGACCTTTTCAACGAAACAAAAATTATCGAAATCGGAGCATCCGTTCAGAAGTTATGAGCTAACAAACATAAAAAAAACATACGGTTTGAATTGAGAACCTTCCTTCTTTTTTTGAAGTCGGTTAAAAATAGCTAAAAAGCATAAAAATTAATAAATTCCAAGAAATAAGGAAATTTTATTTATGCAACATATATTTAAAGTTGCTAAATATTTCTTTGTGTTGCCAATTTAAGGTGAAACGGAGTATAAGTGTAAGCCTGCAACTGTCGATATTACTTCTTCTCTCTGAACAATTTGACGCACTCAATGTCCTGGAGATATATTGCCTCTCCATCCCAGCAGAAGTGATAAACTGTTCTTAATGGCTGTGCTTCGATATTACTCTTTTTGTCACTTAGAGTGGAATGCGACACATAGATTTCATTATAAATATTATTTGTCTTGGTGTAAAGAATAGTTAATAGTTATCAAGTTATACACTGTAAAAAATAGGTTCTTAAAAATAAGTATATATTGTCTCAAAATAGTCCCGAAACAATATATACTTAAATTTGAAAACTCGTGTACTCATTTTTGAGTACATTGACATGTCAAAGCATGGGGATATTGGGATTCTTATTGGTCAACCCCATTTTTGATCATGTCATTATACTCAAAAATGAGCACATGGGTTTTCAAATTTAAGTATATGTTGTTTCGGGGCTATTTTGAGACAATATATACTTATTTTTAAGAATCTATTTTTTACAGTGTAGCTGAGATTTCTTTATATAGAAAAAATATTTTTTTTTCGCTATATCAGAAGTTATTCGTTATTTTCAATCCTTTGCAGGACAGTGCCTAATGGCATTGTACATATTCTATTAGAATTAAATACGTGAATTGAAAGTATATATTTTTGTGCTTCTAAAGGCTTATCTAATTAAAGTTATTGTCTACATAATAATTTTACTTCATGTACATACGTTATAGAGAATTTTTCTCTATATATTAAAAAAAAGTAACTGCCACTGGCGTCAATTTTTTTTGCCTGCGACAGCAACTTCTCGCGGAGGGCAGGGTTCTCCGCGTCATGAGATATATCAGTGTATTCCGACTGCTTTAAGGAAGGCATTTCAGCTGCTTAGAAATTTCTATCATTTTTATTAACTAAGTTATTAAGTAAAAACGCGGGTTTATGAAGGTACTCTATTTACCACCGGAGGGAAAAGTTTCTCTTATGACGTTTTTTTCTGTGTCTCTGACGTCACTTTCATCAGGAAAATTAAAATGTGATCAATGGTGTAAATAAGAAAAATTGAATAATTGGCATCTTTGAGATGCTCGAGAGAAGAAAAAAATATTTAGAATAGCGAAACATTTGAAAAGAACCGATATTTTAAAAATATTACGTAAGAAGTTAATAAAGATGAAAGGAAAATTAGTTTATATTTTTATTTTAGTTTATATTATGGTACAACTTCAGTATATCCCCACAGCTGAATTTGGCTATTTTTCTTTGGCGCCGTTTTGAACGATAACGATGTCGTTCTGGACTGTTTGCGATATAATATGGCAGCCAATATGTTGTTTATTTTGGATTTATGATTTTATGTTTTATAATTTAGATTATGATTTTATTATTTATGATTTTTAGATTTATGATTTAACCATAATCGCCAACAAAAATCGCCAAATATCGATGTGGGGATATACTGAAGTTGTTCCTTTATTTTAACGTTAGGCGAAAAAGATTTAGTAATGAATACCATGATTATGTTAAACAATTATTGGTATAGAGTTAGAGATTAAGCGCAGACATTTTTAAAATGGAATTTATGAGATAAAAATTTATATTAGTTTATATAAAGATTTAGTTTTTTAACTCAAAACATATTTAATAGGATAGATCTTTATTATAACCAATTTAGCGATTTTTAAAATTTAGAAATGAAGCTCGTACGTTTTTCGCCATGGAATTCATTTACGCAACCACAATAGCAATTTTAACTCTAGCCATGCCTTCCTATAGAGATAAATTATAAAATGATGCAATAATAATGGTAATAATAATAAAATCCGCAACCTATTTTTGTTTTTTAAGCATTGATATAAAACTTCGCAGAAAACAGAATTCAATACAACAGGACATTTTTTTTATATATATATAAAGGAATGCAGTAACTGATTGCTAAAATATTGTAGTTACAGCTAATACAGGACCTCATTGGCTGATTTTAAATTTTTCATTTATTTTGACGATAACTTAAATTATATATAGCAATTATGCATGTCAAGATTTTCGCAAGAAACGTCTAAGCTACTTCGGTGCCAAATTTAAAATTTCTCCAAGAGGTTAAACTGTACCATTGTTTTAGAACGACTTTTTTCAATTTAATTTTAAATATTTTTCAACTTAATTCACAAGGGAAAAAAAGAAGAAATTATTTTATTTGGTCTAAATGTACAAAATATCTCCAGGTAAAATATCCGTTTTTCGTTCTGTTCGTTATTAGAAAGAAAATGGCTGAAGTAGTTTTTCCTGTACCATTGATGTCTTTATAAATTAAATTAAATTAAATTAAATTATCCAGTACCATTAAAGTTCCTTCTCCACGCTCATTTTTTATTTTCTAAATTTAATATTACATAATATATATGTAAAAAAAAATCAAGGTGTAATCACAGTACATATCTAGAAGATGTAGCAACAAATATTCAGACCAAAATCAACACAAGTTCAGGAGATATCGCCAACAACTATTAAGATGTCAAGATCAATATATATCCAGTAGATATCGCCAACAATAATAATTAATCAGCAGATATCGCCAACAAGTATTCAGGGGCCATCATCAACACTTATTCAGAAAATATTGTCAACAAATATTCAAAAGCCATCCAATTTATGAATGGTGATGGTCTATCGCGAATACTTCAAACCGGCATTTCGTTTTTACAATACAATCAAGGATGAATTTTTCACTTATCAGTAGATTTCGAAAAATGTTTTTTTTTTTTTTTTTTTTTTTTTTTTCCACGATTTAACTTAGTATTGATATTACTTTAGTATATCCCTACAGCTGAATTTGGCGATTTTTCTTTGGCATCGTTTTGAACGATAACGATGTCGTTCTGGACTGTTTGCGATATAATATGGCAGCCTATATGTCGTTTATTTTGGATTTATGATTTTATGTTTTATAATTTATAATTTATGATTTAGATTATGATTGTATCATTTATGATTTAGCCATATTCGCCAACAAAAAATCGCCAAATATCGCTGTGGGGTTATACTAAAGTTGTTTCTGAGTATTTAATACAGTTTAAGAAATTAAATGGTAAAATTAGATATTGACAGGCATCTTGGCAAATTCATTGTGTAATACAATAAGTGGCGACAATGCAAAATCGCTATCTGAAAGAAATTGTCCTGTCGTACTACTACTACTAATGAAACTTTTAAAATAATTGCAATAATCGCATAAGATATTTATCTTTAACCTGACTAAATCATATTCTGGAAAAAATCTGATGTGGGCACCACATGACTTCCTTATACACTTTTAGAAATATACATAATGTTAAAAACATTGTCACTGGACCCGAAACAGTTGGCTAAAAATATTTTAAAAAAATGCATGCATACGTAAAAATAAAAAATAAAAATAAAAATAAAATTGTGCCTTGAGGGGACTCATGTCAAAGTTGTGCCTTGGGGGGACTCATTTCAAAGTTGTGCCTTGGGGGGGGGGACTCATGTCAAAGTTGTACCTTGGGGGGGACATGTCAAAGTTGTGCCTTGGGGGGGACTCATGTCAAAGTTGTGCCTTGGGGGGAACTCATGTCAAAGTTGTGCCTTGGGGAGGGGACTCATGTCAAAGTTGTGCCTTGGAGGGGACTCATGTCAAAGTTGTGCCTTGGGGGGACTCATATCAAAGTTGTACCTTGGGGGGGACTCATGTCAAAGTTGTGCCTTGGGGGACTCATGTCAAAGTTGGGCCTGGGGGGGGGACTCATGTCAAAGTTGGGCCTTGGGGGGACTCATGTCAAAGTTGTGCCTTGGGGGGGACTCATGTTATAGTTGTGCCTTGGGGGGACTCATGTCAAAGTTGGGCCTTGGGGGAGACTCGTGTCAAAGTTGTGCCTCGGGGGGGACTCATGTTAGAGTTGTGCCTTGGGGGACTCATGTCAATGTCATTTTGAAAAGATTTTGTGCAAATCCTGGCAAAAGCAGGATTTAGTTTAGGACGGAGGGCTATTAGTTTTTTTTTCTTCCCAATTATAACATCGCTTTCAAATTATTCAATTATATTTTCGATAAATTTTAGATTTCGATAAATTGCAAGATTTGTCCAAACCGTTTTTGAGTTATTACCGTTTTTTGATACATTCTGGCCATAATGAACCTAATTTTCCTAAACAGACACGTATAAATTGGCAACATTCAGCGATCATTCGTTTTCGAGCAATGTGAAATGCAAAATCCATTTCGCAAATCGGGATTACTATACTTCCTTATACTTTGTATAAGGAAGTAAAAATGCACTTTAAAAAGTTGCATCTTTAGTGTTAGAAGTACCATTTTAAACCTTGCTGTACGCTGGAAATAAATGCAGATTATTACATATTGTCTTAAATTAACTACAAAAATTCAATAGTGAAAAAATATAGGCATTAGAAAAAATAAGTTCATAATTTCTTTAATCAAGCAATAACACCCAAAAAATTCATCGTCAAACAGTGACAAAAATTTAACAAGTCGATCATATACTAAAGTTGTAACGCTAAATGATTTAGATGTCAAGAATTTCTCTTTGTTCTAAATAATTAGTGCTATGCTATGGTTGTTTATTTTATGTTCTCTCTCAAAATAATGGCAAATTGTTATTAAATTGTCGAACATTATAACAGATTTTTGACATATTATAAACTATATAATATTAAATATTGTGTATTTCAATGCGATACCAAATGTGGTGGATTTCTATAATATAGTTCAACTCTCTTGTGTTATGTATTATTAATATTCCAATTCAATGAAAGGCAAAGTTGCGAATAGTCGGGTAGAATCCCGCAGGGATTAATGAGCGAAGCGAGTCGGGGAGAGGCGAAGCCTTCCTTAGGGGTTGGTGAGCGGAGCGAGCAGGGGGCAGAGCCCCCTAGCATGCTAAAAAAAAATCTTGAACGTGGTTTTCTTGCTTTAATTAAAGATTTCAATTAAAAATATGATGGCATGAAAGTTTCAAACAAAATAAATATTTAAATGTAATGATAACACCAAACGAATAAATATATAAAGCTTTAAATTTGTCTGTAATTAAGCATCTCTTGAGCAAAATGTTTGGTTATGAAACATTAAACGCATTATAATTTATTTTGATGAATGCAGTTCAATAGACTCGTTTAATGATAATACGACAACCAACAATTGATTAAACGTAAATTTAAATAACTCCTACAGTTTTATTTGGAAATGAGTGCAAAACTATTGCACCCATAATATATTTATTGTACTTATATGCATTATTTTGCATTGCATGAAAAATTATTTCTACAGTGGCAAAAGAAAGTATACTGCTTCTATTATGAAAAAAATTATACACTGAGCAAAAATTCTGTGACTGATATGCAGAAACTAAATTGCAGCTCTAGTAAAAATACTTCCATGTCATCCTTATAATTCTAGTCCCCTTTGAAAGCGAGTACTAGAAACCCCTATTAGAATTCTAGAGCGTTTTCTTATATTATCGAGGTCAAACTTATTTCAAAATGTCTGCAAATAAATGCGAACACAAGAGGCAAATGTTAACAACTATAATTCGAGTTTATGATCCAATTCTAGGAAATCAAGCGAGAATTTCTCCCAATACGAAGGATTCACATTATTCATAATATTGTTTCACCATCTAGAAGTGTATAGATTGTAAATTCTCCATCATTTTGTCTATTGAGGTTATTGGCTTACCTTATACGCATAGTTCGGAAATCTATATTTATAGTTTGGAGAACCAGAAAATGACTACTTATTCGTTCTATATGAAGGTGGTATTTTTTTTTTTTTCAGTGTATTTATTTATTTATTTAGTTAGTTTAAGCACAAGAAAATGATTTATAATTCACAATTATGTAGGATCTGTTAAGGAGTTACAGTCGGTAACAAAAGTGTCAGAACACTAGCAAAAATGCCTATGTAAAAAAAAGTACACTTGATACGGTTTTGTTAAATAAATCCTTATCTAATCACGTTCTTAGACTGACTAAGAACAGGATTCAACGAGGATTTATTTAACAAAACCGTATGAAGTGTACTTTTTTTTACATAGGAATTTTTACTATTGTTCGGACACTTTTGTTACCGACTGTACATGGGTTTCGAAGGACAAAAAAAAAAAAAAAAAAAAAAAAAAAAAAAAAACACACACACACACACACACATATATATATATATATTAATTCTTTTCTATTTTTATTTTATTTTCTTTCTTTCATTCTTTTTCCTTTTTTTTTTTTTTTTTTTTTTTTTTTTTTTTTTTCTCTCTTTAAATAAAATAAATAAATTTTTTTAATCAAAATTTCGAGCACATAAAAAAGCAACATTTAAACAACATTTTACAAAATTTTTATTAAAAATATTTGCAAAATTCAGTCATTGGGCCCTAGTTTCCGGAGACCTTTCAGAAAAGCAGTGGACAGAATTTATCAAAAACTAATGGACCGATCTTATTAAAAATTTGTACACGTCTTCAAAAAAGAATTGAATAGTGCTTGGACAAGAATTTTTCTTTTTCTTTCTTTCTTTCTTTTTTTTTTTTCTTTTTTTTTTTTTTTTTTTTTTCGATTACAACGAATATTACGAGGCTATACGTGGAGTAAAAAGTACCAAAAATTGTACTAATTTTGCATAAAACATTGCCAAAAATTTAAAATTAATTTTTTTTAAATCCTTCGTCCCACCACTAGTCAATTTTATTTTGAATAACTGCGCAAAATTTGAAAAAGATCTGTGCATTAGTCTTTAAAAATCATATCCACCGCTTTTCTGAAGGGTGTTCGGAAGTCTGCACTCACTGCCTGAATTTTCAAAATTTCTATGAAAATTTTACAAAATATTGTTTAAATGTTGTTCTTTTATTAGCTAAAAATTTTTAATAAAAACGTTGATATTTAATAAAAATTTTGTATAAAATATCCCAGGTAGAGATTGTCGGCCCATCTATTCGGAGCTTTCCATGGTTTTCTCCGAAACTTGCGTGAATATGGAAAAACCCTTAAGGAGAACAACCCACTTAGGCTTAGGATCCTTGTGTAGTCAATGGGTTTTAACATCTGCATAACTAGGCCACAAAAGCTTCGCAGTTACATAATCTATGAGTGAAAACTTCACTGAGTCATAATTCTAATCTCAACCAGTATGAGAAAAGGGGCTGAAGTTGACTGAGTCAGCAGTACAGGTACGTAACGCGTACAAGCTATTGGCAACGAGGTGAGAGTCATCCGTATGGATGGTGCGGAGACACGGCCTTGTGATTTTGATCTTCCACGGAAAGGTCCCCTTTTTATCATCACATTCTCACAAAATCAAGCACTTAAAAAAAAAAAAAACTATTAAAGAGGACCAGGTGACACCAATCCCTTGGACGCTTCGTATCAAGAAAGGCATAACCCTTCAAGTACTGACGCCAGTCAGCACTTTTTAACTGTCGGTGTTCCAACAGGAATCAAACTCGCACAACTAGTCCAATACGGAAACCAGAAAAAAAATTAAATAAATAAATAAATAAATAAAAATAAAATAAAATCAGAAAAAACTGTTAAGAATGTCTCGAGATTATCCCGATTATCTGATAATTGAAGTGAACTCCCGTTCCGGTCTGGTCGAAGACCGTCGTGTACACTAATGAAAACTGCATAGAGAAAAATTCTGTGACTTACATCTAGAAACTAAATTGTCGCTCTAGTACAAACAGTTCCATGTCATCCTTATAAATTCTAGTCCCCTTTGAAAGTGAGTTCTGGAAACCCCTATTCGATTTCTAGAATGCTTGCCTATGGTATCCAGGTTAAACTTATTTAAAAAATCTCCGCAAATAAATACAAACACAAGAGGCGAGTTTTAGCAACTATTATTCTAGTTTATAACTCATTTTTAAGAAATCAAGCGAGAATTTCTTGCAATACAAAGCATCCATAATATTCATAATATTATTTCACCATCTAGAAATGTATAGACTAGAAACTCTCGATCATTTCGTCTATTCAGTTTATTGACTTACCTTATACGCATAGTTCGAAAATCTATATTTCTGTTTCAGCGGTTCAGAAAATGACTGCTTATTCGTTCTAGATGAAAGCAGTATGTATATATATACATAATTTTTATTTTTTCCTCGGCGTGGTGCGTGTAAAATCCATCATCGCTGCAAATTCCCACATGTTCCCAAATTAATGCCTCTGATGGTTACCGAAACGAGGAAGCCAAACACTCCATACAGTATCAAAATTGTTATGTCATGTTTCTGGACCATCCCTAGAGGTGAATCCTCGATCGTCGTCAATCGCCCAATGTGAAGCTTCACCTTACTCCACTCGCTTTCTTTTCGGCCGTCTAAATTTGGGAGAGTACTGAGCTGTGTCCATTCGTTGTAGACAGAGGGCTGTCCACTTCTGGCTGCGATTATCTTTTATTGTACCAGTAATAGACACTCGTAGAAATGTTATATATTAATACAAAATTAAAAATTTTAGCAAAATAAATAAATTTTGCATACTTGTTTTAGTCATATGAAAGAAACAGTTAGAAAAATTAATTGAATATAAGTAGAGGCAAAGCAAACAAAATTGCATTTCTTTATTCATAATTGGAAGAAATAATCTAGTGTGGCACTCACACGACTTTCTCTTACCCTGCATTTCAATACTATAAAGTCAGATTATAGATTAAAGGTAACATAACATCTACTACATACAAACCTTCGTTAAAAAGAATACTATGTTTAGGAATAGTTTTATTTGACAAATTATTCTATATGAGGAGAGGGGTACTGCCCCTCAACCCACCGTTTCACTATAGTACCTGCATTTATATGGAATTCAGTGTTGTAATTCAATTTAAAAGTGTAATCCAAATTTTTTAGACAACTTTCACCCATAGCATTCCTTGATACTTACTAATCTTGATCAAATTGTTCAAGTGGCAAACTCGCATGAACTTCAAAATACAAATTTGAATTTCCTGCAAGTATTGGTTATTAAGGTATGCCGATAACATACTTACATAGAGATGAACCGCTAAAAACAGGACTTTCTTATTCACGGAACCTCAAAACGCGATTTTATGCAAAAAGCATAGCTGAAAATTGAATATCAATTGAATTTTCATTCCTGAGCAGTTTTCGTCGGCGTGGTAAAATGTAGAAAGCCCCTTCATCAATTCATTTAGTAAAAAATGAATGTTTTCGCTTAATTATTGGCAGCATGTTGTCTATAATGTATGTAGAAACCACATTGTGTACTTTAATACAGTAAGTACTATGTTAATAACACAAAGCACAACTTGAAATGCAATTCCAAAAATTTCTTAGTATAATCTCCTATATTCTATTTTTTTTGGATAGCCCTGTAAAAGAGCGGTGAATCATTTGCATACACTATTCTACAGAAACATGCATGTAAAAATATATGTTTATTTCGTTTAGTACACAGGTGTTAAATTGTGCCTACTAAAATTTCCCCCATAGTCGTAATATATTTGAATTCTCTTGGATGTCCCTTTACACGAGCTATTTGCCTGATCTCAACGATAAGTTTAGTGTAGCAACGGTACGTTTAGTGATAAAAATTTAGAACACTGAGTTAAGATTTTATGTTACTATTTGTTCTTGAGAAATACTGATAACAGACACACACACACACAGCCAACCTATAAAAATCTCATTTTCGAATTCAGGGTCTCTCAAAACGTGTAAACATAACAAAATATAACAAAAACCCAAAAACGAAATTTTGTTCCAAAAATAATACTTTCTCTACCACTGTCTCTATGGGTAAGATAAAGTTTAAAAAAAAAAAAAAAAAACAGAAAGTTCAATAACTTTTAGTTAATCTAATCGTATTCTAAAACTGATAGTTGGAAATATTTGTAGTTCGAGACATTAATGTTACAGAAGTTTAAAATCAACCTTGAATCCTGATCGAACCGATACAAGAATTAGAAAGTGTGTTTTCAGAGTTAAAAGTAAAAATATCCATTACTGGTGCTCTTATCTTATTTTACATTTGTCTTTTATTGTAAAAAAAAAAAAAAAAAAAAAAAAAATGCTTCATATTGGAAAAAAGTATAGTAATTAACATCTTTCTTCAATATAGTTGTTTGAAAAGTGTTAGTATTTCTTTTGACTATAGATTATTCTGTTATTCTGTATTGTTATTATTCTATATTTATCTAAGAAAATATTGTTTCGAAGTCTGACAATCACACAAATAAATTTTACAATATTTGCCATGCAAGATCTATGAATCTATATTAATATTCTTTTTTTTTCTTTTTGATGTAATATTTAAACAGACAATTTTGGAAATAGCACTGTTGACTAGCACAAATTTCCCAAATAATTTTCATAATTTTTTATTTCAAACAGTTTTCAGCTGAAAAATAATATAATTGCAAATTATTAAAAAAAAAAAAAAGAAAGAAAGAAAAGGAAAGAAAATAAAAGAAAATCAGTGAATACAAGGATTGTTTGAGGTTAATAATATTTCAGACGTTACATACAGTCGGTAACAAAAGTCTCCGAACACTAGCAAAAATTCCTGTATAAAAAAAGTACACTTAATACAGTTTTGTTAAATAAATCCTTGTCGAATCCTGTTCTTAGTCAGTGTAGAAACAGGATTCAACAAGAATTTGTTTAACAAAACTGTATTAAATATACTTTTTTTACATAGGAATTTTTGCTAGCGTTCGGAGACTTTTGTTACCGACTGTATCAACAGTGGACTCAGTCTGTTTCGACTTTTTTTTAAAAGTCATTACGTTTTTTCTAATAGATGACGATAACTGTTTTGAAATGCAACTAACTTCGTTTAAAACTCCAATGTCATTATTGAACTTCAAATCAGACACTTCAAACTTTAGGGAAAAAAGTGCGCAATTTCGTTAGCAATTGTTTGTTTGGTGTCGATTTCAAAATGGAAAATTAAAAGGAACATTTGCACCATATTTTGTTGTATTACTTGCGAAAAGGGGAAAAACGTTATTCAAGCTCACAAATGTTATGTGATGTACATGGGGAAGATGCCTTAAAAGTACGGCAGTGTCAGAATTGATTTGCTAAATTTCCCTCTGGCGATTTTGATGTTAAAGATGCAGCACGTTCAGGAAGGCTAATCAAAGTTGATGACAACAAAACAAAGGCATTGATTGAATTCAATCGACATTTAACGACAAGAGAGATTGCAGAGAATCTTAAAATCTTTAAAATCGAGTGTTGAATACCATTGAAAACAACTTGGATATGTTACGAAGCTCGATATTTCGGTACCATATGAGCTCAAAGAAATCTATCTCACTAAGCATGTTGCCATCTGCGATTCAATCTTGAAACGTGAAGAAAACGACACTTTTTTTAAATGTATGATAACAGGCGATGAAAAATAAATTGTCTATAACAACGTCGAAAGAGAAAGATCGTGGTGCAAGTGTGATGAACCTGCCTAAAGCACTTCAAAAGCAGATGTTCATAAAAAAAAAAGTTATGCTGTCAGTCTGGTGATATTTCAAAGTTATTGTGTATTTTAAAATGCTTCCACCAAATCATTCATTCTGACGTGTACAGTCATAAAATGAGTAAATCAAATAATGCAGTCAAGCAGAAGCGTCTAGAACTGACGAATCGCAAAGGTGGTGTGTTTCACCATGATAACGCTAGACCACATACAAGTTTGGTCACTCGTCAAAAATTGTTGCAGCTTGGATGGGATGTGTTACACATCCACCATATTTATCAGACTTGGCATCATCAGACTACCATTTGTTTCGTTATTTGCAAAACGTTCTGAATGGTAGAACCTTCACTGCTGATGAGGATATCAAATTGTTTTTGGAACAGGTTTTTGATGAAAAAGATAAAAGCTTTTTTGAGTCCGGAATCTTGAAATTGCTTGAAAGGTGGCAAAAAGTGATCGAACAAAAAGGAAAACATATTGTTTAAAAAATTTTGTTTCCCATGAAATATTTCCCTTTCATTTAGGCAAAAAAAAAAAAAGGCAATTACTTTTTGGTCAACCCAATATTTACCTGAAACTTAGCTTGAAATTTTTAAATTCATGATATCTATGTTATGTTGAAAATTATTTTTGCGTAGGACGTAAAATATTGCATTCAGTCAAAAAGAACTTACCGTCAGAGCTGTTGTCCCTCATGCTTTTTAAACTGCTTTTCATAGATCCTAAAAATGAAGATCGATCTCCCATTAAGGACTGACTGCCATCACTGCTGCCGCTACTTCGTTGGCTTCTATTGCGGTTTCCAAAACGCACTATAATAAAAATAAATAAATAAATAATAAAATAAAAAATAAACGCGTTAAGATATTTAAAATAATGCAAAATGTTTTAATTGTATATTAAAATAATAATTCACAGACTTCATCGTTCATTTGTACAGTTAATCAAAAAGTAAAATGTATTTAAAGAATAAAATGTAATATCCGATGTACAGTCGGTAACAAAAGTGTCCGAAAAATTCCTACGTGAAAAAAGTACACTTCATACGGTTTTGTTAAATAATTGTCAAATCCTGTTCTTACACTAATTAAGAACAGGATTCGATAAGGATTTATTTAACAAAACCGTATGAAGTGTACTTTTTTTACATAGGAATTTTTGCTAGTGTTCGGACACTTTTGTTACCGACTGTAGCTAAATATGAGGTGGAATTATTCCGAATATTTTGTATTTTATTTTATTTATTTTAATTGAGTTTCTATTTACCACTCTTTAACACAAGTATTTTAGTTCAAGCAAAACATATTTACATATTTGGCTCGAACTGAAACATCACTATTATAATTTAAATGCTAATATAGAGTTTTTGTTTAGTTTTTTTTTTTTTTTTTTTTTTTTTTTTTCCATCTTGTCGTTAGTTTGAATGACAATAAAAATCTATCAACTAATGTTTTTATTTATTTATTTTATATCTACTATATACTTTTATTTTTGAAACAATATTTATATTCTAAATATTTATTTCCTTCTACCACATGCACTCGTCTGTATCCTTTACGGAAAATTCCGCAAGATTTTAATGTTCTGTTCTGTCATTCAATAAATAATTATTTACAAATGTTTAACTTAAAGGAAATTTCTTATCCTTAAGAATCAAACACCACATAATTCCTTATTTCATATACATGATATTAAACAGTTCCTTTGCTTAATTACGTATTTATAAGTCTTTGTTTCAGTTAAATAAAAAAATTTACTTTCAATTTCATAAAGTAATCATAGTTAAGTTTTTATTTCCTACTTCCTGTATATGAATTTGTATGACATCTTTTTTCTTTGCAAACTACTAATTCTGTTAAAATTTAAATGTTGAATGTGATATATTGACGATAACTTGGCCTTTTGAGAAAGTCGAACTGATGCTTACTGCAAGCCTTAAAAACCTAAATAGTCTTTCAAAAGGGCAAAATTGTAATGTTGTTTTCGATGTACAGTTTTTGCAACATACTGTAATAATACTTATTTCAACTTGAGATTAAAAATATAACTATGCACCTGAAGATAGACCTTACGAATATTATTTGTGACCTTCATACTTCAAAAACAAGATAAAAATCCATAATTATATAATTTTCAATTATAAATGTATATAAATGAGGCGAAAACATCATCTTGGTGCACGGATATATACATCAGCGGAGGTCAAAGGGAAGGAAAATTTTGTTTATATGTAATAATAATAAGCATTTTTAAATTACACTGCTCTACAAAAAAAAAAAAAAAAAAAAAAAAAAAATCGAGATCTGATATTATTCTTGCTGATTCTTATGTAAAATGACCTCCTGAATCCGAATATGACTCCCATTTTGCTCAGTCACCCACCGTTTTCTAGATACAGCACCCCCTCCCTCAATTTCTTTCCCTGTTCGATAATTTTATGACCATGAATTTGATTTATAGAATGAAAAATAATTAATTTAACACCTAAAAACAAAAATATATGAAGTTCGAAAAATAACATTAATAAAAGATAAAAAAAGAATATATATATAAAGTATGTAATGCATAATTTCAGTGGCAAATCCCCCCCCCCCAAAAAAAAAAAAAATGTCGCAAATGTCCATGTTTTAGAATTTTCCAACTCTGTAGCCCCTCAGAAGATATTTAACGGTTAAAATAATTCTTCCCCCTCCTAAAAATCAAATTTATAGCCATAAAATCACCGAAAAGTGATAAAAATAGGGATCCATTCCTAAGAAAAGGTGGGTGATAGGGCAAAATGGGCGTCATATTCGGATTCAGGAGGTCATTTTACATAAGAATATGCTGAAATGGTGTCAGAGGCAATTTTCATGCCAAGCAGTGTTATTTCTAATAAATTAAAAAATTCAATAAATTTACATTTCTCGAAGTTTCATTCACTAAATAGGACTTTTTCCCCGAACAAATATGTAGTAGCTTTTCCCGCGCAGAACATCTGCGTGAAAGTACCTACATACCTTATACCTAATATGATTTTCAGAAAAATCTCAAATAAAATCACTGGAAATTTTCAGTTTTTTTTTTTTTCTCTTTTTTTTAATAAAAGAGATTTAAATCTTTGACATTTGCATCATAATTTCAATTTTAGAAAATAATCTTTTCCGCTGCTCAGTTACAAAATCTTAGAATTAAATTAAAATATTATTATATTAAAATCAATTATTATTTTCTAAAATTTAATAGAATTAAACTACCATATCACCATACACAACAGAAATTCCATAGTTAATAAAGGTATCTACAATATCAATGAATAAAAGGAAATAACGTTCATTGTAATTCTAATGAATGAA
The DNA here is from genome assembly GCA_963930645.1 of Salticus scenicus. Taxonomy (NCBI): domain Eukaryota; kingdom Metazoa; phylum Arthropoda; class Arachnida; order Araneae; family Salticidae; genus Salticus; species Salticus scenicus. The sequence continues at coordinate 274,420,358 of OZ005657.1, forward strand.
AAATCTTAAAAAAAAACATAAATTGTGCGCTACCATACTGCGGAATAGCCACCATTAAATGTCAAGCAACTGGTTTTAAATTCTTCAAAGTATATTTCTAAATATGAAGTTAAACATATGTTTCAACATAAAAAGTTAATATTTTTTCAATTTCTTTAAGAAAATGTGCTTTTCAAGTGCATTAGATTAAACTGTTGCAGTGCAAAACGCTACTTTTCAGAGCGCTTATAAGCAGACGAATACATGCTTTGTGTCTGGGATAACCAATCAGAAAACTCCTTATGTCTCTATCATATCGTTTCAACAAAATTTAATCATAAATTGTCCATGTTAGAGAAATATTACACAGAAAATGATCCTCAATTTTCAAATTACCATAAACCAGAAAATTCAATAGACTTTTTTTTTTTTTTTTTTTTTTTTAATGGTATCGTTTGCTGTAGTTAAAATTATTTCCAAAAATGTGAATACTTTTGTTCTAGATAAATTCTTAATGGTTTTAGTACGCGTTTTCGTTATTGATTTCTTTTGATACCCTTTGTTGATTTTCAATCTAATAATTTAAGGGATCCCATCTTACCTTTGTGCTTTAAACGAGAAAAAGATTTAAAGCGTTTATTTATTTATTTATTTATTCTGTTTTTTAATATGTTAAAAAAACTACTATTTAACTGTAATTCCTTTCCACTACATTCATTTCTATTTTTTTTTTTTTTTCTTTCTTTTCTTTTTTTTCCCCCACAAAATTAGAGTAACTTTTCTTGAAAAATTAATATGTACATTATACTAGTAAAACTATTCAATATCGCTCAAAACAAAATAATGTGTTTTAAATCAAGTATTTCCTAAATTGCTTATTGCCAAAAAAAAATTTTTATTCATAATTTCGCTTTCAAAAGGCATGAAAATATATGTATACTATATACATTTAATATATGTATACTATATACATTTATACTATTAACATATGTATACTACAGTCGGTAATAAAAGTCTCCGAACACTAGCAAAACTTTCTATGTAAAAAAAGTACACTTAATTCAGTTTTATTAAATAAATCCTTGTCGAATCCTGTTTTTAGACTGAAGAGCAGGATTCGACAAGGATTTATTTAACAAAACTGTATTAAGTGTATCTTTTTTACATAGGAATTTTTGCTAGTGTTCGGAGTCTTTTGTTACCGACTGTACTCTGTAGATTGTAAAGAATGTTCAATAACAAATGATTTTTCTTTTAAAATGTAAGGTAAAAGCACCAGCAGTGGACACTTTTAAATTTAAACTCGGGAAAATAAGGTTCCTCATCCTTCTGAAGGTTCGAGCAATGTTCAGAAAGGAAGTTATAGTCCTCTTATATTAAAGTCTATAACTGCAAATAATTCCGGCCATCTGTTTTAAAATAAAGTTAGTTTAACTAAAAAATATGCACTTTTTGTGATTTTACCGTTTTTTTTCTTATCGATTTGAATAAGGAAATAAAATTTTATTTGCTTTACCCCTGCTTATTTTTAACTGATTTTTCCTACCTTTTGCTTTCATATGACTAAAATAAGTATGCAGAATTAATTTATTTTGCTACTTTTTAAATCATCTATTAACATATAATATTTTTATGGGTGTACACTACTGATACCAAAAAATGTCACAATGACCAGTAGGGGACAGTCTTGTCCCCTACTGGTTCATTTGACTTTTAAAGTCAGATCTAGTAGTGGACACAGCTCTATAATCTCCCAAATTTAGAGTTGAGTTCAGTGTCGCACTAAAGCTACGCATTGATCAGTTGGCGTGGTTCTGCGACTCACTCCTGGGGGGGGGGGGGGGTAAGGAGACATACCATCACAATTTTGATCTTCTGCGGAGAGGATGGCTCCCATGCTTTCCCAAATTTAGAAAGCGGAACAAAATGGGAATTCATTTGAATCAGGAGATAATCTCGAAATATTTTAAGTTTTTTTATTTGCGATTTTTTTTTCTGGGTTCTATATTGAACTAGTTGGTAAAGTTTGATTCCCATTGAAACATCTACATTGAAATAGCATAACTGCGGACAATATTTAGAATGTTGAGTTGGACGTCTGCACAGGTCGAAATTTTGAGGCCCGGTTTCGACCCGTGCCGTACGAAAGCTTTGCTTTTCCGGCCCGGTATAAAATCTAAGATGTCACCTCGGGCCCGGCCCGTCCCGTCCCATTTATTTTTTTACAAGTTTAAGACACAGTCGGGATAAAAAACAATAAAATCAGACCTGACTCGTCCTGCCCCGATTAAAAAAAAAAGAAAAAAAACAAATAAATAACATAAAATAACATAAAAAAGCATGCTTTCTTACGAAAACCTTTTTTAATGTGTGTATTTCAGATTGTTTTATATAGCCAAGCAATAGAATGTTCTTTAACAAAACTATTGATCTTTTGCAAGACAATTATATATAAACAGAAATTCATTATTACACGCGTACAGAAGGCACAAAGGCAGACAGAAAGTCAAATGGACCTTATCCGCTTTACGTAATAAACAAACCCCTGACGCAGGAAAAAATTCAGGATTATAATGTTTACATTTATGCTTTATGGTAGGGTGACCAGATTTTTTTAATGCAAAATAAGGACAAATTGTGCGATGTCCTCATTTCCATGAGAAAAAATGAGAAAAGTTTTCTTTGAAAATGAGGACATTTCTGAGGACGTAAAATTTCATAAAATGTAGCACAAAATTAGCTTATATTAAACCCACTTGATGCCATTAATCATCCCTATAATAAATTTATACTACTTATGAACTTATACGATAAACATTATAAAAAATTATTTATATAAGCGTTACTAAATTTACAATAAACATTATCATAAGCGTGTGCACATTATACTTCTCTTAGTATAATATAATGGCATGCTGTTAAAGTATTAATATATGATATGTGGTTGATACGAAAGTATCAAACTATTTTATATCTGCTTCTATAAATACTTTCAGAAACTGTTTTAATACAATTTTTACTGTTGTATAGACCAAGATTTTAGTGTAAACGAAATCATAACTACTTCAAATGGAAGTGATCCAATAAATAACATTTTAAAAGGAACTGAACAATGTCAAAAACTGACTAGGCTAGGAATAGGAATTGTACTCTAGTCTGACGGCATAAAACATTTATATTCTACAAACTCAGCTATAACGTGGACCTTCGAGTAGCACTATTTACTCACTTGAGATCAAAAAATCGTGAGATGTCAAGAAGGTAATCTGCGTTTAGCTCTTATACCTGACTTATTCAGTTTTCAATCTTGCTATAAAATGTTTTTCATTTAAAATGTTATTTAAATTTAGTTAGTTTTAAAATCTAATTAGTATTAAAATAACTTCCAACTTCATGTTAAATTTTTAAATATCCCACCCACCCCTTTGTTTTTGTTTACTTTTATGCAATTTCAGCTTATTTTATTTATTTATTTATTTATTTTTTAATCTTTATATTTTAAAGTATATTGTCGCAAAGGCTAAAATCTCCCAATAGAAAAATACATTCTGTGTAATAGGATTGGAGATGATTTAAAAATGAATGGAATGAATCAAGGAATCGTGATTTTTTTACATTGTGTTCAGTTGTTAAATCAGTATTGAAAACTAATAAGGTCAGCTGCATCTCTAATGTTGAAATTTTAAGTAAAGAAGGAAATTACTGAAAAATGAGGACAAATGAGAACAAACGTCCAAAGGTGATGATAAATGAGGATATGAGAACTTTTGAAAGAAACTGAGGACAAAACTTGAAAAATGAGGACATCTGGTCACCCTACTTTATGGGGAAATGTTTGCATTGTGTAGAGAAATATTTATATCTAGAGGGAAATTCATAGGGAAATCGAGAATCAGAAGTCACATGTTGGGTGTGATTTAGCCTCGAACCCAAGAAAACAGATATTGCCCATTGAAAATATTAGCATTCATCACACAATATTGGAAGGTATTAAAAATGGTTAACACTACTGAAAATGCACTTTCAACCATTTCCACTTATATACCGTAATATATTCGAATCCTTTTATCTGATTCGGTAAACAAAATTTTAATGGTAATCTAACCATTTTCAATAGAAAAGATGCTTTTGCACACAAAAAAATGATGCTTATTACATCCTGTACAGTGGAAAGTAGAGGAAAAGTTAAAGCGGAAGGATTTTTATTACCTTCATACGACCTAGATTCTACAGACACTATGACACACAGCCTCATAGGCAGTAACATATCTTATTTCTTTTGTTTGTATATGTGCGCAAACTAGTAGTGACATTCATGCTATTTTGAATAGGAAACCATCTAATATTAATTTAAATAAAATATGTCAATTTTGAGACATGCTAAAAATATTTGCGGAAAATCAGACCGCGAAGAGACAGACTGATAGACAATTAAGTTGAAGTTATAAACATTTTTTAACAAAATAAAATTTTATGTGACATACTAGCCTATAATATTGTGTAAAATAAGTGATTGAAGAAATATTTCATCATTTTCTTCCTTCGTTAATTAACGAGGAAAATAGAAAAAAATCCGGTCCGTTCACCCAGACACTGTCCGGCCCGAACATCCACAAAAAAAATTGATCCCGACCCCGGCCAGATCCTGGGCCCTGTAGGCCTCTAGGTTGTGAATGAGTGGATTTTATGTCGCACTAGTGCTACACTATGGGCAATTAACGACGGTCTGGAACTCACCCCTAAGGATAGTCCGAAGACATTTGGTGACCCAATTGGTTTCATTTGGATAGAAACAGGGAGTGCATTGGAATTTAGAGGGTTATATCCCTCTTGTATTGTTTAACGTAGGTTCCCAGTGATTCGCGTGACCGTGTTGTCGTTAATTAGTTATTCTACATCAAGTTATTAATTTCGCATGAAAAACGTCCTGATGCAAAAAGGGGAGCCAATCCCTCCGTATAGGATCTAAATGTGACGGTTTGTCACCGGAGAAAACTTACGGAGGAGTCCCTAATCAACGCTAGTAGACAACTGCCTAACCTTAGCGCAACGTCAAACTCCCGCTGAGATTGGAATTATGAACACCCTAAGATATTTTAACCCATAGTTTCAGTAATTACGATCGCTTCACGATTTTGAATAATAAATGCGCGAATACTAAAGCGACCAAATTTCCTAGTGGCAAAAGTGTGGACAAATTGTGTGATGTCTGCAATTTCAGAAAAAGAGATGGGACAAAAGTTTGTCGTAAAAATATTTCACATAAAAAGAAAACAATATTTTAGAGTTTTTAAAACGTTTTATTTTACGAATGCTGAAAAAATTTATATAAAAATCTTTCAATTAAATTTAAGTAATATCATAGACAGCTGTAGTTTTTATAGTACAAATTATGAATACAGGACAAATTATGATACAGGATTAATATATCAAATCTGCATAAGAACAACTAAGTAGATAATTTAAAGTAAAGAAAGATATTTAAAATGAAAAGCTCATAGATTTCGTCAGTAATATAATAATAAAAAAAAAAATAAAAAAAATATTTATAATTTTAATTTCTTTAAAGAAATGTGAAAAAAATGAGGAGAATTGGGGACAAATTTTTCTGAATGTGGTCCAAGTTGCGGTATCCTGGTCATGGTCGGTAGAGTGCTATTTAGAACTCGTTATTGGAAGATTGCGAGTTCTATATTCGAGCCGGCTGAAGACCGGCTGACACTATATTGCTTGCTGGGGCACGTAAAATGCATCCTAGTCGCAATATCCTTCATATTCTCACCCAAATTATACCTCTGGAAGTCGCCGAAGCAGGGAAGCCATTCCCTGCGTGGAGAAAACTGTGATGGCATGCCTTCTTATGGTGATTCTCAGGTTCTTCTTATGGTGATTCCCAGACCGTCACCAATTACTCGTAGTATAGCACTAGTGCGACGTAAAACTCACTCAACTTTCAACCCTAAATGTGATCCCCAACGGGCATTTATGTTTATTAGGATAAACTGCTAAAACAGGTCTATCCCCAAGCCATGGGGACGTTTGATCACCTTAATTTTAAAGCAAAAATTTAAAGGGGTCCACTACTGGGTTTTAATGTGTCCACTACTGGGTCATTTTAAGCTCTCCGGATTTTTGATTTTTTACGTACAGTCGGCTGCAAAATTATTCGAGCACTAGCCAATAATTCCTATATTTAAAAAGTACACTTAAGACTGTTTTGCTAAGTAAATCCTTGTCGAATCATGTTCTTAGACTGATTAAGAACATGACTTGATAAGGATTTATTTAACAAAGCTGTATTAAGCGTACTTTTTTTTGGCAAGGATTATTGCTAGTGCTCGAATAATTTTGCAGCCGACTGTATATAAATGCTACAATTAGCAATTTTCGTAATACAGTCATGTTAAGAAAGATGTGTGAAATATTTATTTATTTATTTTCTTTTTTTTTTCTAAAACTTTAGAAAATTACACAAAAAATAGCCAGAAAATAACTATAAAGTGTCCACTACTGGGGCTTTTACCTCAATTAGAAATTTAAATATTCGATATAATTTCATGATTTTCCTTTTTAATCTTTCAATTCACTTGTTTACTGTACTTTATTTATATAAAGTCTTTTTGTATGATTGTTTCTTTTCCAGAACCATTGTAGGAGAAAATCTACCACTAAGTTTCACCACCTTTGTAAGCATGCATCATACAATTTGTTTATCCCCTGATACATTAGGTTGTGAAGTGGCACTGCGATCGCCCCCTTTTCCATTTATAGTGCGACCACGTTTCCTACGACTAGCAGTGAGGCCGAGTCCAAAAGTTTAGAGGGATGCAAACTTGGCCGAGAGGTAGTTATTTGGCAAACATCCAGTTATTAGGTGTTCCCTTATCGCTTTTTTTCTCCCAGTCACCCCTATTTTAACACTGGACTCGTTCAATACGCACTTGCGCAGAGGCTTCCATGGTCCAAAAATGTGGTTAAAGATTACTAGTAGTTTTGTTTTGGTTTCAGTTTGAAAACAGAAGCATAAAAGCTCGGAACGCCTAAGTGTCGTAGCCGAGAAATAAAGTTTAGATATGATTTAAAAATAGTTTTTTTGATTAATTGTACAGTTCATTTGTCGATTTAAAAATAGTAATATCATAGTTGCATTAACATTTCTGCTCCACCGATTGCCGGAATGTTTGAACTTATGTACTTAATTAGTTTCGTTTTGTGAACTACAAATTGTTCATATAAAGAATGAGGACTATTCCCTTGAAAATCACGATTTATTCTGACAAATTTGCTGTTGCTGAATTAAATTAAGGGTGAGTAGAGCCCTTTGAATACTTTTATGACCTTTATAGAATAATAATTATTATTTACTATTTGAAACATTTTATAGAATTTAAGAACAAATTACCGTTTGGTGTTAGTTATCGTTTGAAGATAATGAATATATCCTTGAATTCTTTATGACTGTATGGAAAAATTATTGTTAGTTGTTGTTTGAATCTTCTTTACGTAATTTCATAACACGTTTTGTTAATTATATTTTTAATGTAACGAAATGGCAGAAAAAATGAAATACGTTCTCGCAAAGAAAAGAGCAACAAAAAGCGGTGCTAACGATGTTAAAACAAAAAATATGGACCAGAATTAAATATTAGTGATTTAGAATTATTGAGAACAAAATTTAAGAATTTACAGGATGAGTTTGATTGTGTTTTTGATTCTATTATCAAATTAAGTGCAGCAGAAAATGATGAAAAAGTTATGGTTAAACAAGATGAAATTAATGCTACTCTTATAGATATGGAATTTGACGTTAATAATAAGTTGTCAAAATTAGATACTCAGAATAAATCCAAAAATTCTACCTTATATTTAGTTTCAGTTTTAGAGAATTCTGTTGTGCGTTTACCAAAGATTTTTTTACCCACTTTTTCAAGAGAAATACACGCTTGGCTTTCATTTAAAGATATCTTTAGAGCCAGCATAGATCAAGACGTAAATTTATCAGATGCTATGAAGTTGCAGTACTGAAAATCAGCTTTAAGAGGAGATGCCTTTAGAATTGTTCAAACTATTTCAATAACAGATTCTAATTATCGATTAGCATGGTCTCTACTAAATACGTATTTCTGTTGTTCAGAATGAGTCAGCATCTGCGATTTTAAATTTAATTGACGTGACAGGCGAAGTTGTTAGATCATTAGAATGTTTAGATAAAAAATTAGAAGGGTTTTCATCAACTGTTTTTGCCTTTATTTTAAGCCAAAAGCTAGATAAAAATACTAAATTATGGTGGGAAAGAAATTCCAGAAAGGATACATTACCTACGATTACTGAATTATTAGATTTCCTTAAAGATTACGCGAGGATATTAAACGCAACAGAAACTTCAATAATTCCAAAAAGAAACAATCCAAAAATTTCGTCAATGGCATCATTTGTAAATGATAAAAGTGAAAACACCTGTAAACTGTGTAAAGGCTGAACATAAATAGTTTAAATGTCATAAATTCCAAAAATTAAGTGTGAAAGATTGGTTTGAGTTTGTAAAAAAAAAAAAAGCTTATATTTTTGTTGTTTTGGCAATCACAGTGTGAGAAATTACTTTTCTAATTATTCTTGCAAAGTTTGTAAAAAGAAACATAATTCTTTAATTTGTTTTGATCGAGAAAAATCTCCGTTTCTTTAGAATAAAAAAATTTATGAGATTGCGCCGTCGTCTGATCAAACGTTAGACTCCAGTGAGTCTGCGAATTCTTAGGAACTCAATGCGATTTCTTTTGAAAGTAAAAATGAAAACGCATTTTTTATGACATCGACTAGTCATAATGATATTATTGTGAAGAAAGTATTATTATCTACTGTCATGGTTCTTATTAAGGATAATGAGGGAAAAAATATATCAAGCAAGAACTTTACTAGATAATGGAAGTATGATTCACATTTGCTCATCTAAATTAGCTGCAAAGCTTCAGTTGCAAAAAGAAAATGTAAATTTATCAGTAGGTTGTTTGGCAGAAATTTCAAGTACTGTGAAATCAAAAGTGAGTGCAGTATTCTCTAATGTAGACAAATCCTTTAGTCGTAAGTTGGATTTTTATATAGTTCCAAACATTACTCATTTGATACCTTCAATGTAGACTGATTTACATAATATCGCAGTGCCAAAAAATGTTAATTTAGCCGACCGAAAAGTCTATGAACCAATAAAAACTGAGTTGCTCCTTGGTTCAGAGATATTTTTTGATTTAATTAGATCAGGACAAATTTATGTACCTAATACAAATTTAGTTTTGCAAAATTCTGTATTTGGGTACTTAATAGGTGGTAGTATTGAAAATTTTCGAGATGATAAAACGCCAGTGCATTGTGGATTTATTCAGGAATGTGTCGAGACACAATTGAAAATTTTTTTTTGATTTAGAATCAATCGGAATTAAAGATGATCCGCCCTGTTACGATGAAGATAAAGCATTTGAGATTTTTAATGAAACTGTCAGTTTTAAAAATGGTCGATATAATGTTAGTTTACCTTGGCAGAAGAATTGTAATGAATTAGAGAACAATTTTGATGTGGCCAAAAAAAAAGGTTAAAAAGTCTAGAAAGAAGAATGCAATCAGATAATTCATTATATCAAAGATATAGGTATATCTTGAATGAATACTTAGATCAGGATATGATAGAAAAAGTTCCTGATACTTAAAAACCAGTGAATAGACCGGTTTTTTATCTCCCTCACCAGGCTGTGTATAGAGAAAAAGTATCACTGCAAGAATGTGTATTGTTTTTGATGCTAGCTCACATGAAGTTGGTCAGTTGTCCCTTAATGATTGTTTATGGCCTGGCATAAATTTAAATTCCAATATATTCCAGTTGCTTGTTATATATTTTAGCTTTAACAGAGTAGCAATTTTAGCCGATATAGAAAAGGACTTTTTGCAAATTGCTTTCGCTGAGAAAGACAGAGACGCAGTTAGATTTATATTGTTAAGAAAATTGACAGGCCAAACACAAATGAGTTTGATGAACAACTGGAAATACGCAGGTTCAAGCGTTTACTCTTTGGAGTGAATTCAAGCTCCTTTTTATTGGCTGCAACCATAAAGCTGCATATTCAAAAATTTAGAAATTTGGTTCCTGATGTGTTTGAGGGCCGCAGTAGCCCAGTCGGTAGAGCGCCACACTAATGGTGGCTGGTGCACATAAAATCTGTCTTGGCCGCAATGTCCTCCATGTTCCCATCAAAAATTATACCTCTGAGGGTCACCGAAGCGGGAGAGACATCCCTTCTGTTGAGGATCAAAATTGCGATGGCATGTCTCCGGACCATCCGTAGGGGTGAGTCCCAAACCGTCGCCAATTGCCCATCTGCGCAGCCCTAGTGCGACGTAAAAACCCAACCAACCAATCTGATGTTTTTAAGTTCTTGATTCATGTATGTATGTTGATGATCTTGTTTAAGGGGCAGATGATACAATGGAAGCCCTAAAACTTTCATGCAAGGCCGAAGAAATTATGAGTAAAGTTAGAATGAACTTACGTAAATGGGCGAATAATGATAAAAATTTTATTAAAAAGTTGAAAGGAAAATATTTCGATATTCATCCATTTTGTTTAAGTGATTGAAATTAAACAAAACTAAAAGTTTTAGGAATACAATGGGATATTGAAGAAGACTGTTTGAGTATAGAGACTGCTTATTGATGGACTCTTTAAAGCGAAAGAAAAATACTAATTGCCGTATTCACCATTAACTCTAACTCCCGGTTCAATGCAAAAACTTGAAAAGCGTCTAAAGGCAGTGTGCAGCTTTCCAGAAAATTTTTTCACGCTGTTTCTGCCATCTAGCGTCGAGGATTTCATGTAATCTCTTATTGGTTATTTTCATCTGAAAAATCTTAAAATAACTATACCGCTAGATGGCAGAAATAACGCATCAAAATTTGCTGAAAATTTTAACCCAGCCTTTATACGCTTTCTAGATTTTCGTGTTCAACCGGGGGTTGAAGTTATTGGTGAATAACAGCCTAAGCGATTTATTCATCAGACAGCTGGAAAACTTTATGATCCGTTGGGTTTTATTACACCATTTACTCTCAGGTTAAACATTTTGTTGCAGAAGTTATGGCTACTGAAACTGCCTTGGGATGCTGAACTTCCCTCTGACGTCAACGATGAGTAGTCCCAGTGGTGCAATGAAGTTTCGGAAGTGAGTAAAATTAAATTTCCAAGATTTGTTTTGGAATTATTTCAGGCAGACGTAGAAATCCACGTTTTTTCTGATGCAAATCAAAAATCTTATGAAGCAGTTGTACATGTTAAAGTGAAGAGTCATGAACAAATTTCTGTACAGTTGATGACTTCTAAAAGTAGAGTCGCACCAGTAAAGAAGATATCCTTGCCTCGTATAGAATTACTTGGTGCACTCATTGCTGCAAGACTAGGAACTGAAGCTAAAAAGATTTTGGTATTATCTAATATCTTCTTTTGGAGTCATTCCAAAGTCACGTTATACTGGATCAAAGGATCCAGCAAAAGATGGAAATCATTCGTCAAAAATCGTGTGAATGAAATTAAAAAATTGACTAATCTAGATTCTTGATTTTACTGCTCAACCAAAGCCAATCCTGTTGACCTCCTGACACGTGGAATTAGGGCTGCCTCTCTAGTGAATAGTGACAAGTGGTGGACAGGTGCAGAATTTTCGATGGAGTCACAATTTTTTGAAACGTATATGTCACATGTGATTCATGAAGCTGAATTCTTGACCCAAAATGAGAAAGAATTTTGTTTGGACGAGACTAGAATTTCTACTGATAATGATAACTGTTCTGAAACATCTATGATGATTTATGAAACTTCGAACATTTTTCTCAAACTTTTAAGTCTTAGTAATAGTTATTATAAAATAATTAATGTTCTTTCTTATATTTTTAGATTTATTTATTATTGCAGAAATAAACTGAAGAAAACTGAACCTTTAAAGTTGGAAGAAGGGCTGGTAGCCGAAGAAATCTTAATAAAACATGAACAAAAAGTCCTGTCAGGTAAATTAAAAAATCTGAATCCCTTCAGGGATAAAAAAAGGGATAATTCGTGTAGGTGGACGGCTTGAAAAAGCCTCTTTGCCATTTTCTCAAAAACATCCAGCAATCCTGCCAAAAAATTGTAGATTAAGTAAAATTTATTTTTCTAGTGTACATAAAAAATTACGGCATATTGGGCCTCAGGGGCTGCTGAATGCAGTACGGTTAAAATTTTGGCCATTGGGTGTCTGAGATTTAGCGCAGAAATCAACTCACCTGTGTGTGACCTGCTTTAAATGCAAACCCATTTTATCATCACAAATTATGGGGAACTTACCATACGAACGTGTGAATAGGGCACCTCCCTTTAGTATAACGGGATTAGCTGTGTGTGTGTGGTCCATTTTTTATTACCTATAAAAACCAAAGAAAAGACGTCCTAAACAAAATATACATATGTGTGTGCATATGTTTTTGTAACCAAGGCAATTCATCTTGAGATTTTGTCAGATTTGACATCAAATGCCTTGATTGCCACTCTAAAGTTTTTCATGGCAAAGCGTGGTACAGTCGGTAACAAAAGTATCTGAACACTAGCAAAAATTCCTATATAAAAAAAGTAGAGTTAATACTGTTTTGTTAAATAAATTCTTGTCGAATCATGTTCTTAGTCAATCTAAGAACATGATTCCACAAGGATTTATTTAACAAAACAGTATTAACTCTACATTTTTTATGTAGGAATTTTTGCTAGTATTTGGATACTTTTGTTACCGAATAAATGTTCAAAAATATTCACAGATAATGCGACAAACTTTGTGGGGCTTACTCACAATTGAAGAAATTCTACAGATTAGTTAACTTTCCTGAAAAAGACTTAGCATCATATTTTACTACTGAAAGTATAAATTGGAATTTTATGCCTCCCAGGTCCCCTCATTTTGGTGGTTTGTGGGAAACAGGGGTAAAATCTGTAAAATATCACTTAAAACGTGCAATAGGAGATTTGCGCCTTACATATGAAGAGTTTCAAACTATAGTAATACAAGTTGAGGGTATACTCAACTTCAGACCCTTAACCCCTATGTCAAAAGATTTTGACAATTATTATGTGTTGACCCCTGGACATTTCATGATCGGTAGGTCAGTGAACGCAATAGCAGAACCAATGACAGTAGATGTAAATGAGAATCGTTTAACTCGTTGGCAAAGAACAGCGAGGATAACTCAAATTATTTGGAAGAAATGGACAAATGATTATTTAGCAACACTACAGCAAAGAACCAAGTGGCTGGTTGAAAAAAATAATTTGAGTGTAGGTGCCATGGTTTTAGTAAAAGGCCATGGTTTTGTAAATGGCTCATAGGCCGAGTTGTTAAAGTGTATTATGGCTCTGATAAAAAGTTAGAATGGTTAAGGTAAAGAGAAAGGCAGGAGAATTCAAAAGAGGGATCACAAAAATCGCATTACTTCCCATTGAGTGATTTGCTAGTTAATATAGAATTTGTAAAATATTGTGTAATTTACATTATACTGGTACTGTAATCTGTAATATAACTGTATTGTTTATTGATGTGTATTTTAAATAATTGTGTTTGCTGTAAGTTTATTGAAAGTAATGTAATTTCAATGAAATTGATGTAATTTCAATCCTGGGGAGTGTGTTTATCCCCTGATACAGTCGGTAACAAAAGTCTCCGAACACTAGCAAAAATTACTATATAAAAAAAGTAAGCTTAATACAGTTTTGCTAAATAAATTCTTGTCGAATCCTGTTCTTAGACTGACAGGGATGGAACACGGGCGCAGAATTCATACCACTATCAATGTAAGAAAATTTTCTACCTGTTAAATCGACGATATTATAGGGAGAGAAATTTCTTAAACACATTCCGGTGTGAATTCTGCGCCCGTGTTCCATCCCTGGACTGACTAAGAACAGGATTCGACAAGGATTTATTTAACAAAACAGTATTAAATGTACTTTTTTTTACATAGGAATTTTTTCTAGTGTTCGGACACTTTTGTTACCGACTGTACATTTTGTTGTGAAGTGGCGCTGCGATCGCCCCCTTTTCCATGTACTAGCAGTTTTGTTTTGGCTTCAGTTTGAAAACCGAAGCATAAAAGCTCGGAACACCTGAGTGTCGTTGCCGAGAAATAAAGTTTGATATGATTTAAAAATAGTTTCTTTGATTAATTGTACAGTCCATTTGTCGATTTAAGAGTAGTAATACCATTATTGCATTAACACAATTAATAAAGCATATTCATATAAGGTAATTCCGGGTGAGTTGCCCCACTGGTAGAGATGCCCCACTTAATGTAATTTCGAAACGCAACGCTAGATAGCTCTGCAAGTTCAATTATTATTTCAGATAGATGTTGAATGGTATGCTGTGGAAGTTACGTGAACTTATTTTTTTGTGTTCTACTGTCACAACAATATTTCAAGTAAGTACCATGCTTTTTCTACTCTGTTATAAGAATGATGTTGCATTTTAAGGCTGGCACTAGTTAATAAAAATGGATTTTTTTTTAATATAAGCTTAGAAACATGTAGTAAGAAGTTGATCAGTCGACTTCGGCCATTGTGCAGCCATTTTTGCTGTCTTTTTCTTTGGACAGTTGCCGGGGCATCTCTCCCATACCGAAAGGATAGACGCCCCAGATTATATTCGGGTGAGATGCCCCACATACATTTTCAGGGAGAAAAGTCTTTTAATTGTTTAAATTTTAAACTAATATTTTAAAAATTATATTGTTTTTATAAAATGCGTAATATTTGTAAATCGTTAAATTTTTCAACTTAAAAATATATTTTGAAACAATAAATTTAGATTAAAATTCATCAAATAAAATTCAAAGTCGCGTGATCTCTAGAAGTGGCAACTCAAAACGAAATCACAAAAATGCAGATTAAATCTAGAAAAGAAAGCAAAAAACGCTCAGGTATGTCAGACTGACCTTTGACATTTAAACTATAACTAAACAATCTTGGGCACTAACGAAACTGTAGGTAGGCGGTTAATTTTGTCGGTACGTGTATATTATTGTATTTGTTCATGCAATTGTTCAATGCTTCTTGTTGGTTTCAGGAAAGATGCCTACAGTGTACAAAAGAAAAAATACTGGAGCAGCTCGTGGGACCTGGACAGAAGACCATTTAAAAGAGGCTCTTAGGAGACTAGAAGCAGGGGAAATGGGTGTCAATGAAGCCGCTATGTGCTATGGAATTCCTTCTCGGACACTTCATCGTCGAAGAAAAACAGATAATAACACTAAAACAAGCTCTTTGGGGCCACAAGTTGTGTTTGGAGTTGAAAACGATAAAAATCTCGTCAAGCACACGCAACGTTTAGACAAATGTGGATTTGCACCTGACAGAGTGATAATTAGGACACTTGCATTTCAGTTTGCTCAAAAACTAGGTCTCAAGCATCGATTTAATTGCGAAGAAAGAATGGCTGGATACGCCTGGCTGTCATCATTTGTTAGGAGAAACCCAGAACTAAGTATTAGACAAGCCCAGGGGCTCTCTTTAGCAAGGGAGGGAGGCATGAACAAAAAAGTGTTGATCATTTTTTTAAACTTCTCTCAAGTGTGTTTGAAGAAAATGAATTCTTTACCAGACCGGGGAGTATTTAAAATATGGACGAAACCGGCTGTCAGTTAAATAACGTTCCAGGAAAGGTCGTGGCTACTAAAGGGGCAGAAGATGTTCATGTTTTGACGTCTACAGTGAGAGGAGAAAATGTTACAGTCATTGTCTGTTGCAATGCAGAAGGACAATATCTCCCTCCTTCAGTTATTTTTAAAGGCCTTTGAAAAAAAAAAAGAACTTTGTGATGGTCTTCCACCTGGATCTATGGTGTTCATGAACGAAAAATCATCTTACATCAGTAGAGATATTTTTTTGAGATGACTTAAAGGTTTTTTTTGTTCCAAGAAGACCCCTAAGGAAAGACATCATTAATTTTGGATGGTCACGCATCGCACTTAAACTGTTATGACTAGAATTTGCGGACAAGAATATTATTATAATTGTATGACTGTCTAGCCATACGACACAAGCTCTTCAGCCTCTTGACTGGTCTTTTTTTAGCCACTAAAACACTACTTTAAAGATGAAGCAATGAAATGGATTGCTAATCATCCAGGAAGGACCATTGGGAGAATACAAGCTTCAGAACTGATTGGTAGATCCTGTAAAAGGGCAGCTTCTGTTGACACTGCTAGTAATGATTTTCGGGAGACGAGAATTTTTCCTCTAAACCAACCAGCGATTCCACACCACTTCTTTTCCATAAGTGAGGCTTTGAAATAGACGGGTGAACAGTCTCAAATTTCTGAATAAACTGTTTAAACATGCTCCCCGACAAAAATATTGCACCAGATTTCCCCTGTACCTATGTTAGAGGAAAGATGCCGAAAAATAAAGATACCGTCGGCTAAGGTTATTGCATGTCAAGAGCACATCCAAGAAAAAAAGCAAAGCTCCAAAACAGCTGGTGATGGACATGCCCATTGAAAATTACGAAAAAGATCCTACAAACAATCGTCTCGCATGTGAGGAGAGCTATTATTTTACAAAAGGATCAGTAGATTGGATCAATTGCATAAAGTGCCATAAATGGTTACATGAATCATGCACAATGTACGGAATCTGTGCAATGTTTGCTGAAAAGCGAAAATTAGAGAAGAGAAAAAGAAAAATATTATTTGAATAAATTTGACACATTTCATATTTTTTCATTATACTTTCTAAACTGTAAATATGAAATTTTCAAATATGTTAAAAAAAAATATTTTTCAGTAGTTTATGTGTTTTATTCTAAATTTTACATCTTGTCTATGGTAGCTAATTTTTTTAATATTTTATAAATTAATGCTAAGTTCTTATTTATTATTATTATTATTATTATTATTTAAATAGCTTACGTTTCATATGTTATAAACTAGTTAAAAATTGTTATAAACTATTGACGAATGTTAAAACCTTTTATTGTGTTTTTTACAGGTAGGGCATCTCTCCCATGTGAGTGGGGCATGTCACCCGTAACTTCGGAAGAGATGGCCAAATGTAGTACTTCCGCAATTTTATTTTTTTTTCTTTAGAAAATTTACAATATGGTACAAAAAAACTACTTAGTAGTAATAAACAATCTCTATTATGTATTTACCACAAATTTTTGTTGTCATTGTTACTACCCAATTTATTTTATAGCTCCCTTTCCTTAAGTGGGGCATCTGTCCTGGAATTACCTTATTTTAATTAACGACTAAAATATACAAGGCCTAGTAGAAGAAAGAAAAATCTTGGCAATATAATGTATTATTTATGTTATATTTAAATGATTACTACTCTGATATAATTACCACTTTTAAATTTATATATTATTTCCTTACAGTATTTTTATCCCTTTACACTGTAACAGTTTTCCTAGTTCGTTGTCCGCCAACTATTATTTACACAGAGATTTAATATATATATATTTTAATAAATCTGGTTTCCACTAATTTATTTTATTATCTGTATACAGTGTTACGCCAGAGGTGACCTCATAGTGCGAAAAGTTAATTATATACACATTTTTAATTAGGGTAGTGTTTCCATATCACTTCTTTTTCTATTCTAAGACAGATGGCACCACTAACAATTTTTTCTTGGCATTTATTGGTAATAAAAGCAAATTAAAACTGATATGTTTTCAATTGCATTAAGTACTGTTTTTTTTTTTTTTTTAATCTTCAACTTTATTAACAGTATTTTCAGTCATTCTATTCAACATTGAAGAGGTAAAAAGTTCCACCAAACAAAAGACTCCCTGTGTAATTTCGAAAATTTTTCAGTTAGAAATTACTCATTAAAATATATAAATAACATAATGCGACTGCAAAAATAAATTTGAAAGTAGGAAAAACAAATAGATAAAGAAAAAAATTTAATTAGAAAAAAATTTCTTGGCCTGAAATTGTAAACCGTGAAAGCAGAACTAGAATATGCCACGGGCACACGGGATACTGGCCGGGCCTCAACATTTATTAAGGAAGGGGGGGGGGGGGACTCACCACTAAAAGCTGCAAAGTAACAGTACAAATGAGTAGATATGTCTAACATAAACAAAAATCGAGATTTTTTTTTTTTTTTTTTAATATCATATTACTAAACTTAAACAATTGTTAAATTTTATCATTTCTCTTAGACTAAAGTAACACAAATAATAGCTGATGAATGTGTTTTGTTTTTAGATTATCTTAAAAATGAGAATCCATTTTTATCAACATCTAACAAAATAATAAATTTTGTTAGATGTTGATAAAAACTGAAGAAATGAAAGACATTATATAACAGAAGGAAAAGTTTAAAAACCCATTACACAGCCTTTTTCCCCCCTTTAAAATGGATGAAAAAACTTAAGATTATTATTATTCTTATTACTTTTAAGACTAGAGTACTATTTTTTTTTCTATACAGGAAAACGCATCGCCCCCATATGCCGCAAACCATCTTGAATTTTGTGTGTAAACATGAAATAATTTACCACAGAATCTGAGCGTTTGTAAATATATAAAGAGAAGAAGTCTGATTCAAAGTAGGACTAGAGCACTAAATTAAACTCTGTTTGTATATATATATATATATATATATATATAATGGATTTATTTTGGCAAGATTCACAGAAAAGAAAGGACCTCCAGATAGCATGTGAGCCCCTATTCTCCAAAAAGCATAATCAGGCTCCTGTTACCAAATTATGCAAAATTATTACAATTCACTGCGCCTTGATTGAATTTTTCATATTTTTAATCGAGACTTTCTTCGTGAGGGGGGAAAAAACATTAAAAAATACTAAAAAAAATTTCGAGAAGTCAGTAAAATTTTAAGCGTGTTTACACTTCGAAACGCGACCCCACATTACTACGACCTTGTTTACATGTAGTATAATGTTTAATTTGAAAACTATCTCAATAATTTTGAGCAGTACTAAAATCTATAAAATATACAATCAGGCTAGGTAGTTAACAATACATCTATTAACACTCGCAAGAAAATCTATACACTTATTTAATATTATTTTTGTATGTTACTAATTCTATCTAATTGTAGTTTAACATTTACAAATAAATTTTACTTTGAAATTATATTTTTATAAATGTGGTTTATAATTATAATTAATTAATTACATCAAATATTTTTTTTTTCTTTTTTTTTCTTTTAAACCACTTTATTCTTATAACCATTTTTTTTTTTTTTTTTTTTTTTTTTTTAAGTAATCTAAAATTGTCTAAAATACCACCAAAAGAAAATAAATATAGATAAATATTCTTCAAATAAATATTTTATAAAATTTATAAAGTGCTTTTTATCTTACTCGTTGGATATTGCTTTCTTATTTATTTAAGCTTCATATTTATCTATAATATTATATATTTTGTATTCAATCTCATTTCTCAGGGGAAAAAAAAAATTAATACCGATGAGCATACCTCAAGTACTTTGTCTGTGAAACAGAAAAAATCTTAGAAATGTTTTCTTGGAAATTTTATTTTTATTTATTTGTTAAATTATAATATTATAAACTAGTGGATCTGCAGATCAGGAGCCTCAACGTCCTATTTGCATCAGACATTTTTCAATAGGTCATTTTTATTTATTCCTTATTATATAATAGTATATATTCATTCGATCGACTTATTACCATAATCAGATACATTCCTGAGGGGGGCTGCCGCCCCCCTCAACCCCCCGCTGTATCTCTCTTTGTATACCTATTTGGATATCATATAAAGTGTTATAGAATTGTAAATAATTGCATTTATTTTTGTATAAATTTTTTCAGAGGCTTAGTAAGTCGATAAAATGCTAATTTTGTGCATTTCTAATCGTTTTAGCGTTAAAATAGCCTAATTTTCTTTTAAAAACCCATTGAAAAACTCCAATAAGGGAAGAAAAGAATTTGGCGCCAAATTTGGTGACTGTTTCCCTCCTTGGCGATTTTTTGGTGACCTTGGCGAGAAAATTCTTATTAGGGATATACCAAATATGGAAGCTCTAATCTCATTGGCTGATGAGATACGAGAATTTTCCAGAACAGTCTGTGTTCGATAGAATAGTATAAAAGGAGCATTTTTTTAGCCAAGGCGGCCAATCTCAGATCTGTGTCAGTTTTGTCAAATGCTTGCTTTGCTTTGAGCCTCTTTGAATGAGACTTGCTTTATGTGTTATTGACAAACAGTTTATACTGTTATTTTGCTGTTAACGGCTGTTGTTTAAGCTATGTTTACTGGTTGAATTGAAGATGATACTTGGTTTATAGACCTGTATTTTTCTGGAATTTTCAATGAATAATTCACTGAATTTTTGTAAGTTTCGCCTTTCATTCTCGGACAACTTACGAACCCCCAAGTACGCAACAATATGTATTCTTCATAAACGACGGTCTTGTATTATTTCCCTGAAATTCATAAATACCAAATTTCATACAAAAAAAATTACATAGCATATCGGAAATATTTTGCGTAACCTTTAAACTAATTATCAATTCTATGCCCACAATTTTCAACAGGAAAACATGCTTTTAAAATTCTAATAAAATTTTATTATATTTGATGGGGTGTAACCATGTTAAAATACACTTTTAAGAAATACCGACTATAGACCGTAATAGCACGAAATTCCTTTATGTATCCCGGAAAAGTAGCCACACTCATTATAAATGCCAATAATAAGAATAAACCTAATTAATTATAACTCATTAATTTTTCTAACTAATTTGACATCATTTGGATGATTACAGTACATACTCGGAATTATTTTGTGTTTTCCCATAAATTATTTAGTCTATACATAACCTTTTTTAAGAGTAAACATGATTTTAAGCAACTTTATAATGTATGTTAACTTTATTAAGTTCAATTCAGCATAAACGCATTAAAGTGCGCGATTAAATAAAAAAAAATGTCCATAGGGTCTAACTTTACGAAATTCTTTCGTGTGTCTTTGTAAACGAACCATAAACATTGTATACACCAGTAAAAACTATTCAGCTTATTTTGCGTTTAAAATTAATAATTGTTCCAAATTTAACATCGTTTGGATGACTAAGTGACATTGTCAGAACACTTTTGTAAGGTCCTGTACATTAATTAGAAAGCTTAAGAGCACATATTTTCTTCAAACAACATAAGTTTAAGCATCTTACTCACGTACTCTAATTTCATTTTCTTCATTGCAAAGTAATGATGTTAAAATGCGTTTAAACGAAATTCACCCCCATACGCCTTAATGTTAAGAATTTTTGCGTGTCCCTGTACACAGTTTATAAAAAATATAGCAATAAAAATTATACAGCTACTTATATGCAAAGCTGGAACGTGTGCGCCAATTTGCAAGTCAATCGAAGGATTTTTTCGGTCGCTATTGCGGTACATACCAATTCTTCCCATAGGCCGTAAGGATAAGAAAAATTTTGGCGTGTCCCTGTACACGAACGACAAATGGAATACACACCTAACACTATACAGCTAATTCCGTTGCGCTCATGAATATGTGTACCAACTTGCAAGTCAATAGCGTTATTTTTGGGACCGCTAAAGTGGTACATACAAATTCTTCACATAGGCCGTAATGATAAGAAAATTTTGGCGTGTCCCTGTGTACGAAGTAGAAATGGAATACATACCAAAAACTATACAGCTGATTTCGTGGGGCTCATGAACATGTGTACCAAATTTCAAGTCAATAGCGTGATTTTTGCGGCCGCTATCGCACGACAGACAGACAGACGGACGGACGGACCGACGGAACCCAAAATCCTTTTGAGTCTCAACAGAGGGCCTTCATTGACGTTTCGGAAAAAATTGGAAGTCAATAGCTTGATTTTTGCGGTGGCTATCGCGGTACATACAGATTCTTCCCATAGGCCGTAATGATCGAACTATTTGGGGTGACCCTGTACACGAACTACAAATGGAATGCACACCTAAAACTATACAGCTGATTCCGTTGGGCGCATGAGCATGTGTACCAAATTGCAAGTCGAAAGCGTGATTTTTGTGGCTGCTATCGCGGTACATACAAATTCCTCCCATAGGCCGTAATGATAAGAAAAACTTTGGCGTGTCCCTGTACACGAATTACAAATGGAATACACACCCAAAACTATGCAGCTGATTTCGTGGGGCACATGAACACGTGTACCAAATTGCAAGTCAATAGCGTGATTTTTGTGGCCGCTATCGCGTTACATACAAATTCCTCCCATTGGCCGTAATGATAAGAAAAACTTTGGCGTGTCCCTGTATACGAAGTAGAAATGGAATACATACCAAAAACTATACAGCTGATTTCGTGGGGCTCATGAACATGTGTACCAAATTTCAAGTCAATAGCGCTATTTTTGCGGCCGCTATCGCGCGACAGACAGACAGACAGACACAGCCCAAAACCGTTTTGAGTCTCAACAGAGGGCCTCCACTGACGTTTCGGCAATAACTAGACTTGACGCAGAGCAGAAATATTAATGATTACACAACGTTGAAAACGTCAGTGAAAGTTGTATATCCTATATTCAAGATGACGGGTATCTAAAATAGTGTTCTCACCCATAAATAAATTAGACCTTTCTAGATTAAAAGACCCTATTTATACACACAACTCTTGGGGTGCATATAGTATTCCTTGCCAATGTAGTCAATCATATATTGGTCAAACAAAACGTAAACTCAAGTTTCGCCTTAAGGTTCACTCACCGCCGCCGGAAGCCGAAACTAATGTTATTCAATGGGAAATTTTTCTTTACAAATAACTTATTAACTAATACATATTTTTAAATTCTGTTTTCACATTCTGAAAGTTCCCAGCTGTTAAATTGACGCACCTTTTCTAAAATATTATTTTTTAAATTTTTAAATTTTATTTTGAAGCTACAAAATACGAATTTTCAATATGTGAAATTTTTTCATTTTGCAATTTCGAAATAAAATATTAAAAATTGAAAAATTACATTTTTAAAAAAGGTCCGTCAATTTAACAGTTGGGAATTTTCTGAATGTGAAAACAGAATTTAAAAATATATATTAGTTAATAAGTTATTTGTAAAGAAAATTTCCCCATTGAATAACATTGGCTCGGGCTTCCGGCGACGGTGAGTGAAAAGGGCCGTTAAAGAACACATGACTTATATTCAGAAACAAGAAATTAAAAAGTCGGCCATTGCTAAGCATTGTTGTAAAAATAACCATAATTTCAACTTTAATTCAGCTAATATCGTCTGTCAGCCTAAACACTTACATGAACTCGATTTTCTAGAATCCATATCTATAAAAAATCTTAAATATATCATTAATTGCGATTTTGCTGTACCCTCTCTCTCGAATTGTTGGAAAAATCGCATAAAATCCACATATTCTTAATTTTTACATAGCTTTCTTCATCTCAAATTCCTATTGGCTTACTCAGCTTCCTAAATTCCTATTGGTTGCTACTCTGACTCTATAATCCGCTTCCCTACTTATATATATGAGCAATAATACACTTCGCCATTCTGCACCAAGCTCCTGTTTCCTGTAGAGCTCACTTCATTTAAGAACACCAACTTGATTGATCCTGCAACCCATCTTCAGGTATCTATAACTTCAGGTGGAGGTAAACGGTAGTTTCGATTACTGCAGGCACTCCCAAAACTCCCGTGATGATGATCTGCACGGATGACGGCTTTACGCTACCGAAACTGAAGTCTGCACTTAACAATTTTTTACAATGAAGTTTTCAATTTTGTGTAAATATTGATAAATTATAACATTATTTGGAGTTTTAGAATAAAATATTTTATCTATCTAAGCGATTTCAGGGCAGTAAGTACCCAAAAGATAATTTAAGGGGAAAAAATGTCGATGCATTCCTAAAACAAATTCGTTATACAATTTATTTTACATTCGAATTATAAATGTTTTACTTGTTATTAATTTTTTTGTTTAAGAAATAATTATTTACATCTGAAATGTTATAATTTCTCTCCTTAATCCAATAAAAATGAGTGAATGTAACTATTTTTTGAAAAATTTTTTTTTTCTCTTTTGCCAGAAGAAAAAACTGTTGGATTTTTATCATTTTATATTATATTTTCAATTTCTATAAATGTTACGTCTATTTTTACAATTGTATAAATAGGTGTGCACGAACCATTGTTATACGATTGCATTATTCACCATATTACAAAAAAAGAAAAAAAATCGAATAGATAATTTACTTAATACATAAAAATAATTATTCAAAAGTTGTTCGTCGGAACGTCAATTGTGAAATATCATGAATAAATATTCATCTAAGTGACTATAGGTATTCTAAATAACTTAAAAAACAGACTCACGCAAAATATATATCTGTAAATATTTTTCAATTAAATTCACTTCATTTTGCAAAGTTAATTTTGATAGTTAAATATGAATATGATAAGACTGCTAAAAATACATGATTTTTTTATTATTATTTCTTTGAGACTTAACAAGTATTACTAAAAATAAAATCCTTACAGTTTGTACGATACTTACACTGACATAAAAGATTTTTAAACAATTGTGTGTAAAAATTACAAAAAATATTTTTTGTTTATTATATTTCTGTATACCAATTCAAATCATTGTAACTTTTTTAATTTATTTAAATTCTCGTTCATTAAAATAACCATCTTCGACTAAATTCTCGTACATTTTTGAATCCTTAATATTGGTAATTGAATGCCTATTGGTGTTAATGCTAATTGTCTACACGAGGAACCTAGGCATGGGCGAGATGCCCTTCCGTGGAGGGTCTTTCTAAAGATTCCTAGACGTATTAATTGAAGACTTGGCGTGGGATTATAAAAACAAGGCAACTAACAACGTATAGAATGCCAAAAATAAATGATAGGAAAACAGACGGTAGCATTTAGCGTACCGTCTTAATGTACGCTAAATGCTACCGAAACAGCTGTCTGTTTTCCTAATATTTATTTTTGGCGTTCTACACGTTGTTATTTGCCCTGTTTTTATATTCCTAGACGTATACACGCTAGTTTCGAAGAAAACCATGGAAAACATTAAATAGTTAGCTTGTCCTTGTCCAACAGCTAGGTCGGCTTGAGATCAGTTAGTTACCAGTTTCGAATGCTTTAGTAAATAAAAAATTAGGTTTAGAAGCTTTGGTAACTAAAAAATAGATTAAACGAGGAAAACGGGAACGATAACAAACTCTACTAAAAAAAAATTGTGAAAAGAATTTTTTTGAAATGTATATTTTCTATTCTACTTTCTATTATATGATATAAAATAAAAATCCTCACTCTTTATGATTAAACCTTGGTTTAAGGAAAAGCAAGAAAAAAGAAAAAAGAAAAGAAAAAAAAAAAAAGAGGAAAAAATCAATTACGTAACAACAACATTAAAATTCTACAGACAGTGAGGTAAAAAAAAAAAAAAAAAAAAAAATGAAAACAAAATATGCATACATTAGCTTTGTCTACATTAACATTCTTTTAGACACTTCAAGCTCTTGGCAATGACCATCAAACCAATTTCGCGCCCAGAACATTGTAACCGGTCTTAAAGTAGAACGGATGCATTTAAAACTTTTTATTTATATTCGTTTTTGAAGACAGTGAACTGTCAATGTAATATATATATATATATAAAGAGAGAGAGAAAGAGAATGCAATAAAGAAAAAAAAAAAAAAAAAAACATAAAGCTCTCTCCCGCAGACACGCACATATAGTGTAACATAAGACGTGTCCTCAATTTGGTATCTTGGTCAAGTTCAAAGGTATTATTTGACAGGTTAAAAAAGCAATTTCTTCAAGGAATAATGTTTTTTCGTAAATTCACGTCACGTGTCATAGATGAACAGTACATTATCTATGTTTTGAATTGTTTTAGATATGTATTTAATTACACATATAAAGAAGAAATCAATAGTAAAATAGCTGTTTCTATGAGCATGTATGTAACGTTGTTTTCATATCATTATAAAAACATTATTGCTTGTATTTAAGTTTATAATTTATTCCAGCAATTATTTATTACTTACGTTACATCCAACCTTAAGTATTACTAATGGGACTGTCGGAGATTAATATGGGTAAAATAAAGTTATCAATGGTATTTTAGAGTCATAATATAAATGTTTAATCATCATTAAAAAGTAATAATGATCAGTAAATCTGCAGATGCTGTTGAACATACGACATTATTTCAGTCCTATTAAAATTATATTATCATCAATAATTCATATCTGAAGTGTACCATATCCATAACAATCATTTTCATAACCATGAATTCATTTAGCGGTATCAAAAATGAAACTTTTGGTGAATATTATAATTCAAATAAAACTTAAAGTTATGCTTCTGAAAGTTATACAGATTGTTCTTTCATTAAATTGACTAATAATAAATAAAAAGCTCACTTGCAAGATCCGCAGTCACTGTGATCAAATTAGTAAGACAATTTTTTTTCCGAATGCTATAATATTAGTCACTGCTTTTTATTTTTCAATGTTATCATAAAAATGACTTCCATTAATAATCATCAATTTTATGTTATCTCAATTACATCTGATAAAGCTTTTAGAAAATGAAGCAGAGAAAGAGAATGTTGTAGAAAATGCGCCAGAAAATGCTTTAATTCAAGAAGTATAAACATAATTTGTGAAAAATAATCAAAAGTATATATTTGCTATCAAGAAACGTTTGAATAAAATAACATAAACATTGACTTTAAGTAATTTAATACGCATTTCGTTAAATAAAAATTTACACTGCCGTGACTTCGCAAGCGATAAGATTTAGGGATTAGAACCTTGTGGTATGTTTATAAAAGAAAAATATGATAAAAATCGTCATGTAGGGTAAGTGCACCAGTGATTGACACTTTTAGAGCAATCTCTGATGTTTTTAATGTTCTAGTCATCAGAAAATATTTTTAGAAATCTTAAGTTAGTACATATGGTATGAAAGACATTCAGAACCACATATATGTTAAAATATATACATTTGATAACAATTATTTTTTTTAATGAATTTTTATTTGACACCCACTCAGTGTTCCAGTAATTGACACTGACAGTTTTTCATTTTATCAGTATTTGGCCTCTATGTTCCAGAGTTTGACACTGCTAGTTATTCATTTTATCAGTTTTATTAGCACCCTATGCTCCAGCGTTTGACATGAAATGTTAAAATTCTTATATGTAAAATATACTATTTTATTATTTTTCTTATTTATTAATTATTTCAGGATAGATGTCAATTACTGGAGCATGCCAATCGCTGGAGCACCTACCCTATACTTTTTATTTATTTATTTTTTAAGAAAGTACAGAATATTTATGATTAATAATATTTATAGTTTGAGATAGCATTCTAATTACTAAAAATGAATTGATAAATTATTATTATTTTTTTTTATTACCATTCAAAAATTTCCCCACATGGAATTGTTCAGAAAAACTTTTAATAGGATTCTGTACTTATCGTTGCCAGAAGTCAAAGCCAATGTTGGGGAATTTTGCCCGTTTATAACTCATTAACTAATAAATAATTTTTTATTCCGTTTTCACAATCAGAAAATTCTCGATTGTTAAATTGGTCATCGTTTTCCAAAAATTGATTTTTTGAGTTTTTATTATTATATTTTAAAGCTATAAAAGACAAAATTTCAGTTAGTAAAAATTTGCATTTTACAGCTTCAAAATAAAAAAAAATCTTTAAAAAAAAAAAAAAAAAAAGATAACCAGTTTAAGTTTTGAATTTTGTAAATGTGAAAATAATTTCAAAAATATTTATTTGTTAATGAGTTTAAAGGGGCAAAATTCCACATAGAATAACATTGGCTTTGGCTTCCAGCAATGATAAACAGTAGCAGTGTCCTCAAGAAAGATTTTATTTAATCTTTATTAGTATTTGGCATATAATTTTAAATCATTATAAAATTTATATATACGATGTTAATGCCTACAACATTCAAATTATAATTTTAAATCAGGATATAATTAGAGAAAATGAAAAAATATATCGACATATCATTAGCAATATTAAATGCAACTTCTGTTAATTGGTGCTAAACGTATTTGTTAAAAATTTGTGCAAATTGTTTATGCCACCAAAGCAAATTTACAAAAGCTCTTTTTATGTTCATACTGAACATTAAGTTCATACTGAACATTAATACAAAAAAAAAAAAAAAAAAAAAAAAAAGGAAAAACAGCAGTTGTATCTCACAGCGGTTTCTCATCATCAAAGAAGATCGTGATGAACAAGGAACTAGTTGGAACAAGGGAGATGAAAATTGTGTTCATGAGATTGATAAAATATATATGCCTCTGATTCAATTATTGGTTTAAACTTCATTTGGAATAAATTTTATACTAGTTCATTTTTCGGGTACACAATTGCACAATCTATAAATAAATATATCTATATATAAATATTACATATATATCTTATACTATTAAGTGAGCAATATTTGTATATATATAGGTATATTTTACTGTTCTCGAAAACGGTAGCTCGGACAGTCACGTGATTTAACACAAAGGTACCCTCCGATGGGTCATTGTGCACATCGAAGTCAGATTTTCGAATTTTTGATTAGTTTTCTTTTAATTAAGAAAAATATGAAAATAAAACTTCCCATTTCTATAATGACGCAGAATGGAGAATCTTAGGAGAGATTTGATTGGTTTATTTGATTTTCATTGATTTGAGTGTATTTTACATTGAACTACAGCTAC
The DNA here is from genome assembly GCA_963930645.1 of Salticus scenicus. NCBI lineage: Eukaryota > Metazoa > Arthropoda > Arachnida > Araneae > Salticidae > Salticus > Salticus scenicus. The sequence continues at coordinate 274,449,127 of OZ005657.1, forward strand.
GTTATGAGGAATTACAAGAGATTTGATTGGTTTATTTGATTTTTATTGATTTGAGTGTATTTTACATTGAACTACAGCTACTTTATGAGGAATTACAAGAGATTTAATTGGTTTATTTGATTTTCATTGATTTGAGTGTATTTTACGTTGAACTAGAGCTACCTTATGAGAAATTACAAAAGGTTTGATTGGTTTATTTGATTTTCATTGATGTGAGTGTATTTTACGCTGAACTAGAGCTACCTTATGAGAAATTACAAAAGGTTTTATTGGTTTATTTGATTTTCATTGATGTGAGTGTATTTTACGCTGAACTAGAGCTACCTTATGAGAAATTACAAAAGGTTTGATTGGTTTATTTGATTTTCATTGATGTGAGTGTATTTTACGCTGAACTAGAGTTACGTTATAAGGAATTACGACAAATTTGCTAAATATATTTCATTTTCATTTATTTGAGTGTATTTTACGTTGAACTAGAGCTACGTTTAGAGGAATTACGAGAGGTTTGATTGGTTTATTTGATTTTCATTGATTTTTGAGTGTATTTTACGTTGAACTAGAGTTACGTTATGAGGAATTACGAGAGATTTGATTAGTTTATTTGATTTTCATTGATTTAAGAAAGGGGTGTCCAGTGGTTTTTTTTTTTTTTTTTTTTTTTTTTTAACATGCTTGACAGTGATTGCTGCGAAAATGAGTTATGAGTTTCGTGTGTTTTCAGATTCATGCACAGTGAGGTAGGGATGTCCAGCGATGTTTTTTTTTTTGTTTGTTTGTTTGTTTTTTGTTTTGTTTTAACATGGGTGATAGTGATTGCCGCGGAACCGAGTTTCGTGCGTTTTCAGATTCATGCACAGCGAGTAGGGGTGTCCAATGATGTTTTTTGGTTTTAACATGCGTGATAGTGATTGCCAAGGAACCAAGTTTATGTGTTCTGTGAATCATGCACAGCGGCGTAGGGCTTTCCAGTGATTTTTTTTTCCTTGGCTTTCATGTGTGTGAAGCGTACATACGTGCGTTATAGTGATTGCTGCGAAAACGACTTGCGTGCGTTCTCTGATTCGACCATTTATCGAATAGTGACTTTTACTGTACGAGTAACAGCTTCAACTATTTCTAGAATATTCGAAGAATTAACATTTCTACCGTTTTCGAGAATATTCGTTTTAATAATAGTTTTGTTGCACAGATTCAATTAGTTCAAAAAATGTTTGATATTGTCAAGGAGATCCCATACTAAAACTGTGAAGAAAATAGTCGCTAATCGAAATATACTTATTTAAACGTTTCAATTATTCAATCAAAAAGAAATCCTTTAAATATAGTGCCCAGCGAAGCGGTCTATTACTAGTCTATGTATAAATACTACACAATCTATAAATAAAGGTCAAGACTCTAAAACACAGGCATTTGATCCTGATACTACTTTGTGCCAAGGCTATACCATACAATTCTCAAACAATTACATTCAGTAACAGCTGAGAAATGAACGTTTTTCTATTTATCTTTTAGACATGCTTTATTTAAAATGCAATGGTTCAAATGGTGCATTAATGATATTATAAATATAATAATAATAATAATAATAATAATAAAACTGAAATCTGTGTGTCGGAAAAGCAAATACTTATGCTAACTTACGTTCAGTTTCTTTATATGAGCAAACACTTAATACATTAACAGGGCCACATTGTACTGTTTGCGCATGTACTTCGCTTAACCTCGGTTCTAATAGACATAACACCATGATTTAAATTTTTAGTGATCCTTTGAGCTAGGTGAATTGTTTAGCATTTAAGGCAGTATCACCCACAAAAACACACATACACAAAAGAGCCTAATATTTTTAGGTTCACCTACAATCTGTTCATGAGTACATACATGATCTGCAAAACTATCATAAAGGAAGGCGTAAAACTGTCAGAATAATATATTTATTATACAGTGAGTGAAGGCTCCATAATATGAACTCTTCCTTAAAAAAATAATAAATAAAAAATGAAGGGGTACAAATACATTTTTCTAAATCCAATATACATTATACTAAAATTTGTCGCCCTCCCTTCCTCCCTTTCGAACATTTTTCAGTTTACGGCCTTGCCACTAAGAGGTTCAAAGACCAGTTTAATTATTTTAGAAAATTTTAAATGTGATTGCTGTTGTTTTAAAAAAATAAAATGTATAAAACTGTTCAAAATTTATAACACATGAATTTTCATTTTCAGAAACACAATTTTAAAATTTTACATGTTAAAAATTATATTAATTTTATATAAAAAATTTGAAATTTGAAATGGGCTTAAAATTAAATAATTTCTATAAACAGAGCTGCCAACATCCTTATTTATAATCCGGAGGATTGTTAGTGCCCGACTCTTTTTCACACCAGTCTTTTTTTAAAGTACCTTTCTTCTCATTTCATCGTAAATACATTTAAAGAGAATTACTATAAAAATTAAGTGGTATGAAAAAGGGGCGGGTACTGACAATACACCGAATTAGGTTGGCTGCTATGCATAAAGTAAAAACTGTTTCACATGTGATACTATTATAAGAGAACAATACAAAGCCAAAAGGAAATAAAAAGTTTACTGCAAGTTTTAATGATATGCAACAGATGCAAGAGAAAAGAAAAAATATCATTTGGTTTACACAATCAGAAAGTTGATTGCAAAAAACTTGTTTTATTTTCATCTGCGTGTTCAATATGAGTTATTTTATTAAATATTAAATTTGAATCTAAGTTTTAAAGCTCCAAGAGAAAAATTATAATTTTAGTGCATATTTTAAGAATACCAAGAAAATGTAAGACGCACCAATTTATAATAGTTCGGCGTTAATGAGCATTGACATAATGGGCATTCCATTTCCCATTCAAATATTGTTTGACATAAGATTTTGTACGTAGTTTGCTCTGAAAGTATGATGAAAAAAATAAATTTAAAAATGTCATAAGAGAATTAAACTATTTTTAACTTATTTTTGTTGCAATCGTGTAAATACGACTTACCATTAAGATAAAAAATAACTGCATTTTCAAATTTAATTGAATGTTATAATCTCACCACAAATTAGATGAAAAATTATGAAATTATGTGTCAGGGATCAATTATTATGTGCTTATCCATATTTATTTTATTATTCTTAGATAGTTTTTCTATTTATAAAAAGCAATTAAGTTGTTTGCCTGATAAAGGCTGCATGAGGATGAATGCGCTGAATTGCTTCTGCAATTAACTTTTGTGTTGGTAATATATGCTTTTGAAATACAGAAGCCGAAGCGTCATAATCTGATTCCCCCTCTTTGTCGCATTTCTCGCGATTTCTTTCAACGATTTCTTTCTTACTTATGTACACATACACTTCCACAAATCAGTTGCTATATACATTGTCAAAGCAATATCACACGGTGAATCTCAGAAGAGATAGGCGGTGGTATGGTGTTAGAGATTAAAGGCCGATAGACTGCACGTGGGTCCTGGGTGGTTGTATTTTTAAGGGGACTTAGCCTGTCTTTATGCGAGTTTCGGAGAAAGCCATGGAAAAATCCAAACGACTAGGACGACGAGCATGACATAGGATCCAATCCAGCATTTCCCGACTAACAGCTTCAAGAGCAGAATATCTCGGCCACTTCTGGGGCCTAGAAGGGTTTGGAAATTTTGTGTCTTCGATTGGTCTTTTGTTTTCCCCATTTCCACAATTAACTCCTGTAAATTTCTAATAGTATCACGAGGTCTCAAAGTGTGAAGTATACGTATGTCTGCAAATCAACTGTCCCTAATGAAGTAATAAAAGTCTAAAATTAATAATAATAAAGGAGAAAATTGTTGAAAGGAATCTAGGAACAAATAAATTGCAGGAGCATGAACGCTATTGAGAAATAGAAGAACTAAAAACCAGGTTTTATATTGCAAAGGTCTGAAAAGTTCAGAACTTTTCAGACTAACAAGGAGAGGTCACGACATGGAAAATTCAGATCGGGACGAAATTGCGCAGGATTGTAGTATACTATGAGGGTAACAACATATTAAAGCAGTAGGACCCACTATCCACAAAATTTCGAGAAAAAAGCATTTAAAGTTTCAGTAATCTTTAAATACAAGTTATTTCACAAGCGAGTAAGCGCCTGAGTGGCATGATCCTAAAGCGTGAGTCTCCCACCCAGGTGACTTGGGTTCGAGACTACCTACGGGACTATTTTTTTTTTCCCTTTAACTTTTTATGTAATCTTAACTTTTTATTTTTTTCAAAATTTGAAAATTTTAATAAATATTTATTTAATTTTCTTGAGTACAAAATAACGGTTTCTATTTTTAATATTTATAACTTAAAAATACAATAAATTTCTATAACTTAAAAAATAAAGTTTAGTTTTACAAAACCCTAAATAAGAAACATAAAGAAAAACAGACAAATATTTAAATAATTAAAAAATAAGCAAGCTGTAAACAAAGTGTAAAGTAGTTAGCAGGTGTACTTAAATCTTGGTTTGAGCTTACTGATTTGGTTTGAATGTATATAAATTACGTAAACACTTCTAGCTTGTTAATAATAAAGGCAGGTGGAATTTTATTTTGCGCACAGAAGGATAAAAAAAAAAGGAAGTCGTCATCGTTTCAAGAAACTGTATTGATTGGAGAAGCAATTATTTAATTTGGATAGTAATTATATATGCAATTAAAATCACCATTTCTCTCTTTTTTTTTGTAATTAAAAAAATAAAATTAAATATACCTAAAACAAAATAAAATATTTAGATGAATAATTAAAAACAGTTTCTTTAGTTTTACCTTATTTTACAGTTAAAATAAAACTAACATTTATTTTTTAAGTTATATAAATTTATTGTATTTTTAAGTTATAAATAATAAAAATAGAAAAAGTTATTTTATAGTCAAGAAAATTAAAAAAATTTTTATTAAGATTTTCAAATTTTGAATTGAATTGTAAAATAAAGTAAAATAAGTAAAAAGTTAAAGAAGAAAAAAAAAAAAAAAAAAAGTCCCGTAGGTAGCCTCGAACCCAAGTCATCTGGGTGGGAGACTCGCGCTTTATGATCACACCACTGATGCGCTTACTCGCTTGTGAAATAACATGTATTTAAAGATTACTGAAACTTTAAATGCTTTTTTCTCGAAATTTTGTGGATAGTGGGTCCTACTGCTTTAATATGTTGTTACCCTCATAGTATACTACAATCCTGCGCAATTTCGTCCCGATCTGAATTTCCATGTTGTGACCTCTCCTTGTAAGTAAAAGAAAAGAAAGATTCCAAGGGTTTGAAATCCGTAAGGTAATATACGGTCGGCAACAAAATTATTCGAGCGCTAGCAAAAATTCCTATATTAAAAAAAGTACATTTAATACTGTTTTGTTAAATAAATCCTTGTCGAGTCATGTTCTTAGTCAGTCTAAGAACATGATTCGACAAGGATTTATTTAACAAAACAGTATTAAGTGTACTTTTTATTTTATAGGAATTTTTGCTATTGCTCGAATAATTTTCCTGCCGACAGTAGAAATAGGCAAAAAAGGAATTATCATTACTTCGAATTAACCGAAGACAATATAAAATCAGTTCAAATTAATGGAAGTATTTAATGTTATTACTGAAAATTTCAGGATTTCAAGCTTAGTTCGAATTAAACGGAAATCTGAATGATTTGAGTTCGAATTATCAAGAGTCGATTGTGTGTAAAGACAGAAAGATAAAAACATAACTATAAAAAAATGTAAGACCAATTGTAACAAAGCTGTATAAATACAAGAAATGACATCTTCGTTTTGTTTATAAACATTCGTTATCTGATAAACTAAATTAAATTTTGAAACATATTCCCACTTATATTATATCATTCATTTACATGCTTGATTTCAATATCATTCGCGGAAGAATACTCTCTCTTGTTGAAATGTACTCTTTAAGTCAAGGCAGCCTATAGGTTTTATAGGAGGTTGTGAACTTCGACTTTACCATATAAATCTTCAAGTTTCTCTTCTAATATATATCTACATCTGTCTATCTATCTATTTATACCTATAATTTCTCCCTCTCTCTCTCTCTCTCTATATATATATATATATATATATATATATATATATATATCTACATATACATTAAGCGACAAAAAAAAAAAAAAAAAAAAAAACAGGCCGCACTTGGATATTTTACTTTTCACCTTCTACAAACGGCAATTTTATCGTTTAAAAAGCAAATTTTTAAACAGATTTTATTATGTTGTCCTCCACATACACTTTAGCAATGAGTCCAGTGTTAAAAATAAAATGCAATTGTCAGAAAAACTGTAAATTTAGAAATTATTTCAAAAATGATAAGAATAATGGCAGTTAACGATGCCACAAAAAGTATTAATTTTTGAATGAAAATCAAAAAATATTTTAATACGAGAAATGATAAAATAATTAAATGTTAACGAAATATTGGTAAAATGGTTTTTAGCAAAATATAAAATTTTTTGGCCGCTTAAACTCAAAATTTGTCTTTAGGCGGCCATGTTGCTCATCTAAGCGAGATGCCCGTAAAATAAAACGCCATTGCTTATAAAATCGGTTTGTATTACATTTAGAACATAAAAGAGATTCAGAAAAAGTGTTTAGCAGCATAATTTCTTTAACTACAGTGCAGCCAGAAAATTAAAAAAATTCCATTCTTAGTGAAGAGAATTAGGAAAGTAAGACCTCAGATGGCTAAAAATGATTAGTTAATTATTGGGCTGAACTGGTTCTCTCTAATGAGTCTTTAACTTATTTCGAGCTGAAGAAAAGAAGCAGATCTGACAACGAAAATATCACCGACTTGATGAAAATCGCACTTTTAAAACAGTGATACATTCTCCGTACATTATGGTACGGAGGTGCATAACTTTTCAAACAGTCGGGCAAATTTTTATGCTCAAGGGATCGATTAACTCTAAATAAAACACAGTCTTTATAAAAGTGGTGCCTGCCCGACTATTTTGGAAGTATCTTGGACATTTCCGCAAACAGCATTTCAAGACGATAATGCACCTTACTACACGCCGTTTGTGGTAAATTTATTCACTTCAAATTGTCAAAATTTCCTATCCATTCCCATGAGAACTATAATTCTGTAAGTAATCATTTTTTTTTTTTTTCACTTTAAGTTAAATCCCGCAAAAGATATAGTAGAATTTCTCCTTTACCAGACATGGAAATAGTCGTAATCGCGATCCGCTCGAAAATATTTCGTCTATATAAAAAAGCGGAGGAGAGGGGAGAGGATTCGAAATTTGCAGCCTACAACTCTGCCAGAACTAGAAAAAATTATTTGTGATATTTCGCACATTGAAATTTCTGAGATTTATATTAAAACACTGTATAATACTATGCCATTGTGCATTAAAGTAGTAATTCCATATAAAGGTGGAATTAACCCAGTACAAAATACATATTTTTCATAAAAAAAATTGCTTAGATCTAACGAATAAATAGTTTTATTTCATTTATTAAAATATAACTTGTTTATTTCATATAATAAATCATAATAGAATACAAAGTGTATGGTTATTGCATTATCTTCAAAACGAAAGTTTTATGCAGATTCTTATAAAGTACTTCGTAGAGTGTAATAAAGGGAATTATTATATAAAAATTGTACATAGGTATCATTTCGTCCCTTTGGTATTATGCAAACAAGAGTAATTTTAAAGTTATTACAAATAAAAAAAGTATAAGTCATTTTTTCTGCACTGCGGCTTTTTTTTTTTTTTTTTCTGTCGCTTAGTGTATATATATGTATATATTGTCACAATTAAACAGCAATATTTTGTTAAAAGTTACATTGGGGCTCATTTAAAAGAAGGCAAACAATTATTATATTCGCATATAGAATTTATTAAGAATTTTGAGAAACTGTTTATTCAGATGTATTGTACAGATCACATTTCCAGTACAGTAGTTTTTAAAAATATAGAGTGGAAGGTGAATAATACTCGTTGTAATACCGCAAAAAAACTTCATCAAAAGAGCTTTGCAATTTTTCCTAACATTAAAGTTTTTAAAATCAAAAGCTTTAATAAGATTCAGAGATCAAAATAATGAGTTGTTTCATTATAAATCTAATTTTTGGAACGTTCACTAAAATAAATGTACTATGCAGTATTTTGTGCCAATTATCATTGATGATTAACTGCTAATTAATTTTCGAAAAGTATAAAATATGCTAATCCTTCTTCACATTTTACAGAAATACGTGAACAGTTCATTGTCACTTTTCATAATACTTTGACCTTAGGAAATGAACATAAACAGGACTTGTTATATACAAAAGATCAAGCTTTTATCAAGCTTAACAAGGAAGGTTTTACATCACTGAGATACAATCTTTATCCTCAGACCTAAACTCGTTAGTCAATTCATTGTCTTTCTTATCTATTCTTACTGGTTTTCATTTCGAGCACTTTAGATTTTTTATTCTCCTCGCGTGACTATTCGGCGGTCATGATCTCATTTTTAACAGCTATTAGCAATGGGTCAGTATGACAATCAGCGAACGTCTTGCCTTTGAACTAAGATATTCAAATGTGAGAGGAATTTCATTCACTACTTGACCGGTTTCTGATACTAAAATAGAACATAAACAATATCTTATTTACTTTTGTATGCATATTAAAAGGATGCGTCATAAACTTAAGATGAAAATGGCTCATCCTTGTGAAGTTGATACATGTTTATACATTGTTCTGAGATTTTGTTCACATTTTTTATGCGCTTTTATGTTATAGTTAATGACTAGGAGAGATAAAACAGATCATCATTCACATCTTAATTCTCAATTAACTATTTAATCTTACACAATAAAAGTAATTATAAAAGGGTAAGGAATAAATAAGCTTAATGAATGGTCTACTTTATTTAGATTTTATAGACTAATAAGAAAAAAGAACAAAATATTTGAATATCATGTGGCATAATTTTTTCTACTATTTTTACAATAAAGTACAATTTTTTCCTTTAATTCCATAAAAAATTGAATAACTATCATTTTTATTGTTATCTATCGTAAATACATCGATTATCGTTAGCCACAAGCAGTAATATATTTAATATTATGTCTATAATGTAAACACAACCAAAAACGTTTTACAGGAAAAACGCAAAAAAATTATTTGCATGAAAGAGGAGACACTACTACTTTTTTTTTTTTTTTTTTTTTTAAAGACATTTAAATTTCGCACATGGAGAGGAAGAAAAAAAAATATAAAATGGGAGAGTGAATTTATGGAGTCGTTTTAAAAAGGATTCAGCGCCATGTCAACCATCGGTGGCTGACACTGAAAACTTTCCGTTTAGGCCACGTCAGCCACCGGTGGCTGACAGTGTGAAATATGATATAAACTAAAAAAATTACATTGTTTTAAGTAATGACCGAAGATTTATTTAAAATTTACTTAATTTTTATTTATTATAGAATTATATCATTAAGGCATTTTAATGGATTTTATTGAAACATGGTAAACATAACACGTTTCTAAGCAGCGAGTGTGGCCTGGATGGGATTTTCTTAAGAATTCGAGTGGCGCTCAACGTGTTAATGAAATCAGATGGCCTTTATTTGTAAATTTGTTTACAGTAATATCATAATGACAAATAACTGTAAGTCAATCTTTAATTCCACATGTTTATTTATGCGCTTATCTGAAAGGGTTTGCGTTAATGTTTAAAGCGTTTAAATGTTTATGATGAGCGCAACATTCGAAAATATATATTTTCTTCAATGAAAATCATATGAAATGACAGATTACTGGTAGACACTTTTAAGTAAAAATTAACAAACTGCATATAATAGAGAGTCTTTTTTCGGACTTTCTGAAAGAACGGAAAAGTAACTTAACCAAGTAAGTTATGCAATATGTTTGCATAATGGTCTTAGTATTTTTTATTTGATCAAGTTGTGTGCATCTGAAACGAATTTTGAGTTTCTGAATAGCAGAATATTCATATAAATAAATAAATAAATGTTGTACGCAAATTTGTAAGACATTATAACGTGAAATTAATATTTGGTCAATGTATTTATCATAATCTTACTTAAAATTGCATTAAACTGTTAACTATTTCTTAAATAACTTTTGTAAAGTCTGGATTTTAAAATAATATAATAAAATTATTCATTTTATATGTAAGTGTTTAAAATTCAAAATAAAAAAAATTGGATGCACGAGCGAAGCTTTCAATTGTTACTACTTCTCGATGAATAACATTTCATAATTATTATTTAAATATAAATTTTACAGAAACAAGTGCTATAAACTGGACATATATAATTGCAATGAAATCTACACTGGAGACTACACATTTGAAGTAAAAATCTGGAATGACTCCACCCGACTTTCTGAACATTTAGTAATAAATAATTGTTTAAATAAATTTAAATAAGAGACGTAGTTAAATAAACAATAGGCATAATTACAGTAGATAGTTTGAGTATTTCTGCCCAAATACTCAAAACAAATACCTTGTATTTGGCTTGATGTCTGCCAAATACCTTGCATGTTCTTTAATGGATTGTAATATATAGAAATTCTTTTGCAAGTCTCTGTAAAAAAATATTAATGATCGCAATATCAAATATTTATCTATTCTGTTATGTTTCAAACAATTTAACATTACTTAAGCAAACTTTAAAATTTTTGAGCCCATGACCGCAATGTATATGAATTCTACTTTGTATATCAATGAAAAGAAAATTATAAGTTCTATACTCATGTAAATATGTACGTTTCTTGCGATTCTAATCTACAAGATGCCAAATCATTTATGTCTTAATGGACTATACCGTTCAGACGCTAGCCAACTTCAAATAATTTGAGTCTATAGTGTATAATGAGAAAGAAGTTCTATTTCGTGTCCCTGTAAATGAACTGTATGTCCTACATTCATAAAAATCTGTACAATTCGTGCGACAGTGACATATAAGAAAACCTCAAAATTTTAGTTTAATAGTATAAGGTGTTTAGACGCTATCGCATTTTAAATAGTTTGGGTCCATTGACTTTAATGATAGACGGTGACCTATAACATATCTACAAGTTTTTACCTCAATCGAATAAGGCGTTCAGACGTTATCGCACTTTAAATAATTTGAGTCCATGAGCCATAATGATAAAGAATAGTTCTTTCTATCATTGAAAAAAAAAAAAAAAAAAAAAGAGAAAAACTATAAATGCTAAGCTCATCAAATTTTATACAGTTCGTGCAACAATGACCTATAACATAACTACCAACTTTACTCCCATTTGATCAAAGCGTTTAGACGTTATCGTGTTTACTCTCACACATACATACTTCACCGTAAAAATAGCCCTAAGACGTATACCAAAGTCTCGGTGTAATTTTTTTTATGGTTACAGTACTTTCTTAACATAATGTATGTTCGGAAAGTAAAAATATATATTATTTACAATTTTCATAAAAATTAAAATAGTCTTTTTCTTCAGACAAAATACATTTTATTTTAAAGATTACTTTGAAATAAGGATTATGAAATTAAAATGTGGATGAATTGTCCTAAAAATAATTATTTCGTGGTTGTTGGAATATATATATATATATATATATATATGTATATATATTTAGCAATTATCATTGTAGACAATTTTCCTCTTGAAAAATTAAGTTTTAAAGTGTTTTCCAAATTTATTGTTATTTTTTAGATTAAGGTAGGTTTCAAGAAAATAGCATAAAATTGTTTTCTATTACAGGAAAGCATTTTACTAGAATTTTAATATAACTGTAAGATATTTCAATTCGTCTTGAAACGAAAAATTATTTATTACCCGAAAAAAAAAAATATGACCAACATTTTATTACATCTTCTGAGCTAAATGCTACAAAATTTTCAAAATTGATAAAGGAAATTTTTATATTTATATCGGGGATTCTCAGGGGTTGCTCCCTAGAAATTTTCGGTATTCCAGAAAATATTAACCAGAAATAAAAATAATCATAATTACTGTATTATACCTTACCAGTACGGATATACCGTTCTTTTTCTTGGCGCACTATTTTTAGTTAATTAACAGCGCTTTTCCTGCGAAAAGAAAAAACCATTTATTATTGTTGTAGTGCTCTTCGTATGTGTATTATTTATTTTCAAAGTTTTGGAAGAGGATGTTGTCATGTGCTTATTAATATTACATTTATTTGTTTATTTTATTTATTTTTTAATTTAATAGCTGTTTTGGAATGCACCCAAATAAAATGCATAAAATTTTCAATAATAATAATAATAATAATAATAATAATAGTAATAAAAGTTATACTGAGCAACCCTTTTCTGGAAATAGGCAAAAGTTCAGAGCCAGAAGTAAAAACACAGACTACAGATAATTAATTTTTCTAACCTTATCACAATTAAGTATATTAAAAAGAGGTTTTTTTTAATGAGTTGCTATGGTGATGGGAAAACGGAAGTTTAGTCTTCAGATACACAACTTAATTAATATAATATACTTGCAGGCTCTACCCGCTTCTCTGACTATATTTGAATGAATTTTCAAAATTCCACACCAATATTAATAAAATCTCAAAACATCAAAAATTAAAAAAAAAAAAAAAAAATCACTGAAATCAGTCGAAATATAAGAAGTTCCCGCTGCATTCGTTAGTGGTTTTCCTTCTCGTAACGTGAGCAGTCCGGGTCCCTAATGCCTTCGGCAACGACGACTTACCCTCTTTTTAATCCCCACTTCCCCGCGGAAAAATTAGACGTTTTCCGAAATCCCACTAAAATGCATATTGTCTAAACTTAATAAACACCCACCCACCAAAATTGACCATTCTAAGGTAATTTGAAGCAGAATTAAGCTTGAAACCGTCAGGAAGGGGGGGGGGATAATATCGCAAAATCCCCATATATAAGGTGTGTTGCATGCACAAAACCAATTGGCACACCAAAAAATCGCCTTCCTGAGATAATTTGGAGCAGAGTTATGCTTGTAAACATGTTTTTGAACCCCGCTCTTAAAAGATGGGGAATTTTGAAAAAAATCTCTTTATACTGCGTGTTCGATACGTATAACCGATTCACACATAAAAATTGCTTTTCTAAGATAATTTAGAACAGATTTAAGCTTGAAAACGTGTTTTTTTTTCCCGACCCTTCTACGAGGGGTGGGTGGAAAGTAATTTCACAAAATCTCTTTGTAGTGTTTCTACTGGGTACGCATAACCAATCGACATATATATAAAAAAAAAATACTTTCCTGAGATAATTTGGTACAGAGTTAATCTAGAAAACATGTCCCCCCCCCCTCCGCCTTTAAAGAGGGAAAAGGGGAAATTTAATAAAATCCCTTTATAGTGCATGTTGGGTATGCATAACCAACTCCACACTTGAAAATTAATCTTACTGAGATAATTTGAAGAATGATTACGCTTGGTAGCTTGTTTATCGCCCCCAGCCCAAAAGGGGGAAGTAGGGAATATCATAAAATCCCGGTACAATAGGTGTCAAATTCATATGAACGATTTACGCACCAAAATTTGTGACTGCAGCTTCCACAGATTTCAAAGAAAAAATTTAGTGCTAAAAAGTGAGTCTCAAATTTGCCTCCTCGTAACGCCCTCTCCCCTCCAAAAAAAAAAAAAAAAAAAAATCAAAAATCACAAAAAAAAAAAAAAAAAAAAAAAAAAAAAAAAAAAAATGGGTTTTAGGAAATATCCTAAAGAAGACGCATAGCTGTTTTCAACATCATTGTACAATTTTTGGCGGCGTTTCAACTCAAAAATCCGGAATTTGCGGACCCCCCCCCCCCCCGAAAATCCATTCCCCCCTTTAAAATCGAGGGGAGGGGAAATTTCGCAAAAGTTGATTGATATAATTGTAAGTTAAGTACAGGTCTGAATTCCCGCCAAGTCTCTTTAAATTCCGTCAAGCCGTTCTCACTTGATATGTGGACAAACATAGCGTTACAGAAAACGGACACAACGACACGCACACATACACATAGAAAGTTTTCTGAAGTCATTTTTGGCTTTCATGGTGTGCGAAACGTGAAGATATGAAAAAAAAATTATTATGACAAATTTACAGGCAAAAGTCTGATTTTATTAATATAGATTGCTCACAAATCTGTATATAATACAGTCGGTAAGAAAAGTCTCCGGACACTGGCAAAAATTCCTATATAAAAAAAGTACAATTAATACAGTTTTGTTAAATAAATCCTTGTCGAATCATCTTCTTAGACTGAATAAGAACAGGATTCGACAAGGATTTATTTAGCAAAACTTTATTAAGTGTACTTTTTTTATATAGGAATTTTTGCTAGTGTTCGGAGACTTTTGTTACCGACTGTACATCTAAAATTATCTGTAGACTTTTAAATACGCAAAATAAGGTTAAACGTTACAAACGATTCACTGAAATAACTTATATATATATATATATTAATATATATAATCCTTTTTAATAGCAACGCTTTTAATGAATATGCAGCTCAATTGAAGAATAGTTGCAATGCACTGAAAAAAATTCTGCGATTGACATCTAGAAAATAAATTGTGGCTCGAATAAAAATATTTCTATGTCATTCTGGGAAATTCTAGTCTCCCTTGTTAGCGAATTTTAGACACCTCTATTAAAATTCTAGAGATTATTTCTATATTATTGTGGTGAAACCTCTTTAAAAATCTCTGCAAATAAATGCGAACGCAAGAGGCGAGTTTTAGTAACTATAATTGTAGTTTATGAATCAGCTCTAGAAATCAAAGCCAGAATTTCTTGCAATACAAGGGATTCAAAATATAATGTATCGTTTAACCATCCAGAAAAGTATGCACTAGAAATTCTCGATCATTTCGTCTATTCAGTTTATTTGTTTACCTTATCCGCATAGCTCGGATATCCATATTTCTAATTTAGATATTCAGAAAATGATTCAGAAAATGAATTCGTTGTAGATGAAGGTGGTGTATTTTTTCCTCAGTTTGCAAGGTAGTATTCCTTAAATTTTTGCCTCTATATATAATCTATATAAATAAAGAGAAAAGTATGTCGCTGTGTGCTCCCGTAGCTGAGGTAATTGATCGCAGAGCTACAAAATTTGGCGGAGGGTGGCTTGGATCCTAAAGTGGTGCATCTCAGCAAGATTTTTTCGATTTTAAGCATTTATTTTTGTCTACATATTTTTAAATTTATTCTTTCATTTCAGTAGTCTGCATTTCTTAGCAATGATTACTATACAATTTATTTATTTATTTATTTATTTTCGTAGTCAGACATGTGATTAAATATCGTTTATATATAATCGCCATTTAAATATGGAAGTGATGCTTCAGTTTTCTTTATGCCGGTATGTCTTCATTGAGATTTTCTGAATCTGGATATTTTTTGCTAAATGATGCGAATATATTGTATTATAAATTTTTTAAATAAAATAAAATAATTCATACTAATTTATTGCACATTACACTAAAATATATGTTGGTTTGTACTATAACTGCTGCCAATTGTTTACTTGTTTTCTATTTTCAAATTTAGATGAAAGTAAAATAATCTGCTGAGATATTGCATATAGAGCTAGAGCTTGCTGAAGACTATTAATATTTTAAAAAACAAATAAGTGTTGCATAGTTAGGAAGTATTGACGGATGATAAATTTTTTCATGTTTATTCAAAACTATATTATTCTTATGGAATTGAAATTTCAAAAATTAGAACACATTTAAATACATTTTTGTTGAGGCCCACCAGCGGCAGAGCGGTTCGGCGCTCAAAGCTGGTAGACGTGAGATGCCGGGTTTGATTCCAGGTTCTAGACGTTCGGAGTTTTCCGTGGTTTTCTCCGAAACTTGCGTAAATACGAGTAAGGGCCCCTTAGAAAGACCCCCACGGAGTACACTACCCTCAGGCCTAGGACCCTAGTACAGTCAATCGGCCATAATCCCCACAACCCAACCCTTTTTATTGATAACGAATGCATAAGAAATTAAAAAATGCATATTTTTAAACAATATAATTTTTCTTTCTTTCTTTCTTTCTTTTTTTAATATATATATAACATACATTGCTTAATATATGAAATAAAACTTCTTAAACCTACCTGCCGATCATACATATTATCAAACTTATTTCAAAACTCAAATACTTTGAAAAAGATTTAAAAAATTGAAGAAGTCTAAAAAGTTTATTCTTTAAACACAATCCAGTAAAGCCTGAAATTATTGTACTATAAAAGTTAAAATTATTTAATAAAAAAAGACTTAACTCTGAAACGTTTTTCTCTAAGTCAATACACTGTTAGAAATAGTTTTGTATAAAATCAGGTCGAAAGCATACACAGTGTTTCTTAATTTAATTTCCTGACACTTTAAGATGAATCGAAGGTTTACAATGTGAATTTTGCTTAACAAATTCGATTCATCGTATACTGTTTGACGTCTTCTTGAAAAGTTAACGCAATATTGTGCCGCTATGTCTCTTTTTATAAATAAAGAACTAAATACATTTTAAAAATTATTCGTGTTGAACTTAAGAGTTATTACTTGAAATGCAGTTTTTTATTTTAATGAAACCTTTTATATTATATTTAATGAACACCATGCTGCATTCCAAATATTTATAAAGTATTGTTATTATTTTTTCTTTTTCATTATTATTATTTTTTTTTTAATTATTGAGTGATTAAAACATCTTTTCATTTTTTAAGCAAATACTGCTTTTGAAATAATGGAAATCAATTTTAATTAACAGAAAATCTAATAGAATATTAATTATTGAAAGTTAAATCAAACTAACATTAATCAGGATCATCGATCCAAGAACGCACACACATTCAAAAATAATTTATGCATTCTATAAGTTATTGTTTTATGTAATTTTGCAAACGCTCAAACAAACATAAAACATAATCTGTGTTTCAATATTAATTAATTAAATTACAATCCAATTTCCGAAAGCTCATAAATAGAAACATAGACTATTTCTGCGACCAAATCACCTAAAGCAAATTTCATTCTATTATGATTATGGTCCTCAGTCATCACATAAGGAGATTTACGAAAAAGGAAGCGCTAAAAATCAACATCACATATTAAAATTAATAATCCATTTGCTATCATTTAGGACTTTTCAAAAGTCTGAAAAATTATAATAGTATATTTTGGCTTTAATGGGTAAGAACTCTATTTCGGATAAAAATAATGGCCACACTATTATGTATTACCCAGACAGCACATGACATCCCTGGGATGATATTTTAAAATCTCGAATGTCCTGTTTTCACCATAGGATAAAATGGATAAAATGAGGACATCCACAGGATGTCCGAACAGAAAATACAGAGAACAAATTAGTTTGTATGTCTCTGAGATATCTTAAGTTATCTTAAAATAAAACGTCCGCTTTAAGATGTCTCGAGGACATTTTTTTACGACGTCTTACGATACATTAAAAAAATATATTCAGAATGAATGGTGATGGTGTTGGTGTTGGGGATAAGGTCAATTGACTGTTCTTGGGTCCTAGGCCTGAGGGAGAGTACCTTCCGTGGAGGACTTTCTAAGGGGTCTTTTCTGAAATTTAAAGTTGAGTTTGAGCGAAATGTGTTCTTTTTTAAATTTTATTTATTTATTTAAAAACTAGAATGAAGCAAAGATAAAAGATATATATATATATATATATATATATGTGTGTGTGTATAACAAATAAAACAAATTATTCTAAAAAATACAAATTTTTCAATGATAAAATTAAAGGACTCTTTTAATCAATCATCACCAATATTTTCAGAAGTATGATTTGATTTAAATAATGGGCGAATAACCTTCGAAGCAAATAGTCAACTGTTACAGATAACATTTTGCGGTGGACATTAAAGTCCCTAAGTTTAGTAACGTTGGACGGGGGTGTGGAATTAAATGGGAACGTCTAACAGTTACAGGTGAAGTATCACTGTTTAGGGAACATCCTATGATGATCCTCAACAGATTTCAGAATGCAATCTCTAGAATGTCCTCAGGATGCCTAAAGTTTTATAAATAGTCCTAAATGTCCTTGTATCAGTCAAATTTGGGCCTCCTGGGACGTATTTTGAACGTCCCTCGGATACAGATTGTGCGGACATTTTATCATCCTGAGGATGAACAGAGGATGTCTGTGGATAAGATTTGGATATCCCGAAGACAATCGGAAATCCGAAAAAGTTCATCCTCGGACATCCTGAGGATGATTTTGTGTTGTCTGGGTAATTATGACAGCATTTTAAATTAAACTTATGTTTAATGGACTTTTCAAAAAACATAATTAAAAATTTGAACTATTAGGTAATTGAATCTTGAGTAATCTAATATGAGGGAAAATATTTAATTTATTTATCTATCAAAAGTTTTGAAGATCGAATAAAAATGCATATATTTTATGGCGGAATATTTGTGACGAAAATATAGAAAATCATAAATAAGTAATGTCATCGAAACTTTTATAATTGAAATCATGTTTTTCTTCGATTTCGGCCCTCGATTTGCATACAACAAATTTTGAAACATCTTACCTGATCTGTTCAAAAGGCTGAACTTGTACGCACGATTTGTTGTCGATCCGTTTGGGGATGATCCACTTAGAGCTATTGCTGAATCTGAATCACTGTGGTAACCAGATATATCTGTGCTGCTGTCATCATTATCGTCATCACCAAATTCTTTCATCAGTTCCAAAATTTTTTGACACCCTTGAGAAAACCTCATAAGCACGGATGCAACAACATCATTAGAACTCATCTCTTTTACTTCTTTTCTCAATTGAGTATACTGAAATAAGGCATCTTTATCAGTTTCAATGCGTTTCTGGAGTATAGAAAGCAGAGTATCCATCGTGTGATTATGTAAAGTTGGTTCGATGACATTCAACAAAGTTTTATTTTTAATCAATCTTTCTTGAATTTCATCCTGTCTAAGGCTGAGTTGTCTTTGATGGCTCGCTTTTATTGGAGCAGGACCATGGGAAAGGGATCTGGTTACAGGTTGTTTAGGGGCTAAACTGAGCTCATCCAGTTTCTGAACAGCGCTTTTATATCTATGTATTACTCGTTCAAATTCAAGTTTCAACGCTTCATGAAGGTTCATCAGAGTATTTTCAGATGTGCCGACCATTCCATGTTGTCCAAGACCTTTAATGGATTTATCCAGAGCTCGTTTTCTTGTGCTAATCACTTTTTTCATCCTTGGTTCTGATAGAACAATAACCTGAAATGACAATAAAGTAATTTTTTAAGCACGAATTCAGTAATACATTTTTTTAAACGTGTAAGATAAATATAAATTAATGAATCATTTTGAAGAAATTTGTGAACTAGAAGAAACAGTTACTGTAATCGCAGAAAAGTGATTTTTTTTTTTTTTAATTTGTCAACCTTTGCTCAATAAACAATGTTCTATTAATTATTTATTTTGTTTGATCAATTCTTGCTGGTTCCCCCAAAGAAATAAACTATAATTTTGTTATTTTTAAAACTAAAAATTATAATTTACTGTAAGATAGAGGTGTCTAACAGTACTCCAAAATATATAAATTTATGCAAATGTTTTTGGTTAACAACAACAATTTTCTAACAATGAAAAACGTTTTCTGAAATTTAATATTTTTGTAACTATTATTCACACGATAAAAAAAAAAAAAAAAAAAAAAAAAAAAAAAAAACTGGTACTGATTAAATATTTGAGTAAAAAAAAAGTTATTCCCTTTGTTTGCTGTATTTTAATTATCACATACCCGTTGACTTTAATTGTAATGGCATATTTGCGAACATGATATTTAACAGAAAGGCTTTATTCTAAAATATTTTTTACCTCAACTTTTCATATAGTTAGCTATATAGTTCACTAACATTTTAAATGAAGTATAAGGAGTAGCTTCAAGCATATTCCAGGCATTGTTGTTGTTTTCTCCGAAACTCGCATAAATACGATCTAGATTTCGTTAGAATGACTCAAACGGAGGGCATCCCACCTAGACCTGGGACTCAAGCGCAGACCGTCGACCTTAATCCTAAACACTAAACACCGCCCCACCAGGCATTGTTTTGATTCAAAAATATCATTTAATTACAGAAATGACTAAAAAAAATCTAATATATAATCTAATACGTAACTTTTTTGTAACCATTAATTTTTACATAAGACGAATCACAATCGTAAAAAAAAAAAAAATCACAGAATATAAATTTACAATTCATTCCAATGAAAAAAAGTGTGTCGTTACCATTTTATAGTAGACTACCTTGAATAAATAGCGACATCTACTTAATAAAAAAAAAAAAAAAAGAAAGAAGCAATTTCCTTTTAAATTTATTTATTTATTTTTCATTTGCTAAATATACGGTTAAATTTTCTTCGTCCTTGACCTTACTTATAAGGAAAAAATATATATATATTCTCTTGCACGGCACGATGTATTACCTTTTTATTGATCATTTTTCAAAAGCATTGTAAAATTAATTTAGAACTAGGGAACTGACTTTACACTGTATTTTATATTGTTACTTCAATTCCACTGGGACACGTGTGCCATCTAGAAAGACCAGCGGAACATATATGTTCCACTTCCACAATTGCCCTTATAGATTTTTTTTATTATTATTCATAAGCAGAATATTGCTATTTCTATTTTATTTGACCTACTAAAGCCATAATTTACTTTATTTTTGGAAAGGAAAAATCTAGTAGTGAAAGACTTAATGAGCGATTTTTTTTTTCCATTAACTAATCAAAAATTACTAATATTTAACAACTAGATTTTATTGTCATTTCCGATAGAAGAAATATACATACATATATATATATATATATATATATATCGGTAGAAGCTATTTCTATTGCTTGTGAAAAGTCTGTACTGTTTATTACAAATTTAACAAACTGTTAAAATATTTTATATTATCATTATATATTATGATTCTTTTAAGTCAAAATATTGCTATTTCATATAATTAAACTTTATTTATACGTCCCAGTGTTGCATAAAATTAACAAACTTTTAAAATAAGATAATTTAAACTTCATAAAAAAAAAAAAAATACTTTACTTTAAAAACATAAAACACTTGACAAACGTTTCGGCTAAAAACTAGCCCTCTTCAGTGTCTATACATCAAACGCATAACAACTAGAATCTAGCATTAAAACATCAGACTAAAATTGTATACTCAGAAGGAACTGTTTTAGCCTCATTCAAAGGAGAGGGCTGCAACTAGAGACCCTATATTTGGAGATACTAGACATTGGCGCACCGGCTTTTCTACGAAATCCGCCATGCAGTCGGCAGCAACAGTATCCGAGCACTAGCAATAATCCCTGTCTAAAAAAAGTACACTTAATACTGTTTTGTTAAATAAAACCTTGTCGAGTCATGTTCTTAGTCTAAGAACATGATTCAAAAAGGATTTATTTAACAAAACAGTTTTAAGTGTACTTTTTTGATATCGGAATAATTGGCAAGTAATCGGATACTTTTGCTATCGACTGTATAAGTGCCAGTTGCTGCATTTCTTGCCATTACGCAGAGCAAGTTTCCTAATTTTACTATGAATTACATTATTATATTATCAGCAGTTAAATAGTTTTGTTTCTCTGAAACATAAAATGTTTTAATTATTTTGTAATACATATTAAATACCTTAGCTGTTATTTTCACTGCACAGTTTTTGCACTAAAATAATGATTATTTCAACTTCAGATTTAAAATTTAACTATGTATATGATATTCCTGACTATCTTTTAAGACCTTCAAACTTTAAAATCAAGCTTACCCCCCAAAATATATAATTTTGAATTATAAGTGTATTGTAGAAAGGAGAACAGATCAGTGACCGGATATATCCGTCAGCGGCGGTCAGATCGTTTTAAAATATATGATTAACTATTTTGCAAGTAAAATATTTTTTTTTTAAATTATTATTAAAAGTGAAAAATTGGCATATATTTTCCAAGTATATTTTAAAATATATATTAAAAAGAATTATAATAAGAAAGATTCTAATTAATTGCTAGTATACAAAATGCCTCCACTTTTTTAAAATAAATAGATAATAAAGAAAATAAGGTATACATAAATACTATCATATTAAATATAAATTGCCTTTAAATCATATTTTCCATAATGAATTTCATAAATCATATTTGAAAAAGTTATCATGAAAAATTATTTTTTTAATAATATTTTTACAAAAATAAAGTAATAATTACGTAATTATTAATAATAAAGCATAATTAAAATAAATAAAATGATTATTTTTTTAGTATGTAAAAATACTACAAAAATATTTTTAGATTAAAAAAAAAAAAAAAATGTTCGTTTCTACTGCCATAGTTATATAATTCTACATCAATTACTTGTTAAAAACTAAAATGACTTTTTATTTATTTTTTTATTTTTTTTTTTATTTTTTTTTTTTTTTTGTTAGTCTGTTTGTTTGTTAAAATTTTATCATTTTTAAATAAAGCAATGTATTTTCTCAGAAGAATAGAATAGAATTACTTTCACTATCAACGTATTTTGCTTAATATAGAAATATATAACAAAACATCATCTGTTTTCCCATTAGAGTTGAAGAAATAACCATATTTTATCGAATGTAAAAAAAAATTCGTCTTTTTTCAAATTATTATTCCCTAAGACGAAAAAAAGCTATATATTTATACTCTGCATTGCTTTCTGAACACTTACAATACAACAATAAAATTTTCTTGCATTTATGTTGCATAGTAAAGTGGCAATCATTGCTAGTCCTCCTTTTACTTTCGGAGGAGCAAAATTTTCCCTGAAATATATAACATGTTCTTTACACACCTGAAGTTTCAAGATTTTGAAATTTCCCGGTTCTTTTTGAGGTATTTTAAAAAATGTATGAAATCGAAAGTTTCCGGTCATTTATGGAAAGATAGTGTATAAGAAACAAATACCAAAAAACAATTTTTCGAGTTTTAGTATTCGGCATCCAGGGAGGGGGCAAACCGTGTTTTTGCATGAGCAAAAAAGTAATTTCTCATAATCCTTCATATCCCGAAGAAAGAAACAGTTATCCCTATAATATTTCCTTTTAAATATGACAAACACAAACACCTAAAAACCAATTTCTGAAATTTTAAAAATTTGGTCCTCAAGGGGAAGGGGGAGGGGACATAACGTGATTTCACGTTACTGTTCATCTATACATATAAAAGTGCACATTGAGCACTGGGTCAACACTGCTGTAGCGATTCTGTGTGGGACTGGATCATGCATTTTGGTGGGAAGCTTGGTTCTAAAGCTCTAACAGATACTAAGATGGGGTTTTGCAGATTTCCCCCCTTTCCCTCTGGGGAGGGATGGACAGATAAAACACGTTTGAGAACACAACTCGGCTTCAAATTGCTTTACGGAGAAGAAGTTGCACATGGGAGACTTGATTCAAATACAAATAAATAAATAAAATAAATAAATAAATAAAATAGATAAAAACTTGTCGATTTTCGAATTTTTGATTTTAAGGGAGGAAGGAGGATTTTTTTTTTTTTTTTTTTTTTTTTTTTGTGGGGGGGGGGGGGGATTTTGCAAAATCCGTATTTTACAGTAGAACTCTTGCAAAAATCGCTCTTAGAAATTAAAATTCGCTGTACGTCTTCTGAAGTGTATTTCCGAGAAACAGTTTAGGATGTTTTGTGATTTTAGTTTTTTTTTTTTTTTTGAGGGGGAGGAGAATTTACGACGGGGCAGATTAGAGAGTCCCCTATGTAAGCGCAGCTCTGTACCAGATTATCTCAGGACGACAATTTTTCGGTATCTGTGTGTGGTATGTGTACCCAACTCGCATTATAAAAGGATTCTGTGAAGTGTCCATCTCTCCCCCCCTTTGGGGTTTGGGGTGTAAACAGCATGCTTCCAAGTGGAACTCTCTTCTAATTTATCTCAGAAAGGTGATTTTTTGGGGTATTAATCGGTTATATGAGCCTAAAACACTCTACAAATGGATTTTGTAAAACTTGACCATTTCCCCCATTAGGAGGGGCGGGGGCAAAAAATACGTTTCCAAGCATAACTCCCTCTAAAATTATCTCGAAAAAGCAATTTTTTGTTATGCGCGTGTACTATGTATAGACAATACGCACTATAAATTGATTTTGCGAAATACACCTCTTCCCCCTTTGGGGGGGGGGGGTGGCAAAAAATACGTTTTCAATGGTAACTGTGCTCTAAATCATTTCAGGAATATGATTTTTTGAAATGTGGGTTGGTTATTTGTACTTAACACACACTATAAGGGAATGTATGTATAAATGCATGTGCCAGTATTATAATAAAGTGTTTATTCGAAGTATTCGTAAACAATTTTAGTGGGAAGAGCATAGAAAAAGGTTTTTGTTAACGATTATTAAAAAACCGTTCTGTGTCAAATATTCATGTGTGACCAATGAGCGATAAATAGCCAAGAAACGGACATTTTCATTTTTTTTACAGACGATATATAAAGATTCCGCTGATTTTTTTTTTTTTTTTTTTTTTATGAACGTACATCACTTCACGAGAAGAGTCTTTTGTGATTTTTTCAAAATAATCTGGGTGAGACTTTCCTTGTAAGATGGCCGACTTTCCGTCAGTGCCTAGTCTCTCCTAATATAGGATCATTAGTTACAACAAGAGATCCTATATGATAAGAGACTGGACATTGGCCGGCAGGTCGATCCGTCATGTTTGTTCCGTCTGTTATGTACGTTACCTTTACGCTCTGAAAAATGCTTTGAGTGACTTTCTCCATGTCTCCCTGAAGATAAAAAAAAACAATTTCTCGCAGATTTTAATTAAAAGAATAGTGTCAGACACTGGTAAAAATATACATATAATGTTCTACGGCGATCGAGCGGTCTTTGAACGAACGTCTGCCACTTTTGTTCAATATTCATCCTCTCTCCATTCAGAGTCTCTAGCGAACACGTCCTCTAGGAATATTCGAGAGTCATAATTGTAGCTTCCAATGTAAATAATTATGACTCTCGAATTTTCCTAAAGAGCGTGTTCCTGAGGTTACAAACCTCTCCTTCGAACGAAGCTAAAACAATTTCTCCTGAGTATTCATTTTTATTCTGATGTTTTAATTCTAGATTCTAATTGTTATGCATTTGATGTATACAAGCCGAAGTTGCCTAATTATTAGCCGAAACGTTTGTCATGTGCCTTAAGTTTTTTAAATTGCTTATATATACAATAATGTTTTTGTGTCATTTTAAAAGTTTTTGAATTTTATAGCTATAATTTATAACTATTGTTTTAGTTAATAATTATAGATTTCAAAAATACAAATAACTAAACAAATTTAAATAGTAATGCTCATTAAAAATATTTCTGTTTCTTTTTTTTTTTTTTTTTTTTTTTTTTTTTTTTTTTTCACTTTCCGCTTGAATTGTCCATTGCGCAGCACTAGTGCGAAGTAAAACCCAATCAACCAACCTTTCCGCTTGTGTGTGTGTATGGTAGATGAAGTCCCATGAAGCAGGGGATTGTCAAAGACTAATGAAATTGTAATCTTGATGGAATGCTCTTTCAAATAGCAAAATGTGTTATAAACAAGAGAAATATTTTTAAAACAATGTATTGCAAAAATCTAAAATGGTATAAAGTAAAAGGATGAACTCTAGTTAAAATGTATAGTTATAATTTTATTTATTTATTTTTATTTTTTATTAAATCAAGGTTGCTTTAATTACCTTCTTATCTTAGTATCTGCAGAAGACAGCTAATCTCCTGATTTGCAATGTTTTCTAATGTCCATATAGGTTGGGGATTTTTTGGATATTATTATTGTTCACTGGCTCTGTATTTTGTGTTTTATTATTGAAATTTTCCACTCGTTTAGTTGTCTAACTTGCAAGATAAGACAGTGATCTAGATATTTTGCTTTAATAACGGCTAGATTATGAAATCTTGCATTTTTACTTGCTCACTGTGGGGATGGCTGATACCTCAAGATTATTCTCCCCAATTTGAGCGTAATTCCTATATTTTAGTCTTCAAAAGATTTTAGTGATCATTTTTGATTTAATGATCTGGTTGTGTGCTTTTGATATTGATATGTGGTTTTACTCTTTATTTAGTAGTGCTATTTCAAGTAACCATTTATGTCAAATTTCTAGGAATTCTGTTTCGGTAAGCATGGAGGATATTTTCATATTTTTATTTAAACTAGTACTTGTTAATTTTTTTGATATACTTTTTTAAAGATGTCGCAGATTATTTAATTTAGTTATATGTTAATTCATTTAAGTTATTCAGGATTTCAGTGTCATTTTATCATCTGTTTTTCTAAATTTTACTACTTTGAAACATCATATATATGTGTGTGTGTGTGTGTGTGTATGTATATGTATATGTATATTGATTTATCGAAAAAGCTAATTTTTGGATTATTTTAAAACTCAGAAAACAATCTTTAAATACAAATTATAAAATGACATTTCTGTTTTCTGTTTTAAATTTTTTCTTAATATTTTTGCTACTTACGTAATTAAAATTTAGCTACCATTAGAAATACATCTGTACTATTAGGGATGCAAACCTTAGAGATGCAAATTGTGAATACAAACCTGTTAACAAATAGATCGAATAATCCAAACTTTAATTCAAAAGTGCCTAACGACTATCAACAGAAAAGACATTATTCTACAACATGATAATGCAAGCAGACCGCACTGCGCAAGATGAACCTTGTTTAAAAATTAATTTTGGTGAGAAATATTCACTCACCCACCATACCCGCCCGATATTGCACCATCGAATTCCCATTTATGCCGACAGCTACAACATTTTCTAAGTGGCAAAAAATTTTAAAACTTGGATGATGTACAAAATGTGATCTAAAGATATTTTTCTCAATAATTAATTGATTTTTATCGATCCAGCATTGAAAACTTGCACACTAAATGGCAAAAGGTTGTTGACTACGGAAGATGATTATGTCATTGATTAAAAATAAAAACTTGCTAAAAATTTATGTATTTGAATTTTTTTGTAAGAAAAAAACGACATTACTTTCTGGTCCACCTAATATAATGTATATTTACAGTAAAACTATTTAACGTGGAATAACAAAGTGTTTTAGAGACATTGCAGTATCAATAAGCACACCTTAGCTAATGAATATAAATAGAAAAAATAAAAAAATAAATTATTTCTTCTTTTTGTATTTTTCTTCTAAGAACATCTTTCTAATTAACATACATATTATGAATTACCTATTAAGCTACATTTTACGTAAATATCAAGTTATTTACAGAAATTCTACACATCTAAGTAAGCGGTTGCGGCAAAGTAAAGTATCACGCCATCCTTTTTGACGCATTTTTTTAACATTACCAGTTAAATATCACCGCTCTGAAATAAAAAATGAAATCATTTTAAAAAACAGATAATTTCATTTCAATTTAACTAATTCATTTATTATTTTACTAGCAGGCTTCGCCCGCTTCGCTGGGCACTATATTTAAAGGTTATCAAGTTTTGTTCGAAAATACACTACAGCATCTGAGATATGGACTTTTCCTAAAGGTAAATCATCGCATTATAACAGCGACGTTTGCTGAAATATTTGCACAAATTTTGTTAGGCACTGACTTATGTTACGAAGCAATTACATAGAAATTTATATGGAAATCTGTACAGTATTTCCAGAAAAACAATTGTCAAGAAATTTT
This sequence comes from Salticus scenicus, assembly GCA_963930645.1. Taxonomy (NCBI): domain Eukaryota; kingdom Metazoa; phylum Arthropoda; class Arachnida; order Araneae; family Salticidae; genus Salticus; species Salticus scenicus. Next base: position 274,476,834 of record OZ005657.1, read on the forward strand.
TGTCTTACTCGCAATCAGACAGAATGATATTTTCTAATAAAAGTAAAACCTTGTTAATATATATATTTATATATATATATATCTTGTAAAACGTATAAATCTATAGAAAACCAATCTATTTTTTTTAATACAATATATATATATATATATTGAGAATAGAAGGAAGTAGTAAAGAAATAAATTAAAGCAGTGGCGGCTCGTGCACCGAAAATAGGTGAAGAGGCACACTGTATTTTACACTGTATTCATTTATAAAATATAAATTTACGTTTAAATAAGTATTTTTAGTTAATTTTAGTTAAGACCATGCTGAATACAAATTATGCATTAAAAACACTTAAATATTATTTTTGAGCTCTTCACCTATTTTCGGTTCACGAGCCGCCCCTGAAATAAAGCTCAAAGCAAGACCAAAAGCGAAAGTGCCATCGATTATACTCATAATTCCTGATTTATCACATCAATTTTTATAGCGCTATATTTGATCTGTTTATCATACAGATCACTATAGTTTATTAAAATGCAGTTTTAAGAAAGAGAAAACGCTGAAAATACACTTCATGCTGTTAACAACTTTAATCAGTAAATTATTTCAATTATTTTATGCGGTCTTACAAACAAATAAACAATCCTAATGACACCTCTCCCCGAAAATGCTTAGCTCTTATGCATTTTAATGCTATTAAATTCCTTATATTTACTTCAAGGTAACATGGCCAAAAGAAATATCGTTGATAGGCCAGAAGGTATCGGAAACTTTACGTGTTATGCATGATCCACTATGTATAGCAAAAACTGTTTTGTGAATTTTTGCTATGCAAAGTTTCAGTTGAAAAAAATATCTCTGTATTTTTGTTTTATTATTGAAATTTTCCACTCGTTTAGTTGTCTAACTTGCAAGATAAGACAGTGATCTAGATATTTTGCTTTAATAACGGCTAGATTATGAAATCTTGCATTTTTACTTGCTCACTGTGGGGATGGCTGATCCCTCAAGATTATTCTCCCCAATTTGAGCGTAATTCCTTTATTTTAGTCTTCAAAAGATTTTAGTGATCATTTTTGATTTAATGATCTGGTTGTGTGCTTTTGATATTGATATGTGGTTTTACTCTTTATTTAGTAGTGCTATTTCAAGTAACCATTTATGTCAAATTTCTAGGAATTCTGTTTCGGTAAGCATGGAGGATATTTTCATATTTTTATTTAAACTAGTACTTGTTAATTTTTTTGATATACTTTTTTAAAGATGTCGCAGATTATTTAATTTAGTTATATGTTAATTCATTTAAGTTATTCAGGATTTCAGTGTCATTTTATCATCTGTTTTTCTAAATTTTACTACTTTGAAACATCATATGTGTGTGTGTGTGTGTGTGTGTGTATGTATAGGTATATGTATATTGATTTATCGAAAAAGCTAATTTTTGGATTATTTTAAAACTCAGAAAACAATCTTTAAATACAAATTATAAAATTACATTTCTGTTTTCTGTTTTAAATTTTTTCTTAATATTTTTGCTACTTACGTAATTAAAATTTAGCTACCATTAGAAATACATCTGTACTATTAGGGATGCAAACCTTAGAGATGCAAATTGTGAATACAAACCTTTGCTGTTAACAAACAGATCGAATAATCCAAACTTTAATTCAAAAGTGCTGTTGGAAAACTAGAGCAGTTGTAGTGTAGTAGTTCCTTCCCCAAGGCCAGCAATAACTGCAGAACTCAGCAGTACAACTCAACTCCTCTCCGGTTGAAGCGAGTGCTACCGGAATGCTTCTGTTTATCGCTACGAAAGAATGTTCTGTTTTGATCAATATGTCGCTATGGTGCGAATATTATTCGAATATAATATTACTTTAATTTCCGGGCCCTCTGTATATAATTGTTGTATAATAGTTTGTAAATAGTAATGTTTGTGTTCAACAATATCTGTTTATGGAAGTGTGTGCAGTTCAGTGGCGTATCCAGGATTTTTCCAAGGGGGGGGTTCGTCCTTCCGAATTTTTAATTAAGTTTAATTAGGTTTAATTAAGTTTATTTAAGTTTAAGTAGGTTGAATTAAGTTTATTTAAGTTTAATTAGGTTTAATTAAGTTTATTTAAGTTTAATTAAGTTTATTTTTAATTAAGTTTAACAATCTTTTAAAATATCATAATTACTTGCCGAAAATAAGAGTAAGAAAATGAAAAATAGTAAAACAAACTCACCAATTAGAAGATCAAACTAAAAAATCTTTAATTAGCGACGAATAACTTAGAGCCTGTACAAACTGCTACACAAAACATAAAATTCAATACATAGTTGCGCAAAATATTTCATTGAATTTTCTTATTTACAGAGCGAAGTCTAATCGACGAGAAGTTTTCGCTAGTTCATTTAAAATGTCTTCTACTGTTGGGGTATTGTTTGGGTCACTCCTTCAAGGTCACTACTTCAATGTTCACCCCTTCCCCATATGGACGACCCCTCTTGTCCTTGAGTATGAACTCGTAAAGGCCGGTTTCCACTAGAGTTGGAGCTTCCAGGTCCAAAAAAACCATTAATCACGCTCCGCACACAAAGAGCCAAATTTCTTGTCATCAGTTGTAACCTTTTTTTTTATCAGATTGCGCAGTTACTTCAAAGGAAAGCATGCAAAATTGACAAAGCTATCTGCCTCTGGCCCATCAATTATCTCAGCTGGGGGCTGGAACCAGGTCTTCCAACGCCGTTCGAGGGTTTTGAGCGCGGCTGACCACATCAAAAGATTCTGAATAGAAGCCGTCGAAAAAGCCGTAGTGGAAACCGGACTTAAAGGTGAAATCCTTTCAGAGAATTGTTTTCAGGGGAAACATGTTTCGCGCCGCGCAAATGAAGTGGTTTAGTTATTTTCAGGAGTGTTTATCGCAGAGTAATGAAAAAAAAAGTTAGTCATAATTTTAAACCACTGGGTAGAAAAAAACATTCTATGCTGCCATACATTTTTTCTGCCTGAAATGTGAAAAAAAATGTCAGGAACAGCCTAATTTTTCTTATCATACATTTTGTCAAGGGGGGGGGTTTAAACCCCTAAACCCCCCCCCCCCTTCCATACGCCACTGGTGCAGTTTGATTAAAAGAAAATATTGAAATTATTCTATGTTCTATTTCAAGACTCCAGCCTGCTTTATTCTTTAAAAATTGATTGTGAAACCAATATCTGGCGCCCCCGGGGTGGGCCTGGCGTCTTTTAAAATAGAATGATTAATAATTAAGAGGTAAGAAGATTAGATTTTTTCCATTTTGAAGTTTATTATTGATGATCTAAAAAATAAGAAATATATTAAAACGAAACTTACGAAGAATATTTCATAAATGAATGCATTTTATTAATGAATGTATTATATCATTTAGATAGTATTAGATAGTAATACAAAGTGTATTATTTATTGATATAATGAAAATAGAAATATTTTGAAGTTTATGATTGTCAATTGAAAGTTTGTAAAACGAAAATATTTTGGTTTTGAAGTTTATCTTGTGGTGATTTCAAATTTATGAAAACGAAATTTACTTAGTAAAATAAATATTGAGTGAATATTGTATTATATTATTTGATAGTAAAAATGGAAATAATCAAAAGAAATAAAACTGCACACAGAGCTTCCTTCACGAGGGCCTATAACAAGCTAGAAAATATACTAGCAGACGAAAATTCTTCGTTCGAAGAAGTAGAGATCAGTTTAGTTTTATTTAAACAAAAATCTGATACATTAGAACTGACACATAATACATATTTAGATACTTTAAAAGAAAAAGAATTTGAAACAGAATTTGATTCTGTAGAAGAATATAGGGAAAAATCACTGAGAATTCAAGTAAGAGCTCAACGCTTTTTAGAAAATCACAAAAAATTAAATGTAAAAGAATATAATATTGTTGATAATGATAATCAATTAGAGATTAACAAATTGGGTAAAACATTATGTCAGCGTCTCCCTGAAGTTGAACTTTACACGTTCGGGGGAGATTTAAAAGATTGGCTCACATTTTGGAACCAATTTAAGAATATTCATGAGAATAAAAATTTAAGTAAAGCAGATAAATTTCACTATTTGATTCAGTCAACTAAAATTAAATCAGAAGCAAGAGAAATTGTTCAGTCATATCCCGTAACTGAAGAAAATTATGATTTGGCTATACAGAGCTTAAAAGAAAGGTATGGTCGAGAAGACCTTTTGATCGATTTTTATGTTAGGGAGTTATTAAAACTCGTTCTTAATTCTAATAATAAGAAAAATGGTTCTTTGAGCGGTTTATATAATAAATTATCTACTCAGTTACGAGCGCTAGGCACTTTGGGTGTTACTAGTGAAATGTGTGGCCTAATTTTATATCCCTTAGTTGAAAGTTCATTACCCATAAATATATTACGGTTATTTGAACGACAGAGAAAAATTCTAGAAACTGAAAATAAAATATCGAGTCTTGATGTCATACTTCTGTTTTTAAGAAATGAAGTACAGTCCGAAGAAAAGATTAAATTGAGCAGAACCGATCTTTGTAATACGCTTCCTGAGCGCGAACATAAAGGTTTAACAACTTATAAAAATGTAAAAGATAATTATCCATCCGCAATGGAACTAATTACACATGATTCAAAAAGTAATTTATGTTCATTTTGTTCAAAAGATCATGAAATGCGATTTTGTAAGAAAGCATTCTATATCCCTTTAAGCGAGAAACTTTCAGTTATTAAAAATAAGGGATTATGTCGAATTTGTTTAGTTAAGGGCCACGTAGCCAATTCATGCAAATCAAACATTAGGTGTCAGATTTGTAGTAAGAAACATTTTAAATTTATGTGTCCCACGTTGGAAGCTAATAAAAATAATGAAGGTGCTAGGTCACTTTCGAATCACGATGAAATAAAAGAAAAGTGTGTTGACACACTGTTTACACAAAAAGAAACTAAATCAAAATCGCATGCCACTAATAATGTATTTTTACAAACTTTAGTTGTAATGCTGCATGGAAAAAATGCGAAGCGCAAAGCGAGAGTTGTCCTAGATACAGGGTCTCAAAAGTCATATATATTGAAATCCACTGCAGAAGAATTAAATTTCGATTTTGTAAGAGAAGAAGAATTTTGTCATTCATTATTCGGTGGAGAGAAAACAGATATAAATAAACACATATGTTTCAAAATTTATTTGAGCAATCTTCATAATGATTATATTTGTAGCTTAGATGCTCTAGATCAAAATGTTATTTGTAATGATATTTCTGCGATAACTCAAGGAAATTGGATACGTGAGTTAAAAAATAAAGGAATCATTTTAACTGACATTGACAATTCTGGGCCTATCGAAGTTCTTTTGGGAGCAGACGTCGTGGGTAAATTATTTACTGGTAGACGAGAACAACTTAAGTCAGGCTTAGTCGCCATGGAATCGAAATTAGGATGGACTTTGATGGGAAAAGTCCCTCAGTCCAGTAGTTGTAGAGATATAAATATGTCTGTCATTAGTATGCTTTCACAAGAAGACATATCGGTTTCGAAATTATGGGATTTAGAACTCCTTGGCATTAGAGATCCTATAGAACAAAGTAATAGGGAAGATATTGAAAAGGCTGTTATAATACATTTTAAAGAAACAGTCAAACAAAAGAAAGATGGAAGATATGAGGTCCATTTACCGTGGAAAAAGGATCATGCTTGCTTACCGAGCAATTACGAAGTTGCAGTACAAAGATTAGAATCTACTGTTAAAAAGTTAGAAAAAACTAGATATCGTAAAAAATACCATGAAGTTTTTAAAGAGTGGATTGATGATAGAATTATTGAAGAAGTTCCCGTTGAAGAATTGGCACTTGCTAATTCTTATTACCTTCCCCATCGTCCAGTAATTAAGGAAACATCATCAATGACTTCTATGAAAATTAGGCCCGTTTTTGACGCCTCAGCTACGAAGCCTGGTTATCCATCCCTAAATGATTGCTTAGAGACTGGTATTAACTTTATTGAAACCATTCCTTCGATTTTAACAAGATTTCGCTAATACAAAATTGGGGTTATTTCTGACATTAAAAGAGCGTTTTTACAGATAGCTCTGCACGAAAAAGATCGAGATTTCTTAAGATTCCTCTGGTATGATGACAAAGATGACATAAAGGTTTTCCGTCATACACGTTGTGTTTTTGGGGTAACCAGCAGCCCTTTTTTACTCATGGCAGTTATTCATCACCATTTGTCAGCTGAATCGTTGAAAATAAAGTATTCTGAAAGATTGCGTGACAGTTTTTACGTGGATAATTGTGTGGACAGTGTACATAACATTTCAGAGTTAGATAACTTTGTGAAGTATGCCACAGATATTATGAAAGAAGGGAAATTTGATCTTAGGGGCTGGGAAAGTACAGCTTGTCCTGAAATCCCTTCTCAAGATTCTAAAACACAAGTGTTAGGCTTAATATGGGACAAATACTCTGATACCTTAGAAATAGATTATGAAGCATTAAAATTTGATAAGACAGAAAAACTAACGAAACGAAAAACTTTGTCATTTATTAGTAAAATTTTCGATCCGACAGGTTATATTGCCCCAGCTTTAATAAAACCCAAAATTTTGCTTCAAGCCATATGGAAAACTAAAGAACATTGGGATGCGGAAGTTAGTGATGAAATTAAAAAGAAGTTTCTTGGTTGGGTCAAAAATTTACATTTTTTAAAAGACATAAAAATACCTAGATGGACTGGTGTGACTGAATCGTCACTTCTAAGTTTGCATACATTTGTAGATGCGAGCAAATATGCCTATGCCGCATGCGTTTTTCTAAGATCTGAGTCCACTAATGGTGTAGTGAACATTCACTTATTGCAAGCTAAATCTCGAATAACTCCACTGAAAAAGATAACAATTCCACGTTTAGAGCTCATGGGAGCTACAATATGAGCAAGATTGTTCAAATCAGTTAAAGATGCTCTGAAAATGGAAAAAATAGAATCCTATTTTTGGACTGATTCATCTACAGTACTCAGTTGGATTAAGCGGCAAGAACAGTGGTCAGTTTTTGTGAATAATCGCATAAATGAAATTAGGAAACTTACTGATGCTGAGAATTGGTTCCATGTTTCCGGTGAATTGAACCCTGCTGATCTTGCATCCAGAGGATGTGGAGCTAAACAGTTGTTAAAATCTCAGTGGTGGCTGGGACCAGTCTGGTTGAAGAATCCAAGAGAGCAATGGCCTAAGTCAGTCATAAATATCAATGAAGAAGAGATTGCTCTCCAAGATTGTTAAAATCATAGCTTGGATATTACGTTTTCAACCGAAATCTAAAGACTTAAGAAAATATCCAAATATTACATCTGAAGAAACTGAAAATGCTCAAAAGACACTTTTTCGTTGTGTACAGACTGAATGCTTTACAGATAAAGAAGGCAAAAGATCTCTCGTAAATTTCCAAACTTATAAAGATGATGAGGGAATACTAAAACTGAAATCAAGACTTACAAACGAAAATGAAAATTCTGATTTTATTTTTCCTTTGGTTCTTCCGTCCAAACATCCAGTAGTGAAAAGACTTATCGAGCAAGAGCACATTGTCAACAAGCATGCTGGAGCGTCTGCTCTACTCTACTTGTTATTTTGAGAGAACGATTTTGGATTTTAAAGGGAAAAAGAATTATTCGAAGTGTCATACATGAGTGTAATATCTGTAAGAAGCAAAAGGTTAAACATCTAGAAGTACCATTTCCTCCTCTTCCAGAAGATCGCACGAAATTAACAGCAGTTTTCCAAGTCTCAGGAGTTGATTTAGCAGGTCCTCTGCTCACCAAGTCCAAAGAAAAAGTTTGGATCGTACTATTTTCTTGTGCGGTGTTTAGAGCTGTACATTTAGAATTGATTCTATCACTTAGTACGAATGCTTTCATTCAGGCTTTACGAAGATTTATAGCGAGAAGAGGACGGATTTCTGTGTTATACTCCGACAACGGTACAAACTTCACTGGATTAAATAATGCATTGAAGAGTTTGGATTGGACTGAGATTCAACGAACGTTTGAAGTAAAGGAAATTAGATGGAAATTTAACCCACCATCAGCCCCATGGTGGGGAGGGTTCTGGGAAAGACTTATAAGAATTCTCAAAGATTTGCTTCGAAAAAACTTAGGTAGAGCCTCTCTGACACAAGAAGAACTACATATGCTTGTATGTGAATGCGAATTTATTATGAACACTAGACCGTTAACGTACATATCTGAAGATCAAGAACTAAATGTTCTAACGCCTTCACTGTTCCTTCAAGAATTACGAACAAGTGATGTACCTGACTTGGATCAAATTGAGAAAACTGACGTTGTTGAAAGATACAGATATATTCAGAGAGTAAGAGAATCTTTAAAGCAAAGATTCAGAAGAGAATATCTTGGTTTTCTACGTTCGTCGATCCCCAAAAGTCACGACACAGTTCAAGTCTTGATTGGCAGCGACGATAAGAAACGCTTATGTTGGCCCTTGGCAAAGGTCATCGAACTCTTTCCTAGTAAAGATGGAATTATTAGGCTGGTTAAGCTTAGAACATCGAAAGGAGTTTTACTACGACCAATCCAGAGACTCTATCCTCTTGAAATCACACAAAGACTTGAACAGCATGTGCCAAATCCTGCACCAAAAACAAATAACAGTAGTGAGAAGCCTAATGATGGAGAGCTACTTAAGACACGTTTTGGCAGGGTAGTGAGGCCAGTAAAAAGACTTGATGTGTAATTTTAACATAAGACTGCTCAAAAACTATAAAAACATTTTTTTTCTTTAAAAAGTGAACTCTAAATATTTTTTTTTTTTTGGTATTTTTCTTTTTTTTATTATTAGATGTTTAATGTAATTCATATATATATTGTCATTTGTTAACCTTTCTATTAGTATTTTTCAGTGTCATATTTCTGTTGAGCATTTTTGCAGAACGCTCAAGTGGGGAGGATGTTGGAAAACTAGAGCAGTTGTAGTAGTTCCTTCCCCAAGGCCAGCAATAACTGCAGAACTCAGCAGTACAACTCAACTCCTCTCCGGTTGATGCTTCTGTTTATCGCTACGAAAGAATGTTCTGTTTTGATCAATATGTCGCTATGGTGCGAATATTATTCGAATATAATATTACTTTAATTTCTGGGCCCTCTGTATATATTTGTTGTATAATAGTTTGTAAATAGTAATGTTTGTGTTCAACAATATCTGTTTATGGAAGTGTGTGCAGTTTGATTAAAAGAAAATATTGAAATTATTCTATGTTCTATTTCAAGACTCCAGCCTGCTTTATTCTTTAAAAATTGATTGTGAAACCAATAAGTGCCTAACGACTCTCAACAGAAAATACATTATTCTACAACATGATAATGCAAGCAGACCGCACTGCGCAAGATGAACCTTGTTTAAAAATTAATTTTGGTGAGAAATATTCACTCACCCACCATACCCGCCCGATATTGTACCATCGAATTCCCATTTATGCCGACAGCTACAACATTTGCTAAGTGGCAAAAAATTTTAAAACTTGGATGATGTACAAAATGTGATCTAAAGATATTTTTCTCAAAAATTAATTGATTTTTATCGATCCAGCATTGAAAACTTGCACACTAAATGGCGAAATGTTGTTGACTACGGAAGATGATTATGTCATTGATTAAAAATAAAAACTTGCTAAAAATTTATGTATTTGAATTTTTTTGTAATAAAAAAAACGACATTACTTTCTGGTCCACCTAATATAATGTATATTTGCAGTAAAACTATTTAACGTGGAATAACAAAATAGTAAAAAAAATGTGTTTTAGAGACATTGCAGTATCAATAAGCACACCTTATCTAATGAATATAAATAGAAAAAATAAAAAAAAATGAATTATTTCTTCTTTTTGTATTTTTCTTCTAAGAACATCTTTCTAATTAACATACATATTATGAATTACCTATTAAGCTACATTTTACGTAAATATCAAGTTATTTACAGAAATTCTACAAATCTAAGTAAGCGGTTGCGGCAAAGTAAAGTATCACGCCACCCCTTTTGACGCATTTTTTTAACATTACCAGTTAGATATCACTGCTCTGAAATAAAAAATGAAATCATTTTTAAAAAACAGATAATTTCATTTCAGTTTAACTAATTCATTTATTATTTTACTAGCAGGCTTCGCTGGGCACTATATTTAAAGGTTATCAAGTTTTGTTCGAAAATACACTACAGCATCTGAGATATGGACTTTTCTTAAAGGTAAATCATCGCACTATGACAGCGACGTTTGCTGAAATATTCGCACAAATTTTGTTAGGCACTGACTTATGTTACTAAGCAATTACATAGAAATTTATAGGGAAATATGTACAGTATTTCCAGAAAAACAATTGTCAAGAAATTTTTGTCTTAGTCGCAATCAGACAGAATGATATTTTCTAATAAAGGTAAAACCTAGTTAATATATATATATATTTATATATATATATCTTGTAAAACGTATAAATCTATAGAAAACCAGAAGTCTATTTTTACTTTCTTCTATCTTCAATAGAAGAAAGTATTGGATTCGTAAAAATTTTCGATTTCGGGTTTTTGATGGATTTACACGTTTTGAGAGGTGTAGAACACGATTTTACCATTTTTAGAAAATGTCTGTCTGTCTGTCTGTGTGTGTGTGTGTGTGTGACAAAATTTTGTGGCAACTGTATCTCTGGAACTACTGCACAGAATTTCATACAAATTGGTATGTAGTTGCACCTTGACATAAATTAGTGCCTATCAACTTTTTGTAAAAATCGTCTTACAGGTTGCGTTGCCATCCCGCTTTTTCTAAATTTTCAACAGGGTGATAAAGGCAAAAATTTTCAAGATGGGTATCTTTCGAAAGGTCTCGTCAGTACCTTTAAAACGAATGGTTGAACTATAAATCTGTGATAATTTAAAACAAAGTTATCGATTTTTTTTACTTTTTACGAAAAAAAAACTTAGAAAAAAAATCTTTTTTTTTTTCTCTCCCCTTAATTTTATCAAACTCCCACGGTTTCCGTGTTCTGACAAACTTAAACTAATTTTTGCTTTTTTCCCCTAATTTTGTCAAAGTCCTACGGTTTCCGTGTCTTGACAAACTTTAACATATTCTTGCATTTTTCCCCTAATTTTGTCAAAGTTCCACGGTTTCCGTGTTTTGACAAACTTTGACAAAATTTTGGGTAAAATGTGAAAATTATTCTAAATTTGTCAAAACACGGAAACCGTGGGACTTTGCCAAATTAGGGGAAAAAAGCAAAAATTAGTTTAAGTTTGTCAGAAAACGGAAACCGCGGGAGTTTGATAGAATTAGAGGGAGAGGAAAAAAAAAGTGGGACTTTAACAAATTTTCACATTTTACCCAAAATTTTGTCAAAGTCCCACTTTTTTTTTTTTTTATTATTGTTGCTGAGTGAATTTGTATAGGAAAAGATAGAAGAAAGTCATGTGGTGGCCACAACATACTAGTTTTTAATACAATATATCTATCTATCTATCTATCTATCAATATATATATATATATATATATATATTTTTTTTTTTTTTTTTTTGAGAATAGAAGGAAGTAGTAAAGAAATAAATTAAAGCAGTGGCGGCTCGTGCACCGAAAATAGGTGAAGAGGCACACTGCATTTTACACTGTGTTCATTTATAAAATATAAATTTACGTTTAAATAAGTATTTTTAGTTAATTTTAGTTAAGACCATGCTGAATACAAATTATGCATTAAAAACACTTAAATATTATTTTTGAGCTCTTCACCTATTTTCGGTTCACGAGCCGCCCCTGAATTAAAGCTCAAAGCAAGACCAAAGGCGAAAGTGCCATCGATTATACTCATAATTCCTAATTTATCACATCAATTTTTATAGCACTATATTTGATCTGTTAATCATACAGATCACTATAGTTCATTTAAATGCAGTTTTAAGAAAGAGAAAACGCTGAAAATACACTTCATGCTGTTAACAACTTTAATCGGTGAATTACTTCAATTATTTTATGCAGTCTTACAAACAAACAATCCTAATGACACCTCTCCCCGAAAATTCTTAGCTCTTATGCATTTTAATGCTATCAAATTCCTTATGTTTAATTCAAGGTAACATGGCCAAAAGAAATATCGTTGATAGGTCAGAAGGTATCGGAAACTTTATATGTTATTCATGATCCACTATGTATAGCAGAAACTGTTTTGTGAATTTTTTCTATGCAAGGTTTCAGTTGAAAAAAATAATAAATAAATAAACAAATAAGTAAATAACCCTTTGTAAAAGTACCATAAATTGTAAAAGAACTAATCGCAATATATATATACATATATACATATATATATATATATATATATATATATATATATATATATATATACTTTTTTTTTTCTGGTTCGAAATAAAATCACGATCCTTCATCAGGCGAAAAAGGGTTTTTAACTCAAGTGATTTTCCTGGATCCAAACGAAAAAAACATCTTTAGCCTTAACGTGTAGGCCTAACTCACGTTTCGGAAACTGCGATACCTTTTTTAATGTTATTTATAGTAAAAAAAAAAAAAAAAAAATCTGGAGAGACTTCTCTCGATTTTCTGAAAATGAAGTAATGAATGGTTTCTTAAATAAATTAAAGTAAGACAAATAGTTAAGAAAGCAAAAGTGAAAAATATTACAGGGATTTCGTGTACTTTCTCCCATTGCTTAATTTTACGTTATTGTACTTCATATAATTTTAAACCATAAATCATAATGATATATAAGTTTTCGTTGTGTCCGTGTAAAAATCTATAAGGACTATCTTTACCAAAATCTATACAATTCGTGCAACGGTAATCTATAACACGTGCATAAATTTTCAGTTCAACAGAATAAGGCGTTTAGATACTATCGCACTTTAAAATATTTGGGACCACAGACCATAATGACAATTTTTCTTTGTTACCTTACAAAAAGAAAAAAAAAAGAGTATACATGCTAGATTCATCAAAATCTATACACTTTGTGCGAGGGTGATTAATAACATGTATATAAGTTTTTAACTCAAACGAATAAGGCGTTTAAATGCTATCACACTTTAATTTATTTGGACCCATAGGCAATAATTGTAAAGAATTTTTCGTTGTGTCCCTGTAAAAAACTAAAAATGACTATAAAAGATTATAAATAAAAAATTATAAATAATAATAAACTATCCATCAAATCCTATACACTTTGTACGACGGTGATTTATAACATGCTTATAATATTTTAGCACAGAAGAAAATGGCGTATAGACACTGTCGCACTTTGAAAAATTTGGCCCTATAGGCTATTATGATAAAGAATTTTTCTTTTTGTTTCTGAAAAAATAATTTTAAGTGCTAGATCACCAAAACCAATAGGGATCGTGCTATAGTGCCATTCAACATACTTATTAAATTTCAACTTATTTGAACAGAGGGTTTAAGTGTTATCGTATTCACTCTCACACACACATACATACACACACATATGCATATATCATCGAAAATTAGTAAAAATGAACTCAGGGCTCCTCAAAACTATAGAAATCCCAAAATCTCAAAGTCGGATTTTGACACGATTACAAAACTTCCTTTATATATGTATGTTCGGAAAGTAAAAATTTGATCTCTCAACTATGAAGCTTTGTCCAGCTCGAAGAAGTAATTTATTCTGTAATAATATTATATTATTTTAATTGGTTAATTTACATTTCCAACACTATTAATAATAGCGACTATAGAAATCGCAATTCTTCTAAAGAAAATTACAAAAATGTATAATATAGTAAGAAAAGAGATTAATTAAAAAAACATTTCTTAAACTATATTTTTAAAAATACATGCAATTCTTCAATGTGGTCTTGTATTTAAATTTACACATGTCTATTAATACAATACAATTTATTTCAGAATTCAATTCCAATTTATTTCAGATATATATATATATATATATATATATATATATATATATATCATTGTTAAAATAATTTTTTTTAATATGAAAGTGAATTAAAACTTTTTTTCTTAATATCGTCAGCAATAAAATTCAAAATTGATTGTTGTGAATGGTACTTGTAAATACAATTTTTAATCGTTATATGACTCCCAGACTTGATCTTCGATCGTTTTTGGGGCATATCTCGAGAACTGTTTGGCCCAATGAGCTGCAAAATTGTATACGCGTTTTTTAAGGTGCCAGAAATCGATTTCTGTTAAAAAAAATTACAGGTCACAATACATAATTTTTTTAAATAGTAATTTAATAATTTTTATTCTGTACAAAAAATATTAAAATCTTAATGAAACTCAAATATATTTGGAAAACCTGTTATTAACACCATTAAGAAAAAAAAAAAAAAAAAAAAAAAAGCCCCCCCCCCCCCAAAAAATATATATATATATATATATATATAAAATAAAATAAAATAAAATAAAAATAAATAAATAAATAAAATAATAAATAAATAAATAAAAATGCAGGAGATATGAATATAAATGTGTAAACAGAATTTAACGTTAGAACTTGAAAATTTAGATGTGTATAACTCCTAAACTTATACACCATATGACTTCCAAATTTATATCTGGGGATGAAATTGACTGTAGAATGGATATCCGAAATCAAAATTATATGTTACCATTGAAAAAATTAAAGTTTGACCCAATTTCAATATGGAGACGGCCCCTTAAGCTTTTTTTTTTTTTTTCAATTAGCTTAAAATAGGACAAAATTCCCTGACTAATGGCACCTTCGGTGTCTTTCTGCAACAGTTTACTGATGGGATAGGTGGGGGTGTTTCTTTCTTTCTTTCTTTTTTTTTTTTCTTTGACCGACTGTACCTATGATAGCTATCGTGTAACTGATCTTTATGAAATGTAGTTTTAATAACTATATTCCACGCCTGTTAAAAGAAAGCTTGTATTTTTTTAGTATTAATAATTTAAAAGTATCTGATTAAATGTAAATATATATATATATATATATATATATATTTAAACCAGTGATATCCAAACTATAGTTCACGACCCCAAATGACGTCGTGGAAAACCACCTTGGGATCGCAAAAAACGTCCTTGGAATCACAAGATGAAGGATTAAATTGTGAATAAATTAAATTAAATACAAGTACATCATTGATAAATTCGCTATTTAACTTTTAGAACGACATGTTACCTAGAAATTCCAAACGGGATAGTACTGTCAAAAAGTTTGAAATTGAAATTCAGTGGATTTGACAATGCACTAGTACTATACTATGGGCAACTGGCGACAGTCTGGGACTCACTTTTGAGGGTGGTGGGGAGGAAGAATGCCATCACAATTTTGATACTCTACTGAAGGGATGCCTACCCCCTGAGGTATAATTTTAATGGGAACATGGGGGGGGGCATTTCGGCCACGACGGATTTTACATGCACCAGCCACCGTTACACGATGGTCTTCGGCCGGCTCGAGTATCAAACCCGCAGTCTTCCAATTACGAGCGCATATTTAATTATCAAGAGATATTTTCTGTGTCATTAATGCGTGAGAATAACGAAGAAATGTATAAATTTCTGTTGTACATTAAAAAAAAAGTTACCTTTGAAAAGTTTAACGTTGCATAACACATTGTTTATTTATAATAAATCTTAATTTGTAAATAAAATTTTAATTTCCGTTCTTGTTTGATAATCTTATAAATATGAAGGCAAGCCAGCCTTTCTTTCATATATTTGCGTATACTCTGCGTGTCATTTCCGAAAAAAAGACAATTTCTTCTAAAAATTCGGAAAATATAACCTTTTATGTATACGTTGAAACATTTCAATCGAATTTGGATAGAAATTAGTTGATAATCGTTTCGCATTCCGAATTTTGGAGAATACTGAGTTAAGTTCACTACTGGATCTGGCCGTAAAAGTCAAATGAGACAATAGTTGACAAGGCTGTTCATTACTGGTCATGATGATATTTTATGGTACCAGTAGTAGATACCCATAAAAATATTACATCTTAATGCAAAATTAAAAATTAAGCGCCACAAATGAATTCTACATATTTATTTTAATTATATGAAAGCAAAAGTACAAGAATTCAGCTAAAATAAAGCAGAGACAAATGAAAAAGAAGGAAATTTTATTTCCTTATTCAAAACTACAAAAGAGAGAGAAAGAGAGAGAGAAAATGTTAGAAAGTACAATTGTTTCTGTTAAAAAGGATCTAGTTCTAAAACTGATGGCGAGAAATATTTATCGTAATAATAGCAGGGGATTGTGACAGTAACCCTGAAAATGGTTCGAGCTAGAGGCCTGCATGGGCCGGAATTTTGAGGCCCGGTCCAGTATGATATTGAAAAATTCGGCCCGGGCCCGACCCGGCCCGGCCCGATTCAAAAATATGAAAAATTAAAAAAATGCATGGCTTTCTATGAAAAAGATTTTTAGTATGTGTTTTGCAGAGGTTTTATATGGCGAAGCAATAGAATCTTCTTTAACAAAACTGCTGAAATTTTACAAGATTTTACAGTATATATAAACAAAAGTTCATTATTACAGATGTACAGAAGGCACAAAGACAGACAGAAAGTCAAATCAAAAATATTAGCACTCAACAAACAATATAGGACGGTATTTAAAATGATTACTACTACTAAAAACGCGCGTTCAACCATTTCCTCTTATGTACCGTAATTTATACGAATCTTTCATGTGATCCGGTAAACAAAATTTTAATGGTAATCCAACCATATTCTATAAAAAAGAGATTTTTGTACATGCTAAAAATGATGCTACTTTCATTCAGTGCACTCGAGAAAAGAAAAAGGAGTTTAGAGAAAAAGTTACAGCGGCAGGATTTTAATAGCCTTCATACCACCTAAACTCTACAGACCATAGGACACAAAGCCTTATACACAGTAACGTATCTAATTTCTTTTATTTGAACATGTGCACAAACTAGTAGTGACATGCATACTATTTTGAATAGGAAACCGTTTAATGTTACTTGAAATAAAATATATTAATTTCGAGACATGCTAAAAATATTTGCGGAAAATCAGATCGCGAACAGACAGACTGATAAGCAATTAAATTGAAGTAACAGACATTTTTTAACAAAATTAAATTTTATGTGATATACCAGCCTGTAAAATTATGTGAAATAAATGACTGAAGAAATATTTTATCATTTTCCTTTTTCGTTGATTAACGACGAAATTAGAAAAAGATTCGGGCCGACACGGCCCGGAAAAAATTACCTTCAGGCCCGGCCCGAGCTTGCAAAAAAAATTGACGCCCGGGCCCGGCCTGGCACGAGAACAGATTGAAAAATTCGGGCCGTAATCCCGGCCTGTGCAGATCTCTAGTTCGAGCCTCTACAAGATTTGGAAAACTTTGTTTTCACAGTTTAAATTTATAATTATTCACTAGTGGTACAGGTTCCACTATTGATGCATTTATCCTTAATTTTTTTACTGAATAGGATGAAACTAACTTTTGTCAATTAATAGATGCCAGTAATGTAAGGTCAGAGAAGTTTAACTTTACGATATCTCTTTAAAAAAAAAAAAAAAAAAAAAAAAAAAAAAAAACGCTTTGGTATAATGTGTTCTTTTTTAATGCATCGACCTAACTCACATTTTTTGGTAAATATACATTATTATTATTTACTTAGGTACTAGAAAACTAAATTTTTATGTATTTTCTAAATTACTAATCCATCTACTCCATCTGAAGATGTAACAGATCTTTTAATTTTTTCGCAGGCAATTTATTCATTTTTTTTTTTTTTTTTTTTTTTTTTTTTTTTTTTTTCATATTTTTTTTTTTTTTTCCTGTTATTACAGTGTCTAGCAATTTTCATCAATAGAGTTACTTATCCATATTTCTACGATTAGGATGCTTAAGAATTTTTATTTAACTTTAATTTTATTGTTTATTATTAAGCCATTTTTGTCGTACATGCTACATTTTAATTTCTTCCCGTTTTCCGACAAAAAAATATAATAAACAACCGTTATTAAGTTAGAAAATCGTACTTGGAATGTAGATGGAAACGAAAATTTATAAAAATAAATATTTTCTTAATGGCGGTAATTTGTGCTAAAAATATTTTTTTATAACACGAATGGTTTGAGTTTGAAATGTTGTTCTACGATTTTTGAGCAAAGATTAAAGCCCAATACCTGGCATTAAAAATCCAGGCCACTAATCATTCACCTGCCAGATTAAAATATAATCTGTTGCTGATCTTAAAAAAAAAGAGTTAATAACCGATTTTCTTTAAATTTTACTGTAATTACTATGAATTTATGAATCTTAACACTAAATTTCTAAAAATGTTGGTTGCAGTTAAATTTGCCTAAATCGACGCCTTCTTCTTCTTCTTCTTCTTTTTTTTTTTTTCCGTGAAACGATGAACTTTATTTTTGACAGTGTATATAAAATAGAAACAATTATTCTTTTGCAATATACAACTTTCTTATTTTCGTTTTAGTATGATCTGACACCTAATTTGTTTTTTGTATTTTCTGTTGTTACATATTTACTGAAAAAAATAAATAAATAAATAAAATTCTCGAATAGAGTTGTTCATAAGGCGTGATTGTTGATCTCAATATTTTTTTAGGCTATTAAAATTCACTGTGAGCAAAACCCAAATATTTCTGCTTTTGTTTTAACAAGCATTTAGTGCCCATTCTCTCTTCCTTCTGAATGTTCTCATCATACTCTTGAATATGAAACATGTAAAATAAAGTCATCTAAGTATTCAGAATTTAATATTTTATATTTTAGAAAAAAAAAAAACTTTATTATTTGTTTTAATATATAATATTAAAACAAATAACTAGTATTTACCACAAAAGCATTTCTATAGTAAAGCAAAAATTGTGTTATAAAGCAGTACATTTTTCAATTGAAAATTATTTATTGCTACCCAGGAAAAAAAAAAAAAAAAAAAAAAAAAAAAAGTTTGTTGCTTAGAACTAAAAATAATAATAATAATAAAATAAAATAAATAATAAATAAAATAAAATAAAATAAAATAAACTTTGAAATATTTTTAGAATAGAAATTGTCAGCAATATAAAAGTAAATAAATAAAAGAGAACCACTTTTAAACTCTTTACATCTGCCACCAGAAGTGCCCCGTACATTAGCCTAATTTTACAATGAAAAGAAAATGAAGCATTATTTACTAAAATAAAATCTGAAATTATATATGAATTTAAAGTATTAGTTATATATTTTAGTATTTCTAATTTTAAGAAATATTTCAAAATTGTTTTTCCATCAAGAAATTTTAACACACATTTACTTCACACCTTAACCCCTTAACGCGCGCTGTCCTCGCTGCGAGAACGCAAAATTTAAGATCCAGCTGCAAAAATTCATCCCGGAAATTTTTTAGCAAAAACTTACGTTTATAACATATCAGAAAAGGCCGGTTTTTTTAACCTTAAAATTTAAAATTTCTTTTAGTTTAATTTAGTTCATGAATTCCGGTGGCAGTATAATTTAAATGATACGAATTGTCTTGCGCCGCAAAGGGTTAAAGAATCAAAATACTTTCACTACTGAAAAATAAAATGGCTAATTGTTCTTAATCTTTGGTCAAAACATGGTACAAATGTTACATTCTAGTAGATTTTTTTTAAAAAGATTTTATAATGAATTATCCTAGTGAAATGTTTGAGGATCACAAGTGCCCCATGTATACACGCGTCTTATCTTCCCTGAACAAGAATTACTTTTAAAAGAGAATATTAATTACGTAATCTGTACACAAATAGTCTATATAGTTCATTCTGAATATGGCCTCAAAAATCCCGATCTTCGAATATAATCATAATTCAGGTTAAGTAAATTTTCAAAGTGCAATAACTGTTTTTAATTGCTCTGTATATGAACTAGAATAATTGTATAAAAAATGAGACATCGACAAATATTGTTCCTTTTTAAAAAATTAATAAATAAATAAAAGTTTTCTTGTACTAAAATTACTTAGTAACATTCATAGGTAAACATTACTTATACATATTTGGTTAAATTTTAGTAACAAAATTTAATTTTGGATATGAAAAGATATATTCTAAATTGTTAATAAATTTTTATAAATAACATATTTATAATACATATATATTTTACGCCTGAAAGCTTACCTTTAATAACTTTTTGCAGGAGGCTACAAATGGATGACTTGGATCCAGCATTAAGTTCTGAACTGGCAGACTTTCTTGGTACATTGCAAATACTCTTACCATTTGCATTACGACATTATCGGGCTTTAGTAATTTTATCGAAACATCTAGACCATCAGCTAAAAAAACTCTTGCATACAAAGCTTCCAAGATTGGTAATGTCTGAGGAATATTATCAACAAATAACTCTACTGGTAGTTCTCTGAGAATTGCTTTAAAGGTGCTGTAGTTTAATCTATTGATGAAATTGGCTGCCTCGCGATATTGCTGATTTTCATAAAGCAATAGTACCCTGCGGATAGCAACACCAGGGCTAACATCTGCAATAGTCATGCTGCTCACACGACTCTCTCCATCTTCTCCATATCCTTTCACCCAATCATTGGATCTCCAAGTTATTTTCTGTATATTTTTTCTGTTGTGCCTTTCTGGACGAATACGGTTTCCTCTATCGATAACAGAATGTCCAGCTTGCTTGTATGTCCACGTTGTGAACATTGTTGGTCGATCAATTCGAAGCATATGGTGTATATTTATTTTCGCAACAAATTGTATTTAACTTGTGAATAAATTGTATTTAAAAAAAATACGTTAATATTTCTAAGCATTCACCATATTTTCAAACTTGTATATTAAACTGCATAAAAATATATTCTATCCGTCGTAACAAAATCTGATATAAATTTAAAGATATTTACATATTAATTTAAAGATACTAAAGACGTTTCACAGACGAACATATAAAAAAGAAACGCTTAAAAAATTAGCCGGGAAAAGAACAAGTTTGTCGTTTGCTCAGAGGTTCTCTAGTAATGTTTTGATTCTAAAATGTTTCGCTTAGATACCTGAAATCGTATGAAGGGCACGAGGTCTGAGTGAAGTGCGTCAGTGGGTCAGTAAGACTAATCAAGATCGTGATGTGGAGGAGCAGTAGCTGGAGGAAATTGTAGACCTCTAAACACTTGGACAAGGGGAAAGAAGAAACGCCTTAGTCAGTTATCTCTATAGAACATTCATTATCAATGTTTTTGTTGTTATTATTCTCTCACGCTGGATATTATAAAATGGTTTGAAAGCGGGAATCTAGACAGTGACTGAGTGACCTGGAAGTTGTAGGTCCGGGAAGTTCTGATACCGGAGGGCTCTTCTCACCAGACACTAGCCAAAATTTGACAAGGATTTTCCTGGGAGCTTTTTTGAACCTATTTAGGGATGAGGAAAGAAAAATAATACAGTATATTCAGAGGGACAGAATCTCTCGTGTCGAAACTTTTCATCTTATCGTACTATTGCTATTTAAGTGATTCGTATCCTAGTTTGAAAAATGTAATATAGTACATGACATGTGTGATGTATATGTTGTAGGCATGTGCCGGAGCTCTGTATCTGTATTCGTATCCGCGGATATCCGCGAGAAAAATGATCCGCATTCGTATCCGGATCCGTTTTTTTTCTTCAATGGATCTAATACGGATCTTTTGCAGAAATATCCAGAAAATCAGGAAAAACTGTTATAACTCATTATAAACTATTTTTAATGTATAATTAAAAGAAATACTGTATAAGCCTTGCTTTTACGTTCTCGGAATTTATACTTTTCCGTAATTTACAATTTTTTTTTTTTATCTCTTCAATTTTAACTATTATGCAATGAAATCTCGCTTTCACTTTTACATGACGAAATTCTGAATTTCCCGTCATTTGCACTATATACAGCGTTTAGGAAATACATGCTGTGATTTAATTAAAAAATAATATAAAATAAAAACATCTGCGAGACAGATACAGTAAGGCAGATGGTATTGTTTTTTAACACATAAATAATGCACCCAAAATCGATGTCGGGTAGCTGTTTATACTCAAAGCGACAGTTTGAAAGCAGGTATTAAACTATGAATCATTAGAAATGAAGCATTCGTTTTTATAAGATTGATCATGCATTATCTCTGAAACTTTAAAGTTTAAGTAAAATAAATTAATTATAGAAAGTAATACATATATTTCCCATAATATCATAATATATAATTTTCTTTTAAAATAATACTTAATATATATATAAATGGAAATGTATAAATAATGAATAGTAATGTAAACACTTAAATATCTAAATAACCCCACCTTTTTTTTTTCCCCACAGTAAATCCATATAGATTATATGAGTTTTACTTAATAAAATGTTATTAATTCATTGAAAATGTGTTTAAATGAAAAATTTTGGAATATTAAAAAAAAATTTCTTACCTATATATATGGCAGAGAAAATGTTGTTTTTGGATCAAATTTCAAAATTGAGTTTTTGTTATATTTACACGTTTTGAGGTTACCATGAATCCGAAAATCATGTTTTAAGCTGTTGGTCTGTGTGCGTCCGTTATTAAAATATTTCCCGAACAAATAGTATAGCAGACAGTCCAAATTCTGTGTTCTAAACCTGTATCACATAGTGATTCCACACCAAAGTTAATATCAAGTAAATGATTCCTATACAGTAACATACAAGAGAATTTAAATATATTGCGTCTGTGGGGAAAATTTTTTGGTAATAATTTTTGTACATTGCCCTAAAACAAAATGAAGTAAACTTTATATATATATATATATATATATATATATGCATAAATACATGATATACGTGCAGATTGTGGAATGGAAATCATTCATCATTCGTTTACAGGGCTACTTCAAGTATTTGGATATATTGGGACTATATTTAAAAAATTCTAGAAATTTATTTCATTTTGTGTTAGGTGTTTTTCATCTAAAACTAAATTTAAGAACACAACACTGAAAAAAAAAATATATCGCCTTCGTCTAGAATGAATAATTGACCATTTTCTATATCCTTTAACTAGAAATATAGATTTCCGAGCTATGCGTATTAGGCACGCCAATAAACAGAATCGACGAAATGATAGAGAATTTCTAGTGCACACATTTCCAGGTGGTGAAACAATATTCTGACTATACTGAATCTTTTATATGGCAAGAAATTCTCGCTTGATTATCTAGAATTGAATCATAAACCAAGATTATAGTTGCTGAAACACGCCTCTTGTGTTCACATTTATTTGGAGATATTTTCAAATAGGTATGACCTCGATAATATAGATAAACTCTGTACAATTTTAATAGGGGTTTCGAGAACTCTCTTTCAAAGGGACTAGAATTTATAAGGATGGCATGGAACAATTTTTTCTAGAGCCACAATTCAGATTCTAGATGTCAGTCACAGAATTTTTTCTCAGTGAATGCGATGTGCGTATAGTTATAGACAATATACAGGGCTACCTAAAATTAAGCTGGGTGTTCTTTTTTATTGAACGTAACTTATAAAAAAAAAATGCTTTGTTACGTTTTACTATGTTCACGAACACTGCCTATAAATTTCCTGAAGGAACCGACTAATACAAACGAACAGATATCTGAAAGGGGCTTTATATTACGCCATTTAGTAAAAATATGTGTATTGTAGCTTTGTTTGAGATGCAGATTTCTCTTTTTTCGGTTTTCCTTGTCCCATTTCCAGTTTTTATTATTATTATTATTATTATTATCACCAAAATGTAAAACATGAAATTTTAAATATAATGTTCCTTCGTTCTATCTTTAGATTTAGAAGATTCATCAGTCGTTGTCAGAAGATACACGTCCACAGCCATACACACACATATACATACATAATGAATAATTTCCAAAAACCACTTTTTTGGACCTTAAAACATGTAAATAAGGCAAAAAATCGATATAGAAACCGAATACGTTACTTCCATGTAATGGAAGCAAAAATTTTCACATATGTATTTAATTGTTTTAATTTTTCAAAGATGTGTATCTGTATCCGTATCCGCGGATCTTGAAATAAAAGATCCGTATCCGTATCCATATCCGCGGATATAGAAAAACTGATATCAATAATCATATCCGTATCCACGGATCACATTTTTTGACGATGCGTCACATCCCTAATATGTTGGTTTCTGTACGCACGTAAAAGGAACAGATACATAGGTAGGTGTCTTTGTTTAAATATACACATATGTATTTGTCACCTAGCAAATATAATTGAGAAAGCATACATTTTGTAGTTAAACCAAAATAAATAGTTTGTAAACAGTTAAATCAACTGTTAACAATTTAAACTATTTTCCTTTCCCATTGGAATTGATTTAGTCGTTTCCTATAAATCGAATTTTTTATAATTCGAAACATTTCTTTCACCTTATTATGAAATTTCTTGTTGAAGGAGATAAATTGTACTATACGTCTCAAAATTCATACGAGACAAAGGGACATTTTTTTTTCTGTGGTTATTTCCTTAATTGTTTTGTAAAACAGATTTTCGTTCATAAAAACAGTTTATTTATAATTATTTACATTTTTAGTTACACATTCTTAAAAAAAAAAAATAATGAAAAAAAGTTTTTTCTGTCTTGGTTTATAAAAGATGTTTTAACACATTGAATTAATTAATAATAATTTTCAGTCTAAAAATTTTATTATAAGGAAAATGTATTAAATAAATAAATTTGTTTATTTAAAATAAAAATAATTACTTTATAAAACTAAGATTCAATAAGACAGTAATTTAAGCTACGATGTTAAAGTTATTCTAATAAATTTTTGAATACTTCTTTTTCTCTTTTTTTTGTTCGATTCATGAATAACGTACAGGCAGTACTTGCAGTCATAATGATCAAATAAATTAATGTGATATGTAGGATGTTCATTATACACATATGTTATTGCATACACGCGTATTTGTGAGTGTGTATGTATAACACATTTTTTCGCATTTGATGCAATTCTTACACACAATTTTTAACACACCAGTTTGAAAACTTTATTTATTTATTTATTTTCAATTTCTCAAATTATGATTAAAGTCTAGATTTTCAAACTAATTTTCTATGAAACTATAAACGAAAATAAAGAACCATTTTATTAATCTAGAATATTGATAAGAGTTTTTCCAAATTTTTTGTCGAATTATTATAACATTCTAGTAATTAAAATGTTTATTTAAATTTTTTAAATAATTAGAGCTATAAATGGTAAAAATCTCCCGTTTTAATGTTAAGAAAAGTGTAATATTTTAAAATTATTAAGGCATTAAATAAAATGTACATTTTACAATTTATCCTATAAACCATAGTGCTCAAGTTTTTTAAAGAGAATATTTATTTGAAATTTAAGCAGTTTTCGAAAAAGTAATAATCAGTCAACTATTTTGAAATAAAAATTTGACAAAAAGGATATATGTTGTTTTCGGCTCCACTTAAATTTATCATAGTTCCAAATCTTGTAGAAAAAAAAATTATATTATGTCGTGATATACTACATTTATTTTGAACCATGAAAGTTTTTCATTTGCATCATATTTTAAAACCTGGTGATCCTGATACATAGATCTCCAGATTTTAAATCAGGTGCGTGTGTTTTGAGATGATCCAGAATATTCCAACTTGTCAGTACGTAATAAATACTCTAAAAAAAAAAAAAAAGACTCACCAAAAAGGAGTAATGCAAACTGGAAATAAATTGACATACATACAGGTTTCGATGGAAAATGCAAAATTTTAAAATTTGGCTGCCATAGAAATGAGCATGCTACGCTGCAGCGCATCTTAATTGCGCAGTTGGCAGAATATCAAAAAAGGGAAATTTTGATTCCAGGTCATAAATTCTACGAGAATTTTATTTCGTCTACTCAGAAACACAGTAACCGTGTCTCGCATACAGGTGCACAAACAACATGTGCAGATGTCAGCATTTGAGTGTGGTGTGTGTAGTTCAGCTCAAAGAAGCCGGTTGGTCTAATCTGCGAATTTTTTTACAATTGGATAGGAACGGTACCAGGTACCACTATTAGATGATATTAACAGAAATGGGTGAACTATGGTCGAACACAGTGTCAGGGAGGAAGCGGTCGGCCTAAAGAGAGGACAGAAAGTGTAAACCAGTCAATCGAAAAGCGGTACTCGAAGCTCCAATTCATCATTATCGTCGATCCTACGTGCAACTGGTATTTCAGTGACTTCAAAGACCTTAATAGGCGGCTCAGTGAAATGGGGTTCAGCTCAGTCCCCGGATCTCTCCTACAACCAGCTCGGGATTTTGCCAATGTAATGTACCAATTGGACAGAATTTGGCACGATACTTCACAGGAGTACATCCGCCAACTCTATCAACTAATACCAAGCCGAATAACAGCATAAGTGGACCAATGCGTTATTGACTTGTTTATTTTGTGAGGCCCTTTCTCTTGATTAAATCATTCAACTTTTCTGAAACTGTAATCAATTGTTTTACTCCACATGTACATCACATCAACCAATTTTTGTCCCATTCGGATAATTCCTTCTTGGTGTTTTTTTTTTCTTATCTTTTTTTTGTTGTTGTTGTTGTTATAGAGTGTATTTATTTTTAGAGCAAAATAAAAAAGCAATTACGTAATTTTCAATTAATTAGTTAAACAGAGAAGGATAATTAAATAAACAGAAAGAGAAAGAAAAAAAAAGAAAAAATATATATAAATTAAATATCATGGAACTCAAGATATTTCGCATATTTTTTTTTATAAGTGACAATATTAAAAAATTAATTTTTGTTAAAAAAAAAAATCTTCTTTTTATATGGTACATTTTAATTAAGGTCTAATAAATTATATTTTTGATACATATGAAATAAGAATTATTGTGTGTCACTTTGAAAGAGCTTTAACACACCAGAAGTGATACTGAAAAAAGCTTTTTTATTCTGTTATACATTTTTGCTCAATAGTTTAGCAAGATTTGCAAACGATCAGTTTTTTTCAGCTTAAAAACTTATCTCTTGATGAAATGTTTTCAAACATTGGGTATTTAAAGAAATGGGTCTTCTTCATGCATTTCAGCGAAAATTGGTTTAAGGGCGTGCATCCGGAAATGAAGATTTCTATTCAACATGGCCGCCCAGGTTCTAAGAAAAAATTGGGGTTGGCCTAACTTTAAAAACTGACAGAGCTCCAATCAGTGAATAGTAGGATTCCCCTATTAGTTGAAAAATTATCTTCTTGACTACCTTAATTATTTTGACACTTCCTCTCCTAGCTGTGGGGTGACAGAGGTGATAAGAGACAGTTTCCCACCTGTATTCAATTATCTACAAGAACGCCGCTAAAAAAATATACAAACTATCGCATCGCTCAGTGAAATATTTTGTGAAACGTAAATCACTAAAATAAATAGATTTAAGATTTAAATTCTAATATCAAGAAATTTAATCTTATTAAATGAATGAATGAAAATTCTTTACACAAAACGTTTCGGAACAGAAGAAAATATTTATTTTAATTATAAATACATGCATAAAATATATGAATATTATAAAAAAAATGTTTATTGAATTATTTATACTACATATATAGTTTCAGACAGTACATAAAATAGCTCTCTCTCTTGACGAAAGATTCAAACCCACGGTAGTGTGTTTTAAAAACTAGTGGTTGATTTTTTTTTTTTTTTTTTTTAAGTTTTAATAGGAAATATGTTTACTCAAAAGTTTTTTTTTATTCTAACTATTTACTTTCTTTCACGTATACACAGGGTAAAGAAAGTATTGTTTTTGGGTCAAATTTTCGAAATTGAGTTTTTTTTTTTGCTTTATTATATAATTATACGTTTTGAAATCCTCTGAATTGGAAAATGTTTTTAGCGGTTGGTTTGTGTGTGTATCTGTCTGTTATCAGCATATATCAAGAACAAATAATACCAGAAAGTCCAAACTTGGTATTTTAAATGGGTTTCATATAAATATGCTACACTAAATTTTTTCCTTGAGACAAAGCAAATGGTTCACGTACAGGAATATCCAAGAGAATTCAAATACATGATGTTTATGGGGTTCAAAGTTCAAATAAATTATGTTCTGATAAGTACAATTTAACATCAATAGGCTGATTAAACAAAAGTGAGTAAATTTTTTTTTTAATGCATAAAATCATGTTTTGTGTAGATTGTGGTATGGAAATCATTCATCATTCGTTTACAGAGCTCCAAAGTATTTGGATATATTGAGGCTATACTTGGAAATTCCTGGAATTATAACTAATTTTGTGTTAGAAGTTTTTCAAGTAAGAATAAATTTAAATACACAACATTGTTTATCGACAATATGCAGAGCTACCCAAAATTAAGCTAAACGCTCTTTTGTATTGAATGTAATTGATGGAAGTGCTTTGCTATATTTTATTATGCCGACGAACACTTGCTCACGAAGCAAAATTAATTTTTCATATCCATACTGTATGTAAACGAATTACTTTTAGTAGTTTTATTCTCAACTCTAGTTTTTTTTTTTTTTTTTTTTTCATAATCTCACATTTTGAGGTTCCCTGATTATAAAAGTCCATTATTTAGCGGTTGATCTGTATATATATCTGTTATCAGAATAACATAAAAACAGATAACTGCAGGAAATTCAAAAGTGGTATTTTGAAGTTCGTATTAGGTTGCCACTTAAAATTTTGAGCAAGGTTGTCAAGTTTGAAGTCAAATTAGTAACAGCCTTGATTATTATTCATTTGTTTATTTTTACAATTATGCATTATAAATAAGTGGGTTTGATGGAGGAGGGTAGTATCCCTCTTACAAAGAAATACATGTGAAATAAAACTGTTCCATATGTTCTAAAAATGTTCCGCAATTTTAGATTTTTTTTAAGTACATTATTTTTATTATCTTATGCTATTGATCTTAAAACTTAATATGCAATATATATATATATATATATATATAATGAAAACATTTTTAAAATTTTTCAGTAAATATTCAATATAATTTTCTTTCATTATTTTATTACAATATGACATTTTCCTGTTCCTCCCTTAAAATTTTAGTCTCGAGTCTAAACAGTTTTAAGATTTAATTAAGTAGAATTACAGTTCAAGGAAAAATTTTATTTATTTATTTATTTATTTTTGGATCTAATTTTAATGTAATTTTCGAATTTTGATGGAATATAATCCGACACACGCAGAGCTGCAAATACTTTAATTAAGAAAACGTTAAAAATTAAAAAGTAAAATAATACGTTCATTTCCTGATATTTTAACTGTGGATCTATGATAAATAACACCCGTGAAGTTGGAATATTTACAAGGCTTTTAGTTTAGAACCTCATCCCCCACCGCCCTTATTATTTCCCAAAATAATTTACATCTCTGCAGAAAGGAAAAGCAATAAATTATAAAACATTTAGGATAACAAAATTAATAATTTCAATAATTTTCTACTTGCAACTTTAAGTAAAATTAGTCCTATACAGAGGTTCCCTCCTAGGTGATTCTAAACTGCCCTGTTTTCTGCAATTCTAAATTCTGCTCTTCCAAACTTCACAATTTCATCGCTCCAACGGCACTATTATATATTTCCTAACCCATAGTTTTATTTTTCATTCCTTTATTTAATTATTTTTAACAAATTATTATTATTTTAAAGTTATGTCCAGACATTACAATTTACAATTTTTTAAAGTCATAAAATTAGTTAAATAAAAAAAAAAAAAAAAAAAAAAATCTTTATGATATTAAAGAAAAAACTTCAAATCAGACTCTTTCTACCGTCTATGTCTCTATGATGGGTTGGTTTGTCTGCTGTTTGACACTGATATAACAAACAAAATCAAATTTGTCAAATCAAATCAAAAATATTTTATCAATTTCACCCACGATAGCTAATTCTTTTAGCACAAAAATGCTGGAAAATCTTTCTTTATCTATGCATATTTTTAATTTATTTTAGTAACTTCCTTTTATATAAAAATCAACCTCTGACTCTTTTTTTTTTACAATATATATAAATGTCATAGTAATGGGGAAAATGTTTTATAAATTATGAATGATGCATGGGTTCTGAAAGAGAATTTTTTTTGTTTAATCTGTCTCTCTTCCCCCCCCCCCCTTCCCCTCGTAAAAACAAAAATTTTTTGCTATTGTCCTTATTTAGAAGTATTTTACAAGAAACAATTAAGAAAAATGCCCTTTCTTCCGGTATCTTTTTTCCGCGATCCGGAAAAAAGGGCACTTTTCTTAATTTGCGAATCGAAAAAGTGCCCTTTTTTTCCCCAGGTGCTCCTTTTTCCGGGATCCGCATAAACTTGCACCCATTTGGCGCAACTTTTGTGACAACGCTTTATACATACGACATAACAGCATACTGCGAATATCCCATTCGAAGCACAGTATAAATATACAAAGAAAAAATTCGCTTATTCGATTTTCATTGAATTACTAATTTAATTAACACATTTTCTTGAATAGCAACCCTACCACTAACCAAAAGATTTTACTCTCTAAGCTATGAGAAGTGTTTGGTTCGATTCAAGGCAGCACTCGTCAGCCTAGCACTAGGAGTTTTCCACCGTTTTCTCCAAAACACACGTTAATATGGATTAGGACCCCTTAAAAAGATTCTCACAGAATCCATTCCACCTAGACTTTTTCTAAATTAATAATAATAATAATGAATACGAATTATAATAGCTTTAACTATAATAGCTTTAATTTTACAGCAAATGCAATACAGGTTTCAGATTTTCTGTTTTAGGTTGGGACGTCATAATTACAACACTATACTATAATAAAAAATTTAATAAAAATTAATATCCATAATTTGAAATGGACACAAAATGAAAATAAGATAATTATTCCGTTAGAATTTTATGCTTTTGTATTGTTATTATTATTATTTTGCCGGAGATTTGCGTTATTTATATCATTTTTAATAGAAAACGTGCCATAGCTACCTTGAATAACATATATCAGTTTCAAAGCATTCTACAAAATAAATAAATAAATAAATAAATAAATAAATAAATAATAAATAAATAAATAAAAATAACGGAATGTTGAAAAAAAAGAAAAAAAAAATAATCTGGTGTGTCACTCACACGACTTTCTCTTACCCTGAACTTTAATACTATAAATATAGGTTGGAGATTAAGAGGTAAGATAACGATATTATGTAAACCTATGTTAAACAATTCAAATTAGGCTTCGGAAGAGTTTTGTATGATAATTAATTCTGTGTGAGGGGGGCTACCGCCCCCTCAACCCCCCGTTTCATTAACGCACCTACATTTATATAGAATTTAATTCGGTTATTAAAAAATAATTCTATTTTTTAAAAATAATTTATTAAAATTATTAAATAATTTATTAAAATAAAAAATAATTTGTTTAAAAATAATTATTTAAAATAATTTATTATAATAATTATTTTAATAATTATTTTAATAATTTATTTAAAATTATTTATTAAAATTATTATTTAAAAAAATTATCTTTTATAATAATGCAGACGATTTCCATATTAGAGAAGTAGTATGACACTAAATATCCAAAAAAAGTCCATTTTATTCTCAATAAAAAAAAAAAAAAAAAAAAAAAAAAAAAAAAAAACGATTTTTTTTTCTAAGTTTTTTTTTTTTTTCGTTAAAAGTGAAAAAAATCGATAACTTTGTTTTAAATTATCGCAAATCGATGGTTCAACCATTCGTTTTAAAGGTATTGGCGAGCTCTTTTGAAAGATACCCATCATGAAAATTTACTCCCCTCGAGGGTGGACTTCCCCCCCCCCCCCCAGTGGTGGTATTTACTCCATTTTATACAGGAAACATCCGATAGTAAACTTGTATAACATATTTCAATTTCATTAAGATTTGTGTACAGTAAGGGTATGGAAATATGGTTTATAGAAATGCCTCTCATAGAACACAATGCTTTGAAATATTTTAGGGGGTCCCTGTACACAAATTAGTAGAGGTGTAAACTCCATATTCAACAGGGAACATCCGATAGTGAACTTGTATAACATATTTCAATTTCATTAAGATTTTTGTACAGTAAGGGTATGAAAATAGGGTTTATAGAAATGCCTGTCATAGAACGCAATGCTTTGAAATATTTTAGGGGGTCCCTGTACACAAATCAGTAGAGGTATAAGATTTTTTTTTTCGTTAAAAGTAAAAAAAAAATAAATCGATAACTTTGTTTTGAATTATCGCAGATCGATGGTTCAACCATTCGTTTTAAAGGTATTGGCGAGCTCTTTTGAAAGATACCCATCATGAAAATTTACTCCCCTCGACGGCGGACTCCCCCCCCCAGTGGGGGAGGCGAGGCTCCTACATACACAATTTTTTTTTCCCAGTTGACTATCTCTATTACAAAATATATATATATTCGTTTCATTTGGTTTAGTGCAGTCTATAGACGTTAAACTCTACTTACCTGCAATTTCCCCCATAGACGTAATGTATTAGAATTCTCTTGATTGTCCCTGTACACGAACCATTTGCTTGATCTTAACGAAAAGCTTACTGTAGCATCCCTATATGATACACATTTAGAATACCAAGTTTGAACTTTCTGCCATAATTTGTTTTTGAGATATGCTGATAACAGACAGACACACAGACACAGACCATTTGCTAAAAACACGATTTTCGTATTCAGGGGACCTCAAAACGTGTAAATATAACAAAATCTCGCGTTCGAAAATTTGACCCAAAAACAATACTTTCTCTACCTTATGGGTAAGAGAAAGTAAAAAAGAGGAGAAGCATTGAAAGTTACAAATACTTCAATTACAAATAATAATAATAATAATAATAAATAATAATGAATGTTAATTTTTTAATATTCTTATTTTTGAACATAATAAGAAACAAAGCTAAGTTACGGTTTAATATTAACAAGACCTAAATCACAACCCCTATCATACTAAAATACTTTGTATGTGCACGGCAATAGAACAGACTTTTTCAAACTCTAAAACCTAAAAATACTTTAACTGAAAAAAATATCAGCAAAAAAAATTGAAATTTAAGAAATAAAATAGTATATTGATTTCAAAATATTTATATTCATTATCTAAATATTTTGTATCGTGACTGAAATTTGGAATTTTCTTTGAAAAAGGAAAACATAGAATAAAGTTTTATATTACTATAATATTAAAAAGGAAAGAATTTTGTTTATAAATTTTATCCTTCATATATATATTGCCCTTCGCACAGATACATTCATTAGTATGATAGATAGTCCCTAATTAGACGAAAAATAAACAGATGAAAAAATTGCCACAACACACAAAAGCCAATTTGGTCAGTATTATATATATATATATGTAATATATGCGCACATTTTAAACTACAAGTATGAATATTGGCAAAAGCATTTGTTAATTACTCTCTGTACATTTGTTTTTATTAAGATATCAAACAAAATAAAACTGCTGTACAAATAAATAGGAAAAAGAATTCAAAGCTATACACAAATAAACTTTTATTGACAAAAACAACATTACAAAATATCAGACAAATTTAGTATTTTTTAATTTGATTGGTTAATCATTATTATTTCTGATTTCTATGTGCCTTCTCTCATTTGTCTATTATTCAATCAGATAATATGTTTAATTACACAGGCATACAAAAATGAAGTTTACAAAATTTGATTTGATGATTTCAGCTGACCTTTATGTTTTTTGATATGCTGAAACCGAAAATGCAGCCCATTTTTCTCTATCACGTATTGATTTTTGTCAATACAGGGTGTTTACCGACACGATTTCTTATATATACCAACATAACAATCGGTTTGTTGGTTGGTTGATATGGTTTTAAGTCGCACTAGGGCTTCCCAATTTCAACAATAGGCCTCTATGATTAATTAATCATGGAGAAATACTATAAAACTTATTATATAATTATATTGGTGGAAGAGTAATGGAAGAAATTGTACCCTGTTTTGACAAAAATCTATACGTGATAGAGACAAACTGGCTTCACTTTCGGTTTCAGAAAACCAAAAAACATAAATATCAGCCAAAATTATAAAATCAAAATTTTACATGTCGGCCTGTGTTATCTATCTCCCGTGGATAATTTTTAAGTTTAACATCAAATGAGTTTTCAGATACATTTTTCGATGTTGTAACATATTTTATATTGGTATTTGACAAATGAATTTATCGTTTTCTTGCTTTCAGTTGTATTTCTTTCATTATTTACATATACTATATATACATAAATATACACACACAAATAAATATATGATGTAAAATAAGGGCATGACAAGGTTCTATAAAAACTGAAAAATAAATAAATAAATAAAAATAAATTGGAAATTAAAAGCCAAATTACATTTTCTGCATTAAATTTGTTGCATTCATTTTCTTATTCAATCAAATAAATTATCACATTTTTCTAATTAAAAAATCAATAACAATGAACGTATTTGCATTTGCAAAACAAAGATATCAAAGGGTAGTATTTAAACTCAGGAAAATAAAATAAACAAGAACCGAAAACTGAAAACTATGTACACTCTAGGAACAAAATAAAAACGTTCTCTATAGTAATAGCCATATTTTTTCAGCGGTTACGCTGAGAACTAACATTATAGCTGCAATAAAACATCGAAATAAATAAATTTTTTGTCAAAACGATACGATAATGGTGTAATTAATAAAATACGAAGGGAGAAAAGGGGATATTTATATATGGACAATATTTAAGCACGCGGACTTAGCTCAATGAACTAATAAGAAAAAATGACGACATTTGTCTGATGAGATTATTTTACGGGACAATGTCTTTTTAACAGATGCTTCTTTAAAACCTTTGCAAGCGTCATTTTAAAAGTAGCAATACTTTAAAGATATATACAGAATATGAACTTTTGTATCATAAATTGAATAAAAAACACTATCATAAAAAATATAATCAAAATAGGAATTACTTTTTATTTTATTATTATTATTATTATTTTTAACAATATATATATATATATATATATATATATATATATACCAAAATTAATAAAAAGTCACCGCCAACATGACGATAAAAATTTAAAAGGCATCCTGGGAGTCCTATATTAAAACTGCACCGCCTGTGGAAGCATGAAAATTGGGCCGTGAACCATGAATTTTATTTGGAAACCTTTCTTTGAATGATTTTGGTTTTAATAATAATTGGCTTCTTGTAAATTAAAATTTTAATTAGGTGGTTGAATTGGTATAATATTTATGAGTTTTAAAGTTTTAAGGTAAATAAGAAAAAAAATAAAGTGCAAAAATTTCGCACGGGTCTGCTAGAAATAAATAAATAAATAAAATCACATATTAGTTTTTTAATTGAAATACTAATTTTACATTTTTTTTTTTTTTTTAATTTCCCGATCAATAACCCAGAGATTCTGGTCTCGAATACTTCAGCTAGTGTAGTGGTGCTGCTGTTATTCAAGATATAGGATTTTGCAGATGACTATATCCCAAAAACTATTTGACATCGTGTATTAGCGAGAATGTAGCATGACCTAATTTTTCTAGCCCTGGCTCTGTTATAATAAAAGTAGAATTAAAATTAATTTATAATTGTATTATTATTGATTATACTAGCAAACCCTTTCGAAATTTTCGCAATTTCTTTCTTTCTTTCTTTCTTTTTTTTTATTTGCCTTTAAAATTTGAAACTTTTATAAGCCTTATACCGTTTACACCCACCAATATAAATTTAAATTGATCAGTAATGGAAGTAAAAATCGAGTAGGTTTTATCCTTTGTTATTTTAAGAAGTAGATAGAAAATTAAAACTTTAAGCTTTAGGCACGGAAAATTGAAGGAGATTTTCCCAAATTAAAGTAATAATAATAATAATAAACTTTTTACTTTCATTATCCGACTACCGTAGGTAATGAAAGTATTGTATTCGGTTCAAAAATTTCATGTCGAGTTTTCACTTGATTTACGTGTTTTAAGGTCTCCTGAGTCCAAAAAAGCAGTTTTTGGCAATTCGTCAGTGTGTGTGTGCATGTATGGGGTGAATCTTTTGACTGTCATATCTGTGAAACCAATAAAGGTAGAACAATGAAACTTCAGAATTGAGTTAGGTCTGATGTGCCGATGAATTTTAACTTTTGGTTAAAATTTGGAAAGCCGGAAGGGAGATATATGAAGCCGGAAGTAGGACCCTAAGTCCGTATCGCAAAAACGACTCTAACGATTTTCTTCAAAGCTGCTATATAAACACCATATAAGATTTCCTTTCGTATGTAATAGTTGGTTAGTTCATGAAAATGAATTTGAG
The DNA here is from genome assembly GCA_963930645.1 of Salticus scenicus. NCBI lineage: Eukaryota > Metazoa > Arthropoda > Arachnida > Araneae > Salticidae > Salticus > Salticus scenicus. The sequence goes on from OZ005657.1 coordinate 274,513,159, forward strand.
GTCTCGCAAGTGCATTTCTTTAAAAACGGCTGTAGTAATTTTTGTACAAACTCGCCATAATAAATCTCTTTTAGATACCCTTTCGTATGTAACTGTTGTCAATAATTGAGTTTGAAAAACTTTGGTGGATGTCGATGTCTCAAAAATGGTTCTTACGATTTTCTTGAAAATTGCTACATAAATCTCATTTTAGATATCCTTTCGCATATATTACGTGGCTATTACAGGAAAATTGACAATCATCCTCATTAGGTAGGTCAGTTTTAGATCTCGGAAATCAGTATTTTTAAAAAGCGGCTCTACCTTTTTTTTTTAACTTGGTATGTAAACTCTGTTTGTATAACTTTACACATGTATCAGTTTTCTTTCGCTGGAAAATTGTTAAGTGTCTAATTTGTTAGGCTAATTTTACGTTTTTGACCTTACATTATGTCAAAAAAGTGCATATAATAAATGTAACAGTAGGTAATGGACTTTTTTTTTTTCACCAGATGTTTTCGAAATGGTAAAATTATCTAACTGTACATTAAAAATATATAGAAAGCATTATATACCGTCCCAAATTAACTAAAAGATTATTAGTAAAAAGTATAGGCATTAGAAAAAGTAGGTATCCTAGATTTTTTTTTTTTTTTTTTTTTTAAATAAGAGAGAGAGAAAGAGAGAGAGAGAGAGATAAGAAGAACAATTACACGAAAAAAATCATCGCTAAATAGAAACAAAAATTTAAAAGTTGCCAAAGGGGTCGTATACTAAAGTTGTAACGCAAAATGGTATAGATATTACGATTATTTATTTTTTTTCTATTCTAAATATATATATCTATATATAAATATATACTTACTGATTTTTAGAATAATATTTCGTAATAAAAAGTTTTAAATAGTACTTATATATTTCAATTAGACAATAAATATGAAGATTTCTTGAATTTCATTTTTCTACTTTTGGTTTATGTTATGCACTAGTAATATCCCTATTCAGTGAAAGGTAAAGCGGCGAATAGACGTGCAGAGTGCCGCAGGGGTAAATAAGTGAAGCGAGTAAGGGGCAGAGCACCCTAGTAATTAAAAAAAAAAAAAAAAAGTCCTTCCGGCTTATTCGGAAGGGTAGGTTGATTTCTTTTATCTTATCAAGTAGCCGTCATTTTGTTTCAAAATGGCGGCTACAAATTATTAAAGGATTTGGTAGAAATATTGATGTAGGCTATGCACATATGGAGTTTTAAGCAAATCGGTTCATAAATACCTTTATATGTGAATTTAAAATTTTCAAGTGGCCGGCGCTTGGAAACAAAATGGTGGGTTAAGTTGACATATATATCAAATGCATTTATGAGATAAGTCTATTGTACACATGTAGTTCGAATTAATTCAAAATCACAAAAGTCATCGCGTTGAAAAATTAAGTGTCTGCCACTTGGATCAAAATGGCAGAGAAAGTTGTTCATCTAAGATATCGTTGAAAATTTAAAAATGATTCTCTTTTTTTTTTTTTTTTGGTAGCAATTCTTTCAAAGAGGCTTAGTAAGTTGATAAAATGTTAGTTTTCTGCATTTCTAGTTTGTTTTAGCATTAAAATAGCCTAATTTTCCCTTAGAAAAGCATTAATAAGCTCCAATAAGGCAAGTAATGGGTTTGGCGCTAAATTTGGCGACTTTTTCTCCATGGCCACTTTTTTGGCGAGAAAATACTTATTATCGATATACCAAAGATGGACGCAATAACGTGACTGGTTCACGAATTACGTAAAATTTCTAGATTTTTGTTGTTTAAATGCTAAATCCATTTTTCAGCGTCGGTTTGAATTTATTAAGTATTTCAAAAGTTACCATGATAACAAATTTTCAAGTGGCCGCCACTTGGAAATAAAATTGCGGATCAAGTCACCAAGTGAATTTATCCTAGATATTTGAACTATAAGTTCACTATCCAATTTTCATTTGAATCAGTTTAGTACTTTAAAAGTTATCGTGATGGCATATTTTCAAGTGGCAGCATGATTTCAAGTGGCTGCAACTTAGAAACAAGATGTCGGGACAAGTTGACCAGTGAACACATACAAGATAATTGTATGATAATATCACTGTCCAAATTTGGTTCGATTTGGAGTATTATTTCAGAAGATATTAGGATTTTAAATTTTCAAGTGGTAGCCTGATTTCAAGTGGCACCGCTTAACTTAACATATCTGCCACTTTATTAAAAATGGCGGATACAGTTCATTAATAAACTTCATTGAGATCCTTATGTGGTCTGTACTATTTACGTCAAAATTCAAACAAATTCGGAATACGCTTTTCACAATTTAAATTTTCAAGTGGTCACCACTTGAAATCAAAATGGCGGAGCAACTTGGTTAACAAACTCATGTAAGATATTTATAAGATAAGTTAAGACACTGTTCAAATTTGGTTCTATTTGGAGTATTATTTCGGAAGTTATCATGGTTGTAAATTTTCAAGTGGTAGCCTGATTTCAAGTGGTCCCGCTTAAATTAAGATATCCCCCACTTTATTAAAAATTGCGGATAAAGTTCTTTGAGACACTTGTATAAACTATGTATACATCAGAAAAAAAAAAAAAAAAATTCGGAATACGCTTTTTACAATTTGAATTTGAAATTTTCAAGTGGTCTCCACTTGAAAACAAAATGGCGGAGCAACTTGGTTAACAAACTCATCTAAGATATTTATAAAATAAAGTAAGACATTGTCCAAATTTGGTTCGATTTGGAGTATAATTTCGGAAGTTATAGTGATTTTAAATTTTCAAGTGGTAGCCTGATTTCAAGTGGCCCCGCTTAACTTAAAATATCTGCTACTTTATTAAAAATGGCGGATAAATTTCATTAATAAACTTCATTGAGACCTTCTTGTGGCCTGTATTTACATAAAAATTCAAGCATATCTTGCTTTAAATCTACTTTTTACATTGTGGGTTTGAAATTTTCAAGTGGCTGCCACTTGAAAACAAAACGTCGGAGCAACTTGGTTAACGAACTCATCCAAGATATTTATAAGATCAGTACACTGTCCAAATTTGGTTCGATTTGGAGTATTATTTCGGGAGTTATCGTGATGACAAAATTTTCATTATAGATAGATAGATATATATATATATATAGATAAACGAAGTGATTGCAATAGGTCGATTTCTAAAGAAATCAACCTAAAAATCTAACGATTGCTCTGCTTAGGAAAAGCTATCACCAAATTGAGAAAAATTTCACAATCAAATCGTACCGGTACACACACACATATATATATATATATATGTTTGTATGTATTATCATTACTATTATTATTATTATTTTATTTTTATTTTTCGCGTGTAAATGAATTTATGCCAAGGACAAAATAAATTAATTAAATTAATTAATAAACTCATAAGTTCATTTATTTATTTATTATTATTATTTATTTATTTATTTTTATATTTTTAATTAAATATTTAATAATTCTAAAACTATTACAGGGATTTTATTTAATGTCTTTTAATTAATTGAAATAATTTTATTTAAATGCTCAATTCTGAGTCCTTGAGTTATTTCGCATCTTTTTGCGTTCAGATTTCGGAAAGAGGTAATCGGAGACACAAACATTTTTTTTTTTTTTTTTTTTTTTTTTTTTTTTTTGTAATATATATTAAAAAAAATATTAGATTTTTAAGCAAAGAGTTCTCTCTCTCTCTTTTTTTTTTTTCTTTAATGCATTTGGACTCTGAAAAAGAAAAATTCTGTGTGGACCCAGAAAGTATGTTTTAACGACACCATTATCCCCCTTCCCCTTTCGACATGAACGATATCATCAATCAATCTTAATGACTTCCCGTAAGTTTCGCGGGGCGTTTCCGATGGGAGGCGGAGAAATCTGCTGAAATTGAGGTTTTTCAATTTAAAAATTAAAGTTTCTTATATTCTCATTAATTGAGATTTAAATAAAACAATTTATAAAAACATTGGTTTTCTTGAGAAAGCGACACGCTATACAGATTTCAGATATTGCAATTTGTTGATAAGTTAGAGGCTAGTAAAGCAACACAAGTGTATTTTTCGCATTTTACAGCTTAAAAATAAAGGGTTAAAAATTAAATATAACAGTTTTTGTTTCACGGGTCTTCAGTGTATGGTTGTGAATTTTCTGATTGTGAAAACAGAATTAAAAAAAATTCATTAGGTAATGTGTAATTCTATAAACAAATTTCGCCATAGAATAACACAGGCTTTGGATGACCTTGACGATCCGTGATGCACCCCCTTAAGACAACATTTAGGGGGACGGTAACAAAGTGAGCAAAATCAATAATGTTTGTGATCACCCTGTATCGTTAAGTGAACGAAATGATCTGTAACTTTAGGATATGTTAATATAGACCCGGTACAATTTGTGGATGAATTTGTTTGACAATAGTATGCTAAATAAAGGAGCTATAATCATTTATATTTAAAAAAAAAAAAAAAAAGCAAGCATGTTTTTTATTTGTAATATACAGAATTTTAAACGAAAATTATTCCCACTTTCATATAATTTAAAAAGAACACTTTTGAAACAATATACTGCAATTGGATTACAATTACATTAAATATCTCATGAAATATGAGCATTTTTTATGAAAAACGTTTTCACTGCGCATGTGCGAAAGATAGAAACATTTCTATTGCATAGGTTGAACGCTACATATATTGGGTAACTTTTGTCAAAAATTCATTTGAATAGAGTAAAAATTAATCGAATTGTGGGCAAAAGAACGAGCTAGATTTTAGGTTTTTTCCAAGAGATGAAATTTCATCAGGGGTTTTTCATATGCCGCGTAATTAATTTGAAGATCGAATTATTCCTAGCACGCTTTAAAAGTACTTTTTTTGTGAAAAATACGCTTGAACCCGACAGATGAATTTTACATCAACCCGACCCGAACCCGACAAATATTTTTTCATCAACCCGAAAACCGACCCGAACCCGACAACTAAATGAAAATGACTTATTTATCTAAAAATCATACAAAACTTTTTTAAATTATAAAATAAGGTAAATTTTCACTGTCATACAGTTGGTAAATTATTTTAAAAAGAATTTGACTAATTGTTTAATTTAAAAATTTAAAAAATCGGAAAAATAGATCAATAATAATTTTTAACCATTTATGTGAGTTGTGAACTTCAAGAGTAAACTAGTATGTTGTGGCCACCACAATACTTTCTTCTATACTGTCCTATATTTTACTGAGTGCAAATAATTTATTAAAAATATTATTTTTTAAAATTATCTAACAGGATGAATACAAACGATTTTCATCTTAGAGACAACTAACACTAAATATCCAAAGTAAGACAGTTTTATTGTCTATAACTAGCATCTTAAAATATACGATTTTATAATGGTTATCTCATATATCTGGTTTCGTACAGTTAGATGCCATAGAAGTTGAGATATAATTTCCCATTATCGAGGGATATTGCAGTATAGCATATCCACCTATTGGCCGATTAGCATCCAGATTGATTCGACATAATGTCTCATTATGGCTTTCTCACATATCAAGCTTTGTTTGATTATACACAATAGAACCTGGGATATAGCCTTCCATTAAATTGCAAATATCGCGTATAGCAGCGCCACCGGTTGAGCGGTTGACACCAAAAGTTGAGACACTAATTTAGGTCAAGGTGCATTTACATATAAATTTATAGGCAATTCTATGCAGTTGTTCCTGAGACATAGCCTTCCCTTAAACTGCCGAAATCGCTGTATAGCAGCGCCACCTGTTGGCCGATAAGAATTCAAATTGAATCATCATAATGTCTCATAATAGCTTTTTCGCATATCATGTTTTGTTTGATTATACTCAATAGAACATGAGATATAGCCCCCTCTTAAATCTCAGAAATTGCTGTATAGCAGCGCCACATGTTGATCGGTTGACAAAAATTGATAGGCATTAATTTAGGTCAAGGTGCCTCTACATATAAATTCATATATAATTCTGAACAGCAGTTCCGGAGATACAGTCGCCACAAAATTTTTGTCACAGACAGACAGACATTTTCTATAAATGGAAAAATCGTGTTCTAGAACTCTCAAAACGTGTAAATCCGTCGAAAACCTGAAAGCGAAAATTTTTATGAATCCAATACTTTCTTCTATTGAATTTAGAAGAATGTAAAAAATGCACTTCAATTTAAATGTTCCTAATTTATTGTTTAATACTTATAGTCTGGAAAAAAAAAATAAAGATGTATTATTCTTTATTGCTTTTGTTCGATGTGGATGTTTACTTTACTATAATAATTTGTGTAGCATGCATGTGATTCGCAGTTAAACATCTGCTTCTTAAGGATCACTGTAGAGGTCTGCATGGGCCGGGCTTTCGGCCCTGGTTCGGGCCTGGGGGAAATTTTAAGCCCGAGTCCGGCCCGGTCCAAATCTTTTTCTAAATTCCTCGTTAATCAACGAAAAAGGAAAATGATAAAATACTTTTTCAGTCATTTATTTTACATAATTTTACAGTCTGGTATGTCACATAAAATTTTATTTTGTTAAAAGGTGTCTGTAACTGCAATTTAATTGTCTATCAGCTTGACTGTTCGCGATCTGATTTTCCGCAAATATTTTAAACATGTCTCGAAATTAATATATTTTATTTAAATATTAGATGGTTTCTAATTCAAAAGAATATGCATATTACTACCAGTTTGCGTTAACAAACAAAAGAAATTAGATACGTTACTGTATATAGGGCTTTGTTTTCTATGGTCTGTAGTGCTTAGGTGGTTTGAAGGCTATAAAAATCCTTCCGCTGTAACTTTTCCTCTAAGGCTTCTTTTTCTTTTCTCCGGAGCACTGGATGAAAGTAGCATCAATTTTAGCATGTGCAAAAGCATCTTTTCTATTGAATATGGTTGGATTAGCATTAAAGTTTTGTTTACTGGATCACATGAAAGATTTGGATACATAACGGTATATAACAGGAAGTGGTTGAAAGTGTATTTTTAGTACTATTAACCATTTTAAATATCTTCCTATATTGTTTGAGGAATGCTAATATTTTCAATTTGACTTTCTGTCTGTCTTTGTGCCTTCTGTATGTCTGTAATAATGAAATACCTTTTATATATATAAATATCTTGTAAACATTCAGCAGTTTTGTTAAAGAATATTCTATTGCTTAGCTATATAAAACCTCTGCAAAACACATACTTTGTAATTGTACATATTTTTGAATCGGGCCGTGCCGGGTCGGGTCTGATTTTATCACTTTTTGTCCGGACCGGGCCGTACACTAGTAAAAAAGAAACGGGCCGGGCTGGGCCTGGGCCGAATTTTTCGATTTCATACCGGGCCGGGCCGGGTAAGCAAACCTTTCCAACGGGCCGAGCCCGGGCCTGAAAATTTCGCCCCTTGCGACCTCTAGATCACTGATCTCTTTAATTTCGCATAATCAGCAACTTAGCTTCCTCCGGTTTCAGTTTTGCTTGGTGCATTATTTATTTGTTCTAGAGAAGACGATAATATAATCTGCCTTGATTGTATTCGTTTCCTTTATGTGTTTATTTTACATTACTTTTTTTAATTAAATCACAAGTATTCTCTGTATATTTGCTGTATATAAAAATGTAAACGGAACAAAATTCAAAATTCCGTTAACATAAAAGCGAGGATTAAAATTCATTAAAAATACAGATATCTTAAAAAAAAAAAAAAAAAAAAAAAAATGTAAATTGAGAAATAACTTAAATTTCCAGAACGTAAAAGCAAGGTTATGTTGTATTTCTTTTATATATACATATTAACAATATAAATATATATAAAAGTCAATAAAAATGTATACATTACTTTAAAATTTTCATACATTTTCTACAGATGATCAGTTTTAGATTTGTTGAAGTATACGGTTTTTTTTTTTCTCATGCTTATACGGATTTTTTTTTTTTCAGTTGATATCCGTGTATAGGAATACTGAGCTCCGACACATGCCTAAAATCAGTTAAAGAGCTATAATTATGTATACAAATTTATTCTTTCAATTGTAAATTTTTTTTTTTTGAAAGCTAAACCCGACCCGACCCGCAAGGAAAAAAATTCAGTCAACCCGACCCGGAAGATAAAAATATCATTCACCCGACCCGAACCCGATCCGCAAGAGAAAAAAAAAATGTCAACCCGACCAGATGCAGGACTCTACTTGTAACTCTAACATATTTTTGTTTATTTGCTATGATTTGTGAGATTATAAAAGGTTTTTTACAAAAAAGAACTTTTGCAAAGTGGTTGAAATAATTGGATCTTCAAATTAATTACGCGGCATGTTGAAAACCCCTTTTCAAATTTCAACTCTTGGAAAATACCTGAAATCTAGCTCATTCTTTTGCCGAAAATTTGCTCAATTTTTACTATATTCAAACGAACTTTTGACAAAAGTTCCCCAATATATCTAGCTTTCAACCGATGTAATAAAAATTTTTCTATCTTTCTCACATGCGCGGTGAGAACGTTTTTCATAAAAATGCTCTTATTTCATGAGATATTTAATATGTTTGTATTCCGATTAGAGGATATTGTTTCGAAAATGTTTTTTCAATTTATCTGAAAGTGGGAATAATTTTCGTTTGAAACTCTGCATATTATTAATAAAAATTGAGCAGGAGCGTATTTGCAATATGGTTATAGTCAAAAATTTATTCATAATTTTTCTATTTTCTTGCATTAATACTGTATAATATAAATGTATATAAGAAGAGTTTTTTAATTGTGTCACTTTTCTAAAAAGTATGCAATTCACTACTTAATATTTCCATAGCAATTTTATTAAACGTTTTGCCATTTTTTTTCTCCCTCTGTTATAATTTACAAGAAAATGGTAAATTTTAAAGTTTGCAGTTTAAATATAAAACTTAGCAAGTTCAAAAAGTTGCATAAACAATATGTTTTAAATTTAAACTTTTCTCAGTCTCCAATGTATGGAATTTTCAATATTAAAATGCTTTTGTTTCCTAAAATGTAGTAAATTTGATTGCTGTCAGATTTACTTTGTTTTAACAACTGAAGAACATACTTATGTACTTGTGAATGTACGTAAGTGCGTTTTGTATACAAACAATAAGAAAGAATAATGCCGAGAAAGTAATTGTAAAAACTTAATGTGTTTTCACGAATACTTTCTTTAAGTTGAAAGATTAGCTAATATATAGTAATTTCAACAGTTTAAAATTATCATTATAGAATTGTTTCAAATTACATATTGTAGTATTCTCCATTTGGTGCTATATTTGTCCAGATTTCTGCTCAGATCCATGAATGCGAAACTTGAAATTTTATGACTGCTTTTATTTTATTTACTTATTTTTTTATGTTTCATAGATTATTTTAGGGGGGAAATATTTTTCATATGTTCTTAATTCCTTTTAAAAAGTCGGGTACTCTTGAATGTTAAAAATATCAGCAAAATTATCATAATTTTACTTACAATAATTGGAAAAACAATGACTTTTAAAACTTTTAAATTTTAAGGCACCAAGAAAAGTTTTTATCTATCTATTACAGCTTTTAGAATAATTGTGCATTTTTAATTTTCTTTTTCTTTCTTAAAAATGTCAGAGCTAATATTTTGTCATTATAAATCTTGCGTGAGGGATTACATGCAAATGATACATTACATGAATGCCACCTCCAATATATATGTATGTATATATATAGATGAATATATATATGTATATATATAATAATATTTTGAAAAATATTATTACTATAATTATTATTAATATTACAGTTATTATTATATGATTACTACAAAACATTTCATTATTTTTGGCGTAATTATGCTTATAATTACAAATATTGTAACATTAAAAGGCTAATAGACTGTTTTTTAATACATTTATATTTTATGTAAAAGGCATTAAGCTTTTATTACAGTCTGGCTAATCACCACAAAGACAACGTGCGCGCAAGATTATACATTGACAAAAAAGTTGGTCTAATATTATTTTGAAGGAAAAAAATAAATAAATAAACTAAAATTTGTAGAATTATTCTAAAAGCTGCAAAAGATAGATAAAACTTTTCTTAATATCTGTTAAAATTTATTAGTTTTAAAAATAATTGTTTTGTCAGTTACTGTAAATAAAATTAAAGCCATATTTTGCTGATACTGTTCAAAGGTACTGGACCTTATAAATAATAATTCTAACAATCCTCATAATTTCTTAATAAACTTATAATAGAAATATTTATTAATTTTATAAATTAAAATTTAATTGTGCACTTTTGTTTTGCATGAATTTCTTCCACAATAGAACGTATTGAGAGTTCAAGGCAATGAGAATTATTCGTGAAGATACGAGGGTATCATAAAAATTTCCGAAGTTAATTTAGTTTTATTTTACAATGTGCGGAAGGACTTATCATTATACTAATGTGCATTTTCTTCAAGAACTTATATATAAATTAAAATCCTGAATGATAATCGAACCTTTATAACCAGTGCAAATAGTAAATTCAACTTCTTTTCTTTTATGACATTGTTTAAGATTTATGTAACATCCTATATTCGGTGAGATATAAAGCTCACAAACAATATTTTTTACTCGCAAATTTTCATGTGAGTCACTACAATGAACAACCTATATAAGATATTAAAATATTATCACTTCTTTTTGTGTCTCAAAGGCAATTCTTTAATGTGTTACCTTTTTTTTTTTTTTTTTTTTCTGTTTTGCTTTCCAAGTAGGTCAAAGGCATGTGACCCCCTTTTCGTGTGAATCTGAAAAACATGATCTTTAACTCTTCTTTCAGTAAAATGGCCTAAGAGAAATTGGTGACCTCACAATGCTTACCAATTAAATGAGGTTTGCATTTGTTAAGTGATATACTTGTCTACGTTTTTGATACTAATTACATACGTAATTATCTGTTTGTGTATGCACGTGTATTAAATTCGTAAATTGGTTTTAACAAGTATCGATTAGAAGTAGGTGGCTCGGAAAATAATTGATAAAATATGCCAACAAATTTTCGATAATATTAATATTCACACTAAATGTTTCAAACAATAAAAGCCAAAAAATTATTTTTCATAAACTGTGCAGTAATTTTAATATTATAATATGGATTAGACTTTTAAGAAAGTGATAAAATGGACATTATATTGTGGAAAGAACCTTAATTATTTATTGCTGATTTCAGGAAATCAATTTTTGAGACTTAATATTTGTATAGTTAAATTATCACTTCTAATAACATAAAATACTTTATTATTGTTGTTGATATTATTATTATTATTATTTAAAAGTTTAAAATAAATTTAATAAACACTTACTTAAAATTACTCTTAAAAATAATTACGTTACAAAAATTAATTTTGTAAGTGCAAAAGTATCATAAATTACATTTTATGCAAAAACTCTTTAAAACAAATGAAAATTTAAAGACTAAAATCTTTCTATGCATCATTGTTTTATTATTCTGGCAGAAAAATGAAACAAAAAAAAAAAAAAAAAAAAAAAAAAAAAAAAAAATGAAAGAAAGAAAAAGATCTTCTATAAATAATTTAAAGTTATAGCAGAATTTTTTTAAAACTATATTTCTTAACATTTGCTTCACAGTTAAAAATTAGCTTTCTAAATTGTTCTGTAACTGCTTCTGAAAATCATTGGAAGCAATGAATGCTCTTTTACTTAATTTTTTTTTTAATCTTCTTTGGAACATAATAATAATAATAATAATAATAATAATAATAATAATAATAATAATAACAAATCCCTTTTGCTTTTATTTACTAATCTCAAGGTAAAACATCACATCAAAAGGCTTAATTTACATTTAAAAAAAAAGCAGAATTATAGCAGAATTAATTTCAGTAATAAAATAATAAATTTAAACATTAGCTAGGAACTATACTTTTAAAATTTCATTTGGAAAAATACTTATTGAGTTTATATCATACTAGAAGGCTTTGCTCACTTCGCTGGTCACTATATTTAAATGAATTAAAAAGAGAGAGAATCACTATTCCTATTTTATAAATAAAAAATAAAAAATAAAATCCACTGAAATCACTCAAAAATATACACCAAGTCCTCGATGCCTTCGGCAGCGCGTTCTTCATTTCCAATACATATGTGTCCCTCTTGCCTGAGACAATCAACGCCTTACCCTTGGACTTCAACTTGGAAATCGTGATTACTCTGAACAATACTATACAGTCGGTAACAAAAGTCTCCGAACACTAACAAAAATTCCTATGTAAAAAAAGTACACTTAATACAGTTTTGTTAAATAAATCCTCGTCTAAAAACAGGATTCAACAAGGATTTAACAAAACTGTATTAAGTGTATTTTTTTACATAGGAATTTTTGCTAGTGTTCGGAGACTTTTGTTACCGACTGTACATAGTATTAATTATCACGTTTTTTATTATAATTTTATTTTATTTACCCGATCGACCATAAAATGACAGCAAATTCACTCCAAATGTAGTACTACAATATGTTATAAAGCTTAATTTGGTATTAAAATGAAAAAAAAAATGGTCTATTAGCAAACGCACGATTGGAATTTAAACAAGAAAGAAGTATCATGCAGTACGCATTGATTAGTAACACTTTCCAACTGTACGTAATTGTTGTATCGAATAACATTTAATATTCTTTACCTACGTTATCACACAACAGACAAAAGGACTGAAAAATATACAGATAGACTAATTGATTTTAAAATTACTCTTAGGCATTTTGTAAAGTGTTAAAAAGTCTTAATGTAAAAGACAACGCAGCCATTAGATTATAATTACAGCTTTTGATCTCTCTGAATATTTTAGTGTAGCACTGTAAATCAGAAAGTTAATCATATCATATTCTATAAAAAACATTATTTTAGAATATTAACAATACATCTCAATATTTTTATGATTTTTACAGTAGAAAGATTTTACATATTAATTTCAAAAAATTCCGTCCTAAAACGTAATGCATTGGCATTTTTTCCCTTTTATTTTTTTTATTTTTATTTATTTATTTATTTATTTTTTTGTCCTTGTAAACAAACTAGTTTTACAGGACCTATTAATGTCATTTTAAATGGGGAACCTTCTATAGAGAAAATATTTATAAAAATAACACTCATAGAACACAATGCTTTCGAATGCTTTTGGGTGTCCCTGTACACAAACCAGAAGAGATATTCACTCCTTTTTCAATATGGAACATCCGATAGTGAACTTCAATAAAATATATCAGTTTCGAGAAATTCCATAAATATTTACAGGAGTTAGAGCGCGGGGAGACAGACAGACAGATGGACAGATACACAAACTGAAATCATATTCACACGTAAAAAAGTTAGAAAGTGTTAAAAACGCTTAATGTAAACGAAAGTACAATTCTAGCAATTTTTTATTAGTGGCTCTAAATATAAATGGATATTTTTGTGTCACTCTGTAAATCTAATGCTAATCATGCTATATTCTATGCAAAGCATTTTTTTTTTTTTTTTTTTTTTTTTTGTGCATATAAATAACATATTTCAATTTCCTAAAATTTCGTGGAAAGTAAAGTTATTAAAATTTGATTTATAGAAATCTCTCTTATAGAACGCAATGCTTTGGAATACTTGTGAGTGTCCCTGTACATAAATCGGTGGTGGTATTTCCTCCATTTTATACAAGAAACATTCAATAGTGAATTTGAATAACATATTTCAATTTCATTAAGATACGTCTACAGTAAAGGTATGAAAATATGGTTTACAGAAGTACCTCTCATAGAACACAATGCTTTGAAATACTTACGGGTGTTCCTGTACACTAACCAGTAGAGTAGAGGTATAAACTCTATTTTCAATAGGGAACATCCGATAGTGAACTTGAATAACATATATCAGTTTCAAGAAATTCCATAAATATTTACGGGAGTTAGAGCTCGGACAGACAGACAGGCAGACAGACAGACAGACGGACAGGCAGGTACATAAAACTGAAATCATATTCAAACTTAAAAACTATTAGAAATTGTTAAAAACGCTTAATGTAAACGAAAGTACAATTCTAGCAATTTTTTATTAATAGCTCTAAATATAACTGGATATTTTTGTGCCGCCCTGTAAATCTAATGCTAATCATGCTATATTCTGTGCAAAACATTCTTTTGTGCATATAAATAACATATTTAAATTTCCTAAAACTTCGTGGAAAGTAAAGTTATTAAAATTTGATTTATAGAAATCTCTCTCATAGAACGCAATGCTTTGGAATACTTTTGAGTGTCCCTGTACATAAACCGATGGTCGTATTTCCTCCATTTTATACAGGAAACATCCAATAGTGAACTTAAATAACATATTTCAATTTCATTTAGATATGTCTACAGTAAAGGTATGAAAATATGGTTTATAGAAATACCTTTCATGGAACACAATGCTTTGAAATACTTTCCGGTGTCCCTGTACACAAACCAGTAAAGGTATAAACTCCATTTTCAATAGGGAACGTCCGATAGTGAAATTGAATAACATATATCAGTTTCAAGAAATTCCATAAATATTTACGGGAGTTAGAGCGCGGACAGACAAACAGAAGTCATTAACACTTTTCAACCTCGTTGGAAAGTGTTAAAAATGTTAGAAAGTGCGAAAAACGCTTAATGCAAACGAAAGAACAATTTTAGCAAATTTTTTTAATAGCTCTTAATATAACTTAATATTTTTGTGTCACCCTGTAAATCTAATCCTAATATTGCTATATTCCATGCAAAGCATTCTTTTGCTCATACATATAACCTATTTCAATTTCATAAATTTTCGTGAAAAGTAAAGCTTTTAAAATTTGGTTTATAGAAATCTCTCTCATAGAACGCAATGTTTTGGAATAATTTTGAGTATCCCTGTACACAAACCAATTGTGGTATTTATTCCATTTTATACAAAAAATATTTGATAATGAACTTGAATAACATATTTCAATTTCATTAAGATTTGTGTACAGTAAGGGTATGAAAATATGGTTTATAAAAATAGCGGTCTTAGAAAACAATGCTTTGAAATATTCTTAAGTGTCCCTGTAAACAAACCAGTAGAGGTGTTAAACTCCATTTTCAATAGGGAACATTCGATAGTGAACTTGAATAACATAGATCAGTTTCAAGAAATTCCATAAATATTTAAGGAAGTTAGAGCGCGGACAGACAGACGGACGGACAGACAGACAGACAGACAAACCGAAGTCATTAACACTTTTCAACCTTGTTGGAAAGTGTTAAAAAGGCCACTCTATAGTGTATAGCACCTTATAGAGCATAGAATGAAAAAATGTCAAAATCTTACTTTTTTACTCTCGGAGGACGAAAAAGAACCTCTCGTGGTGAAAAACTTCACAAATATCTCGATAGTTAATCACGTTTAATAAATATATTTAAATACTCTTTTTAACACTTTCCAACAAGGTTGAAAAGTGTTAATGACTTCGGTTTGTCTGTCTGTCTGTCCGCGCTCTAACTCCTGTAAATATTTATGGAATTTCTTGAAACTGATATCTGTTATTCAAGTTCACTATCGGATGTTCCCTATTGAAAATGGAGTTTATACCTATACTGGTTTGTGTACAGGGACACCCGTAAGTATTTTAAAGCATTGTGTTCTATGAGAAATATTTCTATAAACTATATTTTCATATCTTTACTGTACACATACCTTAATGAAATTGAAATACGTTATTCAAGTTCATTATTGGATGTTTCCTGTAGAAAATAGAGTAAATATCACCACTGGTTTATGTACAGGGACACTCAAAAGTATTCCAAAGCATTGCGTTCTATGAAAGATATTTCTGTAAATCAAATTTTAATAACTTTACTTTCTACGAAGTTTTATGAAATTGAAATATATTATTTGTGTGCACAAAATAATGTTTTGCATAGAATATAGCATGATTAGCATTAGATTTACAAAGTGACACAAAATATTCATTTATATTAAAAGCTATTAATAAAAATTTGCTAGAATTGTACTTTCGTTTACATTAAGCGTTTTTAACACTTTCTAACATTTGACAAGTGTGACTATGATTTCAATTTGTGTATATGTCCGTCTGTTTGTCTACCCGTGTTTAACTCTTCCTGTGTTTTAACTGTTGTGTTTTAATTTTTTTAAATTTATATGTGTTATTCAAGTTCACTATCGGGTGTTCCCTATTAAAATTTAAGTTTAACCTGTACACAAACCTCTACTGGTTCGTGTACAGGGGCACCCAAAAATATTCGAATGCTTTGTGTTCTATGAGAGGAGTTTCTATAAACCATATTTTAATACCTTTACAGAAACTTTAATGACATTTTAATATGTTATTCAAGTTTCCTTTCGGATGTTTCCTATGTAAAATCGAGTATATTTCTAACTTTTTTGTGTACAGGACAGGGGCACTTGAAAGTATTCCAAAGCATTGCGTTCTTGGAGAGTTATTTTTTAAACCAAATTTAAATAATTTTACTTTGCATAAAACTTAATGCGATTGAAATAAATCATTCGTGTGCACAAAAGAGTGCCTTCTATATAATATAGTATGATTTGCATTAGATTTACAGGGCCACACAAAAGTATTCAGCTGCATTAAGATCTATTAATAAAAATTTGCTAGAATTGCACTTTCGTTTACATTAAGCGTTTTAACACTTTCTTATATTTTTAGTGGGAATATGATTTCAATTTGTGTATCTGTCTGTCCGATTGTCTACCTTTCTATCTGTTTGTGTCCGGTTCCTAGCGTCGGTAAATATTTTTAGAATTTTTTAAAAATGATACAATCAAG
Organism: Salticus scenicus; assembly: GCA_963930645.1. NCBI lineage: Eukaryota > Metazoa > Arthropoda > Arachnida > Araneae > Salticidae > Salticus > Salticus scenicus. Next base: position 274,529,953 of record OZ005657.1, read on the forward strand.
GTTCCCTATTTAAAATGACATTAATAGATCCTGTGCAACTAGTTTGTTTATAGAGACAACAGCAACAACAAAAAGTATCAATGGATTAAGTTTTAGTACAGAATTTTTTTAAAGTTATATTTTAATTCTTTCTATTGTAAAAATCATAAAAACGTTCACATGTATTTTTAATATTCTAAAATAATGTTTTGTATAGAATATTATATGATTAACTTTTTCAGATTAAAAGTTATTCGATACAACAATTACGTACAGTTGGAAAGTGTTTCTAATCAATGCAATTTTTCTTTCTTTCTTTCTTTCTTTTTTTTTCTTTTTTTTTTTTTTTTTTTTTTTTTTGTTAATGAATAATTGAAACGTTTAAACTAATGTATTTCGATTGGATACTATTTTCGGTAAGTCAAAACCATGGCAAGGTACTGGGATAGACAGCCGTTAACGAAATGTAAATGACATTTAATTATTAAAGTTTCAATGTGCTGATTAGAAACATGGTTAATTTAAAATAAACTAAATATGCATTCATATTAGGGTACAGCTTTAATACAGATCCTCATAGCAAAACTTAAAATTCGGCACCGAAATAACTCGGACACTTCTCACCAAGGTCTTTTCGTACGCAATCGTGATCGTCATTTTAATTCATCGCTAAAATGACAAAATATATTAAAAGTCGCTAAAGAAATCCTATGTTAAGGCTGTAGCCACATTACGGACGATAAAATCAAGAGAAAAAAATATATGACTAATTGATTAATTGAAATTAATATTAAAAAGTAAATAAATAAATAAATAAAAACAAAAATTTTAAATCTGGTATGACGTAAGTTTTATGAGAAATTTTGATGATACAGGTTTATTCGTTTTTTATTCGCGTGTAGAGAAATGAGTGTACAGCTAAAATTATTAACAGAATAATTTTTATACCCAAAAAGTTAATTTTTCAGGGATCTTAAAATGTCTAAGACGCAGTGCAAAGTCATTTTTAGGAAATTTGGCATACTGCATTAGACACAGCATGCAGCAATCAGAAAGCAAAAGTGTTAACTATCTTGCGAAATATGTGCATTTTTACTAAATAATTTTTAACTACGCATGCGCTAGCTTTTAAAAAAATCCATTTGTGTAATTAAATAGCCAAAAGTATTGAGCAACTTATATGGAAACCCCATACAAATATCGTGTTAATTCAAAAAGTTATGAGAGATAGAAGGAAAAGAATGGAAAAGAATTTCAGTTCTTCTCAAGAAGAAAAAAAAAAAAAAAAAAACAAGGATGATGATAGGGGTTTTTATCAATATTTATTTACAATCAGCGAACATTGTATTACCATTGGACACTGATTGAATCAAAATTAAAATGTGAGTAAAACCCCTTATAGTTTAGCTTTTATTTTGAGAGTACTGAAATTCTGTTCATTCTATCTCTCATAACTTTCTGAATTTATACGATATTTGTTTGGGGTTTTCATATAAGTTGCTCCATACTTTTGGCTATTAAATTATGCAAGTGATTTTTTTAAGAGCTAGCGCATGCGTAGTAAAAAATTATTTAGTAAAAATGCTCATAAGTATTTCATAAGATATTTAACATTTTTGAATTCTGATTGCAGTATGCTGTGTCTAATTTAGCATGCCAATTTTTCTAAAAATGTCTTTGCACTGGATCTAATACCCTGTGTGTTATAATAAAAAAGTGGAAATATTTTTTATTTTATTTTATTATTATTTTTTTAATAACCCGTTATACCTCCATGAATATATGTGGTAGCTTCATAAAAATTTATACAGATAATGAAAAAGGTTCTCATAATCACATGCTTCGGCCAAAATACATTTAAAGCATTACTTTTTACAGGGTGATCAAAAACACTTTGATTTTTGCTAAATTTTTATTGGTCCCTTTTTCCTTTTCAGGACACGACTTTTGCTGAAATATACAGTCGGTAACAGAAGTCTCCGAACACTAGCAAAAATTCCTATATAAAAAAAGTACACTTAATACTGTTTTGTTAAATAAATCCTTGTCGAATTCTGTTCTTAGTCAGTGTAGAAACCGGATTCGACAAGGATTTATTTAACAAAACTGTATTAAGTGTACATTTTTTACATGGGAATTTTTGCTAGTGTTCGGAGACTTTTGTTACCGACTGTATATGAGGTATAACAAGTTCCCAACACTACCAAAGTTTCAAGATGATTCATAAAGAACTTTTCTTGATATTTGACAAAACGTCTAAATTCGAAAGTGTCCGAATAGTTATTGGTAGGTAGTGTGCATAGACAATGTAAGAGTTTCAACCAGAACTTTATCCGCTATTTTTAACAAAATGGCGGATACCTGAAATTAATCGGGGCCATTTGAAATCAGGCTACCGCTTGAAAATTTATCATAACGATAATTTTAGAAATACTATGCCAATTCGAACCAAAGTTGGACAGTGAACTTACCATACAAATATTTTTAATGAGTTCACTGGGCATCTCACTCCGTCATTTTATTTTCATGTGGTGGCCATTTAAAATCAGGCTGCCAGTTTAAAGTGTGTCGTCACGAAAACTTTGAAATACTAAATTGTTTCAAACCAAAGTTGGATAGTGAACTTATGGTTCAAATATTTTGGATAAGTTCGCTGGGCAACTAGCTTTGGCATTTTGTACCCAAGAGACGGTCACTTGAAATTACGATAACTTTTGTAATACTGAATCAATTCGAATCAAATTTTCGTAGTGGACTTATTATTCAAATACCTTAGATAAGTTTTCTGGGCATCTCACTCTGCTCTTTTCTTTCCACGAGGCGGTCATTTGAAAATGTGCCATCACGATAACTTTTGAAATACTAAACCGTTTCAAATTAAAGTTGGATAGTCAACTTACAGTTCAAATATCTTGGTAAGTTCGCTGGACAACTTGTTCCGCCATTTTGTTTCCAAATGGAGGCCACTTAGAATTTTGTCATTACGATAACTTTTGTAATACTGAACCAATTTGAATCAGATTTCCGCAGTGGACTTTTCATTCAAATATCGTAGATAAATTGAACTGTAAATTTATGCTTCAAATATCTCGGATGTGTTAGCTGGGTAACATGCGGAACTTGCTACGCCATTTTGTTTCCAGTTGGCGGTCACTTGAAAATTTATCACCACGATAACTTTTGTAATACTTAATCAGTTCGAACCAAAGTTGGACAGTGGACTTTTCATTTAAATATCTTAGATAAGTTTGCGGGCATATCACTCCGCTCTTCTGCTTCCAAGTGGTGACCACTTGAAACCACGGTGCCATTTAAAATTTCTTATCACGATAACTTAGGAAATACTGAATAAATTCGAGCCAAAGTTGGACAGTGAACTTATATAATTATCGTAGATGATTTCGCTGGATAAGTTCTCTTCCATTTTGTTTTCAAGTTGCGGCCACTTAAAATCAGGCTGCCACTTTAAAATTTGTTATCACGATAACTTTTGACACACTGAATTTATTTGAACCAAAGTTGGGCAGTGGACTTATGTTATAAATATCTTGGATTAGTTAATCAAGCAGTTTGCGCCGATATTTTGTTTCCAAGTGGCGGCCGCTTGCAAATTTGCCAACACGATAAACTAGAAATACTGAATTAATTCGAACTAAATTTGTTGAGTAGACTTATCTTAGAAATGTATTTGTTATGTTCGTTTACCAGCTTGATCCGCCATCTTGTTTCTAAGTACTGGCCGCTTGAAAATTTCAAATTCACCTAAAAAGGTATTTATGAACCGATTTTCTTAAAACTCCATATGCACATAGCCCTCATTAATATTACCACCAAGTCCATCAATAAATTGTAGACGACATTTTGAAACAAAATGACGGATACTTGATAAAAAATCATCCTACCCTTCTGAATGAGCCGGAAGAACTTGTTTTAATTTGCGTATACGTTCAACTGAGTAAAATTTTTATCTTATACGCATTCACTCAATAAGAATTTCTACCACTCTAATAGCTGTTACCTGTTAAATGAAAAATATGTAGTTGAGATTATGAAAATGCTACACATCTATACAAATTATTGTACCTGTAGTTTTATTAAATTTTAAGAAATTGCTAGATTTAACACCTTTCTTCCATAAGAATTTTTAATACAAAAGATTACGCGTATTAAATGAAAAATTGCATGAAAATAGAGGTGTTTTTAAATATCGTTTCTACATCATAAGAGTATATTTTCTTTTCTCAAAATCACATTAATCATACCTTCCGAACAACTCCGCTTTAAATCCTCTACTCTAATAATTAATATGTTAAAAGCGTACGACAAATTTCTTGCTTGCGTATTAGAATCTGCGTGTCATTATCTAAAAAAAGAAAGAAAGAAGAAGAAAACGCAAATCGCTTCTGTAATTTTTTTTTTTTTTTTTTTTTTTTTTTTGGGGGGGGGAGCTCTCATGATTATATTGAAGCATTCCGATCTAATTTCGACTAAAATAATTGATATTCGTTTCATATTCCAGATTTGGGAGAGTACTGAGCTGTGTCTTACTGGATTTGGGCCTTTAAAGTCAAATTATTCAATAGCTGACAGGGAAATTCACTACTGGTCGTAATGACATTTTATGGTATTAGTAGTGAGCACCAATTAAAATATTATATATTAATACAAAATTAATAACTTAGCACAATAAATGAATTCTGCATATTTATTTTAGTCATTTGAAAGCAAAGGGTACATGAAATTTTTTAAGCAGAGACAAAGCAAACTTTTACTATCTTAATTCAAAGCATGAAAAAACAGCGGCATGGCAAAAGTGTTAATTTTTTTTTTTTCAGTTAAACCAGTCATATTCTAAAACTGGTGGCTGGAAACATTTTTAGTTCAAGATAATTATAGCAGAAGGTTACACCAACAACCCCGAACGCTGCTCGAACCTATGAATTAGAAAATTTGCCTTCAGTGTTTAAAAATAAATGCAAAACTGGTGTACAAACGATAAATAGACAATAAGCCTTCTTCACACACCATAAATTTTAAGCCAGCGTCTTGCTTTTGCCTCCAAGGCAGTAGCACGTGTTTTTTTTTTTTTTTTTTTTTTCTTTTTTTTTTGCACCTGATGAAAGAAGGCTACGTCCTTTCGAAACCGGTTGTGCTGGCTTAAAATTTATGGTGTGTGAAGAAGGCTTATTGTATATTCAGTGTTTAAATTTAAAAGTTTCTATTACTGGTGTACTTATACTAACGTATCTATTGCATGTATGCAGTGTATGTTTCATATTTTATTTGTAAATAATGTAACATGCATGTGTAATTTGCATTTCACTATCTAACGAAATTACATCCATGTTCATGCTACAAATGCATGATATTCTTTTTGAGAGACACTCTACTATGACAAATTATCATCACTAATAATGAATCTTAACCAAGAGCAATACTACACAATAAATTGTAAAGAATGTTACTGCAACACATATGAAAAATATTTATTTAACCTTTTATGATACTAAATACATACAGCAATTAAGTATACATTTTTTATAATAAAATTGCACTTTAACAAAATTACAATAAATATACTTTATGTAATAATATCAATTAATTGGCTGAACAGACATTTTACATTCATTCAAAACCTTTTATAAAAGAAAAGGATATTATTAATATTATTATTAATATTATTTTGAACAATTTTCGAACAGATATATGCTATTCATTCTAAACAAGTTGTTCTCCATGTTGTGTGATAGCTTTACATGTGGTTACTCTGATTTTTTCCATTTTTCTCTCTGGTTTCCTTGACGGTTTGATTTAATATTTTATTTCATTTCCTATTCAAAATGGTTTTACTGCTCGATTGAAGCATGAACTATATGTTTGCTATTGTTAGCTATATTTTTTTACGAAATCGTATAGCTTTCTCTGCTTTAAAGAAGCACATGCTCCCTAATGAGATAATACTTCTATTTTTAAGCATTTTTATTCCAATTAATATTACTGTGGTCCTTTTTTTTTTTTTTCATACTTTTTAACTGAATTCTTAATTCCTGAATCACTTTTAATACATTTAATGAGATCTTTCATGAATTTTCTCCGTCAATATGTTTAATGGTCTTTTTATTCATGTGGGCGTAAGTAATTTACATTGATTTTGTCTCTTATTGGATCTAAATATGAATCTCAACATTTCTGTGCTAGTTTTTGCACTGTGTTACAATCAGTTTTATTTTTGTTGTGTTGGCATTAACATGTATCTATTAATTGCTAAAATTTTAAGGTTAAATTTTGTTATGATATCTACCATTTATATATATATGTACATAAATTTTAGCCCTTATTTATATATACATAAGTTTGCTGCATTTAAAAAAATGGTGTATAGTTAGCTGCCAAAAATTACTTGAAAACTCACCAAACTCTGTATTATTACATTATATACAAATACACATTAATTAATCATACAACACGAAGATAAAAAGCATTTAAAGTTGCTTCGTTGTTGCATTTTATTCAAAAATTAAATGTTTATGTAGAAGTTCCAATTAATTTTATATTATTTACATGATTTTATTTGTACGATTTCTAGTTAGAAATAGGGGCTACAAAAGAAAACTTGCAATGAATGAAAGTAAAATAAATATGGTAATTTAAAATTTTTCTTGTTAACTATTTTTAGAATGTTTATGTACAATAGTACAATTAAGGAAGAAACTACGAAATGCTAAAAGCAAATATTTCATACTGTTAACTTAAAATGCTTATGCTTTCCCATAAAAAATACATTATAGATGTATTTTAGTAATAATATTCTTTTAAGTTTTCCTTCTAAAAATGTGATTGCGGTTAAATTTGATTGCTTTTAAGTTTCCAGCGATGCATTTTTTTTCTCAAATTTGGAAACTACATGCAGAAAAATATATTATAAGTTGATATTTTTTTTCTTTTTATACAAGTAGGGTTAGTTGAGGTAGGATGCAGCAAATGTTACAAAATACCGTTTCACGCAGTTCTCTTATACACAACCACCGTAGGGGAGACGCCGACTACTCATAGGAGAGATACTTCGAGAACGACACGTCCCTTAACTTTTTAGAATTTTAGGATATTTTAAATGTTAATTTTGCGAGAAAATTCTCCCTATTCATCTAGTAAGTAGCAAAAAATTTCACTTGACCATTGTTTATTTAATTATATAACCCACATTTTAAACGGGAAAGAAATAATTGAAATAATTCAGATGATATTAAAAATTATAGCATCTGGTCAACCTGAAAAACTATAATCATGTCCGATCCCCCCCCCCCCCTTTTATAAGTTAGTAAACATACTAAAAACGTTTCGCAGTAAGATGCCGAAAATTTGGGGGAAGAGATGCTGATAATTTTGCTTTGGGAAGAACGACAGGTTGTTTCCTTTGCACTTGCGCTTGCGCTTGGTGCAACGCGGCGCACAAAATGATCGTAAATTATCCTTTATCGGAAAGTGAACCTTGAACTTTTCGACATGTTTACAATAAAGGATATTATTTTTATTGCTCCTTGAAAAATAGAAATCCTGAATTTCCATGCCAGTTATCACTGCAGGAGGTGACGGTAAAATTGTCAGAGTCAGAAATTGCCCTGTTGATACGTTGATGCTCCCTTGCGCTTGCGGCAGCTAAATATCCAGATTAAAGAAATTTTCAATGAAACCGACTTGCTGTTGTGCGCTAGTGTGAATCGAGCTTTACACCTGGACATTATTCTTAACAAGATATTAAATAAGATAATAGATAATATATTTAGCTTCTTAATATTAAAAGTTTAGTGTAAAAAATTTTATTTCATCCTTTCAACTAACGTAACAATCCAAAGATTTTGTAAAGAGAAATATCATAGTGCTGTGCTTAAAATAAATAAATAAAATAAGAATAAGAATTCATGCAAGCTGAATGAAAACTAAATAGGATAGATGCTCCAGTGATTGACGTGCTCCAGTAATTGACATCTATCCCGAAATATTTAAGAAATAAGAAAAATAATAAAATCATATATTTTACATATAAGAATTTTAGCATTTTGTGTCAAACACTGGAGCATAGGGTGCTAATAACTGGTAAAATCAATAACTAGCAGTATCAAACACTGGAACATAGGGTGCCAATTACTAATAAAATGAAAAACTGGCAGTGTCAATTACTGGAACATTAAGTGGGTGTCAAATAAAAATTCTTAAATAATAATAATAATAATTGTTATCAAATGTATATACTTTAACATATATGTGGTTCTGAATGTCTTTCATACCATATGTACTAACTTAAGATTTCTAAAAATATTTTCTGATGACTAGAACATTAAAAACATCAAAGATTGCTCTAAAAGTGTCAATCACTGGTGCCCTTACCCTACAAAATTATTAGAAAATAATGCAATTTTACTCACGATAAATTAATAATGACTCATCAAGTAATCATCATTTAAATCAGGTGTTTATAAAAGAAAATAATCTAATTGAATTCCGTGCACATTAAAGAGCAATTTAATTCTTATTTATTGATCTAAAAGTCAACCAACTATTGACTTTACAAATGCCATAAAAAAAAGAAAAGAAAAAAGAAAAAAATTGCAAACACAATACGAAAATGAAAATTAACGCAATTGACAAAAGCGAAAATTTTAAAATTAATACTTTTTGTGGTATCGTTAATTTGCCATTTTTGAAATACGTTTCAAAATTACAACCTTCCAGACACTCTTTTTTTTTTTTTTTTTTAGTACTTGGCTTAATTTTGAATTTTATGTGGAGGATGACGTAATAAAACCAGTTTGAAAATTTGCTTTTTAAATGATAAAATTCGTGTTTGTAGAAAATAAAAGGGGGGGGGGAATATCCAAGTGTGGTTTTTCTTTCTTTTTTTTCCTTCTTTTTGTCCCTTAGTGTAGCTATAAAATAGCTTACACTTCTTTAATCATAGTTCAAAAGCTTAAGAACCTCTCCAAGATGAAGAGTTTTCACTTTCAGCCTCCTGCAAAGACGATGGTGAGGATTTTCATTCGACAGTACCTTTTACCCCCTGAAATTCTCAAAAAGATACCGAAAAGTCGCATAAAACAAGACCAACAATGAACTTTCCACAAAATCAAGGGCCTCCCAACCACCCTGAATACAAAATAAATGACTTTATTTTGGTCAAATATCAGTCCTGTCAGTGCTTTAGGGAAATTAAAACATATTAGGAATGAGATTCGCATGCCCACCATAATCAAAAAGGGGAAAAATGAAGATGGCCAGACGAGAATCAATCAATTTTATACGACCAAAGTAAAATTGTGCAAAAATTAAACCCACATGTTCAAATAAACCAGCGCGCAACTCCTACATTTGTGGTTGATTTTAAACTTCTTCTTTTTTTTTTTTTTTTTTTTTTTTTTTTTAATTACTATCGGTAGCTTTATCAATACGCATACGCAGAATTTATTTTTCTTGATAAATTCATTAGTTGTTTATACATTTAAGCAGAAACTTTTGGCTAAATATTATTAATATAAGATGTTTCGGAAAACCAAAATGTTTTTCCTCGAAAATTTCTGTATCCTGCCTATCTGTATCACGTTATGCGAACTAGCATCCGGGGTTAATTGGCATAGTTTCAAGATCTTAGGGAAACTGTCATTTAGGTTGTTTAAACTCGTTTTAATTGATCGGTCAAAACAACTTTGTAGCCAATGAGTTAAACTTTCCAATGCATTCATAAGAATTTCTCCAATTATTTCACAAAAAATTGGAAAAATCAAAAACCACCCCTACATCTCGTTGAAGGTTGCTGTGATTTATCGCACTCTGCATTACTATCGTTTATGTCTACTACATATCTATTCTGACCGGGATAGATTAGTTTAGTGGTAAAGCCAGGTCCTTACTAACAAGCAATAACTTTTAAGTCAAAGATCCTACCTTTGATTTCTGGCCTACACGTTTTTTGCTCAGAATAAAAGTTATCCAACATTCTGTTTAATATTCAGTAGCTTTCCTTTTAGTATTAATAAGAAGTTTTAAAATTCGATTTCCGCTCTCCCCCCTCCCCCCTCCCCCACTATGCACAGTGCCCTCTGACCACAAGTCTCATGGTCTGTTAATCGAACGAGATAGTGCACATTTCATCACTTTATTCATCACTATAAATGCTAAAGCTGTCTCGGATAAATGCATAAAACTTTTTTTGGTCGATTGCTTTTTTTACAATATAAGAAAGAAGAATTTGTAACTAAAAAATATTAAGAATTGCATTAAAAAAAATTATTGAAAAAAAAAAATTAAGCAGTCAAAAGTCAAACATGTAGTACAATTTATATATATATATATATATATATATATATATATATACAGGGTGATTATAATTAAAGTTACGATTTCAAAACGTTATAATTTTAAAACTACCCATGAAAGTGATTTTATATTTTACCAGAGCAATCGTGAGGCAATCAAATTTTGTTTGAGGAGGAAAAAAGTAGTTCCAAAATGTTCCTATAGATGGCGCTGTCAGTGTAATGACAGGGGAAACGCCTAAATGGACTCATTAAACTCAGGAATGTTGTTAGCAACACAATGGAATAGCAGGAAACAACGGACTTCAAGGGTTTACTACAATTTGTTTTAGAAAAAGACAAGAATACGTGTTTACAGCGGAAACAGTCATATTGAAAAGAGAAAAAGAGGAGCTTTATGAAACAAATACTTTACGGATAATTAATGGGTCATTTTGGAAGTATTTCTTTTTTTTTTTTTTTTCTTTTGCCAAACAAAATTGCATTGCCTCACGATTGCTCTGGTAAAATATCAAATCGCTCTGGTGGGTAGTTTTAAAACTATAGCGTTTTGAAATCGTAACTTTAATTATAACCACCCTGTACATCAAAATAAGTTAACGGTATTTTTTACCTTTATCACAAAAATAGTATAACTTTGAATGTATCTCTCAGGCCTCAAATAAATATTCGCTAATTTATTTGAAAGTGATTAAATCTTATTGAAAAGCCTACTTTTACTTTGGATACTTTGATTACTTTTCTACAAAGTAAAATAGTTAATGTAAAATATAATCAATTTTGGTCTCTTACAGTGTATTATAAGACATGGAGATCCGAAAAATAAAGCCATAAGATGCTGTTTCAATTTATTTTAAACAGGTTCCATTTAACAGAAAATTTAAATAATTGCTCAAATTCTTAACACTTACAAAATGCATGTTTTTTTTTTTTTTTTTTTTTTTTTTTTTTATGTCATATCTGTATGCATTAAATTATTATTGTAATTATAACATCGTAATGTTGGAAGAAAACAAATATGTACCTTTTTTTTCTTTTTTCAAATTTCATAGTCTAGACTTATGCAAAAAAAAAAAAAAAAAAAAAAAAGAAAAAAAAGAAAAAAAACTAATTAGTTAAATTGGTAGTGTTAAAAGGAGAGTTCAGCAAAACGGTGGTGGCCAGGTCGATCTATGTGGGTTAAGGTGGAGGAGCCGGAGCGTTGCGGTGCTAGCGGTGTAGCGGTGCAGGAACAGGGAGGAGGGTCAGGGTGGTGATAAGGTCACGTTTCACGAGGGTGGATGAGTCATCCACGAGGAGTGTTGCCACCGGAAGAGTAGAAACTTTTAGAGCTTGGCCATCGGCCGTGTGTAAAGAATTTCTGTTCGCTGGCGAAGTGAGTGAGATGACATCAAGTTTCACGAGTGTTTTCGCGATGAGTCAGAATAAAAATAGGCAATGTATTTCGAGGACTTAGATTTATTCTCACAATTTTTAGGACTTAGCATTTTTTGCGATAAAAAATATATTTCAGGGAATGAATAGGTAGGGTTGACTGAAACAAAAGTAGATGAATATAATGAATAATGAATTTAAATAAGGGTAAAGACTTTAAAATTTAGGTGTTTCCATCGGGAGAATAGAAACTTTTAGGCGGTTGACATTAAAGATTATAAATAATTTCCGGTGGGAATTAGTATGTTGGATTGAATGAAACAATGGATGACTGAAGCTAACTAACATCAGAAAGAGAGAGAGAGAGAGAGTAACAATTTATGAATATTTTATGAACTTACCATCTTTTAGAGATTGGAAGTGTATTTCATTAAGATAATAAATAATGAATTTAAATAAGGGTTCATACTTTAAACTTTTAGAGATGACATTGGAAGATTGTAAACTTATATTAGGAAATCTTTACATAATTTATAGAAACAAGATGATTCTAATACTACATTCTAATTCGTTAATGAGTGTACTTAATATTTTAGAACTTCGAATTTAGGAAATTAGAAATTTTTGCAGAATTAAATAGAAAGTTTCGTATTTTGAGGATAAGCGTCATCGGTGGATTAACACAGAGATTTAAACACAAAACAATAATAATAAATAATTTAAAACACATATTTTTCAATAATGAATGTCATGCAATTATATGTATAATTCATTATTTTAAAACAAAAACGACACTCATGGTGCATTCTTATGGGTTGAATCGTGATAAAATACTGCATTCATATAACTTTTTAGAATTATGCTGAACCTTTAATAAAAAATTTTGAATATTTTAAGAACTTAGAATTTTTCACGATGGAAAATATTTTTTGGGGCTTAGAAGTTTTGATAGAATTGAAAATCAGAGGGATTACATAGGATTGAAAACAATAACATACCTTTAATTAACAGTTAATTTTTAACATACGTTAAGGTTAGTTGATGACTATCGGGTATTTCATTTAAAACAAAAATATAATAAGGGTTGGGCAATGGACACTTCAACAAAGGGTTTGTAAATTTTAATTATAAAGTTAGCGATATGTGTTACAAAACACTTCGTCAGGATTGGAAAAGTCGTTATCCAATAAATTTTATATATAATAAAGAAATATACACTATAAATTAAACTTTATTTACTCTTTAAATAAGTTTCATATTTATTTAAACTCTAACTTACATTCGTTAAAAATTAAAAACATATGTAATAATAATTTTAAAAAATTTCACTTTATAAATGCATACTAAATTTTATAAGCTTTTCTATTAAATAAATTTAACATATAACGAAAGTTTTAAATCAGTTAATAAATTTTATATACAAAAGTTATATAAACTAAATATAATAAAAAATTATATAAACTAAACTTTATATTCTCACTAAATAAGTTTCACATTTAACATTTATTTAAACTCTAACTTACATTCGTTAAAAATTGAACACATACCTAATATTAATAAATAAAAAATAAAAAAAAATCTCACTTTATAAATGCATACTAAAATTTATAACCTTTTACTATTAAATAAATTTAACATATAACGAAAGTTTTAAATCAGTTAATAAATTTTATATACAATAAATTTATATAAACTAAATATCTTAAAAAATATATAAACTAAACTTTATATTTTTACTATGCAATAAATAAATTTCACACTTATCATTTATTTAAGCTCTAACTTACAAATACTTTGGCAATCGTTAAAATATTTAACACGCATGTTAAATATTAATAATATATATATATTATCATATAATAATATTAATCTAAAAAAATGCATACAAAGTTTTAAATATATATTTAAATTTTATAAACATTATAAATAACTAAACTTTATATATTGTTACTGTTAAATAAATTTAGCAATTTACGAATATTTTAAAACTCTAAATAAATTTTATAAGCAAAAAGTTATAAGTACATGAGTATGTTATTTCAATTAAAGTTTATATAGTATTACTATACAGATATTATTTAACACAGTAATATAATTCATACTAAGTTGATTTTCAACAAACAGGTAAAAAATTTTATAAGTACTTTTCTTTATTTTTATAATGAAAAAATTTAAGTTGATTATTTTAAATTTTATAATTACATAAAAACAATTTTTTTTAATATAAAAAATTTATATAAACATCAATAAGAAAAGAATTGGTTATATTTAAAAACTATCATTTAATAAAAAATATTTTGTGTTAAACATTTTTACTTAAGATTTCGAAGTAAATACTAAATTGCTTAAAAATTCAATGTGTAATTTAAAAAAAAAAAAAAAAAATCTCACTTTATAAATGCATACTAAAATTTATAACCTTTTACTATTAAATAAATTTAACATATAACGAAAGTTTTAAATCAGTTAATAAATTTTATATACAATAAATTTATATAAACTAAATATATTAAAAAATATATAAACTAAACTTTATATTTTTACTATGCAATAAATAAATTTCACACTTATCATTTATTTAAGCTCTAACTTACAAATACTTTGGCAATCGTTAAAATATTTAACACGCATGTTAAATATTAATAATATATATATATTATCATATAATAATATTAATCTAAAAAAATGCATACAAAGATTTAAATTTTATAAACATTATAAGTAACTAAACTTTATATATTGTTACAGTTAAATAAATTTAGCAAATTACGAATATTTTAAAACTCTAAATAAATTTTATAAGCAAAAAGTTATAAGTACATGAGTATGTTATTTCAATTAAAGTTTATATAGTATTACTATACAGATATTATTTAACACAGTAATATAATTTATACTAAGTTAATTTTCAACAAACAGGTAAAAAATTTTATAAGTACTTTTCTTTATTTTTATAATAAAAAAAATTTAAGTTGATTATTTTAAATTTTATAATTACATAAAAACAATTTTTTTTTTAATATAAAAAATTTATATAAACATCAATAAGAAAAGAATTGGTTATATTTAAAAACTATCATTTAATAAAAAATATTTTGTGTTAAACATTTTTACTTAAGATTTCGAAGTAAATACTAAATTGTATAAAAATTCAATGTGTGAAACTATTTTAAATGAAAATAAACAGTTTCCTTAAAACACATAATACTAGAATATTCCATGACTAATAGGTATCACTTTGCAACGAAAAACCCATACAGCTGATGAATCATGTATAATAGTAATTATACGCAGGCGAGTCGTACGTAATAGTAATCAGCACTAACATACATAAATATTAAGTTAAAATCATTAATAAAAAAAGCGAATAATTAGGAAAATATAATAAATTTTATTTTTGAAAAAGAACTAGGAATAACCGGAGTAATTTTTAGACGCGATAGCGTTGGGTTAATTCTTTGACGCACTTGGTGTTTAAAAGCTATTATCTTTTATTTGATTTTGTATTTGAATTTAACAGGGATGAGATTAGCATAAATAGAAAAAAGCTGAAACTGTATGCAAAGGCAAGACGTTGAAATGAAATACCAGAATTTTGATGACAAAATCTATTATATTAGAGTAATAAATTTTTATTTTAATCTTCAATGTATAAAAAAAGAACAAATGCACATCAGAAACATAAAAAAAAGCTGAAAAAATGTTTAAAAAGCTGAAAAGCTAAATGTACAAAAAAGCCTGAAAAGCTGAAAAATCTCATCCCTGATTTTAGTTTTTAAATGTCTTTTATCATTGCATAAAAATGTCCTAACCAGTAATCCACATATTAGCAAATTTTCTATTTCACTAGAAAAATGTCTCTGAAAAATTACCTATCAACTTTTACTTTCAATATTTTCAAATTTGCTTATTGCAAATATTTATTTATTTTTCTTGCAGATTTTAAATTGTATTGAAGAAGAAATTCATTACCTTCAAATTTATTAACAGAAAATTGCAGAATCCATAAACTCAGATGAGTATAGGCCTTTCTAAAAGGCATTTTTGTATTATTTCATGCTGGGGTAATTCTTAGACAATCCTTGGGGTAATGTTTAGACATCTTGGGATAAATCTTAGACAACGAAAAAATAGGTTTAAGTTATTTTTTATATGTTCTAATCAAAGGTAAATTTAATACAATGTAAAAAATAAGTATTTTAAGAGCCCAGTTACTATTGATTATCCATTTATTGATTATATTAGGCACAATTTAAACAGAAATCAATAAATATTATGAAACTGTAAGTAATTTATTTAAAAAATCACATAAACTATTATATTTACAATTCATAATAAAGTAAAACTCAAGTGAACAAAAATGTTAAGTTACAGTCAAAAATATTAGATTATTACAATGAATATACAGATTATAGCTTGTTAACTATAATCTGATGTCTTTATTTACTTTTCTGAAAGAACTTGAAAGGGATTCTAAAGGTTGAACTACATTATTTATTTACCCTTAAAGTAATACTCGGGTGCCTTCGGGCGGGGCGAGTTACAAGTATCTTACCTTTAAAGTAAAGTATAAGTATATAAAACATTTTAAGATTACAATAAATATGGATGCAGTTGCAGCTGTTATAACATATGATGATTATATGAAAAAATAAAAGAAAAAGAAGGGAAAAAATGTTTCCTTAAAGAAAAAGAACACGACTTCAAACAAAAAGGTTTTACCAGAAGAATCAGGAAGTTTTGCAGATGTTGAAAGTTTTCACAGCGAAGCATCCTCTGACATCAGTTTAATAGGCAACTCTGATGCAACCATTAATATTAAAAAATATGTCTTACCAAAAAGTACACACCAACTGAAGTTAAACTTAACAAATGTAATAAAAAAGATTGCTAGAGATAAATTTTTTGTTTTATTATGAAACTCCATATTATATTTGGAAAGTGTTCGAGTTCTTTAAAGAAAATAAAAAGAGCA
This sequence comes from Salticus scenicus, assembly GCA_963930645.1. NCBI lineage: Eukaryota > Metazoa > Arthropoda > Arachnida > Araneae > Salticidae > Salticus > Salticus scenicus. The sequence continues at coordinate 274,546,588 of OZ005657.1, forward strand.
TCTGGAATTAAAATTTTTGAAATGATATGAAGACAACAAATTTTGGTGACCTTCAGTACCAGATTTTGAAAAAGTTTCTGAATCCATTTTATGGTCCAATTCAGACAGATTCTGTTTATCCTTTTAAAATTTCAAGCAATGATTAGATTGCTGACGTTTATAGAGCCCTTAAGAAGTTCCATAAGGATGTTTTTGTGAATGAACTAAGCAAAATTAATTGAAGTTATTTGTATTTCAAGTTGAAATGGATAATAACTTCATGTTAATAAAGTCTGTTTTTTGAGTTAATTTACTTTTTAATTCTTCTGCTTTATCGCCACAACTGACCTAGTATCTAGTACATCCAGATTTAATAATTAAACTACGTTTTTAGTTATTGCCATGTTTTCCCTGATTTTTATAAAATTTTATAAAGTGTGAAATCAAATATGTAACTTTTTAAGCTATTGTATAGCTTTTATCGCGGGCTTTGAGCGCGGCGACCGAATCAAAAAATTCCGTAACGAAAAAAAACCTAACACAGTTCGGCAGACTTCGGTAGACTTCGGCTGTACGAAGCTCGCACGGATCGAGACGAGCTGTTCCGAAATCGGAAGAATACGTAAGCAGCTGTTTGTGAGAAAGTATATAGGTGTATAGGTAGGTATCTATCATTTATGTACAACAGTGAATAGCTGTACGCGTAAAATTTGTGTATAAAATAGATCAGATAAAACTTGAATATCCACATTCAACTTGCAGGCCTTTAAAACCTATTAAATATCTTTTCTCTATTAAAATTTGTTTTCTTATCGGTCACCACGCTAAAAAAGTGTAACTTGAATTAATATCAAAGAAAAAACTTGAATATCCCCATTCGACGTGGAGGCCTTTAAAACCTATTGAAATACCTTTTCTCTATTAAAATTTGTTTTCTTATCATTATTGTTATTTTACTCATTAATATCAAAGAAAAACCTTGAATATCCCCATTCGACTTGCAGGCCTTTAAAACCTATTAAATACCTTTTCTCTATTAAAATTTGTTTTATATCTGTCACCACGCTCAAAAAGTGTAACTTGAATTAATATCAAAGAAAAAACTTGAATATCCCCATTCGACTTGCAGGCCTTTAAAACCTAATAAAAAAACTTTTCTCTATTAAAATTTGTTTTCTTATCATTATTGTTATCTTATCATTATTGTTATCTTATTCATTAATATCAAAGAAAAAACTTGAATATCCCCATTCGACTTGCAGACCTTTAAAACCTATTAAATACCTTTTCTCTATTAAAATTTGTTTTCTTATCGGTCACCACGCTCAAAAAGTGTAACTTGAATTAATATCAAAGAAAATACTTGAATATCCCCATTCGACTCGCAGGCCTTTAAAACCTATTAAATACCTTTTCTCTATTAAAATTCGTTTTCTTATCGGTCACCACGCTCAAAAAGTGTAACTTGAATTAATATCAAAAAAAAAACTTGAATATCCCCATTCGACTTGCAGGCCTTTAAAACCTATTAATTACCTTTTCTCTATTAAAATTTGTTTTCTTATCGGTCACCACGCTCAAAAAGTGTAACTTGAATTAATATCAAAGAAAAAACTTGAATATCCCCATTCGACTTGCAGGCCTTTAAAACCTATTAAATACCTTTTCTCTATTACAATTTGTTTTCTTATCATTATTGTTATCTTATCATTATTGTTATCTTATTCATTAATATCAAAGAAAAAACTTGAATATCCCCATTCGACTTGCAGACCTTTAAAACCTATTAAATACCTTTTCTCTATTAAAATTTGTTTTATTATCGGTCACCACGCTCAAAAAGTGTAACTTGAATTAATATCAAAGAAAATACTTAAATATCCCCATTCGACTCGCAGGCCTTTAAAACCTATTAAATACCTTTTCTCTATTAAATTTTGTTTTCTTATCGGTCACCGCGCTCAAAAAGTGTAACTTGAATTAATATCAAAGAAAAAACTTGATTATCCCCATCCGACTTGCAGGCCTTTAAAACCTATTAAAATACCTTTTCTCTATTAAAATTTGTTTTCTTATCATTATTGTTATCTTATTCATTAATATCAAAGAAAAACCTTGAATATCCCCATTCGACTTGCAGGCCTTTAAAACCTATTAAATACCCTTTCTCTATTAAAATTCGTTTTCTTATCAGTCACCACGCTCAAAAAGTGTAACTTGAATTAATATCAAAGAAAAAACTTGAATATCCCCATTCGACTTGCAAGCCTTTAAAACCTATTAAATACCTTTTCTCTATTAAAATTCGTTTTCTTATCGGTCACCACGCTCAAAAAGTGTAACTTGAATTAATATCAAAGAAAAACGTGAATATCCCCATTCGACTTGCAGGCCTTTAAAACCTATTAAATACCTTTTCTCTATTAAAATTTGTTTTCTTATCGGTCACCACGCTCAAAAAGTGTAACTTGAAATTATATCAAAGAAAAAACTTGAATATCCCCATTCTACTTCCAGGCCTTTAAAACCTATTAAATACCTTTTCTCTATTAAAATTTGTTTTCTTATCGGTCACCACGCTCAAAAAGTGTAACTTGAATTAATATCAAAGAAAAAACTTGAATATCCCCATTCGACTTGCAGGCCTTTAAAACCTATTAAAATACCTTTTCTCTATTAAAATTTGTTTTCTTATCATTATTGTTATCTTATCATTATTGTTATCTTATTCATTAATATCAAAGAAAAACCTTGAATATCCCCATTCGACTTGCAGGCCTTTAAAGCCTATTAAATACGTTTTCTCTATTAAAATTTGTTTTCTTATCGGTCACCACGCTCAAAAAGTGTAACTTGAATTAATATCAAAGAAAAAACTTGAATATCCCCATTCGACTTGCAGGCCTTTAAAACCTATTAAATACCTTTTCTCTATTAAAATTTGTTTTCTTATCGGTCACCACGCTCAAAAAGTGTAACTTGAATTAATATCAAAGAAAAACCTTGAATATCCCCATTCGACTTTCAGGCCTTTAAAACCTATTAAATACCTTTTCTCTATTAAAATTTGTTTTATATCGGTCACCACGCTTAAAAAGTGTAACTTGAATTAATATCAAAGAAAAAACTTGAATATCCCCATTCGACTTGCAGGCCTTTAAAACCTATTAAATACCTTTTCTCTATTAAAATTTGTTTTCTTATCGGTCACCACGCTCAAAAAGTGTAACTTGAATTAATATCAAAGAAAAAACTTGAATATCCCCATTCGACTTGCAGGCCTTTAAAACCTATTAAAATACCTTTTCTCTATTAAAATTTGTTTTCTTATCATTATTGTTATCTTATTCATTAATATCAAAGAAAAAACTTGAATGTCCCCATTCGACTTGCAGGCCTTTAAAACCTATTAAGTACCTTTTCTCTATTAAAATTTGTTTTCTTATCGGTCACCACGCTCAAAAAGTGTAACTTGAAATTATATCAAAGAAAAAACTTGAAGGCTTGCAGGCCTTTAAAACCTATTAAAATACCTTTTCTCTATTAAAATTTGTTTTCTTATCATTATTGTTATCTTATTCATTAATATCAAAGAAAAAACTTGAATATCTCCATTCGACTTGCAGGCCTTTAAAACCTATTAAATACCTTTTCTCTATTAAAATTTGTTTTCTTATCGGTCACCACGCTCAAAAAGTGTAACTTGAATTAATATCAAAGAAAAAACTTGAATATCCCCATTCGACTTGCAGGCCTTTAAAACCTATTAAAATACCTTTTCTCTATTAAAATTTGTTTTCTTATCATTATTGTTATCTTATTCATTAATATCAAAGAAAAAACTTGAATGTCCCCATTCGACTTGCAGGCCTTTAAAACCTATTGAGTACCTTTTCTCTATTAAAATTTGTTTTCTTATCGGTCACCACGCTCAAAAAGTGTAACTTGAAATTATATCAAAGAAAAAACTTGAAGGCTTGCAGGCCTTTAAAACCTATTAAAATACCTTTTCTCTATTAAAATTTGTTTTCTTATCATTATTGTTATCTTATCATTATTGTTATCTTATTCATTAATATCAAAGAAAAAACTTGAATATCTCCATTCGACTTGCAGGCCTTTAAAACCTATTAAATACCTTTTCTCTATTAAAATTTGTTTTCTTATCGGTCACCACGCTCAAAAAGTGTAACTTGAATTAATATCAAAGAAAAAACTTGAATATCCCCATTCGACTTGCAGGCCTTTAAAACCTATTAAAATACCTTTTCTCTATTAAAATTTGTTTTCTTATCATTATTGTTATCTTATTCATTAATATCAAAGAAAAAACTTGAATATCCCCATTCGACTTGCAGGCCTTTAAAACCTATTAAGTACCTTTTCTCTATTAAAATTTGTTTTCTTATCGGTCACCACGCTCAAAAAGTGTAACTTGAAATTATATCAAAGAAAAAACTTGAATATCCCCATTCGACTTGCAGGCCTTTAAAAACCTATTAAAATACCTTTTCTCAAAAAAATAGAGTTAGATCATTCAAATTTGGTACATCGAGGTTTTCGATACTTACAAATCGATTGCGGATATTTTTGATATATTCTCATTGCGGATATATTCTCATTTATTCAATAAAAGAAAAAAAATTTGTTTTCTTATCGGTCACCACGCTCAAAAAGTGTAACTTGAATTAATATCAAAGAAAAAACTTGAATATCCTCATTCGACTTGCAGGCCTTTAAAACCTATTAAATACATTTTCTCTATTACAATTTGTTTTCTTATCATTATTGTTATCTTATCATTATTGTTATCTTATTCATTAATATCAAAGAAAAAACTTGAATATCCCCATTCGACTTGCAGACCTTTAAAACCTATTAAATACCTTTTCTCTATTAAAATTTGTTTTATTATCGGTCACCACGCTCAAAAAGTGTAACTTGAATTAATATCAAAGAAAATACTTAAATATCCCCATTCGACTCGCAGGCCTTTAAAACCTATTAAATACCTTTTCTCTATTAAATTTTGTTTTCTTATCGGTCACCGCGCTCAAAAAGTGTAACTTGAATTAATATCAAAGAAAAAACTTGATTATCCCCATCCGACTTGCAGGCCTTTAAAACCTATTAAAATACCTTTTCTCTATTAAAATTTGTTTTCTTATCATTATTGTTATCTTATTCATTAATATCAAAGAAAAACCTTGAATATCCCCATTCGACTTGCAGGCCTTTAAAACCTATTAAATACCCTTTCTCTATTAAAATTCGTTTTCTTATCAGTCACCACGCTCAAAAAGTGTAACTTGAATTAATATCAAAGAAAAAACTTGAATATCCCCATTCGACTTGCAAGCCTTTAAAACCTATTAAATACCTTTTCTCTATTAAAATTCGTTTTCTTATCGGTCACCACGCTCAAAAAGTGTAACTTGAATTAATATCAAAGAAAAACGTGAATATCCCCATTCGACTTGCAGGCCTTTAAAACCTATTAAATACCTTTTCTCTATTAAAATTTGTTTTCTTATCGGTCACCACGCTCAAAAAGTGTAACTTGAAATTATATCAAAGAAAAAACTTGAATATCCCCATTCTACTTCCAGGCCTTTAAAACCTATTAAATACCTTTTCTCTATTAAAATTTGTTTTCTTATCGGTCACCACGCTCAAAAAGTGTAACTTGAATTAATATCAAAGAAAAAACTTGAATATCCCCATTCGACTTGCAGGCCTTTAAAACCTATTAAAATACCTTTTCTCTATTAAAATTTGTTTTCTTATCATTATTGTTATCTTATCATTATTGTTATCTTATTCATTAATATCAAAGAAAAACCTTGAATATCCCCATTCGACTTGCAGGCCTTTAAAGCCTATTAAATACGTTTTCTTTATTAAAATTTGTTTTCTTATCGGTCACCACGCTTGTAGTGTATTTCGTCATTGTATTCCTGATTTAATCTATTGGACTGTTGGTAAGTGACGTCACGTCCAATCAATGATCTGTTCATTCCTTTTTACTTTTATCTCTGCTAGAACAGATCGCAGTCTTAAAAATGTAGTCGTTCATGTTACTTGTATTTTTCATGTGTAATTGTCATCTATTAAATTTTGTGTGTTTAAAATGAAACACCTCGTCATATCATAGTTATGGCTTATAAATCTTCTCCTGCATACAAAATATTAAAATGGCGACGAGATAAAAAAGAAAAAAGCAAAAAGAAGTTTTGCTCTTCAACATATCTAATTCAAGATGATTAAAAATGAAATCTGCAGTTCATAAAAAAAGAACGGAATATCTTCTACACATGGGTTTATTCAAAATCTACTTATTTCATAAAGAAAATTGATATTTCGAAATGAATCATTATGCGATCGAAGACAGCAGCAGTTAATATCATTGTCTGGTGGCGGGCAGGTACGATTTAGGCGCCAGTGAGTGTAATTATCGTCTGCGATAATCTGCGACTTTTTATTTTTCGGGAAAGAGAAAAAGAAAGGTATTTACACATTTATTTTATTTTTTTTTTCTTTCTGTTCTTTTATTAGATTGCATGTTTTTATTCTTAGAACTAGTATATTTTCATTAAAAATGTTTCAAAATTTTAAAGAATTCAATGATTCGATTGAATCGTTTGAGATTTATGTAAGGAGACTGGAACAGAACTTTATTTTGTTTGATATTAAGGATGAAAAAAAAGTTAGTGCCTTAATAACTCTTATCGGACCGAAATTATATAATTTACTTACAAATTTACTGTTCCCAGATCTCCCTGAATCAAAAACTTACACTGAATTAGTAGCTGTCTTAACAAAACATCTATGTAAAATTCCAAACAAAATCAGTGAACGCATTAAATTTAGAAAATGTTGTCAAGGAGATAACGAATCTGTGCAGGATTTTAGTGTTCGTTTAAAGAAACTTACAACACATTGCGCGTTTACAGGCGATTCGCTGTCAGAAAATTTGTTAGAACAATTTTTACGCGGATTAAAAAATGAAACAATCCAAAGCAAATTAATGTCTCAGGTTGAAGATTTAACATTTGAAAAAGCAGTAGAACAAGCCGTAACTATGCAAAGTACTGAAAACGACATGATAGAATTACAGAATAAAAATTTGAATTTGAATAAAGTTTCTGTTAGTGTTAGGAAACCAAAACAAAATTATTCTCAAAATAACTTAGTAAGTAAACAAAACGTGAACAAAACAGCGAGTGCAAATAAAAGTAAAACTTATTGTTATCGTTGTGGTAATAGTTCTCATTTAGCAAATGTTTGTAAATTTATTAATGCAGTTTGCAATTTTTGTAAAAAACGCGGTCATTTGAGTAAGGTGTGTCGGAACGCACAAAACAATGTTACTCAAAAGAAAAATGTAAATGTTCTTGATACTGTAGACATTTTGTCATTACAATCTGAAGGCACTAAACCTATAAAAATTTGGGTTTTGATAGAAAATAGTGCTAAAGCAGAAATGGAGCTTGATACAGGATCGGCGATATCCGCTGTACCGATAAATCGTTTTCGGAGATTATTTCCAGAACATAAAATGTTTCCTGCTGATGTAAAATTAAAAACAGCCACGGGAGAAATTTTCCAGCCCGAGGGATTTGTTAGAGTAAATGTAACTTACGAAAACAAAACTAGGAATGTTAAGTTATATTTAGTTAAAAAAGACAATTTTCCTTTATTGCTTGGTAGGGATTGGATAACTACATTTAATATATTCCCAAACAATTTACAAACTGTTCCGGTAAACAAAGTACAAATCTCGGATAATTTAAATAATTTACTGAATAAATTTCCGGATTTATTTACAAATAACGTAGGTGAAATTAAAAATGTTAAAGCTGAATTACATTTAGAGAAAGACTCATCACCAATATTTTGTAAATCGAGAACAGTTACGTATGCATTAAGGAATGCGGTAAATGAAGAATTGGAAAGATTAGAAAATGAAGGGATAATAAAAGCTGTTAGTACTAGTAAATGGGCAACACCTATTGTTCCGGTGGTAAAACCTAATGGGAAAATTCGTTTATGCGGCGATTTTAAAGTCACGGTAAATAAATTTTTAAAGGTTGACAAATACCCGCTACCAAAAATTGAGGATATATTAGCAACTTTAGGGGGTGGATTACATTTTACAAAAATTAATTTAAACCAAGCATACTTGCATTTACCGGTAGAGGAAAATTCACAAGAATTACTTACGATTAACACTCCTAAAGGCTTATTTAAATTTACGCGATTACCATACGGAATTGCCAGTTCGCCAGCAATATGGCAGAGAACTATAGAACAAATTTTAAAAGGTATAGAGGGTATTTCAGTTTTTATTGACGATATATGTATCTCAGGGGAAACTGATGAAATACATTTAGAGCGATTAAAACAAGTGCTAGAAAGGTTACGTGAATATAATCTTAAAATAAATAAAGAAAAATCTTTTTTCATGAATGATGAAATTACATACTGCGGTTACAAAATTGATAAAAATGGCATACACAAAACGCAAGAAAAAATTTCTGCTATTTTAAATGCTCCAATACCTCAAAACGTAACTCAAGTAAAAGCGTTCCTAGGCTTAGTATCTTACTATTCTAGATTTGTTCCTAAATTATCTACGATTGCTTATCCTCTAAATGAATTATTACGTAAAAATGTAAATTTTCAGTGGACTAAAAAATGTGAAAATTCATTTAATGCAATTAAACAGGAAATTACTTCCGAAAGGATTCTCACCCACTTTAATCCTAAATTACCCTTAATTTTAGCCACTGATGCTTCTCCTTATGGAATTTCGGCAGCACTTTCGCATACAATGCCAGATAACTCCGAAAAACCCATAGCTTTTGCTTCTAGAACTTTATCTTCTGCAGAAAAGCGGTATAGTCAGGTAGATAAAGAAGCGTTATCAATAATTTTTGGTGTAAAGAAATTTTTTCAATTTTTATATGGTAGGAGATTTACACTGTATACAGATAGTAAACCCCTAGTTTCCATATTTTCCCCAGTAAAAAGTATTCCGGTACTTTCGGCAGCTAGAATGCAAAGATACGCATTATACTTACAGACATTTAATTATGATATTAAATATAAAAAATCTGCAGAGCACGGAAATGCCGATGCTCTATCACGTCTTCCATTACGTAGTGAAGACTTACTGCTGCCGTCGTCCGATTCGCTACAACCAGAAAAAGTGTCACCAACTTTGTCACCAAATTTATTTGGCAACCCTGATGAAACCGATTGTTTATTTATTCATCAAATAACTTCGTTACCCTTAACTACAAAGATATTATGTGCAAGTTCTAAGCGAGATCCAACATTGAAAGAAATGTACCGACATTTAATATCAGGCACACAGATGCCAAATTACTTACTTTTCGGACATAAACAAGAAGATTTTTCTATACTAAATAATTGCATACTACAAGGGAATCGTGTTGTAATTCCTACTGTTCATAGACAAAAAGTGTTGGAAGATTTACATTTTGGCCATTTTGGCATAGTTAAAATGAAAGCACTGGCACGTAGTTTTGTATGGTGGCCAGGTATTGATAAAGACATTGAGAATTTAGCAAATAACTGTTCTGTTTGTATTAAATTAAAACATAATCCTCCTAAAATGGAAAATCATCACTGGGAATGGCCTACAACACCTTGGAACAGAATACATGTAGACTTTTTTGGTCCAATGATGGGGAAAATGTTTTTAATCGTAGTAGATGCCCACAGTAAATGGACAGAAGTGTTCATTGTTCCTAATACTACTGCTGAGAATACTATAAACTGTCTTTCTTCGCTTTTTGCCAGATATGGCTATCCTGTGTCCCTTGTGTCTGATAATGGGCCACAATTCATTTCAGAACAATTCGAAAATTTTCTACAAAGTAAAGGCATAAAACATAGTTTAACTGCACCATATCATCCCTCTACAAATGGTCAAGCCGAAAGATATGTCCAAATTATTAAAAAAGGATTGAAATCCTTAAGTTCAGAACCCGGAAATCTCCAATTTAAGTTAAACGAATTTTTATTCCAATACCGAATAATGCCTCATATTACAACAGGGGAGAGTCCCGCATCATTATTTCTCAAAAGAAATATCAGATCAAAATTAGATTTGCTTGTACCAAATGTTAAAAATTATGTTGAAAACAAACAACATAAAAATGTTTTTAACAAGAAAAAGATAAGAGAATTCCAAATAAATGAAAAAGTTGCAGTACGCAATTATACATCAGGAGATAAATGGAAAATAGGTAAAGTAATTGCCAGACTAGGTAAACTGCATTACAAAATGCAAGTAGGTTCATGTGTATGGAAAAGACACGTTGATCAACTGAAAAGTGTAGGTTCCAGAGTACAACTGGAGGAAACTACAAGTCCTGGTGCAAATATTTCCATGGTTCCCGATAGCAATAGTCCACACCTACAAAGCAATGGAGAATCTAAGTCTGGTAGGAGGCCTGCCATGATACCAGATCCAGCGCCAACCGATCCTGTCAGTACACCAGATCCATTGCCAACCAATCCTTCCACTACATCAGATCCAGTACCAACCGACAGTAGATCTGTGTCTACAAAGCCTGGAGAAATTGACTGTGATAAAAATATCAACAGTACTGTAAATAATGAACTAAAATCTGAACATTCAAAACTTAAAAATGCTAATTTGTCTTTTTCTGAACAGGTTGTAAGAAGATCATCTAGAGTAAGAAAACCTCCCATCAGGTATGGTATACGGAATTAAGGGGAGGAGAGTTGTAGTGTATTTCGTCATTGTATTCCTGATTTAATCTATTGGACTGTTGGTAAGTGACGTCACGTCCAATCAATGATCTGTTCATTCCTTTTTACTTTTATCTCTGCTAGAACAGATCGCAGTCTTAAAAATGTAGTCGTTCATGTTACTTGTATTTTTCATGTGTAATTGTCATCTATTAAATTTTGTGTGTTTAAAATGAAACACCTCGTCATATCATAGTTATGGCTTATAAATCTTCTCCTGCATACAAAATATTAAAACGCTCAAAAAGTGTAACTTGAATTAATATCAAAGAAAAAACTTGAATATCCCCATTCGACTTGCAGGCCTTTAAAACCTATTAAATACCTTTTCTCTATTAAAATTTGTTTTCTTATCGGTCACCACGCTCAAAAAGTGTAACTTGAATTAATATCAAAGAAAAACCTTGAATATCCCCATTCGACTTTCAGGCCTTTAAAACCTATTAAATACCTTTTCTCTATTAAAATTTGTTTTATATCGGTCACCACGCTTAAAAAGTGTAACTTGAATTAATATCAAAGAAAAAACTTGAATATCCCCATTCGACTTGCAGGCCTTTAAAACCTATTAAATACCTTTTCTCTATTAAAATTTGTTTTCTTATCGGTCACCACGCTCAAAAAGTGTAACTTGAATTAATATCAAAGAAAAAACTTGAATATCCCCATTCGACTTGCAGGCCTTTAAAACCTATTAAAATACCTTTTCTCTATTAAAATTTGTTTTCTTATCATTATTGTTATCTTATCATTATTGTTATCTTATTCATTAATATCAAAGAAAAACCTTGAATATCCCCATTCGACTTGCAGGCCTTTAAAGCCTATTAAATACGTTTTCTTTATTAAAATTTGTTTTCTTATCGGTCACCACGCTTGTAGTGTATTTCGTCATTGTATTCCTGATTTAATCTATTGGACTGTTGGTAAGTGACGTCACGTCCAATCAATGATCTGTTCATTCCTTTTTACTTTTATCTCTGCTAGAACAGATCGCAGTCTTAAAAATGTAGTCGTTCATGTTACTTGTATTTTTCATGTGTAATTGTCATCTATTAAATTTTGTGTGTTTAAAATGAAACACCTCGTCATATCATAGTTATGGCTTATAAATCTTCTCCTGCATACAAAATATTAAAATGGCGACGAGATAAAAAAGAAAAAAGCAAAAAGAAGTTTTGCTCTTCAACATATCTAATTCAAGATGATTAAAAATGAAATCTGCAGTTCATAAAAAAAGAACGGAATATCTTCTACACATGGGTTTATTCAAAATCTACTTATTTCATAAAGAAAATTGATATTTCGAAATGAATCATTATGCGATCGAAGACAGCAGCAGTTAATATCATTGTCTGGTGGCGGGCAGGTACGATTTAGGCGCCAGTGAGTGTAATTATCGTCTGCGATAATCTGCGACTTTTTATTTTTCGGGAAAGAGAAAAAGAAAGGTATTTACACATTTATTTTATTTTTTTTTTCTTTCTGTTCTTTTATTAGATTGCATGTTTTTATTCTTAGAACTAGTATATTTTCATTAAAAATGTTTCAAAATTTTAAAGAATTCAATGATTCGATTGAATCGTTTGAGATTTATGTAAGGAGACTGGAACAGAACTTTATTTTGTTTGATATTAAGGATGAAAAAAAAGTTAGTGCCTTAATAACTCTTATCGGACCGAAATTATATAATTTACTTACAAATTTACTGTTCCCAGATCTCCCTGAATCAAAAACTTACACTGAATTAGTAGCTGTCTTAACAAAACATCTATGTAAAATTCCAAACAAAATCAGTGAACGCATTAAATTTAGAAAATGTTGTCAAGGAGATAACGAATCTGTGCAGGATTTTAGTGTTCGTTTAAAGAAACTTACAACACATTGCGCGTTTACAGGCGATTCGCTGTCAGAAAATTTGTTAGAACAATTTTTACGCGGATTAAAAAATGAAACAATCCAAAGCAAATTAATGTCTCAGGTTGAAGATTTAACATTTGAAAAAGCAGTAGAACAAGCCGTAACTATGCAAAGTACTGAAAACGACATGATAGAATTACAGAATAAAAATTTGAATTTGAATAAAGTTTCTGTTAGTGTTAGGAAACCAAAACAAAATTATTCTCAAAATAACTTAGTAAGTAAACAAAACGTGAACAAAACAGCGAGTGCAAATAAAAGTAAAACTTATTGTTATCGTTGTGGTAATAGTTCTCATTTAGCAAATGTTTGTAAATTTATTAATGCAGTTTGCAATTTTTGTAAAAAACGCGGTCATTTGAGTAAGGTGTGTCGGAACGCACAAAACAATGTTACTCAAAAGAAAAATGTAAATGTTCTTGATACTGTAGACATTTTGTCATTACAATCTGAAGGCACTAAACCTATAAAAATTTGGGTTTTGATAGAAAATAGTGCTAAAGCAGAAATGGAGCTTGATACAGGATCGGCGATATCCGCTGTACCGATAAATCGTTTTCGGAGATTATTTCCAGAACATAAAATGTTTCCTGCTGATGTAAAATTAAAAACAGCCACGGGAGAAATTTTCCAGCCCGAGGGATTTGTTAGAGTAAATGTAACTTACGAAAACAAAACTAGGAATGTTAAGTTATATTTAGTTAAAAAAGACAATTTTCCTTTATTGCTTGGTAGGGATTGGATAACTACATTTAATATATTCCCAAACAATTTACAAACTGTTCCGGTAAACAAAGTACAAATCTCGGATAATTTAAATAATTTACTGAATAAATTTCCGGATTTATTTACAAATAACGTAGGTGAAATTAAAAATGTTAAAGCTGAATTACATTTAGAGAAAGACTCATCACCAATATTTTGTAAATCGAGAACAGTTACGTATGCATTAAGGAATGCGGTAAATGAAGAATTGGAAAGATTAGAAAATGAAGGGATAATAAAAGCTGTTAGTACTAGTAAATGGGCAACACCTATTGTTCCGGTGGTAAAACCTAATGGGAAAATTCGTTTATGCGGCGATTTTAAAGTCACGGTAAATAAATTTTTAAAGGTTGACAAATACCCGCTACCAAAAATTGAGGATATATTAGCAACTTTAGGGGGTGGATTACATTTTACAAAAATTGATTTAAACCAAGCATACTTGCATTTACCGGTAGAGGAAAATTCACAAGAATTACTTACGATTAACACTCCTAAAGGCTTATTTAAATTTACGCGATTACCATACGGAATTGCCAGTTCGCCAGCAATATGGCAGAGAACTATAGAACAAATTTTAAAAGGTATAGAGGGTATTTCAGTTTTTATTGACGATATATGTATCTCAGGGGAAACTGATGAAATACATTTAGAGCGATTAAAACAAGTGCTAGAAAGGTTACGTGAATATAATCTTAAAATAAATAAAGAAAAATCTTTTTTCATGAATGATGAAATTACATACTGCGGTTACAAAATTGATAAAAATGGCATACACAAAACGCAAGAAAAAATTTCTGCTATTTTAAATGCTCCAATACCTCAAAACGTAACTCAAGTAAAAGCGTTCCTAGGCTTAGTATCTTACTATTCTAGATTTGTTCCTAAATTATCTACGATTGCTTATCCTCTAAATGAATTATTACGTAAAAATGTAAATTTTCAGTGGACTAAAAAATGTGAAAATTCATTTAATGCAATTAAACAGGAAATTACTTCCGAAAGGATTCTCACCCACTTTAATCCTAAATTACCCTTAATTTTAGCCACTGATGCTTCTCCTTATGGAATTTCGGCAGCACTTTCGCATACAATGCCAGATAACTCCGAAAAACCCATAGCTTTTGCTTCTAGAACTTTATCTTCTGCAGAAAAGCGGTATAGTCAGGTAGATAAAGAAGCGTTATCAATAATTTTTGGTGTAAAGAAATTTTTTCAATTTTTATATGGTAGGAGATTTACACTGTATACAGATAGTAAACCCCTAGTTTCCATATTTTCCCCAGTAAAAAGTATTCCGGTACTTTCGGCAGCTAGAATGCAAAGATACGCATTATACTTACAGACATTTAATTATGATATTAAATATAAAAAATCTGCAGAGCACGGAAATGCCGATGCTCTATCACGTCTTCCATTACGTAGTGAAGACTTACTGCTGCCGTCGTCCGATTCGCTACAACCAGAAAAAGTGTCACCAACTTTGTCACCAAATTTATTTGGCAACCCTGATGAAACCGATTGTTTATTTATTCATCAAATAACTTCGTTACCCTTAACTACAAAGATATTATGTGCAAGTTCTAAGCGAGATCCAACATTGAAAGAAATGTACCGACATTTAATATCAGGCACACAGATGCCAAATTACTTACTTTTCGGACATAAACAAGAAGATTTTTCTATACTAAATAATTGCATACTACAAGGGAATCGTGTTGTAATTCCTACTGTTCATAGACAAAAAGTGTTGGAAGATTTACATTTTGGCCATTTTGGCATAGTTAAAATGAAAGCACTGGCACGTAGTTTTGTATGGTGGCCAGGTATTGATAAAGACATTGAGAATTTAGCAAATAACTGTTCTGTTTGTATTAAATTAAAACATAATCCTCCTAAAATGGAAAATCATCACTGGGAATGGCCTACAACACCTTGGAACAGAATACATGTAGACTTTTTTGGTCCAATGATGGGGAAAATGTTTTTAATCGTAGTAGATGCCCACAGTAAATGGACAGAAGTGTTCATTGTTCCTAATACTACTGCTGAGAATACTATAAACTGTCTTTCTTCGCTTTTTGCCAGATATGGCTATCCTGTGTCCCTTGTGTCTGATAATGGGCCACAATTCATTTCAGAACAATTCGAAAATTTTCTACAAAGTAAAGGCATAAAACATAGTTTAACTGCACCATATCATCCCTCTACAAATGGTCAAGCCGAAAGATATGTCCAAATTATTAAAAAAGGATTGAAATCCTTAAGTTCAGAACCCGGAAATCTCCAATTTAAGTTAAACGAATTTTTATTCCAATACCGAATAATGCCTCATATTACAACAGGGGAGAGTCCCGCATCATTATTTCTCAAAAGAAATATCAGATCAAAATTAGATTTGCTTGTACCAAATGTTAAAAATTATGTTGAAAACAAACAACATAAAAATGTTTTTAACAAGAAAAAGATAAGAGAATTCCAAATAAATGAAAAAGTTGCAGTACGCAATTATACATCAGGAGATAAATGGAAAATAGGTAAAGTAATTGCCAGACTAGGTAAACTGCATTACAAAATGCAAGTAGGTTCATGTGTATGGAAAAGACACGTTGATCAACTGAAAAGTGTAGGTTCCAGAGTACAACTGGAGGAAACTACAAGTCCTGGTGCAAATATTTCCATGGTTCCCGATAGCAATAGTCCACACCTACAAAGCAATGGAGAATCTAAGTCTGGTAGGAGGCCTGCCATGATACCAGATCCAGCGCCAACCGATCCTGTCAGTACACCAGATCCATTGCCAACCAATCCTTCCACTACATCAGATCCAGTACCAACCGACAGTAGATCTGTGTCTACAAAGCCTGGAGAAATTGACTGTGATAAAAATATCAACAGTACTGTAAATAATGAACTAAAATCTGAACATTCAAAACTTAAAAATGCTAATTTGTCTTTTTCTGAACAGGTTGTAAGAAGATCATCTAGAGTAAGAAAACCTCCCATCAGGTATGGTATACGGAATTAAGGGGAGGAGAGTTGTAGTGTATTTCGTCATTGTATTCCTGATTTAATCTATTGGACTGTTGGTAAGTGACGTCACGTCCAATCAATGATCTGTTCATTCCTTTTTACTTTTATCTCTGCTAGAACAGATCGCAGTCTTAAAAATGTAGTCGTTCATGTTACTTGTATTTTTCATGTGTAATTGTCATCTATTAAATTTTGTGTGTTTAAAATGAAACACCTCGTCATATCATAGTTATGGCTTATAAATCTTCTCCTGCATACAAAATATTAAAACGCTCAAAAAGTGTAACTTGAATTAATATCAAAGAAAAAACTTGAATATCCCCATTCGACTTGCAGGCCTTTAAAACCTATTAAATACCTTTTCTCTATTAAAATTTGTTTTCTTATCGGTCACCACGCTCAAAAAGTGTAACTTGAATTAATATCAAAGAAAAACCTTGAATATCCCCATTCGACTTTCAGGCCTTTAAAACCTATTAAATACCTTTTCTCTATTAAAATTTGTTTTATATCGGTCACCACGCTTAAAAAGTGTAACTTGAATTAATATCAAAGAAAAAACTTGAATATCCCCATTCGACTTGCAGGCCTTTAAAACCTATTAAATACCTTTTCTCTATTAAAATTTGTTTTCTTATCGGTCACCACGCTCAAAAAGTGTAACTTGAATTAATATCAAAGAAAAAACTTGAATATCCCCATTCGACTTGCAGGCCTTTAAAACCTATTAAAATACCTTTTCTCTATTAAAATTTGTTTTCTTATCATTATTGTTATCTTATTCATTAATATCAAAGAAAAAACTTGAATGTCCCCATTCGACTTGCAGGCCTTTAAAACCTATTAAGTACCTTTTCTCTATTAAAATTTGTTTTCTTATCGGTCACCACGCTCAAAAAGTGTAACTTGAAATTATATCAAAGAAAAAACTTGAAGGCTTGCAGGCCTTTAAAACCTATTAAAATACCTTTTCTCTATTAAAATTTGTTTTCTTATCATTATTGTTATCTTATCATTATTGTTATCTTATTCATTAATATCAAAGAAAAAACTTGAATATCTCCATTCGACTTGCAGGCCTTTAAAACCTATTAAATACCTTTTCTCTATTAAAATTTGTTTTCTTATCGGTCACCACGCTCAAAAAGTGTAACTTGAATTAATATCAAAGAAAAAACTTGAATATCCCCATTCGACTTGCAGGCCTTTAAAACCTATTAAAATACCTTTTCTCTATTAAAATTTGTTTTCTTATCATTATTGTTATCTTATTCATTAATATCAAAGAAAAAACTTGAATATCCCCATTCGACTTGCAGGCCTTTAAAACCTATTAAGTACCTTTTCTCTATTAAAATTTGTTTTCTTATCGGTCACCACGCTCAAAAAGTGTAACTTGAAATTATATCAAAGAAAAAACTTGAATATCCCCATTCGACTTGCAGGCCTTTAAAAACCTATTAAAATACCTTTTCTCAAAAAAATAGAGTTAGATCATTCAAATTTGGTACATCGAGGTTTTCGATACTTACAAATCGATTGCGGATATTTTTGATATATTCTCATTGCGGATATATTCTCATTTATTCAATAAAAGAAAAAAAAATTGTTTACTTATCGGTCACCACGCTCAAAAAGTGTAACTTGAATTAATATCAAAGAAAAAACTTGAATTAATATCAAAGAAAAAAAAATACTGCATAAATAAAATAAATAAATAATTATAATTGCATAAGTTGATAAAAAATGCTATGCAATAGCTTTACCGCGGCAGTCCCCGAGTGCCACACGTATTTTTTTTTTTTTTTTTTTTTTTGTGTATGTGTATGCATTAAATTGCCAACTATTTTTCCCTATTAGATGTATACAATATAACTAAATATTTACTGACTAGTACTGTTTGTAAAAATCTTTTATTATTATTATTATTATTGTTATTCATAAAACATATATATCCAGTGTCTAATAATTAACCCGTGCATTTCTAAGAATTACCCCAATTGCCAGGCTCTTAGACACGTTTTCATTTTTTTTTCTTCATTTACAAGGATCTCAAGTGAGTATTCTGATAAGATAATTCATATAATATTAAAAATACAAAAATATAAAATTTGAACTATATCCAAAGAAAGCCTTTTTATAACAAAAGTTTACTTTTTGTCTAAATATTACCCCGGTTACTCCTACCTTACATGATTTATTTATTCTTTTTTTTCTTTAACACAGCATACTATGCAATGCATGCAAACGATTATTACCTATCTGTCAGTTAGACTATATTTAAAAAAAGTAACTGAATGGAAATAATGAAAATAACTTAATAATATAAAATGTAATTTACCGTTTATTTAAGTTTTACTATATCACTCATTATTTAAAATACATCTGAATTATAAACTAAAGTACTTTAAATAACTTGAAAGAAAATATGCCACTGAAGATATTTACTTCCAAGCGAAAAACCAATCTTCCCTCACCCAGAATTGTGATGAACTGTTTATCGCCGTGAGTCGTAGATAAGAGGGTTGAGTCACGGCAATGACAAAACAGGACTTTATGTTACACTTGTATCTGTGTTTTTAAAACAATATAAAACAGTTTATAGAGATCATTTATTCAATATCAATTCGAAAACTACATTTAAATAATGTAATAAGTGTTGAATTGTGCAATTAACCTAATAAAATATTGAACTGTGCTTTTAAAAATTATGCTAAGAAAATAATTATGCTAATCAGTTCAAAACAGGATTATTTTACGATAAACCACCCTATTTCATTTAATAAAATAAATAAAGTTTTAATAAAATAAAAGTGTAATTTTTAATGAAAGGTTTTAAAACCATTTAATAGAATAAAAACAAACAAAATTAGGAACAAAAAATTATATATAGCAATAAGCTATCTATAAATAACTATATATTATTTAAATGCCTATACTTCACACCACTTAGGGATTGAACTATAAGTAATATAACCTACTCATTTGCATAACCGCTAAATTTTATAAGTATGATATATATGATTAAAAAATAAAATACTAAACAATTATCCTTGTGAAACAATGACACTATCACAGAAAGAAATTGTTGTTTACAATAACATTTGTTAAGAAAATTTAAGAATGTCAAAGTGAAAATAACTTACCGCGAGGTCAATGAGTCATACTAAAATCATGCAGTTCTATTGAAACTTTTTGTTTCAAGTTAATGAAACTTCCAATAAGACAATTATTTTTACTACCGCATAAATGTAAATTTGTATATTATTCCTGTATGGATAAAACTTTAAATAATTCATTACAAGTATAAACTTATACCATTAAATATTTAACTGTTGCTCCTATAAGTGCATTGCTCTGTGTGGGAGTCTTTCTAACTCATATTTAAGCGAGTTTTAGAGAAACCCAAGAAAAACTATGAAAGGCTAAGTTAATAAGCTGGATTCAATCCCAGCAATAAACACAGAATCGCTTAGTCATCTGAAATCCTCAAAATTACATGTTTATCAACTTTATAAGAAAATGCACAATAGGGTTTGAACTTAGTAGATTTGCATTCGTTAGCTATATTAGAGGTAATTAAACATCTGTATGTGTGATTTTTTTTTCGCTATATATTGTTTAACTGTATTTGTGCAATATGCACTATGTAACATTTGCTAAAATAAAAGTTTAAACTGACTAGCTATTCATCTGCGTAGCTGTTAAATTGAACACATAAGGCAGTGTGGAAATGCTGAACTTTAAAAATATTCAAAAGTAGAAACTTATAAATTTATTTCATATTCGATGAATCGTATCTTTATACTTATGCACGCACATGCTTAAGAGACTTATATAAAAGAATAGTATAATTAAAAGTTTTACTGGTTTTTCAGCATACAATAAAAAATAAAAATCAATATTCCTTTACAATAAATAATTCAACGTTATTTAACAAAAAATAGTCTTTTTATTCGATTTAAATAATTAATATATAAATAGGGGTTGTTGGTTGATGAATGTCGTTGAATGAACACATAAACAAAAGGTTTGTGGATTATAACTGAATTGTAAACGAAATGTTGTTATACGTTTTGAATGACTATCCTTCTTCATGAGGATATGAATAGTATTTTCGAAGGACTATCCTATCTTATTTATAAATTGTCAGATAAAAGAACAACACTCATGCTGTAATCTGATTGGTTGAATCGTGTCACGTGATAAAATGATGCTTTCTGACTGATTAATGAGTACACTTAATACTATTTTAGAACTTGAAATTTTTTCAGGAGTTGGTATTACATTCAAGGAACTTTTCAGAATTACATGATAAATGCAAAACCTTTAATAAAAATTTATGAATAATTTTGTATTTATTTTAGGGACTTGGCATTTTTGGAGATATTTCGAGGGTTTAGAAGTTTTGACAGAATTAAAAATCGGGAGACACATGGGTTATTATATAGGATTTTAAACAATAACATGCCTTTAATGAAGGATTGGTTGATGAGTATCATACAATCGGGTAATTAATTTAAAACAAAATATACATTTAATAAGGGTTGTGCAATGAATGCTTCAACAAAGGGTTTGTAAATTTTAATTATAGGAGAAAACGATATGACTTTGTGTTTCAAAAACCCTACATCAGGATTGGAAAAGTCGTTTCGAATGTCAATCTCCCTTTATCAGATAGACTTAAACTTTTATTTTGAAAATTTTTCAGAATGAAACAAAATGATAGACGATTTACACTTATTGAAACCCCAACTTATGAATGATTTGACTTTCATTAAAAATGTAAGTCTCGTGTACACTTTGAAACAATCAATAAATTTTATACTCAGTATATAAGGATTAACACTATAAATTACACTTTACATTATCACTATGCAATAAATAAGTTTCACATTTAACATTCAAGATGAATTTACTTTTGCAATCATTAAAAATTGATCACGTATGCAATATTAATTTTAAAAATGGCTATTATTTAAAAAGATTTAAATCTTCCAATAAATTTTATAAGCTTTTACAATTAAATAAATTTAACATATCATGAAAGTTTTAAATCAAAAAATAAAATTTTATATAGGCAATAAATAGTTATACACATTATAAAAATAATGAATGTTATATAAACTAAACTCTTTAAATAAATTTCACACTTACCATTTAAACTCTAACCAAACAATCTTGAAATAAATTTTTACCCCTTTATACATAATCATCAAACTTTTGCTTCTATTATAAAGTGAAATACGAGTCATCAAGTATGAATCATGTTTGAACGTGCTTTAATTAAAGTTTGTAATCAAAGTAAGAATAATTGTAAGAAAATAAAGTTTAGGAAACACCTATATAATATAGATAAATTAATACTGTATAAATATTTATGTTTTTCTAGTTAAGCAAAAAAAGGCATTTAATTAATTTTACAGAGTACTTATAAATTATAAAATAATGAATAATTAAGTTTAAGAATTTTCTTTTCTTCTATAGTATATATATATATACTCATTCTTTTCTTTTACTAAAAAGGGATTATATATATATAATCCTTTTTTGTAGTAGAAGCAAAGAATGAGAACGAAGAATAGTTAGTCAAACAATTCACCAAAGAGACATACACACGCCAAACAAAGCAACAATGTTTCCCATATTGATTCAATTATCAAGTTCAACAATAGCACTGAGGCCAATCCACTGCAAAACAATACCTGTTGAAAATTGAAATAGGACCGTGTAATTAGACTATGATGAAAAGAAGGTTAACTCTGGGACAATATTTCAAGGTGAAAAAAGAGAACCCTGTAATGAACAATAATGACCCATTAGGCGCAGTAGAAGCCATGCAACATACACAAGATCACCAAAACCACAAAGACCAATAAGAATGAACAATTTCTCTATGAAGGAAAAGCTCAGAAAGGTGAAAAAAAATTTATCAGGGGAAGAAATACTCATATTTAGATAAACCAAATTTAATTTTTAACAGTCCGCAAAACAAACGATACAACATACCAACTCAACCAAATCCCAACAGAAAAATTCAAGCTAAATCGAAATCAAGGTGAAAAAAAACCCAGAAAGGAAGAAAGGAGGCAAGCGGCAAGACTTGTGACTTGCCTGTGGAGTTAAACTAGTTTTACGCCGGCAACATACCCCCAGCCTGCCAAGACCAGATTAGGAGACACATGGATGAAAAAAGAAACATTATCCCATAGCAAATAAAGAATAGTGAAACCATGAAATTTATTGATTGATTGCGAGCCCATAATTAAAAAGAACGCCGAAATTAATCAAATGAAACAATAACAAATTATTTTCCAGAAACATAAAAACAGAAAACCCTCCAGAAAAACAAAAACACACCCCGAACCTAAAAAGTAATAAAACCTAAACCTAAACCCGCAACAAAAAATCACCCCGAAATGAAAGAGAGGCAATTTAGGCACAATCCATCCTGATGTATTGAAACACCAACCAGAAAAAATAAAATAAAATAAAAACACGAGCCACAAAAACTGAATTCAAAACACAAGCAAAACAGAGAACTTAACAGGAGAAAATGGCATTTTAGAAGTTGAGTTGTATCATTCCTTGATAAATTATTTAATAAACAATTTTCAACCAATTAATTTTTGGAATAAAATTAAATGCAGCATTAATTCTTTCATTTTTTTTAAATTTAATTCAACATCCCGCCCAACCATCCAAACAACAACGCCACCCAACCTCCTTAATCGAACACCTGCCCACCGATCCTCCACAAGAAGTCATATGCTAGCAATGATTCACCACTTCTGGGAAACCCAGTTTAAACCCAGTGAGTCACCCAGGTTAGTAATTACGGATAGCATATGACAAAGTTAAAAGATTTACATAAAATTTGCAAAATTTTAATTAGGAAGCTTAATTATCAGATATATTCGAGTTAGCTGTTTAGGTAAGGGGAAAACCCATGACTCCTCCATTCTGCTTAGGGTTTCGGGAAAATCCATGAGTCATCCATTCTTAGAAACCACCTAATCAACAGGGAAGTTTTATAGACCTTTTCAAATCGTTAGATTTCAGTTGAAGTTTGACTCTCATCCTACTAGCCTCTCTTTAGCAGTGCGGCCTATTTTTGCCGGGCAGTATGCATAGTTTCTCCGGCATATATCGATCTTTTTTTCCGCGTGTTGTGTTTCAATTTACCGTATAAGACAATGGAATCGTTTCGAGGGATGTCCCGTGGACTTGGAATATTTTTCACTGCCTATTGAATGACATTTCCCGCGTGTTGTGGTAGCTGATAAGCAATCGGTGACGTCACTGATGACAGGATTACGTCATCATCACGTGACTAAGATTTCGATAGATAAGAATGATTCGTATCATTCATTTCCTCTAAGTCTGCCTGTGGAGTAGGACGTGTTTTAAGGTAAGGCCTAACTTTTTCTGAAATAATGACAATTCAGTATTTATAGTTAAGCCAGGCATCTTATTACACGTATGTATAATTTTATGTAATAGCATACTCGGTGAGTCATGGTGATTGTATATGTGTATTATTTTCTAACACTGATGACGTTTCATTAAAACAATGTAAAAATATGTGTGTCTAAAAAATTTACGGTGTTTTAAAACTAAATTCAATAAGGTTTTATTATTTATATATGCTTAGGTCAAAACTACCTGTAAAATTCTTTCTAAATATTTAAAGTTTTTGGTGTTCTGTAAGTTAATATCATAAAAAACTTTGGTTAATGTATTTTAATAAATATAATAAAACTTTATAACTATATATATATATTCCCTTTTTAGTAAAAGAAAAGAATGAGTATATATATATATATATATATATACTATAGAAGAAAAAAAAAATTCTTAAACTTAATTATTCATTATTTTATAAGTATTCTGTAAAATTAATTATATGACTTTATTATGCTTAACTAAAAAAACATAAATATTTATACAGTATTAATTTATCTATATTATATAGGTGTTTCCTAAACTTTATTTTCTTGTAATTATTCTTACTTTGATTAAAAACTTTAATTAAAGCACGTTCAAGCATGATTCATACATGATGACTCGTATTTCACTTTATAATAGAAAGAAAAGTTTGATGATTATGTATAAAGGGGTAAAAATTTACTTCACGATTGTTTGGTTAGAGTTTAAATGTTAAGAATGAAATTTATTTAATGAGTTTAGTTTATATAACATTCATTATATTTTTAATGCGTATAACTTGTTATTGCCTATATAAAATTTTATTTACGGATTTAAAACTTTCATGATATGTTAAATTTATTTAATTGTAAAAGCTTATAAAATTTATTGGCTGCTTTAAATCTTTTTAAATAATGGCCATTTTTAAAATTAATATTGCATACGTGATCGATTTTTAAGGATTGCATAAGTAAATTCATCGTGAATGTTAAATGTGAAACTTATTTAATGCATAGTGAGAATATAAAGTTTAATTTATAGTGTTAATCAATTTATACTAAGTAAAAAATTTATTGATTGTTTCAAAGTGTACATGCGACTTACATTTTTAATAAAAGTACAATTATTTATAAGTTGGAGTTTCAATAAGTGTAAATCGTCTATCGTTTTGTTTCATTCTGAAAAATTTTCTAAATAAAAGTTTAAGTGTATCTGATGAAGGGAGATTGTCATTCGAAACGACTGTTCCAATCCTGATGAAGGGTTTTTGAAACACAAAGTCATATCGTTTTATTCTATAATTAAATCTACAAACCCTTTGTTAAAGCATTCATTGCACAAAATGTATATTTTATTTTAAATTAATTACCCGTTTGTATGATACTCATCAACGAACCCATCATTAAAGACATGTTATTGTTTAAAATTCTAAATAAGACCAAACGATTCTATGTTTATTTTAAATACGGATTAGGATTCCTTAGTAAGGCTCTCATGCATTCTGCTTATAGGATCCTCCTTTAATTAATCGCTCTTAAACCTTATGAATAACCATATGCGAATTTTTATTGTATACTAAGACTTTTAACAATTTATTATATTATGTAAGATGTTTTAGTAATGCTGTTTATGCATAAAGAACAAGCGAGTCTGTGTTTAAAACTGGGTTAGATTCCAGCTCATCAACCTACCCGTTTGGATATTTTCTTGGTTTTCTTTAAAACTGTCTTAACTATAAGTTAGAACGACTCCCGCACAGGGCATTCCACTTATACAGTCCTTCTCATAATTATAAGGACACCCGTTTTTT
This sequence comes from Salticus scenicus, assembly GCA_963930645.1. Taxonomy (NCBI): domain Eukaryota; kingdom Metazoa; phylum Arthropoda; class Arachnida; order Araneae; family Salticidae; genus Salticus; species Salticus scenicus. The sequence goes on from OZ005657.1 coordinate 274,572,329, forward strand.
TATATTAACTAAACACTGAACACTATTATTTAAACAAATATATTTTTTATTAATTTGAATTTCATTAATAGACTATATTTAAAAAGTTTTATCGTTTTTCTATCTTAAAAAACTTTAAATATGGTAAAAAGATGATTTTTCAGGTGTTCACAATTATAAGGACAGCTCGAATTTTAGTAATTTTTTTCAGTTATTCTTTAAATTAATATTTTATGGGGTCTCTTTTTAGGGTTAAACAGTCAGACATTCTCTGTAGTATATATATATACATTTTTTTTTTTTTAAATTCAGTTTCAATACCATTTCATATAGCATATATGATATTCTTAATACATTTAAACTATTTAAAATTGCTTTCCACTTGCATGCACTTTTCGAATATCATAAGTTAAGGTTTTTTTAACTTTTAGGCCATGGGAAAGGCAATATTACAGAAGTTTCTTTCTTCAAATTATTTCCTATTGCTCTAAAAGTAGAGCAAAAATGTAAGTCTTGTTGAAAAAAATATTATTACCCCTCAAAATCTAATAAAAATCTGATAATTCCACGTTTAAAATTTGCGGATATTCTCTTGATGTTCATAATAATAGAAAAAATTACTAAATCCATTCTGCCTTCAGTAGAAGCAGCTTCCCAGAGCACCATAGATCCACCTTTAAAATGCCCGATTCATATCTGCCTTTAAAAAATCTGCTCTGTCTTTCGCTATCTTCAGATCGCGCCAGTAACTGTTAAAACCATTTGATTAATCAAGAATAAAATGTTTTTCATCCGAAAATGCAACATTTTACCATTTAATATTGTCTTTATTCAACTTTAACGAAGACGTTCTTTCCCCCATTAAATGCTTATTGATTACTACAGGTTTTTTATTCCTTTTAACATATTATTAATTGTTTTAAACATGCCCAAATGTGGACCCCAACCTTTCGTTAAAAATTACGAGCAAATTCAGCAGCAGTCATTATGCGTAGAAGAGTAAGAGGAATTATGAGTCTTCGATCTCTGTAAAACAACTATGGTTTTGCATCAGATCTCTCTCCTATCGAACCAGCAGTTCAACGTTTGATCACATTTCCTTCAGCAATTTTAGATCTTCAAATTTCATTAGAAATTTCGCGGATTGAAATTATCCTTCCACATAAAAAAACCATTTATCATACTTCACTACATGTACGTTCTTTTTTTTCGAGGAATTATCAGTAATGTCCGTCCAAGAAAATTTGAAGGCTTATATATGAATTAATCTAGCCCAGTAGTTAAAGAATTTGCATGTCAACTGTAATTTATCCGCTTGTAAGTTAAATAAAATGAAAAAATCTTGATTGTCCCTATAATTATGAACACCTAAAAAGGTGGAGAAAAAAATATTTTGCATTATTTTTTATTAATTTTGTTTCATATTAAAAAAATTATAGCAGTTTTCGTTTTTAGAATACTAGATATATTAAGTGCACTTAGTATAATCTTGTTCACAATCATTTTTACATTGTTATTTCAAAATATAAAGTGTCCTTATAAATATGAGAAGGAGTGTAGGAGCAACAGTTAAATATTTAATGGTATAAGTTTATACATGTCATGAATTATTTAAAGTTTTATCCATACAGGAATAATATAAAAATTTACATTTATGCGGTAGAAAAAATAATTGTCTCATTAAAAGTTTCATCAGCTAAAAACAATAAGATTCAATACAGCTGCATGATTCTAATATGACTCATTGACCTCACGTTAAGTTATTTTCACTTAGACATTCTTAAATTTTCTGAACAAATCTTATTGTAAACAACAATTTCTTTCTGTGATAGTGTCATTGTATGACAAAGATTATTGTTTAGTATTATATTTTTTAATCATATATATCGTACTTATAAAATTTAGCGGTTATGCAAATGAGTAAGTTAAATTACTTATAGTTTAATCAATAAGTGGAAATTTTTACTTTGTGAGGTATATGCATTTATATAATATATAGTTTTTTATAGGTAGTTTATTACTATATATAGTTTTTAGATCGTAATTTTGTTTGTTTTTATCCGATTAAGTAGTTTTAAAACTTTTCATTAAAAATTACACTTATTTTATTAAAACTTTATTTATTTTATTAAATGAAAAAGGGTGGTTTATCGTAAAATAATCCTGTTTTGAACTGATTAGCATAATTATTTTCTTAGCATAATTTTTAAAAGCACATTTCAATATTTTAATATGTTAATTGCAAAGTTCAACACTTATTACATTATTTAAATGTAGTTTGCAACTTGATATTAAATAAATGACCTCTATAAACTATTTTATATTGTTGTAAAAACACAGATACAAGTGTAACATAAAGTCTTGTGTTTTCATTTCCGTGACTCAACCCTCTTATCTATGACTCACGGCGATAAACAGTTCATCACAATTCTGGGTGAGGGAAGATTGGTTTTTCGTGTGGAAGTAAAAATCTCCAGTTGCATATTTTCTTTCAAGTTATTTAAAGTACTTTAGTTAATAATTCAGATATATTTTAAATAATAAGTGATATAGTAAAACTTAAATTAAGGGTAAATTTCATTTTACATTATTAAGTTGTTTTCATTAACCTCTATTCAGTTACTTTTTTAAAATTTAGTCTAACTGAAAGATATGTAATAATCGTTTGTATGCATTGCATAGTATGCTCTGTTATATATATATATATATATATATATATATATATATATATATATTGTATTTTTCTAATTATTCGCTGTTTTTCTAATGATTTTAACTTAATATTTATATCCGTTAGTGTTGATTACTATTGCGTACGATTCATCAGCGTATATTACTGTTATACATGATTCATCAGCTGTATGGGTTTTTCGTTGCAAAGTGATAACTATGAGTCATGGAATACTCTCGTAGTATGTGTTTTAAGGAAATTGTTTATTTTCATTTAAAATAGTTTCACACATTGAATTTTTATGCAATTTAGTATTTACCTCTAAATCTTAAGTAAAAATGTTTAACACAAAATATTTTTTATTATGTGATAGTTTTTAAGTATAACAAATTCTTTTCTTTTTGATGTTTATATCAATTTTTTATAAACAAAAAATAATTTATTTCTTTTTATGTGATTATAAACTTTAAAATAATCAACTTTTTTTTTTTTTTAATATATATAAAAATAAAGAAAAGTAGTTAGTAAAATGTTTTTCCTGTTTGTGAAAATCAACTGAGTATAAATTATATTACTGTGTTAAAATATATTTGAACAGTAATACTATATGAACTTTAATTGAAATAATATACTCATCTACTTATAATTTTTTGCTTATAAAATTTATTTAGAGTTTTAAAATATTCGTATTATGCTAAATTTTTTTAATAGTAACAATATATATATATATAGTTTAGTTATTTATAGTGTTTATAAAATTTAATTGTTGGTTTAAAACTTTGTATGCTTTTTTTAAATTAATATTATTATATGATAATATATATATATATATAATTAATATTTAACATGCGTGTTAAATATTTTAACGAGTGCAAAAGTATCTGTAAGTTAGAGCTTAAATAAATGATAAGTGTGAAAATTATGTCTTGCATAGTGAAAATATAAAGTTTAGTTTATACATTTTTTAATATATTTAGTTTATATAACTTTATTGTATATAAAATTTATTAACTGATTTAAAACTTTCGTTATATGTTAAATTTATTTAATAAAAAAGCTTATAAAATTTAGTATGCATTTATAATGTGAGAATTTTTTTAATTATTATTACATATGTGTTTAATTTTTAACGAATGTAAGTTAGAGATTAAATAAATATTAAACCTATTTAGTGAGAATATAAAGTTTAGTTTATAAAATATTATTATATTTAGTTTATATAATTTTATTGCATGTAAAATTTATTAACTGATTTAAATCTTTCGTTATATGTTAAATTTATTTAAGAGTAAAAGCTTATATAATTTATTTTGTATTTATAAAGTTAGAATTTCTTTAAATAAAATATGTGTTCAATTTTTAAGGAATGTAAGTTAGATTTTAAATAAATATGAAACTTATTTAGTGAGAATATAAAGTTTAATTTATAGTGTACATTTCTTTCTTATATATAAAATTTATTGGATAACGACTATTCCAATCCTGACAAAGTGTTTTCGAAACACATATCGTTTATTTTATAATACAAACCTACAAACCCTTTGTTGTAGTGTTCATTGCCCAACCCTTATTATATTTTTGTTTTAAATGAAATACCCGATAATCATCCACTAACCTTAACAGATGTAAAAAATTAACTGTTAATTAAAGGTATGATATCCTTTTCAATCCTATGTAATCCTTTTGATTTTTAATTCTATCAAAATGTCTAAGTTCCCGAAATATATTTTCCATCGCGAAAAATTCTAAGTTCCTAAAATATTCGTAAATTTTTATTAAAGGTTTAGCATAATTCTAAAAAGTTATATGAATGCAATATTTTATCACGATTTAATTCATCAGCATGCAGCATGAGTGTCGTTTTTGTTTAAAAATAACTATTTATACATATAATTGCATGACATTCATTATTGAAAAATAAGTGTTTTAAATTATTTATTATTATTATTATTTATTTAAAAAAAAAAAAAAAAAAAAAAAAAAAAATCTGTGGCGCTTATCCTGAAAATACGAAATATTCTATTTAATTCTGTAAAAATTTCTAATTTCCTAAATTTCAAGTTCTAAAATATTAAGTATACTCATTAATCAATTAGAATGCAGTATTAGAATCATCTTGTTTCTACAAATTCTGTAAAAGTTTCCTAATATAAGTTTACAATCTTCCAATGTCATCACTAAAAGTTTAAAGTCTGAACCTTTATTTAAATTCATTATTTATTATCTTAACGAAATATGCTTCCAATCTCTAAAAGATGGTAAGTTCCTAAAATATTTATAAATTGTTACTCTCTCTCTCTCTCTTTCTCTCTCTCTCTCTCTCTCTGATGTTAATTAACTTCAGTCATCCATTGTTTCACTCAATCCAACATACTAAGTCCCACCGGAAATTATTTATAATCTTTAATGTCAGCGGTCTAAAAGTTTCTATTCTACCGATGAATACACCTAAATTTTAAAGTCTGTACCCTTATTTAAATTCATTATTCATTATATTCATCTACTTTTGTTTCAGTTAACCCAACCTATTCATTCCCTGAAATATATTTTTTATCGCGAAAAATAATAAGTCCAAAAAATTGTGAGAATAAATCTAAGTCCTCGAAATACATTTCCTGTTTTTATTCTGACTCATCGCGAAAACACTCGTGAAACTTGACGTCATCTCACTCCCCGCGCCAGCGAACAGAAATTCTTTACACACGTCCGATTGCCACGCTCCAAAAGTTTCTACTCTTCCGGTGGCAACACTCCTCGTTGATGACTCATCCACTCTCGTGAAACGTATCCACCCCGTGAAACATCACCACCCTGACCCTCCACCCTGCTCGTACACCGCGACACCGCTAGCACCGCAACACTCCGGCTCCTCCACCCTGGCCCACATTGACCCACATGGCTCACCCCCGTGTTGGTGAACTCTCCTTTTTACACTACTTAAATTTGTTTAAATTTATTATTATTATTATTATTATTATTATTTAAAAAAAAAAAAAAGCTTGAATGTAATGCAGGTTTCAAATTACATGCAGGTCTTGAACTTACAGCAATGATATTTTATAATAAAATAGCAGAGAAATAAATAAAAGAATCCCCATCTGATTATTCAAAGTCATTAAATCATTCGTTATGTTGCATCCATCTTCAAAACAGTTTTGAACACAACCCCTTACATAACGACTTTCATAATAAAATCCGCCACAGTGGCTCATTCGAACAAGTTCAGTATCTATAGTCAGAGTTCCACTGTCCACAGCACATCCTCGCACCACGAGAGATTCACCAGTGTCACCTGAAAAAAAAAATATATATATATATATGCACAAAAATCAGGTATATTTCTTAAAATTTCAAATTTCTATCAAATTTCATAACTGAATCGTTTGAGAATTTTTGCAACATATAAATGGGGGATAATAACACTAGGCTGACCAGATCAAAGTACCTTTATAATAGAGAAGCATTAAAAATTGCTGCAATAATCAAATTATGGTTGTATTTTTTCATTCCTAATAAATAAGGACTAAAAATAAAGTGTTATCGATTAATAATTTAGTTTCTACAATTTTTTAAAACTTAGAAAAATGTCATCCAAAAAAAAAAGCGCGTCCCCATTTGTCCCTTGAAAATGGGGACGTTTGGTCAGTATAGATAACACAGAATGTAGCACGTAGAAAGTTAAGCAATATTTGCCTTAGTATCAAGGATTGACGTTCGCTTTTAAAAATATGGGAAGTTTTATAAACCTAGATTTTCATTTATGATTCAAACAATAAGGAAGTTATTTTCAAAAGATTTCGAACGAATCACTTTACTAACAACATATTAAAGCAGTAGGGCGCTCTAGCCACACAATCTTGAGAAAAAAAATCTTTAAAGTTTCAGTAATTCTTAAGTAAAAGCTATTTCGACAGCGAGTTAACGTTCTAGTGGCGTAGCACGTAGCGTAAGCATTTGCACCGTGGACGTCCCGAGTTCGACGCCACGCAAGGGAAATTTTATTTATATTTATTTACTTTTTAATTATTTATTTAAAGAAACATTTTATTTTTATTTTTTTTATAACTAAATTAAAAATTTTTAAATTTAAAAAATAATAATTATTTAATTTTTGTGAATTAAAAATATGTGAAGGTTTTATTTTATATTTGAAACACTGCTAAAATTTGTTTTTTAAATTGTAGAAAATTAAAAATATTATTAAGAAATAATGGTTTTAATTGTATTATATAGAGATATAATTACTATCCAAACAAATTAAATAATTATTGGAATCAATACAGCTTCTTGAAAAATTATAGTACAGGATCGATGAAAAATGCAAAATTTTAAAGTTTGGCTGCTATAGAATGTGCATGCAATGCTGCAGCACATCTTAAGAGCCATTTTTTTTTTTAAAGCTGGACAAAGTCTATGGAGGTGTGATAGTTGACATTTTAAATTTTCCCGAAACTTTCAGGATATGTTAGTAGTACTATAATAAGGAAAACTGAAATTTAATTTTTTCTGAATTTCCTTTGTTTGACCTAGAGAGGGGGTCGAAGTTTGAGGCCGTAAATAAATGGTGTCATTTTAATATCATTTTACTCCTAAAGCCATGAGTGACCCATGTCAATTTTTTTAAATACTGATACTACTTGATACTAAGTACATTTTAGCATAAACAGTTTGGTGGGTCACTCATGACTTTAAAGGCCAAGGTCATTCGAAAATGCAGTTTTCGTTGATTTTTTCCCTGTTTTCAGTCTGAATATCTGCTAAGACCATGAGTGCCCCATAGAAATAATTATGGGGTTAATTACACACCTTAGTATAGAACTTAAAAATATTTAAAATAGCATGGGTTACTCTTGGCTTTAGTAGTTAAACGGTCTCAAAGTTGAAAATTTTCAAAAAAAGGTCAAATTTGATGGTAAATTAATCTATAAGCCATGAGTGAATAACTACGAGACACAGTTTTAATTATACCCTAGATGGTCTAGTTTTAGACCCAGGATACAAACCTATGGGGCTTGCAAGATTTATTTAGATACAGTCTATTTTATATCGCCAATGTGTACCTGTTCTATGTTGTACAAAACGCTTGAGACCCAATTTTGTAATACATTAATGCTTGTTTAAAACTTCCCATTTTACATTACAGAGGCCAACATAAAAATAAATATAAAATAAATATAAAACTAAAAAATCTGGAGTGACTCCACTCGACTTTCCGAACATTGAGTAATTAACAGTTTTGTAGATAAAACCTATAAATGCTAGATTCACCAAAATGCTCATAGTTAGTGCAGCAGTGATTTATAATATTCATATAAATTTTCAGCTCAATTGAATAAGGCGTTTAGATGCTATCGCACTTTTAATAATTTGGTCCCATAGGCCATAATGATAAAGAATTTTTCTTTGTGTCCCTGTAAAAAACTATAACCGCTAGATTCTCCAAAATCTATACAGATTGAGTATCTGTGATCTATAATATGTGTATAAATTTTTTGCTCAACTGAAGAAGGCGTTTAGATGCTATCGCACTTTTAAGATTTTGGTCCCATAGGCCATAATGATATAGAATTTTTCTTTGTGTCCCTGTAAAAACAGGGTAACTGTAAGTAGCAAAATTATGCGTTTCTTTCTGTATATCTATTTTTTGCTGCATTATGTACATGTGTTCTTATACATGCTTACTATTGGGTCAGAACTTCATTTTCATTTGACTAATTTGGGGTCCGGTTAACGGCATATTTTTTTTTTAATAGCTCTACACATTTTTACACATTTCACTAGTTTCAATAGTTAGTACACATTTTTACACATTTCACACATCAAGGCATGTTTTAATTGGCCTCACAGTTCAATTATTCAGCCATGTTCTCTTCTGAGTTTACACAGTTTTCTCTCACTTAATTATTTAGCATGTCATTTGTTCACATGTCAGGTGATCAGCAATATTTTATCTGACTTTTTGCTATTTTTACTTTCCGAACACTATAGTGAGGAAAGTATTGTAATCATGTCAAAAATCCGAATTTGAGATTTTGATGTTTCTATACGTTTCGAGATCCAATGAGTCCGTTTTCACTATTTTTGCGATTATGTATGTATGTGTGTGTGTATGTATGTGTGTGTGTATGTGTGTATGTGTGTGAGTGAACACGCTAGCGTCTGAACGCTTTGCTCGAATGAGCTGTAAGTTGGTACGCATGTTGCAAGTCACCGCAGCACGAACCCTATTGATTTTAATGAATCTAGCTCTTATAGTTTTTTTACAGGGACACAAAGAAAAATTCTTTATCATTATGGTCTATGGGATCAAAATCTTAAAAGTGCGATAGCATCTAAACGCCTCATTCAACTGAGCAAAAAAATTATACACATATTATAGGTCACAGATACTCAATCTGTATAGATTTTGGAGAATCTAGCACTTACAGTTTATTTACAGGGACACAAAGAAAAATTCTTTATCATTATGGCCTATGGGACAAATTATTAAAAGTGCGATAGCATCTAAACGCCTTATTCAATTGAGCTGAAAATTTATATGAATATTATAAATCACTGTTGCACTAACTATAAGCATTTTGGTGAATCTAGCATTTATAGGTTTTATCTACAAAACTGTTAATTACTCAATGTTCGGAAAGTCGAGTGGAGTCACTCCAGATTTTTTAGTTTTATATTTATTTTATATTTATTTTGATGTTGGCTTCTGTAGTGTAAAATGGGAAGTTTTAAACAAACATTAATGTATTACAAAATTGGGTCTCAAGCGTTTTGTACTACATAGAACAGGTACACATTGGCGATATAAAATAGACTGTATCTAAATAAATCTTGCAAGCCCCATAGGTTTGTAACCTGGGTCTAAAACTAGACCATCTAGGGTATAATTAAAACTGTGTCTCGTAGTTATTCACTGATGGCTTATAGAGTAATTTACCATCAAATTTGACCTTTTTTTGAAAATTTTCAACTTTGAGACCGTTTAACTACTAAAGCCAAGAGTAACCCATGCTCTTTAAAATATTTTTACTTTCCGAACACAATAGAGAGGAAAGTATTGTAATCATGTCAAAAATCCAAATTCGAGATTTTGATGTTTCTATACGTTTCGAGGTCCCCTGAGTCCGTTTTCACTATTTTTACGATGATGTATGTATGTATGTGTGTATGTATGTATGTGTGTATGTCTGTGAGTGAACACGCTAGCGTCTAAACGCTTTGTTCGAATAAGCTGAAAGTTGGTGCGTATATTGTATGTCACCATAGTACGAACCCTATAGATTTTGGTGAATCTAGCACTTATAGTTTTTTTACAGGGACACAAAGAAATATTTTTTATCATTATGGTCTATGGGACCAAAATCTGAAAAGTGCGATAGCATCTAAACGCCTTCTTCAATTGAGCAAAAAATTTATACACATATTATAGGTCACAGTTACTCAATCTGTATAGAGTTTGGAGAATCTGGCACTTACAGTTTTTTTACAGGGGCACAAAGAAAAATTCTTTATCATTATGGCCTATGGGGCCAAATTTTTAAAAGTGCGATAGCGTGTAAACGCTTATTTAATCTGAACAAAAAATTTGTACACATGTTATAGGTCGCAGTTGCACGAACTATATAGATTTTAGTGAAGTTAGCACTTACAGTTTTTTTACAGGGACAGAAAGAAGAATTCTTTATCATTATGGCCTGTGGGACCAAATTTTTACTTTCTTTTATATTCAATAGAAGAAAGTATTGGATTCGTAAAAATTTTCTACCTCGAGTTTTTGATGGATTTACACGTTTTGAGAGCTGTAGAACGCGATTTGACCATTTTTAGAAAATGTCTGTCTGTTTGTCTGTCAGTCTTTGCGTGGGTGTGACAAACTTTTGTGGCAACTGTATCTCAGAAACTACTTCACAGAATTTCATACAAATTGGTATGTAGTTGCACCTTGACATAAATTAGTGCCTATCAACTTTTGGTAAAAATTGTCTTACAGGTTGCGTTGCCATCCCGCTTTTTCTAAATTTTTAACATGGTGGTATAGTACAAAATTTTGTATAAATGTGCATAACGAAAATTATTTTTTAATAATCATTATGAAATTTACCAGAATTATTTATAATAGAGATAGTCAACTGGGAAAAATTTTTTGTATGTGCAGGAGCCTCGCCTCCTCCCCCTCCCTGGGGGTGGGGAATTCCCCCCTCGAGGGGAGTAAATTTTCATGATGGGTATCTTTCAAAAGAGTTCGTCAGTACCTTTAAAACGAATGGTTGATAGTATATGATGTTATATCTGCGATAGTTTAAAATGAAGTTATCGATTTTTTTTAAATGTAATATTGACAATAAAATTGAATTTTTTTGGATATTTAGTGTTATACAACTTCTCTAATATGGAAATCGTCTGCATTATCATGGAAGATAATTTTTTTAAATAATAATTTTAATAAATTATTTTTACTGAGTGAATTTGTATAGGAAAATGTAGAAGAAAGTCATGTGGTGGCCACAACATACTAGTTAAAAGTGCGATAGCATCTAAACGCTTTATTCAATTGAGCTTAAAATTTATATGAATATTATAAATCACTGTTGCACTAACTATAAGCATTTTGGTGAATCTAGCATTTATAGGTTTTTACAGGGACACAGCGAAAATTCTTTATCATTATGATCTATGGACTCAAAGTTCAGTAGCGTTAAATAAAACATCGTGTAATATATGGAGAAAAATACTCAAACACTTTATTATGGTTTTATCTCTTTTGTTTTTTAACAACTCCTCTTTATTTACTTTATCTACAAAACTGTTAATGACTCAATGTTCGGAAAGTCGAGTGGAGTCACTCCAGATTTTTAAGTTCTATACTAAGGTGTGTAATTAACCCCATAATTATTTCTATGGGGCACTCATGGCCTTAGCAGATATTCAGACTGAAAACAGGGAAAAAAATCAACGAAAACTGCATTTTCGAATGACCGTGGCCTTTAATGTCATGAGTGACCCACCAAACTGTTTATGCTAAAATGTACTTAGTATCAAGTAGTATCCGTATTTAAAAAAATTGACATGGGTCACTCATGGCTTTAGGAGTAAAATGATATTAAAATGGCACCATTTATTTATGGCCTCAAACTTTGACCCCCTCTCTAGGTCAAACAAATGAAATTCAGAAAAAAATAAATTTCACTTTTTCTTATCACAGTACTGCTAACATATCCTGAAACTTTCGGAAAAATTGAAGATTTCAATTATCAAAAGTGTCCAACTTTAAAAAAAATGACTCTTAACTGCGCAATTAGCCTACTCAGATAGACAGTAACTATGCCTCGCGTACAGGTGAGCAAACAATATGCGCAGATGTGAGCTTTTGAGAGAGGTGTGTAGTTGGGTTCAAAGAAACCGGTTGGTCTAATCTGTGAATTATATGACAATTGAATGATGGTTCAGAAATTTAATTCATCAACCTGGAAATTTATTTCTTATAGGATGGAGTAGAAGGCGGATTTTTACAAATTTGTGAAAAATTCCAGAGCCGACATCTTGACTAGATCTTGACTTTCTTGATCTTGCCGACATCTTGACTTTCTTGATCTTGCCGACATCTTGACTTGCGACATCTTGACTAGTTCTTTACCAAAGGTAACTGTTAAAAAACATCGGGGCAGTCTATAATTATATAAAACCTAGCGATATTGAGCAAATGGGGATGATGAAAATTCTGTAATTATTTTATGTCCAATATTCATCCAGTTTACAGAGCTTTTCATTTAAATAAGACATTTTAATATTATCTGTAGTAGTAATTAAAATATGTGCCTTACGCGAAAGAAATAGAATTTTGATTCTATTTGCTTCAACAGATTTTTCTGCTTCGTGCTAGTTCGTTTAGTGCACGTATGATGTAACTTCTTATTAGATGGAGCATCTCAATAGCTTTCATTTAATAATATATTCTAAATTTCTATAATTAAATACATGTATGTAGTAACTATTTAATCGAGACCTTTGCATTAAAAAATCATGTTTAATACTAAATAAGTCTCTTTAACAATGACTGAATAAAACACAAAAATGCTGTATTATTAATTCAATACATTAGATTTTATTACAGGAGCGAAATATCAGATATATGATGTGGGCAAATAAAGTGGACTATTTTGGAATGATATGAAGGAAAAAGGTAAGTGAAACTTCTCTGTTTATTAATTAACTCTTTGAATTACATATATTAATATTAAAGCTCTTATTATGCAGTGTTCTGATGTGCTGAGGTCGTATTGTTTTAACTACTGAGTATTACTGAATAAATAACACTAATTATTTTTACGTAAAACAGCAATCCCAAAATTAAATTTAAATGCGTTTCAAAGCATCCCATACTTAAAAAAGACATCACAGATTGCAATGGTGAAAATTAATATTATTGAATTTAATATAAGGATATAAATTCTGCAAATTTAAACCAGAAAAAATGCGTGCACATTTCATTTTCTTTAATCTTTTGTTCTCTTACAGGGAGTACAGAGAACTTTTATTGTGTATTTCATTTTTAGGGACAGAATTTTTATCTTTCCTCAGAACTTTTACTCACCGTACACTCCTGCTAGTTTCACGCAAGTAGTTGCAGGGAAAACTCCATTTCGATGTTTTCTTCCAGCCCAGCAAGGACTTTGTAATATGTCTTGGGTATAGTTATTGTGAAAAGGATCGTCACAAGGTGCATACTGTCCAGCTGTAGAAATGCATTTGAAACAATCAAGAGATAAACAACCTAAAATTAAATAAAACAGTTGTAAAAAATGAGAATAATATAAATTTTGCCAAGTGAGAATAACTAAAAAATATTTAAAACGTTTACACTGTAAAAAAAAAACTGTTTACTTTGCTGAGGGAAATCTTTTTTTTTTTTTTTTTTCCATGAATTTATCATATTTTAGTTCTCGAATGTTTTGTTTATTTAAAAAAAAAAAAAAAAGGAAGAAAGAAAGAAATTTCATACAGATTTTCTTTTATATATTCCAGTTTTAATCATTGATGTCTCAACCAACAGTATATTTTCCAAAAATTTATTTATTTATTTACTTATTTATTTTTTATTTATTATACAAATTTTACTTATCTTTTATATACTCGGTCTCTATTTTAATCGTAATTTCGCAGTATTTTTTTAAAATTCAGAAAAGAAAAAGAAAGCAAAGATAGAGAACATGTGTTTCAAATTTTGGTTACAGTAAATAAATATTTATATTGTGCACCAATAAACCAAAAATATAGTGGATCTAGAGATCAAGAGCCACTACGTCCTATTTGCATCAGTCATTACTCACAAGAAAACGTTCTTTAGCTAAACTCGTAGAATTCTATGAAATTGGTACAGGTGTTAAATGAACTAATAGGAAATTCATACTCTGAAAGAATTGTGAGGTTGAGACGTCAGAACGTAAACACAGTTGTTTTAATTAAGCTGGATCCAGCAAGGTAGGAAGTGGGGACGGTTAAAATCACTCCGTCGCCAGTGACTCGGTGACGGTTGAGGTCGGGGTAGTTTTGTGTCGGCAGGGTGCTGCATTAAAAGACTTAGATTTTGAATATAAGTTAAATTAGAAGTGATTTTTAAAAGTACGGATTGAAATGTAGTGAAAGGAGGGTGTAGGAAGAAGTATAAAAATAGAGATGGTTTTAGTAGATGGAGTGGATGTTGGAGGATCGTATAGTGGATGTTGGAGGATATTATAGTGGTTGTGATGAATCTGAGTTTGACAGATATTGAGAAGTAGCGCAGTGAAGATTTAGCGGCGTGAAGTTAAGTAGTGTTGAGTGTTGGTGAGTGTCTACTAGTTTTCGGAAAGTTCAAGCTGGGTCAGAAGGGAATCCTCTGTCCCATAGTGAAGCCGTAGTATTGGAGTACGAGTGCGACCGTCTCTACACCTTCGACTATCTGCTGTGGTGAGATATTTAAGATAATTAAATTGTTGATTTATATATTTTTGATTTAGTAATACGCTGGCTGAGCTAAGATCTATTTTCCAGGCCGCCCTCCCATTAATCTGTTTCAAATAAACTTTTATTTGTTGTTCAATTAAAGTCTCTGGTTTTCTTAGTAATCTAAGTATTTAAGTTAAGATGGAGTTTGCAAGAACGCAAACGCCACAGTGGCGCCCAACTCAGTTCGACATCCCCCCCCCCCCGCTCGGGTTTATTTTACTGGCTCAAACAATGTACTTAAATTTTTTGAAGATCTTGAACAGTATTTTGATATATGTAAAATTGACGAGGCTGATAAATTTAATTTATTAAAATACTCCTTAAAAGGAGATGCTAAAATCTGGTATGACACCATTGCCTCTAGAGCTCTAGACCAAAATCCTACGTATGAGGATTTGAACCTCAAAATTAAAAATTCATTCTCTTCTATTGTGGATAAAACCAAACTCCGTCAAGAACTTTATACGACAAAGATGTCGTTTTATGACAAACCCACCACATTTTTATTACGTAAATTCGACATTATAAAGCAGCTGGATTTAGTTTTATCTTTTTCCGCTGCAATGGAAATCATAACCCCGCTTTTGACTATTCCTATTCAAGATTACCTTGATCTGAAACCTGTCACCTCTTACGACAGTCTGTTTCAAACCTTAGCTAAATATCAAGAACGACACCCTCCAAGGGCGGAAAACACCTTTAATCGCCAACGGGGTAATGGAAATATGCAAAATTCTGGGCGTGAAAATTTCACCCCCCCGTCAAAATTTCAATCGCTATCAACAAGAACGTCAATCACCGCAGACAAGGCGTAATAACTTTCAAAATTCTCGGAACGATCGTTCTAATCAAAATCAGTCTCAAAACTTTTCTCGAGCTGATAGAAATAACAGAAATTTTCGTAACTCTCGTAATAACCAGAGTCGTCAGTTAAACGAGTAAGTGGCTCTTGTGAGGAAGGTCAACAGCCACTGAATAACTCAACCACCTCCATATGTTTAGACATAATTTGTATCAGTCCGGTGGACCTTCCTAATTTGAATGCAATAATTCATGATATTTTCATACCTACTTATTGGGACACTGGTGCTGAACGCTCCTTTCTAGCATATGAAACTTATAAAAAGTATTTTGACTTTAAACCTTTAAAGCGGACAAATTTAAATATTACAACGGCTCAAGGCAAGTCCTGTGTTAATAGAGGCGAAGTCAGCCTGAATGTTAAAATTCATAATTTAAGTGTTAATTGGCCTTTTTATGTCATCGACAATCTTCAGCATCCCTGCATTATAGGGTTAGATTTTATGAAAGCAAATAATGTTGAAATAAATTTTGCCAATAAATCTTTACATATTGATGATTCTAAGTCAAATTCTAAACCTGTCGAGCCGACAGAGTTAATTGTTAATTTAGAGGAAAGTGCCCTCACTCATATTGAAAAAATTGATTTTGTTAATTTTCTTAATCAGTTTAAACAGCTATTCTCTGAGACACCTGGCTTAACCCATGTTGTTTGCCATGAAATCGACACTGGAACTAGTAAACCAGTCTTTAGTAAGCCTTATCGCTATGATCAAGCCAAACAAGATATTATAAATTGGCATATTGACAAAATGTTGCAAAATGATATTATTATGCCTGTAACTTCTCCTTACGCATCTCCTGTTGTTTTATGTCGTAAGGAAAATGGTAAACCTATTACTGATCCTGAGGCATGGAGATTTGCAATCGATTATCGTAGGCTAAATTCTATTAACAATATCCTCAGTATACCTTGCCTATAATAGATGATTTGTTAGCACATATAACAACGACAAATTTTATGTCTACTCTCGATCTGACATCAGGTTATTTTCAAACTGCAATGAAATCCGCTGATATATCAAAAACAGCGTTTATAACTAAAAATGGCACGTTTGGTTTTAAACGAATGCCTTTCGGATGTTCAGGGGCTGTGGCGACATTCCAAAAAGTCATGGAAACTATACTTAAACCTGTTTTGAAAAAATTTTTACATGTTTATCTCGATGATATAATAATCACGTCCTCATCTTACAATGAGCATTTAGATCATTTAAAAACTGTTTTTACTCTACTGCAAAATGCAGGATTAACTTTAAATTCCTCTAAGTGCCATTTTGCACGACAGGAAATTAAGTACCTAGGCGTCAAAATAACGCCTGCTGGTATTTTTGTAGATAATGAAAAAGTTCAGCCAGTTTTAAACATGCCCCCTCCTACAACTTCCAAACAAGTTTCGAGATTTCTAGGCATGTGTGCTTGGTATGGGAAATTTATACCTAATTTTGCTCGCATATGCGAGCCCCTCTTTAAACTCAAAAGGAAAAGAGTTAAATTCCACTGGTCAAATGAAGCACAAGAAGCATTTGATAAGTTAAAAACTATACTTAGCGCTCCTCCTGTACTAGCTCATCCTAATTATAATATTAAATTTCAAGTAGCTACTGATGCTTCTTCGTACGGCATTGGTGCCGTTTTAAGCCAAGAAGGCCGCCCAATAGCATATGCGTCCCGTACGCTTAACGCTGCAGAAAGAAATTATCCAGTAACTGAACGTGAATGTTTAGCAGTGCTTTGGGGACTGCAAAAATTTCGTTTATATTTTACGCAACTTCCAGTAACAGTTGTTACGGATCATGCGGCATTAACTCGGTTAACAACTGGAAAGAACCTCTCCCCTCGCATGATTCGATGGACTCTTAAGTTATCTAACTTTAATATAAACATCGAACACCGACCTGGTTCTGACAATATCGTAGCTGACGTTCTTTCACGTACTACTCAAACTCAAGAAAATAAGATTGAATCTAATTTTACAAATCAATCCCTTGCTTTAAATGAAAAGAATGATCAGTTAAATTCTACTGTTAAAGCCTCATATATTCATCATTCGCATTTAAAGGCTGAACCGGTTCAATCCGAAACATTAGCAAACGTGACTGAAACTCGTGTAAAGGAAATTGAAAGTGAACAAGTAAACCTATGTGCTTCTACAAATCTAGTACCTACCTTAAACAATAAATTCGTATCTGATCAGGAAAAAGTAGCTTTAGCGCTTATGCCAGCATCTGTGTTAAATTCGAGAGATCAATTAATCCAAGAACAAAAAAATGATCCCGAATTTGGATTAATCTATAAGTATTTAGAAGATCCTGAGTCAGTTTCATTAATTGAATCAGCCATTGCCTTAAACTGGTCCCAATCTTTTTCTTTAATCGATGGCTTGCTTTTTTATTCAAAATTATTATCATCTTATGTCGAATTACGAGTTGTAATTCCCCAATCTCTTCGTCAAGCCATTCTATTTGAGTTTCATGACTCTCCAATTCCGGGGCACTTTGGCATTAGGAAAACTTATAAAAAGCTCAAAGATGCCTGTTACTTTCCTAAAATGAGGAAGTTTGTTAATGAATATGTTTCGAGTTGTCGCTTGTGCCAGCAATATAATTATAAAAATGTAAAGCCGGCCGGTAAATTAATTCCTATTAAAGTTGATTTTCCAAATCAAATTCTTGAACTCGACTTAATCGGTCCTTACCCCCTCTCTAAACCAAATAGATTTCGTTATGTGTTAGTTATGGTGGATTATTTTAGTAATGGGTTGAATTTGTGCCTTTACGTAAAGCTTCGGCACAAGCAGTGGCCACTGCCTTCTTTAATAATTATATTTCTCGTTACGGCGCCCCCCTTCAAATTGTAACGGACCATGGTCCTCAATTTATAAGTAATGTTTTCAAGGCACTTTGCGATACACTCGAAATTAAACATGTCTTCACGGTTCCATATCGGCCGCAAGTTAATCAGGCCGAACGTGTTAATAGAACTTTAATTAATATGATTGCGACGTTCATTGGTCAAAATCATGAAAATTGGGATCAGTTTCTCTATCATTTTGGCTATGCGATTCGTACAGCGGTAAGTGATGCAACAGGAAAACTCCCGCTGAATTGTTTTTGGGCAGAAAGATTCTGACCCCCTTTCAAAAACTGGTATTAGTACAGCAAAACGCATCTCAATTTATTACGCGAAATATTGAAGAATTGCTACCAGAAGTTCAGAGAAATTTGAGAAAAGCTCAAGAGCAACAAGCTGTATATTATAACCTTAAACGTAGAATTTTAGAAGTAAAAGTGGGAGATAAAATACTCCTAGAATCACATTTTCTTAGCTCTAAAAATAATTCTAAAGTAGCTAAATTTGGGCCAAAATTCATTGGGCCTTTCTCTGTTTTAAAGATAGAAAATAATAATTTGACAATTGATTTTAACGGCACCCCAACAACCATCAACATTGATCAGATACGCATTTTTAAAGAGCGCACTCAATCATATGCTGAAACTCTTGATAGTGATAGCGTGCAGGGTTCAAACGAACAGTCCGTCTTTACGCCTAACCTCACTTCCCAGCCTAGTGCTCCTGATTCTTGTACAGCTGATAAACTACCTACTCCTACAACACCCGAACAATCTGTTCAGGGCACTTCCACTGATCGATCTAGTGTTAGCAGACCCATCGCACAAAAGCGAGCTCGTAGTGGGTCATCAAACCATTCTAATGCGAAATTTCCTAGACAAACTGGTCGCAAACGCGACTATTCTTTTACTAATAGCTCTTTTATACCGCAGATTAAAAAGAAAAAAGCTTGGAATAAATATTTAAAAAGACCACAAGCCCCCTCCTCAAAGTCCTCTGGAACACATCGCCCACAGAAGGTACTAGCAGTTCCAGATTCAGTGCACACCGACTCTTTCCGACCTAAGAGAAAGGCAAGGGTTCGAAAAAGACCTCCACCCTCTTCATCAGCTAGCGGACGGCACATGGAGAAATTCCTAGCAGCCCCTGACTCGGTCGGCACGGACGAGTTCTCTTTACACCACCGATTCAATACCCGGCGTCAAGCCAGACTCCGACAACATGCTCAGCCATATGAATCACCTGCCGAACAAGCCTTTGTACAAGCCTTTTGGGATAGCCCTAGACCCCGATCTGAAAGCCTGCAACCCTGTGGCCTAGCTGACGAGTACATCGAGCACATTAACCAAGATCTCTAACCTTCCTGAAGTTACAGCTGCAAATTCACATCAGGTGATACCGTTCTCTATTTTTTTTTTCTATTACAAGTGCATTTCTGTCAGAGCTGTACAAAATGTTCGACATACCTTGAAGCCTTTTTGGGACTTTATATTTTAAGAACTCTTACGAAAGTTATGGACTTTCCCAAACTAAAAATACAAAATTTAATTTAGCCATGAACTTTCAAATCAAAATTCATGTTCTGCTTCAATGTCAACATTTTTGTTCTCTCTTAAATATCTATTTTATGTATGTATTAAGTTCTTTTACCTTGTAGCCATCACCTGCAGAAAGCTGGTAATATAAACTGTTTTTTTTTACCCTTTGTAAATTTCCCCCCCTTTTCTTTTGCATTTCTATAAATGATGTATTTATAAACTGCATATTTGTATTTGTAAAACTTTTGAATATTTGTCTAAAAGTTTATCTGTATGTACATTTAGAGGGGAAAAAAACTGTTTTCTTTAGCTATAAGCATAAAAAGCGTGTTTAACCATATAACATTAAAAAGACTAACTGCTCAGTTTCTTCGCTTATGCTTTAGCTAAGGAGGGAGAAATATTTCTGTATGTAACCTATCTATTATGTTAATAGACACGAACATGTCTCAGTTTCTTCTAGAGATGAATTCTAACTATTTTTTTTTTACTATGCATACTGTAAAAGTTTTTCCCATTTCAGACACACTCTGATGGACTATTTCTCTTAATCTGATGTTAAAAGTATTTTTATCTGAAGTGAAAGATCTCTTAATCTGATGTCAAAAAGTTATTTTTCCTGGATGTGGACAGTCTGCACATTCCGACGTCTACTACGACAGTTACACTGCTAGCCACTTCATCTGCAGGATAGATTTTCAAGTTCCACATCCTATTAAATACC
This sequence comes from Salticus scenicus, assembly GCA_963930645.1. Lineage (NCBI taxonomy): Eukaryota > Metazoa > Arthropoda > Arachnida > Araneae > Salticidae > Salticus > Salticus scenicus. The sequence goes on from OZ005657.1 coordinate 274,592,940, forward strand.
ATTAAATTTTATTAGACTTTTTCTTATTTAGAGATGTTAAAAAGATTATTTGTGGGATATGAACAAGCTGTGCACCTGACTCTATTCTACAGCAAGAAATTATTGCATTTGTACATGCGAGTCTCTTTATAATTCTACAATATATCATTAAAGTCATAGAAGTGCCTTCCTGGCCTAACAGGGAGACGTGTGTAAATCCTACTGTAAGCCTGGTTTTAGCTCAGTCAGAGTCCCGGAGTTCTCGGGGTAAAAGTACGCCTTTTATTTAAAATTTTAAATTAATTTTTTTTTGCGTCCCCGAGTTTTCGCTCAGGGACTTAACAAAATTTTAAGTTTTTCTCACCCGGTTAAAATTTAACTGACGGCTGCACTCACACTTCAGAGATTTGAGATAGTTAGATATGGAATGAAGCTATTTAAATTTACTCGATCAAACCCGTTGGGGATTTTCCCGACTAAATTTTTTTCTTGGAGGGGGACTGTGAGGTTGAGACGTCAGAACGTCACCACAGTTGTTTTAATTAAGTTGGATCCAGCAAGGTAGGAAGTGGGGACGGTTAAGATCACTCCGTCGCCAGTGACTCGGTGACGGTTGAGGTCGGGGTAGTTTTGTGTCGGCAGGGTGCTGCATTAAAAGACTTAGATTTTGAATATAAGTTAAATTAGAAGTGATTTTTAAAAGTACGGATTGAAATGTAGTAAAAGGAGGGTGTAGGAAGAAGTATAAAAATAGAGATGGTTTTAGTAGATGGAGTGGATGTTGGAGGATCGTATAGTGGATGTTGGAGGATATTATAGTGGTTGTGATGAATCTGAGTTTGACAGATATTGAGAAGTAGCGCAGTGAAGATTTAGCGGCGTGAAGTTAAGTAGTGTTGAGTGTTGGTGAGTGTCTACTAGTTTTCGGAAAGTTCAAGCTGGGTCAGAAGGGAATCCTCTGTCCCATAGTGAAGCCGTAGTATTGGAGTACGAGTGCGACCGTCTCTACACCTTCGACTATCTGCTGTGGTGAGATATTTAAGATAATTAAATTGTTGATTTATATATTTTTGATTTAGTAATACGCTGGCTGAGCTAAGATCTATTTTCCAGGCCGCCCTCCCATTAATCTGTTTCAAATAAACTTTTATTTGTTGTTCAATTAAAGTCTCTGGTTTTCTTAGTAATCTAAGTATTTAAGTTAAGATGGAGTTTGCAGGAACGCAAACGCCACAGAATGATGCTGTAAATTGAATCGGGGTTACCAGAACCTTCCAGTTAGCATCAATTGGCGACTTCAAATTCTTAAAAACCGACGTTTTTAAGAAAATTTAATTCAGTGATATAACTAGAATTTTCTTCTGGGAGGGGATGGGGAGTTTTATATGTTGTGGCATTTTCTATTTAAAAGTCACTGCTTCGTTAAACAAATAGATTCCAAAATATTGAGATATATATATATATATATATATAATCATGCGAGGGACATTCGAGCATTAAACTAAATAAAAACGAATATTTATAATACCTCGCTAATATATACTTCGAATAAAAGGGTAAAAAATATACAGTTTAGACAAACAATACCTATTCAAACTGAACTTCAAATAGCTTTGAAAGCAAAATATCAAAAAGTGACTTTGAAATAGCGTTAAACTGGTACGGAGGACACATGGAACTTGGCGCTTTTCTCTGCATCCTCGCCAAGTAGGGTTGCATTTGACGTTTAAAATGTTGACTTTTATTAATTTTTTACCGCTTTTCCGTGGCAATTAAGCTGCTAATTTTTTCACCGTAGATATTTTGAGCTATCTACTATCACCTGTAATTTTTTCGCTGAATTCTATGAATTTAGCCTAAGAACGTTTCCTTGCAAAACAGATCACTTTTATTTATTCCATATTATTTAAAATAATAACAATAATAATAATAATAATATATAATATATATATGAAAGGGATAAAAATAAATAGTTTTAAATTAGTAAAATCCCAAATTGAAAGTATAAAAATCGCTAGTCGAAATTATAATCGCGAATAATTCGTAATTACCCCTGTAAAGTTTGTTTTCCAGCAGAAGACTTTATAACCCAGAAATCAGAAAAGGAACGAAATTATAAGTCAAAATTCGCTGACGTTAATGCAATTTGCAACTGTCGCTGAATTGAGCTGCATATTAATTAATCCCAGAAATTCCTTTTAAGAGCCCAGACGATCTAAAGAACCAATCAGCAGCTCAGAAACTTAGGTATAAAAGCCCAAACATTAAACAAACGGACACTTCTTGCCACGATTTTGACTTGTTAAACATTTCCAAGCTGCAGTCTTCCTCCGAAATTACGTACACGCTACAGGCCTCCCCAACAGATTCTGCGGCCTGGGGCACAGCTGGAGCCGCCGGTGGATCGGCAGAGTGTCCGATTAAGACTCCATTTGCCTTATCTTGTCTAGACTTAGAAATAATGAAGCAATAAAGATGTTTCCTGAAAGAAAGCCTAGTCGTCATTGTGTGCTACGCCTGTCATTTCTCTCTTATCCAGTAATTAATTCATTACATATATATATATATATATATATATATATATGATTAACTCGCTACATAACCATATACAATTCTTAGAAGGGCTACCGCCACCCTCAACCTCTCTTTGTATCTGTTTGTCTACATCTATCTGTATATATATATATATATATATATATACGTGTGTGTATATATATTTCCTTGTAACTCATAGCCTTGTGTTAATTCTTTGTGACTCATAAATACTTGTACCAAATTTGATGCGAAATGGTTATAAATACGTATCCAAATTACTTTGTGTAGCCCTGTAAACTAATTACCAATTCTGTGACTATCATTTCCCGCATAAACCATGCTTTTAAACATTCTAATAGCATATGTTTATTTTATTATTTTTAATGGAGCGTAGACATGTTAAAATGCACTTATGAGAAATACCGTCTATAGAGTGTAATGGTACGAAAATTTTTGTATGTTCTTGTACACAAGCCACAATAACGATATACACTATTAAAAAGTGCACTGTTAAAAATTTTGTTCTAAACAAAACATGGTACACTGTAGCTGCAACCATGTGATGGTGATAACTTTTATCATTATTTGATGCTTCATTAAACCAATGCCTGGTGCTGCAATAGCTACATACAATAGGTGGAGAAATCGTTTACCATAATTTGGTGGGGGGTTTTCAGCAAGAAGTAGCAGAGCATGATAAAAGGTTTCACCATCACATGGTTGCAGCTACAGTTATATCAAGTTTTGGTTCAACCTAGCATATTGAAGTTACTATTGTACCAACATTTGGTTCAACCTTGAACTGAAATTTTTAGCAGTGTATACAACTAATTTATTGCAACCCAGTAATAGTTGAGCAAAATTTAACATAATTTGGATGATTACAAAAACTCATCGGAGTTTTTTTGTGTAGTGTCCTGTAAATAATTTATTTAGTCTATACTTTTTTTTTTCTAGAGAAACATTCTTTTAATCATCTTAATAATGTAAGTTAATTCTATTATGTTGAATGCAACATAAACGAGTTAAAATGCGCTTAAATAAAAATCTGTCCATAGGCTCTAATGTTAGGAAATTCTTTTGTGTGTCCCTATAAAGGAGCCATATAAATTATATACACCAGCAAAAACTATTCACATTATTCTATGTATCTCATGAATAATTATTCGAAAAATGATATAATTTCGATGATTATAGTCGGTAGACTTTTGTAAGGTCCTGTACGTTAATTATTTAGCATAAGCGTACATTTTTAGAAATTTAATAACACAGTTGAACGCATACCTAAGAAATTTAATAACACAATTTTGGAAATATCAAGTAAAAATAGAATAATAATAATGAAATAACAATTTTATAAATTATTTTGTTTTATGAAGTAAGAGTAATAAATCTTATTTTCAAAAAATTTAACACTTTTGTTATTTTCAATTAACGTGTGAAAAAGAAATCATGCAAGAATTGTAAATATCCCAGCGGAAATGTCTGGGAAAAGGATAAGTACTAATTAGACTAACCATCTTTTAGACAATACCATCAAAATTAGTGTTGTTAACACTAAAAGTGTTTTAAGTTTTTGTACAAATCATAACTTAAAAAGAAAACACACCATACACTACTCAACTAAAAAATTATAATATTTTAGGAAATATTTTCTTTTATCAAAGAAGAAAATTGTTAAACGTGCAATTAATTATGTACTATAAACACACGAAAAAGCACTAAAATGGCCTTTTTAAACACGTACAAGTCATGTGTTTGGTAAAAATACAGGGTTGTTATAAAGTCCGTCTATTCAGAAGGCTCTAGAGCAGGTTCTATGCCTCCAAAAGATACAAAATTTCACTAGTATGTAGTACAAGTAATGCGCTCTGAGAGGAAAAAAAAAAAAAAAAAAAAGTTAAAATTTTCGTTAATAGGTGGCGCTGCGCCAATATCTAAGAGAATTTTTGCAGATTTTTGTAAAAAAATAAATAAATAAATAAATAAAAATAAATAATTCAGAGTTGGTAATTTTTGTAAGTTCTTTGTATCAAATTTCGTCGATCCAGACGAAACACACAGAATTTATTTTGTTTTTTGTAAAAAATCTGCAAAAATCGCCTTAGATATAGGCGCAGGGCCACCTATTCATGAAAATAGTAACTTATTTTTGTCGATTTTTGCAGAGTGCAGCACCACCTGTTGATGAATGGTTGACTGAGGTCTGCGAACATCGAAAAAAAAATGAGTTACAATTTTCATCAATCAGTGTCGCTGCGCTAATATCTAAGGCGATTTTTTGGAGATTTTTTGTAAAAAATCAAAATAAAACAAATTTTGTGTGTTTCGTCTGGATTGATCGAAATTGACAGAATGAATCTGCAAAAATTACCAGATATGAAATAATTTTTTCTTCATTTTTTCTTCATTTTTTTTTACAAATAGTCTGCAAAAAATCGCCTTATATATTGGCGCATCACCACCTATTGATGAGAATTTGATCCCCCCCCCCCCCACACCAATTTTCGCAAAGGGCATCATTTGTAGTACATACTACTGAAATTTTGTTCGTTTGGAGCCATAGAACTGGCTCTAGAGTCTTCTAAATAGGCGAACTGTAATTACAACAAACCTCTATATTTAAAATTTAAAATTCATATTAATAAAGCTTCTCGCTATGGCATCATTGCATCTTCAGGTTAAAAAATTTTTGTAAAATTCGTAGATTACAGCCAATTATACATAGTAGAATTTTCTGTTATGGTCAACGGGAGAAAAACTTGACGATGAAAAAAAAAAAATTTCACCATAGAAAAAAATCACCTTAGAGGAATTAGTTCCCTCTACTGGTAAATTTTCCTTTGCATCGTTCTTTCCTTTCATCGCGAGAGAAAATCCTATCATAGTATAGTTCACTTTATTCTACGAACTTTACAAATATTTAACCTGAAGGGTATGTTGTCACATCGAGAAACTTTGTTAATATGAATTTTAAATTGAAAATATATTTTTAATCAATTAAATGACTTTTTCGTGTTTAAAAGTGCCTTTTTAATGCTGTTTGATGCCTTTTTAGTATATAACACTTTAAATTCCTTAGACAAAACGTCTATAAAAGGAATAATAAGAGCCGATTATAAATCATCTTTTAGATAATGTCGTCAAAATTAACATTATCAACATAAAAGTGCTTTAAGTTTTTGTACAAATCTAATTTATATTTTATATAATCTAATTTATAATAATTAAAATTTACATTTTAAATATCTTAGAACAAACCGGTTCCAAAAGGAATATTAAGTACTGACTACATACCATCTTTCAGATAATACCATCAAAGTGAGCGTTATTAACTCTAAAAATATTTTTAATTTTTTGCACAAATATAAAACTCCCCCCCCCCCCCAATGGTGCGGCACTTTTTTGCGACTTCGCATAGACCAGAGGGTTGCTGAAATTGATGACCATTTGTGAAGGAACACCCAATGGGCGGTCATCGCTGCCCCTAACAGGGACAACACATCCATGCCTTCTCCGGGATTCGAACCCAGGTCCAACCATGTAGGAGTCAGGGACGCTAACCCCGACACTGTTTGGGCAGCTATGAATGTAAAACTCAAAACACTTTCTTTTAATAACTAAAAAGAATTTACTTAACTAAAAACGTGTAACACTTTAAACATATTAGAGGAAACTTGTAATAAATACTGACTTTAAACCATCTTTTAAATAATCATCAAAATTAGTGTTATGCTGAAAGTGCTTTAAATTTTTCATAAAAATCTTAAGGAAAATAAACTCACTTAGTTTAAAACTCATAATACATTAAATATTTTAGAGGAAATGTATGGAAAAAGAATAATAAATGCCAACAATAAATCATCTTTTAGAAAACACCATAAAGCGTTATTAACGCAACTTTCAAGTTATTAGTATCACAAAAATTGTCAGCCGCATGCATGAAGATTGTATCATAATCCCTATATAAAGCTAGGAAATGAAAATTTTAAAAATATCTTTAAAATCAAAATTCATTTAAAGATTATTAAGAAATCATTACACATGTCCACAAAAATAATTTTGGCAAAATTTAATTTGATAATTTTAGCTGACACATATGTCTTTTCGTGTGCGAAACCGAAAATGAAGCGAATTTTTCTCTATCACGTATAAAATTTTGTCTATACAGGGTGTCTACCGACACAATTTCTACATTTTTTTTTTAGTTTCTAATATGTTTCAATGATTAATTATAATTAAGTGTATAAACATACTATAAAATTTACCATATAACTATGTTGGTGAAAGAGTCACGGAAGAAACTGTGTCGGTAGACACTCTGTATTGACAAAAATCTATACGTGATAGAGAAACCGAAACTAAAGCAAAAAGTTTCGGTTTCAACACACCAAAACACACAAAAATGAGCCAAAATTATCTAATCAAAATTTAGTTGTAGGCCTGTGTTATGCAAGAAAATGAAAAAAATAAAATATATACACCTACCTTTAAAGAAAATTAATTGGAAGATTGAAATAATGCAGAAAGATGATGGTGTTCTGGATAATCTTGTGTACATTCTGGAACGAATATTTTTCACAAAAAGACAAAGAGTAATATCTAGTATCTATTTGCTAAAAATAAAAAAAAAATTTCATCTTGTGAAATATTTTATTCCATACAGAAATTTTAATTTAAAAATACAATTTGATACTTAAATGCTTATGATGTTAACAGTTTAAAGTTTTAGTAAAATCTACAGTAAAAAGAAATTTAAGGTATGTATGTCATTTCAATGCATAAAACTATACGTTTATTGTTGACATTTAATCACATTCAAAGTAATTGATCTCAAAATTGTTAGACAGTAGGTGTTGGGTCGAACCCGGGTATTTTCAGTCTAACCATTCAGTGTTTATGTTGCTATTTGGGTTAAGGCCGATAATTACTCGAAGATCCTAGACTTGATTAGAATATTCTGCGAAAGAATGTTTCTAAGTGTCCTAGCCTGTATTCATGAGAATTTAAAAGAAAACCATAAAAAATTCTGGATGGCAAGGCCAACAAGCCAGCGGCGGCTAGTGCACCGAAAGTAAGTGAAGAAGTACTTCACCTAATATTTTACACTCTATTCATTTATAGAATATAAATTTACATTTAAATAAAATGAATAATTTTAGACTAATTGTAGTTAAAATTGTGCTTAATAAAAATTATGCATTAAAACTACTTAAATGTTATTTTTCAGTGCAACAAGTTAGACCTGTGTTCAATCTCGCACCCCCTCCCCTCCCCCGTCTACCAGATTCGAGAGGAAAATAGCGGAGTTAGTGTTCCTATCTCGAAAACGCTTCTAGAGAAAAAGTGAATTACAAAGCTGAAGAGTATCACCAATTTAGTACAAAAAGACAGTTTAGACATTCAGGCTAACGTTCCTATCTCGGAAACGGTTCAAGAAAGGGGGAAAAAGTGAATTATAAAATTGCAGAGCATCATCAATTTAGTACGAAAAGATAGTTTTAACATCGATGCTAAAAATACAAGGCTAAAAACATGCATTTTTTTGTTCGCAATTTCTTACATTATACACACTTGAGCTACATTGCTCACGTTGTAGCGTAGCTGGTGAGACATACGCTATATAGTTCAAAATACGGTTACTTGATACTTTTTGTTTTGATGTAGAGATCTTGGTCTGAAGTAGGTCCCATTATAATATCTTTACAATCTAAAGAAAATAAAGCACCATCTGGTGAAAAACAGCAGAATCAGCGCTCCTATCTCAAAAACGGTTCAAGATGGGAGAAAAGTTAATTACGAAGTTGTTGAGCATCATCGATTTACTACGAAAAGACAGTTTTTAGACATTATTGCTAAAAATAGAACGCGTAAAGCGTGCAGTTGTTTGTTCGCAATTTCCTACACTGTGCACACTTGAACTACGTTGCACACTTTGCAGCGTAGCAGATGACACGTATACTCTGTGGTTCAAAGTACTGTTACTGTAAGCGGTCACATCGATTAGCGCAAAGTCGTTTTCAACCAACTTCAGAAAGGAGGGTGTTCTTAATTCGAGTTATGTGTTGTTGTTGGTGTTTGTAAGCTTATAACTTCGTAATAGATGCTCTAATTAACCGACTTCAAAAAGGAGGAGGTTCTCAATTCAAAGCCTATGTTTTTTTGTTTTTGATTTTGTTTGTTAGCTCATAACTTCTGAACGGATGAACCGATTTTGTTACTTTTTGTTTTATTCTAAAGGTCATGGTCTGAAATAGGTCCCATTGTAAGATCTTTACAATCAAAAGAAAATACAGGGTGCCCAAAAAAGTCAGTCCCGACTCTTTTAACTGCTGACCAGCTGCAGCTATAGTCATAAAAGTGGTATGTAGGTATAGTAAAGTGGACATGTGCTGCGCGATTCAACCGCCTAAAGCGCCACATGGTGGAAAAGAGGGGAGTTAGCGATCTTATCTCGGAAACATTTCAAGACAGGGGAAAAAAGTGAATTATAAAATTGCAGAGCATCATCGAAGTAGTACGCAAAGATAGTTTAGACATTAATGCTAAAAACAGAACGCTTAAAACGTGGATTTGTTTGTTCACAATTTCCTATTTTGTGCTCACTTGAACGACATTGCATAGGTTGTAGCGTAGCGGGTGACATTTATGCTATGTAAAATTCAAAGTATGGTTATTGTAAGAGGTCATATCGATTAACGCATAAACATTTTAAACCGACTTCATAAAGGGAGAAGTTCTCAAGTTTGTTGTTGAAATTTGTTAGCTTATAACTTCGTCAGAGATGATTTAATTTTAATACTTTTTTTGATGTCATAATGATCTTGGCCTGAAATAGGTTTCATTATGATTTCATTAAGATATAAGCAAATTACGGGACACTCACAAAAGTCTGTTCTCACTCTAACTGCTGAATGCAGTAACTGGTAAAAGCAGTATGTAAGTATCGATGTTGAAACTTCTGTCCGTCAACCGCAGTGCATATTTTGCTCTTTGTTTGAACTTTACGCTGCGCAATTTCCAGTGCAGCGGGTGATACGTATTCAGTGTAAAGTTCAATATATATGCCTAACAGAATTTTTGGTTACGAATACAGCGTATCCGTTCTTTACATTTCTAAAGACTTTATAATTTTAGGTACGTTCGTTCAATAGATAATTTTTTGCTCATATCCGATAAAGGCAAGAAAAGTGACACAACTTAAAAACGCAGCATTTCAGAAAAATCAACTTAAAAATAACTTGACTAGAATAAAACTGGCACAACTGTCTCTGGAGTGGATAACTTTCTAGATGGAGATGTAACTTTTTTGTTCACATTGGGTGCATTTCATGTATTTTTCAGTGACATAAACCATTTTTTGAGTAATGTCACTTTTCTTGGAAGTTGTGATTTGTGAAACTTCCGTCGAATGTCTTCTGACACTCTGCTATATGAATAAGTTTTCACTGAAAAGTGAAAATTAAAATCTTTTTGTAAAAATATAGAACCGACTCCAAAAAGGAACTACTTCTCAAACAACTAAAAATGAAAGAAAATTGGCAGAAAATGGAACTGTAAATTGCGCCTAAAAGTATAAAATAATTTCCTTCGCCAAACAACCTATAACACTACAATTAATCATAACTTTTGAAGTCGGCGCAAAATTAAATAAAAATTGATACCTTTATTCAATACAAAAATCAAATCCTATTCAAAATACATATCTCACATTGTTACCTGCAAAACGCAGCCGAAAACTACTTTGATTCAAGAAAACAAATAATATTTCGTAAGCAGCAAAAGTTGGCAAAGATGCTGGTATCTGACGTCCTTGGTGAAAGAAAAATCGCAAAATTATCTGGCAAACATATATAATTTCTTTGGGATATCATGATTATTTTGATAAGGTATATCAAGAGAGTAATCGAGAATATGAAACAACACATAGTACACTACATATTATGAAAATATACATCTTGCGTATATATTTTTGCCTTACGTTTTGATCGCCAAATCCAAAAGCCATCAAGGATGATAGTTATCAAAGTTATACCAAATTTGCAAAGTAAACTCTAACTTAGTAGAAACATAAATACCGCATTGTGAAGAATGTTCACTGTTCTATGTAGATGCTTCTAATTAACCAATTGTATACAGTGATAAAATAATAAAGGAAACATGAAAATGGATCATTCGAGACAGCAGCATTTGTTGCTACAGATCTAAAAACAAACCTTTAAAAACTAATTAAATTTTATTTAATTTTGCGCCGACTTCAAAAGTTATGATTAATTGTAGTGTTATAGTTTGGTTGGCGAAGGAAATTATTTTATACTTTTAGGCACAATTTACAGTTCCATTTTCTGCCAATTTTCCTTCACTTTTAGCTGTTTGAATAGTAGTTCCTTTTTGGAGTCGGTTCTATTTTTTTACAAAAAGATTTTATTATTAACCGACTTCAAAAAAGGAGAAGGTTCTCAATTCAGACCGCATGTTTTTTTTTTTTTTTTTTTTTTTTTTTTTTCTTGTTATCTCATAACTTCTGAACGGATGCTCCGATTTTGATACTTTTTGTTTTATTGAAAAGATCTTGGTCTGAAATAGGTCCCATTGTAATATCTTTACGATCAAAAGAAAATACAGGGTGCTCAAAAAGTCAGTCCCGACTGTTTTAACTGTTGAACGTCTGCCACTATAGTCATAAAAGTGGTATGTAGGTATAGTAAAGTGGTCATGCGCAACGCGATTCAACCGCCTACAGCGCCATCTGCTGGAAAACAGCGGAGTTAGCATTCCTATCTCGAAAACGGTTCAAGATAGGAAAAAAAGTGAATTAGAAAGTTACAGGATATCATCGATTTAGTACGAAAAGACAGTTTGTAGATGTTAATGCTAAAAATAGAACGATTAAAACGTGCATTTTTTTGTCCGCAATTTCCTATTTTGTGCACACTTCAACGGCATTGCATACGTTGTAGCATAGCGGGTGACTATGCTACAGGCATATGCTATGTAAAAATGAAAGTATGGTTATTGTAAGCAGTTATATCAATTAATGTATAGACGTTTTGAACCAACTTCATAAAGGAGGAGGTTTCAATTGAAACCATGTTTTTGTTGTTGCAGTTGAAGTTTGTTAGCTTATAACTACATAAAAATGCTTTAATTTTACAGTGCAGCTTCATATCCGAAAACTAGCAGTGAGGACGCGTCCAAAATGTTGGAGGGATGCCAGCTTGTCCGACAGTTTGAAATTTGGAAAACATCCAGTAATTCCGCGCTCTGTTATTGCTCATTTTCATTAAGTCAGATGACTGTCACTCCCATTTTAGCATTGGACTCGTTGAGTTAGCACTTGCGCAGATGCTTCCGTGGTTTCATCAAATGTGGTCGAAGAATAATACCTTTTTTGTTGTCGTAAATTTCTTGACCTGAAATAAATCTCATTATGATTTCATTAATATCTAAACAATTACAGGGTATTCACAAAAATCCGTTCTCACTCTAACTGCTGAAAGGCTGCCTCTACACTCGTAAAGGTAATATGTAAGTATCGTATGAGAAAAGTATCAACATTCCTTTTACTGGAATGGTGCCTGTAATATATCATTCGATGTTTTGACAGAAAATTTTCACATGAAAGGGTAACAAGAAAGAAAAATCATGCAGTACGCATTGATTAGTAACACTTTCCAACTGCACGTAATTGTTGTATCGAATAACTTTTGATATTCTTTGCCTACGTTATCACATAACAGACAGAAGGACTGAAAAATATACAGATAGACTAATTGATTTTATAATTACTCTTAAGCATTTTGGAAAGTGTTAAAAAGGCTTAACGCAAAAGAAAATGCAGCGATTAGATTATAATTGCAGCTTTTGATCTCTCTGAATATTTTAGTGCAGCCCTGTAAATCAGAGAGTTAATCATATCATATTCTATACAAAACATTATTTTAGAATATTAACAATACATTTCAATGATTTCATGATTTTTACAGTAGAAAGATTTTTAAATATAACTTTCAAAAAATTATGTCCTAAAACGTAATGCAGTGGCATTTTTTTTATTATTGTTGTTGTTGTTGTCCCCGTAAACAAACTAGTTATACAGGACCTATTAATGTCATTTTAAATTGGGAACATTCTATGGGGAAAATATTTATAAAAATAACACTCATAGAACACAATGCTTTCGAATGCTTTTGGGTGCCCCTGTACATAAACCAGAAGAAATATTCACTCCATTTTCAATATGGAACATCCGATAGTGAACTTCAATAAAATATATCAGTTTCAAGAAATTCCATAAATATTTACAGGAGTTAGAGCGCGGGCAGACTGACAGACAGACAGATGGACAGGTACACAAACTGAAATCACATTCACACTTAAAAATGTTATAAAGTGTTAAAAACGCTTAATGTAAACGAAAGTACAATCCTAGCAATTTTTTATTAATAGCTCTTAATATAAATGGATATTTTTGTGTCACCCTGTAAATCTAATGCTAATCATGCTATAGTCTATGCAAAGCATTTTTTTCTGCATATAAATAACATATTTCAATTACCTAAAACTTCGTGGAAAGTAAAGTTATTAAGATTTGATTTATAGAAATACCTCTCATAGAACGCAATGTTTGGATTGCTTTTAAGTGTCCCTGTACATAAATCGGCAGTGGTATTTCCTCCATTTTATACAGGAAACATCCAATAGTGAACCTGAAAAACATATTTCAATTTAATTGAGATATGTTTACAGTAAAGGTATGAAAATATGGTTTATAGAAATGCCTCTCATAGAACACAATGCTTTGAAATACTTTCTGGTGTCCCTGTACACAAACCAGTAGAGGTATAAACTCCATTTTCAATAGGGAACATCCGATAGTGAACTTGAATAACATATATCAGTTTCAAGAAATTCCATAAATATTTACGAGAGTTAGAGCTCGGACAGACAGACAGGCAGATACACAAAACTGAAATCATATTCACACTTAAAAAATTTTAGAAAGTGTTAAAAACGCTTAACGTAAACGAAAGTACAATTCTAGCAATTTTTTATTAATAGCTCTTAATGTAACTGGATATTTTTGTGTCACCCTGTAAATCTAATGCTAATCATGCTATATTCTGTGCAAAGCATTATTTTGTGCATATAAATAACATATTTCAATTTCCAAAAACTTCGTGGAAAGTAAAGTTATTAAAACTTGATTTATAGAAATATCTCTCATAGAACGCAATGCTTTGGAATACTTTTGAGTGTCCCTGTACATAAACCGATGGTGGTATTTCCTCCATTTTAAACAGGAAACATCCAATAGTGAACTTGAATAACATATTTCAATTTCATTCAGATATGGCTACAGTAAAGGTATGAAAATATGGTTTGTAGAAATACCTCTCATAGAACACAATGCTTTGAAATACTTTCGGATGTCCCTGTACACAAACCAGTAGAGGTATAAACTCCATTTTCAATAGGGAATGTCCGATAGTGAACTAGAATAACATATTTCAATTTCATTCAGATATGTCTAAAGTAAAGGTATGAAAATTTGGTTTATAAAAATACCTCTCATAGAATACAATTCTTTGAAATTCTTTCGGGTGCCCCTGTACACAAACCAGTAGAGGTATAAACTCCATTTTCAATAGGAAACGTCCGATAGTGAACTTGAATAACATATTTCAATTTCATTAAATATGTTTATAGTAAAGGTATGAAAATATGGTTTATAGAAATACCTCTCATAGAACACAATGCTTTGAAATACTTTCGGGTGTCCCTGTACACAAACCAGTAGAGGTATAAACTCCATTTTCAATAGGGAACGTCCGATAGTGAACTTGAATAACATATATCAGTTTCAAGAAATTCGATAAATATTTACGGGAGTTAGAACGCGGACAGACAGACAAACCGAAGTCATAAACACTTTTCAACCTTGTTGGAAAGTGTTAAAAAACGACAAAGTTTTTTTCAGATCATCGGATAAATATGCAGAGTAAAATAGTACAAGCTAAGCAAAGACATGAAGTGTGGGAATAATGGCTGCTTTTTGGCGCTTCATGGGTTCGTGACGTAGTGTATTAGGGATAACTCATAGCCAATGATTATAATCTTTCGTCACAAGCGTTATAACGTCAGCAACAGGTTTTAGTGTCTCCTCAGGGTTGTTCAGTCATGCCTATACTTGTAAATATAATTTTTTTTTTTTTGTTATTACTTCGCATATGATTTTTCGTATCTTATAAGTTTTATCTACAAATTTACTAACTTAATGTTTTGTGTTAACAATCCTACTAAAAACAGTTAAATTTTTCTAAACGGTGTGATTTAAACAAAACACCTGACAAAAATGTTTAAACTATATTAAAAAATTTTGTATAATTTCACAAACTTCTAAAATTAAACTTTCGCAATTCTTACAAAATATTTTCTGAATTCTAAAAAAATGAAAAAATGTAAAAAACACTCATGAACATATCTATGTATTAAAGTTTAAGTCGTTACTCTAAATTATTTTTTTGTACTGTTCTGAACAGAGCTTGTAATTTTAGTTAAAGTATGCAAATCACATTGAATAAGCATACCTAAAATAAGATTCAAACATAATACTTAGGAAAATACTAACTTCATAAAAATATCTATAAAAATTTTATAATTTAGTTTTTCAGAAAAAATTGTTAATAATATATATTCATTTAAGATTTTCATAAACACTTTATGCATAAGTAACAAAACAATTTTACAAGTTTTTTTTTATTTTTCGATGTAAGTTTGGTTGTTTATAAAACGACTATTGTGCATAAATTTTACTTAATGTTTAAATAATATACTCAAAACAATTCTACTACAATAATGAAAAAAGTATATCTCTAATATATTTTACGTAAGTAAACTTTTTACATGTTTTTATTTTTAAAAGATGACATTTAAGTTTGTATTCTAATAGAAAATATTATGTAAAAGGTGATTTCGTAATAAAAATTAAAACAAATCATTTTCATTGAAATCTTTTTATTTTAAATTTATCTACAATAGTATGAATCAACAAATTGATACAAATCTATATTGTTGGGTTATCGTTCATACATCCAATATTAAAGTTATTCAAAACATTTAGCAAGTCTAGATTTTCATTGTTAAAATTATCTGTTGCTAACTCATTTTGTTTCATACTAAAATTGTTCAAATTCGTATTTTCGCTGTTAGCAGAAATATCGTAAACATCATTCAACCATTTGGGATTAAAGTTATACAAAAAATTTAAGAAGCTAACCTTTCATGGTCATAGTTTGCTAGAGGTAAATCTATTTGTACTAGGTTAAAATTATTCTAGTCGATATTTTCATATTTTGTATACAAGGTTTCAGCATTATTTTCACTAGTATATCCCACATTCGAATTATTAAAAAAAAAAAAAAAAATGTAATTCTATATTTTCATTTTGAAATTTGTCGGTAAATAAACCGATAATATCATTCATGCAATTGATATTAAAATTATTTAAAAACTTTAACAAGTCCAGAATCTCATTGTCATTGTTTACTGTTGGTAATTTATCGGTAGAACTTCGCTCTCTCTTATGTTGCAATAATTCATACATATACTGGAAAGATTCAGAGCATTCATCACATGTAGTTTGAATTGAAGATTTTCTATGCATATTTCTTTTATATTTTAATAAATGTCGTTTGTTTGTAAAAGCATCGGTACATTCGTCGCAGGAGAATGAATGTAATGTCTTTTTATGTTTTTTTTTTTTTTTTTTTTTTTTTTTTTTTTCCTCTCTTTTTTTTTTTTTTTTTTTTTTTTTTCATGGCTAAAAAAAACGCGTTTGCATGGAAAAGTTATAGAACATTCCTCACATAGATATTCAGGTTCACGATGAAACATCCTCTCGTGTTTTACTAATTCTTACTTTCATTTAAAAGTATCACTGCGAGCAACGCATAGATATTCAGGTAAGACTTTTTGATGAAATAGTCTTTTATGTTTTCATAAATCGCACCTTCATTTGAAATTTTCGGTACAATGTTCACATTCATATCTTATGGGAAATTTTATGAGTTTCCAAATGTCTTTTTAAACGATATAAAGTAACAAATGCTTTCTCACTTACATAACAAATATTAGGTTTAACATAATTGTGAATCTTCATTTGTCGAGTAAGATAGGATATTTTAAAAAATGTCTTATTGCATGTTGGTCAAATTAAAAGTTTAGACAACTTCTCATCCTCAAAACTCGATGAAGGAGGTTGTTGAACAGAAACATGATTCTCCTCAGATAGTAAAGTATTATCCATTTCGTACTTCAGTTTTTGAAAGTATAAAAAATCATTCTAAATGTAAGACTTTAAAAATGCATGAAAACTATTAAGTGTGAGAACTAAAACAACTCTACAGGGAGAAAAGATTGCAACTAATACCAATTTTTTCTTCGTTTCAGTTTTACTTAATAACCAACGCCAAATTCTCTTATTTTAAGTCAAATTTTTATAACAGTCGCCAATATTAGCAAAAATTTACCGAAATATTATATTATATGATACAATAATAGCCTAATATTGCGGAAAATTCTAGTTTACAAACATGTCTAAACAGATAAATTGTTCATTTTCACTCTGCATTTAAAAGCATGTAGCATCTGTGATAAAATTTTTAAAGTAAAAATATTCTAAGATCTAAGGTAAATCCCATGCTTTTTAACGGTTGGCTATAGGTTTGTCGAAACCTGTAATTTAGTATTTTTAATGAAGGTAGGTTGTTAATACTTAAAGGTTCAAGTTCAGGGTTTCATCATGCATCTGCAGCTTCTTAAACTGTTGAGTTCATGATTTTTATCATACAACTTTAAATTTAGTAAGTATGTGACATTCTCTTACATTTACAATCTAGAAGAAAGTTAAATTTTTCTGAGATGATATTTTTTCTAAAACACTTTGTGTAAAAAACTTTCCATTTATAAAAAAAATTCAGTTTTTATTCATATGTTTGAAAAACTTCGAACTATGTTACTAAAAAAAAAAAAAAAAAAAAAAACTTAGAAATATATTATTTCGTAAAATAAGATGTATTATTAACACATGGGAAACACTAAAATTCCATACTTTGTGATTTTATCGAATATATCTACAGTCTCTTAAATTCGTAACTTTGTGAATTTATCATACACTTACAATTTTATTATTGTAAGAACAAGTTTCTTATATTTGAATTCTAAAAAATAAGTTTCTGAAATGGTATTTTTCTAAAATAATTTGTGTAAAAACTTTTCAGTTTATAATCATATGTTTGAAAATTACAATACTTGGTTAAAATATTTTTTAAGTATGCTTAAATGCACATGTGAACTTTAGAAAACCTAAGTATGCATCTATGACCACAAATGAATGTATTTATAAAACGCATGTGAATATTTTTTTAACTCTGTATTTTTTTTCAAAGTTAATTTTCATTTTTTTACAGACTTGTATATCTGTAAAGAAAAATCTAATAAAATCAAGCGAAATGTAGTTTATAAGGTGGGATATTTCACACTGTTAAAGTAGTAGAAGGTAGGGAAAAGTCTTTATTTTGAGACGGTTCGTTGAATAATTCTTAGGAAACACATCTAAAAATAACTAATGTTGGGAGTGAATCACAAATTTTTTTTTTAAACATTATCGTTCGGGAAGTGTCAGGTTCGTTCCTAGATTGCGTTTAAAACTAATAAATGACGATGTCTAATAATATTTATGTTTGAAAACTTATATTATTTTATAAAAGTGTTGGAAAATTTATCGGATATTATAAAACTTTATTTTTTTTTTAAATATATATGAAAGAATGTATATGGAAATGTTCATACATGTGTGTGAATTTCAGTTAAAATCTTTTTTTTTTTTTTTAATAGAACCGACTCAAAAAAGGCCTACTATTCAAACAGCTAAAAATAAAAGAAAATTGGCATAAAATTGCACTGTAAATTGCGCCTAAAAGTATAAAATAATTTTCTTTGACAAGCAACCTAAACACTACAATTAAACATAACTTTTGAAATCGGCGCAAAATTAAATAAAGTTTAATTCGTTTTTAAAGGTTTGTTTTTAGGACCGATAGCTACAAATGCTGTTGTCTCGAATTATCCATTTTCATGTTTCCTTTATTATTTTACCACATAGTTTACAATTGGACTATTAGTAACACAATTGAACCGTTAGTAACATCTACATAGAACAGTGAATATTTTTCGCAATTCGGTACTTAAATTTCTACGAAGTTACTAGAGTTTTCTTTGCAAACTTGGTATAACTTTGATAACTATCATCCTTGGCGGCTTTTGGATTTGGCGATCAAAACAGAATGCAAAAATATGCACGCGAGATGTATATTTTTATAATATATATTCCACGAAGTACTCTTTCATATTCTTGAATAACCATGATTTCTCAAAGGAATTAAATATGTTTACCGTTATAATTTGGCGATTTTTTTTTCATTAAGGATGCCAGATACCAGCAGCTCCGTTAACTTTTGCAGTTTACGAAATCTTATTTGTTTATTTGAATCAAAGTAGTTTTCGATTGTGTTTTGCAGACGCTAAAGTGAGATGTATATTTTGAATAGAACTTGATTTTTGTATTGAATAAAGGTATTAATTTTTATTTAATTTTGCGCCGACTTCAAAAATTATGTTTAATTGTAGTGTTTAGGTTGTTACGCGAAGGAAATTATTTTATACCTTTAGGAGCAATTTACAGTTAAATTTTATTCTGATTTTCTTTTATTTTTAGTTGTTTGAATAGCAGGCCTTTTTGGAGTCGGTTCTATTTTTTTTACAAAAAGATTTTATTTTTTTCTTTCCAGTGAAACTTTTTCATGTAGCAGAACATCAGAAGACATTCGACGGGGTTTCACAAATCACAACCCACAAGAAAAGTGACACAACTCAAAAAATGGTAATTTTGAGTTTATGTCACTGAAAATTATATGAAATGCCCCCAATGTGAACAAAACACGTTACATCTCCATCTAGAAAATTATCCATTCGAGAGACAGTTGTGTCTGTTTTATTCTAGTCAATGTTTTATCTTTAAGATGATTTTTCTTAAATGCTGCATTTTTAGGTTGTGTCACTTTTCTTGCCTTTATCAGATATGAGAAAAAACTATCTATTGAATGACCACACATTCAATTAAAAAAGCTTTAGAAATGTAAACAACGGATACGCTGCATTCGTAACCAAAAGTTCGGTTAGGCATGTATTGAATTTTACAGTGAATATGTGTCACCCACTACGCTGGAATTTGTGCAGCGTAAAGTCCAAACAGAGATCAATATATGCATTGCAGCTGACGGACAGAAATTTCAGCCTCGAAATAAAGGTTTTTATTTATTTGTTTACAGAGTAGAAAACTGCAAACAAACAGATGCACATTTAAACTTTCTGTTTTTAACATTTATGTCTACAAGGTGTCTTTTCATGCTAAACCAATGATGCTGTACAACTTTGTAATTTACCTTTTCTCTCGTACTGTTTTCGAGACTGTACCTTGTACTGTTTTCGAGATAGAAACGCTAATTGCGCTATCTTTCCAGCTGTAAGTGGTCACATCTTGTATCACATGGCCACTTTACAATACTTACATATTACCTTTACGAGTGTAGAGGCACACGTTCAGCAGTTAGAGTGAGAACGGACTTTGCGAATACCCTGTAATTTGGTATTAAGGAAATCATAATGAGACCTATTTCAGATCAAGATCTGTACGACAACAACAACAAAAAAAAGTATTAAAATTAAAGCATTCCTTACGTAGTTACAAGCTAACAAACCTCAACAAAAACAACAAAAAACATGGTTTCAATTGAGAACCTCCTCCTTTATGAAGTCGGTTTAAAATGCCTCTACGTTAATCGATGTGACCGCTTTCAATAACCATACTTTGCATTTTACATAGCATAAATGTCACCCGCTACGCTACATACAACGTATGCAATGTCGTTGAAGTGTGCACAAAATAGGAAATCGCGGACAAACAAATGCACGTTTTAAGCGTTCTTTTTTTAGCCCTAATGTCTACAAACTGTATATTCGTACTAAATCGGCGATGTTCTGTAACTTTGTTATTCACTTTTTTCCCTTATCTTGAACCATTTTCGAGATAGGAACGCTAAATCCGCTGTTTTCCACCGGATAGCGCTGTAGGCGGTTGAATCGCGTAGCGCATGACCACTTTACTATACCTGCATACCACTCTTATGACTATAGCTGCAGCCGTTCAGCAGTTAAAAGAGTCGGAACTGACTTTTTTGGGAACCCTGTATTTTCTTTTTATTGTAAAGGTATTACAATGGAACCTATTTCAGACCAAGACCTTTACAACAAAACAAAAAGTATCAAAATCGGAGCATCCGTTGAGAAGTTATGAGCTAACAAAAAAAAAAAAAAAAGAAAAAAAACGGACGTTTTGAATTGAGAACCTCCTCCTCTTTGAAGTCGGTTAATAATAAAAAGCTTATATTATTTTAAAGGTATCAGAAAATTTAAAGGAAACGTAAGAAAATGTATAATTAAATACAACTTTAAAATATTTTTTAAGTATACATGAAAGAATGTACGTGTGAATGAATATACATATGTGTGAATTTTAAAAAAAACTTATATTATTTTTCAGAATATTGGAAAATTTACAAAAAATTATAAAATTTATAATTATAAAACTTTAATTTTTTAAGTACACATGAGAGAATGTATGTGGAAATGTATAAATGTATGTCTGAATTTTAAATAACTTATATTATTTTAAAGAATATTAGAAAATTAATAGTATATTTGAAAATTTATAATCAGAAAACTTCACAAATTTACAGAAAATTATAAAATTTATAATTATATAACTTTAGCTTTTTGAGTACACATGAAAGAATGTATGTGGAAATGTGTAAATGTATGTCTGAATTTTAAAAATCTTATATTAGTTTTAAGAGTATTAGAAAATTAATAGTATTTTTGAAAATTTATAATCAGAAAACTTTGTGAGGTTAGCGAAATGCTGCAATTAAATTTCGCACTTCACAAGTAACACATGAATACGGATGTTTTAGGATTCGTTTTAAGTAATTGAGTTAGTTCCGATCCTAAGCTAAAATCGTAATTGACATTATGTTAATATTTTTAGAAACTGAATTGTATAAAAGAACGAAGATTGCTTTTGAGAGTGAGTTGGTCAGTTGGTGAGTTGGAGAGGAGTTAAAGTTAGTCGGAGTGAGAGTTGATGGAGCTAGCTGTTAGCGGCTTAGGATATAGTTGAATGTAAGTCAAGTAGATAGCAGTGTCAGGGAATCCTCCTGCTAATCGAAAGATTACTCGATTTGAGAAGCTAATTTAAATAAAAGTAGTTGAGATCCTTTGCGAGTAATTAAGTAAAGGAAAGTAAAGTAAAGTATGGGGTTATTTATTAATATCAAAGTATTTAAGAGGGCTGCCCATTTTAAGTAGTAAATTACTAGATGCCAAAGTCCAGCGTCCCCTTCTTATTTATGCTCAATTAAAGCTCAATTGATTTTACAAATCTGACTCTGTCGTTTCTTCATAGTTTAAGTATTTCATTTACAGCTGCAAGTCAATCTAAAGTTAATTACGTAAGTTTACAGTTCCAAGTCAAGGTTAAATTAATATGGAGAACTTACGTTCTCCACATTGGCGCCCATCTTTGCTCGAATCCCCCCCCCCCCCGAGCAAGTCTTTTTTGACGGCACTAATAGTGTGCTGCAATTTTTTGAGCAGCTGGAATATTTTTTCAGTTTTCATAAAATCAATGTTAAAAACTACTACTCGTGGCTAGCCTACTCCCTAGAAGGAGAACCGAGACAATGGCATAGATTAATCGCCTGCCATTCGCTTGGCCCAAATCCAACGTATGATGTTTTAAAACGCAAAGTTATCGATCTTTTCGCCACTCCGTATGATAAACTACGATTACAGCATGACCGTTCCCTCCCCCCTAACGAACGTCAGTGAGAAGCGGTAAAAAAGGATGTGGAAAAACCACAAGTTATTCAGTCGCAAGAAGAAAGTTCTACTAATTTAAATCAACCCCAAACTGACGACAAAAACTTTAATCCTTCTGACGAAAGTCAAATAAAAGTGAATGAAAACGAGCACACTTCACCTTTAAATAGCACTACAGGCAAATCTCCTTCTGTTAGTCAGCTTTTAGCTACGGATAAGAAATCCGAAAAATTGTGTCCTATTGCGACGGGAATTGTAAAAGAAAATCCAATTAAAATAACTGTGGCTGCGGAAACTGTTAAACTAAGTGTAAAGCCAGTAAATGTTGCGGCTACCTTTTCTACTGATTTAAATTCATCTCCTGCTTTATATTTAAAAACAGTCAAATCGACGGACTCTGTTATTTTCGCACAAACTGTAGTAAACGAAACTGAAAAGGTTAACCAGTGCGCCTCCAAATATCTCGCAACTGCTTTTCAGGAAAATACAAGTAAAATAACTGTTGCTGCGGACACTGTTAAACTCAGCGAAAATATAAAAGCAATAAATGATGCGGTTAATCTTGGTAACTCGCCTTTAGAGGACAGTTTCGAATCTATACAGCCGCCAGAATCGGTTGTTTCTATTGAGAAATTGCACTTAAATTGTCAAAATGACATGCCGCTTAAAGTGAACGAAAAAGATGTTAGTTTGAAAAAGGTAATTTCAAAAGGCCATGTAACCTATGGTGAAGTCTCTAGAAACTCTAGCAGCCCTGAATTTAAAAGCACGGAGCGAACGCAGTCCTCTGTGATAACTATGGGCGGTGATAAGGTGACGGGCCCGAAAACCCCTCACCACAAGAACCAGATT
This sequence comes from Salticus scenicus, assembly GCA_963930645.1. Taxonomy (NCBI): domain Eukaryota; kingdom Metazoa; phylum Arthropoda; class Arachnida; order Araneae; family Salticidae; genus Salticus; species Salticus scenicus. The sequence continues at coordinate 274,616,304 of OZ005657.1, forward strand.
CAGAGTTTAAAACCTCCTCCGAACAGTGAAAAGGCTCTGGGTGTGAAACCCCCTCCTGAGAGTGACCAGGCACCATGTTCGAACCCTGCTCAGGGCACCAGCGATCCTGCAACGTCTCACCTAAATCCGCAAGCCACCAACGCTGCAACTCTACAGGCCAGTCTGACCTGCATCTCTTATTTTGCTGCTATAAAGGACTCAATTTGTCAGGTCGTATCGTTCAGTATTTTAGTTTTTCTCAAGTATTGGTTTATCAGTACTGTACTAAAATTTTCGACATGTACAACTTTCTTCTGGACTTTCAATTATTATCTCAAAGAGATGAACTTTTTAAAATATCACAAATCTAAATCTAAACTTGCTGAATGAACTTTTAAAATGTAAAAATGCAAAATTTAAACGTATGGCATGAACTTTCATCTCTAGAAATTTCATGTACTGTTTACATGTCATAAATTTTTTTCTGTATATAATATATTCATGTATATTAATGTCCTTTTATTTCTAAGCCATCACCAGCAGTTTTTGGTAAAAAACCTTTTTGAACTTTGATATAACCATTTCCCTCTCTTTCGTTTTTGAATGATTTATATCTGCATGTACTTAAATGTGTTTATGTCTTAGCCATCACCTGCAGTGCTTAGTAAGATAACTTTTTTTGTATATAAATTTTCTCTCCAGTTTTTGACATGATGTAATGTATATACTCTAATGCTTGTATTTTCTAGGCAACGACGGCAGTTTTGAAAACTTTTTTTAACAATTTGTATATATTCATTAAATATATTTCTCAACTGTCTTATATTGTATCAAATGAAATTTTATAAGTGTATAAACATTTTTCTCTATCGTTTTGTAAATTATCTCTATGTATGTTAATTTTTCTCCTCCTCAGAAATCAACTGCAGTTTTGAAAAGTTTTTGAAAATACTGTATCCTTAAATATGTTTTCTAAATGTTGTGTAAAATGTATGAAATGAATTTTCTTATTGTAAACGTTTGTCTTTTTCACTAAAAGTTTAATTATTGTATGTATATCTATTAGTATGGGGATTAAAACAATTTTTTTCGCTATTTTGCGTGCTAATTCGCGTTTAACAAATTAACCCACTAACATTTTGTTTTTCCCTTATGCAAATAGCTAGCTAAAATATTGCTTATGTCTAAAATTAAGTCATTTACCTATATAAAAGTGTAGTGTACCTTCTTTTGATTTATACATTCAAAAGACTTTTATATTTTAGAAGTTCTCTGATTCAAACTCTCCGTCCAGTCGTGGGTCTGAAAAGCTACGCTAATTTCTACAAATGTTACTTTTGATGCTAGAGGCGGAAATTTTTGGACGTTGGCCAAAGACTTTGGATCTCTGAATTAGGAGCTAGTTTTGCTTTTCTGACGTAAAAGATGTTTTTTTTTTTTGAAAGCCAACAGCAGTCTGGATTGACATTTTAGAGATAAATCTACTAGAAATCAAGTCAAGTACTTTGGTTAGCTGACGGTTATCTGGGTCTAGACTGACCTTCAGATTGGATGAAGAATTAACAAGTTTTTATTACAATAAAATTATGGTACAAGTTAAATTGAACAATGATCGCACGTTCTGTTTAGGCGATCACTTTTGTACTCCACTTTTTTTTTTTTAATTCATACAATTTTTTCCTTTCCATTTGTTTTACGGAAAGATGAATGTATTTCCCCGCTGTAATAACGCTGGACTTCTAGTTAAATAAATTGAGTACAAACGGTTTTCTGGAATAAAGCGTCTTACATTGAGCATAAGAAACATTTTTTTTTAAAAAAAAAGCTATTTAAGCTACTTAAAATTATATGTAAGTGTCCAGTTTTTTCGCCGTGTACTCTTAAAATTTTTTTTTCCCTATTAGATTTTTAAAACAATATACTTCTTGTTGGGCAGTCTAGTTTAAATTTAAGTTTCCCCCCTCTTTTGTTCTCTAAAGTCTTATGCAGTTGAATTTTAAGCAGTAAGTCACTGCAGCTAACTTTTCTTTGCATAGTATTGCAATAACTCTAAAATTTTCACGGGTAAAAACCCGTTGGGGACTTTTACGTGCAAATTTGTTTTTTTGGGGAGGAGCTGTGAGGTTAGCGAAATGCTGCAATTAAATTTCGCACTTCACAAGTAACACATGAATACGGATGTTTAGGATTCGTTTTAAGTAATTGAGTTAGTTCCGATCCTAAGCTAAAATCGTAATTGACATTATGCTAATATTTTTAGAAACTGAATTGTATAAAAGAACGAAGATTGCTTTTGAGAGTGAGTTGGTCAGTTGGTGAGTTGGAGAGGAGTTAAAGTTAGTCGGAGTGAGAGTTGATGGAGCTAGCTGTTAGCGGCTTAGGTTGGTTGTAGGGTTTAAGGCCGATTGACTCCTCATGTGTCCTAGGCCTAGAGGGGGAGTGCCCTCCGTGGGGGTCTTTCTAAGGGGTCCTAGCCCGTATTTACGCGAGTTTCGGAGGAAACCACGGAAAACTCCGAACGGCTAGGTCGATTAGCGCGACCTGGGATCGAACCCGGCACCTCCCATCTACCAGCTTTGAGCGCAGGTTAGCGGCTTAGGATATAGTTGAATGTAAGTCAAGTAGATAGCAGTGTCAGGGAATGCTCCTGCTAATCGAAAGATTACTCGATTTGAGAAGCTAATTTAAATAAAAGTAGTTGAGATCCTTTGCGAGTAATTAAGTAAAGGAAAGTAAAGTAAAGTATGGGGTTATTTATTAATATCAAAGTATTTAAGAGGGCTGCCCATTTTAAGTAGTAAATTACTAGATGCCAAAGTCCAGCGTCCCCTTCTTATTTATGCTCAATTAAAGCTCAATTGATTTTACAAATCTGACTCTGTCGTTTCTTCATAGTTTAAGTATTTCATTTACAGCTGCAAGTCAATCTAAAGTTAATTACGTAAGTTTACAGTTCCAAGTCAAGGTTAAATTAATATGGAGAACTTACGTTCTCCACAACTTTACAAAAATTTTTTAAGAATACGTGAATGAAAGTGCGAACATTAGAAAACTTATATTGTTTTTACAAGTACAAGAAAATTTATAGTAGAAAATTTTTTTCAAGTACACTCTAAAATAATTTAGGAAATTGTATAAACTATGTTAAAAGTAAATCAATTCGACTTAATGGTGGGTAGCCTATTTGGTGAGGTATTTAATGGTATTTCTTGTCAGAAATTTAAGTAAAATCTCATGATAAGGGATAGAAATTTTTATCGATAGTAGTGATGTAAAGATTCCGATAGATTATACTTAAAATAAAACCGCTGACACAAGTGGAAATTTTTTAACATCAGCTTTTATTTTGTTTTAAAGTAACATATGAAAATAATAGTTCAGATGAGCAAAATATATCTTAATAAAAGATCTCAAGCAAAATATAATACAATATGTTACAATATTTATTTTATTTATTTTTTTTTTTTTTTTTTTACTTTTTATTAGAAATCTTATATAAGTTTTATATTGAGTTCGACTTTTCTCAAACGTAAAGAGTTTGAACATTTTTCAAAAGATGAAGCTTTTTTAGATTATCCAAGTAATTTTTCAGAAATAAGAATTTTACACTTTTTTCTTAAACGTATTTTTCATATAATGTTTTGCTCATTTGTGTTTTATTACAAACGTTTTTAGATTAAATCAATTAAGGATGTTTCTTCGCAGAAAATAATTCCTCAGAAACTTTTAAAAAGATGAAAGTATCAAAATTGGTTAAACTGTAAAAAGGAAAAGGCACTAATGTTCAAGAACAGTATATTTTTTCTCTCTTAAAATACACCAAAAAATAGTTGCGAGGTTGAGACTGTAGAAGGTCATCACAGTTGGTTTGAAATTAAGCTGGATCCAGCACAGTATTAAACTGGGATGGTTAAATCGCTTCGACGCCAGTGACTCGGCGAAAGTTTAGGTCGGATTAGTTTTGTATCAGCATGGTGCTGCAACGAAGGAATTAGGTTGTGAGAGGTAGATGAATTGGGAGCGATTTTGAAAGCTTGATTGAAATGAAGAGAAAGGAAGTTGGTAGAAAGTAAGATAAGATGGAGATGGTTTTCGTAAAAGGGGTGGTGTAGATTGTGGAAATTCTTAATTTGGCGAATGGTGGAGTAGTGGAATTTTCTACGAGGTCTGTCTACGCTAAAGTTTTAGACTTAGCGCTCGGATGAAGTTATATTTCGTTAGCGGAGATTTAGTTGTGTTAAGATTAAGTAGTTTGATGAGTGTTGGTGTGTGTTACTGCTAGCATTCGTGAATGTAAAGTTGGATCAGCCGGGAATCCGCTGATCCACAGTGAAGTCACAGTAGTGGAGTAAAAGAGTGTACCCCTCTATACACCTTCAACTGTTTGCTGGGGTGAGATATTTCAAATTATCTAATTTAATTCTTATACATATATTTGATAAATAATTTAAATACGCTGACTGAGCTATCGCAATTGCCAGATCGCCCTCCCATTAATCTGTTCAAATAAAAGTCTTATTTATAATTTATATTCAAGTCTCGTGCTCTTCACTTATCCATTTAGTTATCTAATTAATTAATTAAGATGGAGTTTGCGACAATGCAAACCTCACATAGTGTCCAATTGTTTATTAATCCTACTAAATTCTTGTTGAAAGTTATTATATTCCCGTATTGAATATCAAATTCCCTAGGTTAATTCTAAAGTAAATTAAGGAATGGATTTATATTATTAAAAAAGCTAAAGAAAATCTAATTAAATCCATCCGAAATCTATCATTTTCTCTCATCTTCTTGTGGACAAGTTCAAACGTCATCTTTCACCACTTCCGAGAAACGCCCTGAAGACTTTCAAGCTTCCTACGACCTTCCAATGTCGTTACTATTATCAAATGAACCTGATCTTTTTGTATTAAATATTATCCTATTTAAGTAAATAAGAGACTAAAATAAGAGGTAAAAGACTAAAATGTATACAGTTTATAAGTTTAAAATATATACAGCTAATTCACAATTAAAAAACTTTACGAAAAACTATTTTTTATGAATATTTTTCAATTAAGATCTTTCATGAAAAACATTTCGCGTCTTTCGATATAGATAGATAATGAGATTTTATAAGTTTACTTTCTACCATTGACAAAATCGAACGAACCTGAAAAACTCATAATTAAACATTCATTAATAAATTGGATGCCTGGTTCAAATTTCAGACATGGTGAAGAATTTTAATCATCGTTTTACTTAATTTTCACTAATGTCACTCTCATCTCATATTCTTTTTTGTAATCATTTGTAAGAAAATCCTTAATTAATATTTTTTAATTGCATTCATTAGTAAATCAGTTACCAGGTTCGAATCCCAACCAAACTGTTGATATTTTAATCATCTTTTCATTTAATTTTCACTCTCATTTTACAGTTTTTCATAAAATATTTGTAATATTTTGCAAGAAAATCTCTAATTAATATTTTTTAACTAATATATTTTTGTAATTAATATCATTTTAACTACTGGATCTTTCTCAAACAATAGCATTCTTTTTCTTCATATCACACACGAAAAATAAAATCTTTTTCAAACAGTAATCACCTTTCACAAAAAACCACTAATTAATATTTCTTAATTAATCTTATCAATTAAAAGCATTATCACGTTTCACGAAAAAGCATGCTCCGGGCTCCGCATACGTCTCAAAGTCAATGAAGGATACCTCTGCAGCACCTAATAGGACATTGTGTGACACCCGCACGGTTCGCCGGTGCACCGGTGCACCCCCTGCTGACTTTAGACTCTCATCCTCTACCTACTCCTATCAATTAACTTTACCCCGGCGACCTTTTAGGTTTCCACTGGAGATCTAATTTAAATATCCTAATACACATTTTTCTCGTTGTATACGGCAATAAGCTTATTTGAGCGGTAGTGAATGCTTGTAAAGATATAATTTCAATAAATATCGTCCCCTATACTTTTTTCTTGTTAATATGTATATTTGTTTTTTGTTTCCCATGGTTAATTCTTTACAGTTTTCTAAGCATTTTTACATCATTCATTTTCCGATTCAGTTAAGGAAATATTCATTATACCTTAAGATTTATATTTTTTACCATATTACGTGGTTAATAAAACATTTTACGGTAATTATGTCTTAAGTGGTAGATAATAAAAATATATACTAATACATAAAAATCAATATATTTTTTACGATGAAAGCGTCAAAAATTGAAATTAAATCAGTGACTTTTCCTTACGTAACGATGCAATTTAATTTAAAGAAAGTTTTATTATGTTGTATCACATACTTGAAATTAAACTATTAAATATCAGGCATTACTTTTTTTTCTTTTTTTTTTTTTTTACATCATCAAAATTTAAAAGAATATAATGCATTTCAAAAATCTGCTTCTTCCATCATCAAATAAAAGCGTATTTTGCCTCTACGTGGTTGGGGTTGTGTGAGTGAAGGCCGATTGACTTACGCTAAGATCCTAAGCCTATAGGTTGACTGCCCTCCATGAGGGTCTTTCTAAGGGATCCTAGCCCGTATTTCTACGCTTTTCAGAGAAAACCACAGAAAACTCCGAACGGCTAGGTCGACGAGCGAGACCTGGTATCGAACCCGACACTTGTCCCCTCCCAGCTTTGAGCGCAGAACCGCTCAGCTACTGGTGGGACTCTCCTCTACATAAAATTATATTTTTTAAAAATTCCATGCACTCAGAAAAATAATATATTTCCTTCATCTAGAACGAATAGGTGGTCATTTTCTAAATCCCTAAACTAGGAATATAGATTTCTGATCTATGCGTATAAGGCACGCCATTAGGTTGAATAGACGAAATGATCAAGAATTCCTAGTCTATACATTTCTGGATGGTGAAACAATATTCTGAATATTCTGAATTCTTTGTATTGTGAGAAATTCTCGTTTGGTTTTCTAGAATTGTGTCATAAACCAAGATTATAGTTGCTGAAACTCGCCTCTTGTATTCGCATTTATTTGCAGAGATTTTTTAAAAGTTTGACCTCGATAATATCGGCAGACTCTCTAGAATTCTAATAGGGGTTTCTAGAACTCCCTTTCAAAGGGCACTAGAATTTATAAGGATGACATCGAACTATTTTTACTAGAACCACAATTTAGATTCTACATATCAGTTGCAGAAATTTTTCTCAGTGTGGATAATATTCTTCGAAAGAAAATAATTTATAAAATTTTGTACATTATTCTTCGAAAAGTTTGTTCAATCAAATCTTTACAAATATCTGATACACTGTCTTATTACTTATATTATCAATAACTTAAGCTTTTTTCTGTGAATTCCAAACTTAGAAAATAATATTAATAACTTGCGATTTCCCATTTTTGCACTGATACTTTTCAGCGATGTAAGTTGATAGAAATAGCTTTAAATTTTATGGATGGGGCAGGAGTACCATAACGTCTATATATGGTACTTGTATCATAATAGATACAAAATTGAGAGTAAAATATAAGATTTAAAAAAAAAAAAAAAAAAAAAACTAGCACCTGCATTTTAAACTAGTTTCAATGATTGTAAGTGATATATATTTTTGCAATTTTTATAAGTCATATAATACGGATTTTACTCATAGTTATAGTTAGTTGCTTTAAAGCAAAAGTCATATTAAAAAAATAATGGTTATTGATTTGGTGAAATTACGCTGATTCTATTAATAAAATGATTTTTTTTGTTTTCATAGTTAGTTGCCTTAAAGCAAAAGTCATACTAAAAATTAATGTTTATTGATTTGATGAAATTACACTAATTTTCTACTAAAAAAAAATTTTTTTTTTTTATGACTTATGTCAGATAAACTGTTCCAATTTATATTATATGTTATTTCAAACAGGTAGGTTATTTCAACATTATTATTATTATTTGTTGTTGTTGTTGTTTGGTTCGTAACGGATTTATTTGAAGCATTTAATTATTATTAATAGAAAAAAGAGAAATAATATATTTGAATTTTAAAAGGAAAATAAAAAGTGCAATCTTTTTATTTGTCAATTTCAAATGCACTGAAGATAAAATCGAAAAATAGATACACAATATTGATAGGGGAAATTAATTATATACTGTTGCGATAGTAAGTGCTATTTATCTTTTTTTTTTTTTTTTTTTTTTTTTTAATAATAACTAGTCTTTCTGTGAGCTATTACGATTAATGAATTACCGCAAAAGGAATGTTTTACGACGAAAGTAAACGAATATAGATATTTTCAATCACAATAATGTAAATGAAAATTTCTTATTTTCATAAAAATTCCTTTACTCTGCTGTAAAAAACTTTTGAACTTTTCCTTTATTTTTTTTATTTATTTAATTTATTTGTTTTTAGATTTTATTAAATTCTTGCATTTTATCTTCATTAATCGACGGCAAGTTTCAATTAAGTGGGATTTAAAATTCTAAGTCTCTTTTGAAATGTACTTATTAAAATTATATATTTCATATAACAGATATTAAAAAAGTTTTTAATAGTACCTAATAATTACGGATGAACATGAAACTTTGAATATTTACAATCACAACGAATATCCATGATTGAAAATAAAAATGATATTTTAAATAAATAAATACCATGTATATGTTTTTAATAAATGTACTTAATAAAATATATATAAAGACCAATTTTAATAACCCATATGAATATATTTTAATTTTTTGCTAAATGTAGCAAATTAAATGTTTGGTCAGGTTTTGTTTTTTTAAGCGCTAGGGTTCAATACAATTCAAACGATTTTCAATTTATACTATACATACTTGCTAATATAAATTCTCAAATCATTATAAAATATTAAATCAGAAAATATTTTCCATAATACATAATTATGCCTACATAATTTCATATTTCGCTAAAATCAACAGGTTAGTTGTTCATTTAAATCTTATGGGTTAAAAGCTTATTGTTGCATTAAATTCTTGAGAAAGAAATGGAACTAAAATTTTACTCTGAATTAAAAAAAAATGTATGTATTATACATAATAAAACTTTAATAGAAATCATTAACATTGAAACCGCAAAGTATTTTTCCAATGTTTCCATATTGCTAAATTTTTAAAGAAATGTAAATTTGTAATACTTTATGAAGAAAACTGTTAAAAGTTTTCCAGATCTTTCACAAGAATAAAAAAGAAAACATACACCTATATATTTAACAACTATATATATCATTACTTTAAAACTAACGCGCTTTTAACTTTTACTAAAATTGTAAAACTAGCAACAATAACATAGTGAAATAACAACAATTTAATTTTTTCCTCTTACCGCTTGAAGAAGGCGTTTAAGAATATTTTTCGTCTCTTACCAATTTAAAAGTGTCGTGCGTTTTCAGATTTCTCCTTGTTTCTCCGGAATTTTTCAATTGACCGCGCTACCTGGTGGCGAGCTGAAGTTTTGATACAGTTTTTAAAATCTTTATTCAAGAGAGACACCTGTTAATTCAGTTATTGAAAATATTTTAAGAAGAGATTACTCGGGAGATAAATTCTTCCGTTTTCTCATTTTTCTCCAAAACTAAAAGTTGTAAAAACTATTTTATAGTTTGGATAGAAGATATGAAGACGAGAAATTTTTATTATTTCTTCTATTAAGGGGACTTTGCCGATCAAAGTTTGGTACGCAAATTACTAATTATATAATGTATTTATTATTATTATTATTATTATTATTATTATTATTATTATTCTGCTTTTCAATTCAGAATATTCACAACTGTTTAATTTATTTTTGTTTTCCAAAATTTATTTCATTTATTTATTTATTTAACATTTTATTTTTAAGCTATAAAGTGCAAAAAGTTCATTTAGTTCATATTTTGCATTTTTTACATTTTTTAGCTCTAAAATAAAATACTAAAAATTTAAGTTAGAGTCAAATTATTCAAATCCCCTGTAATCTACGGGAAAATCTGTTTCCTTATTATTCATTACATAATAGTTATTTTTCAAATCCGTTTTCATATTCAGAAAATTCATGAACGTTAAAACAGCTCTTGTTTTTCAAAAATAGTTTTTTTTTTTTTTTTTTTTTTTTTTCCAATTTTTTTTTTTTTTTTTTTTTTTTTTTTTTTTTTTTTTTTAAGTTGTAGAATGCAAAATTTCACTTAGTGAAATTAGATTTTTTAAATTTTTAATATTCCATTTTGAAGTTATAAAGGGAGAAAAACGAAATAGGTTCATTTTTTGCATATTTTAGCTTCGAAATGAAATATTAAGAATTTAAAAGTCAATACTTGAAAAAAAAATTAACGATTGTTAGTTTTTTGAATATAAAAACAGAATTTAAACAAAAAAAACATAATTAATGGGTAATAAGAAAATTTCCCCATAAAGTAAAACTTTGGCTGTCGTCGAGGATACGTACCATTTTATGCGGTAAGACGATCATTGTACGAAACTCGGTTTTAATAAAAAAAACGCCAATAGTAAGATAATAAATGTTATATATATAGAAAAATTTTGAAACGAATATGTATATGATATAAATTATAATAAAAGTTTAAAGATTAGAAAGACCAACAGGGGAATTACAAACCAACGCGCAAAATTGCTGCAAAAGGAAATGCAAGGAATAAATTAGGAATAAATTAACAAATGAATAAAATGAAATTAAACCCCAAAAGACATAGAGGTCTCCATCAGGGAGGCCCCTCCGTGCAAGAGTGAAAAGAAGTTTCTGAAAGGATAGTGTGACGATGAGAAAGTTATGTTTGTTTTTTTTCTCTCTCACCCTTAATTTAATTTAATTAATTATTATCTTTTATCTTTTAAATTTTCCTCATACTACTAAATCACATTAAAGAGCGTTGTGTTTTTCCCGCAATTTCCCAGATTCCCTAAATATAAACTATTTGTGCAATGAATTGCACCCTAGAATCTATGTGCCAGCTCTGTTGTGCTTTTTACACAATGCAGGTGTAAAAAAGATTTTTTCTACATTATGGTCTATGGCAGCCTCTGTCTCACCTTAACCAACTTTAAACTTTACCTAAATCATTATGCATAGACAGAGACTCTCATAAACCCATCCTTTAAATATTATAAATGATAAATAATATTAAATAATAGGAAATAAACAAATACATACTGGGCAATTTGCCTCCCCCCCAAAAAAATAAATACAAAAAAATAAAAATTGTAGCCTGTGTTGAGAAATGGGAACTTTAACTGTCTCATATCCAATATAACTAATATTTATTTTATCAACTAATCTGATCAATACTAAAGTATCTAATTTCCAAATTTACTTTTATTTTTCTTTCTAGACAAATAATTCCCTCAACACAGACTACTAAAATTGCCCTTAAAAATTGAAAGATATATATTCTTTTTCTTTATTAACTTATAACACAGTGTGGTGAGATGCTGTCTGTTAATTTATACAAACTGTTTAAATAATGGATACTTAAAACTTAGTTACTTTCTTTTCTTCTTAAATTAAACTCATAACTCTTTAAACTAGACTTTTCACAAACAGCAGCTCACATACATAAGTAAAAATGTGTGACAGAATACTCACTTAAATTTTCATTTTCTTGTTTGCTCATCACTCCTCTAATTAAAATTTTCTTTTAAAAGAAAAGAATGAAAAAAAATGTCCACATAAATAGTCCAGAACTAAAATTAATTTAAACTTTATTAAAATGTTCTTGGTAATTTCTAAGTTATAGTTCAATTGCTCCACATTCAAAAGTCTTATTTCAGTCTGACTACAGTACATAATTGGGTTGTTAAATTACCAAAAAAAAAAAAAACACAAAACAAAACTGTGGCCTCCTTTTGTATAAGTCACTGTTATGAAAATTTAATTCATTAAGTAAAAAGATCACTTATGTGTTGGAAGCACTTGTACGTTATATCTCTCATAAATTAAAATCAGATAGTACCAGATATAAAACGACGAGTACACAATATTAATATAAAAGAGAAATAAAAATCTATTTACCACATGCTTAACCCATATCTAGGGAAGTCAGGCGAATGACTGGAGGTTCTTGCGAAGTTTACTTGGACCACACACATTCTCGAGAATCCTCTCGAACACATTTCTCACACGTATAGCTCACCTCCCGTGGGATTTCAGGCATATAAAAAATCGGTCAACACCCCGATGTTTGCTTTTTCAAAACTTCACGACTCTAAGTAACACCAGTTGCAATTTTGACTTAGAAAATACGTTCCATATTTAAGATTACTACCTCTCTGGTTACCCGTCGCAGATAAACTTTTATGTCGTTTCCTTCTCCATTACCATTTAAGAATTTCCTTTACTTGAGCTGACATCATGTACAAATTTCTCTCAGGAAGGGTTTCACTGTTATAGTCAACTTGAAGTTTTAGGATGGCTTCCATCTTTTTGTAGTCGTTAATACGTCCTTCTGTATTTCTCGGCAATTCTTCTTCATCGGTGGGGATTTACCTGACAAATCTTCAATACTTCGCTCCAAAAGGACTTCACCACAGCGGAAAACATCTAGCGGCGAAAATCCAGTTGTCAGGGGCCCAAAATGGGGCCTAGGCCCCCGCCCCGCACTTAAATTTTTTCCTCCCTCTAAGTCCACACCTCACTCCGCATCTCCAACAGGGACCAGGGCCCTTTTTACCAGTGACCCTGGCCCTTCACACAAAAAGTCTTATTTTGTCACTTCATCCAAAAGAAAAACTTCGCGTCCATCAGTCCTATCATAGCGTAGCGTCACCTCTCTTTCGCGCCCACCGAGCGTGCCTCTTTTTTCCCGCGCTGACCCTCCTCTTTTTTTATTCTTTTCCGCAGACTGACTCATTTTATTTTTAGAATTTTTCTCACTCCGCATGACTGAGTAGATTATTTCTCCGGAATTTATTACTATTATTATTTTTTTTTTACATTACCTTATTAAATTATCTTTTTATTTCCTAAATTAATACAGTTGAGGAAAAACTCCTCAACAATAGTAGCAATTTGCCAATAACTATCCTTAACGCCCAACTTCTCACGAAACAGAAAACCACCATTCATTGAATAGACATCTGACATATATAATGTAAAAAATCCTAAAAAAAAAAAAGCATGAAAATACATCAAACTAATTTGTATAAAAATACAATAATTTAAAGAATTACAGAATGTACACAAGAAAGCAAATAAAATATATGAAATAAACACCCTACTTGATAAACACACTCTCTTCGGCCGCGACGGGGCTACTTGTCGGTACTTAAATATCGCCCTTGAAAGAACAAAGCGAAAGAGGAAAACACTGGAAACACTCGGTACACCCCTATCTATCGCTGGATCCGAAAGGTGACCTTAAAACTTACAACTCAACACATCTATGCTCAGCTCGACGCTTTCACAGAAACTACTACTATTCAACACTTGATCCAACTGGTGACCTTTACTCTTCCAACTCAACGCATGTCGTACATGATGCCCAAACAAAAGTTTAACAAATTAAGTTATGATTCAGCTTCTTTTTTTTTTTAGGAAGTGTTGCATTGAAAGTGTCAAGGACAAAAGTTGATTTCAGTGTTAGATGGCGATGGTTTCGTTGAAAATGTCAGGTTGAATAAAGATTAGTTTTAAGTTGTCGTTATCAATTCACTCCTTTACACACTTCTTTAAGATGGGAGATAAACCACACGTTGAGGCTGTAAACTAGCCTCCACAAGTCGGCTTGCGTTTATAGAATGGATGATTGGGTTTTACGTCGCACAAGTGCTGCTCAGATAGGCAATTGGAACACACCCTTAAAAGTGGTCCGGAGACATGCCATCACAATTTTGATCCTCCACGGAAGGGATGGTTCTCCCGCTTCGGTGACCCCCAGAGGTATAATTTTTGATGGGAACATGGAGGACATTGTGGCCACGACAGTTTTTGCGAGCACTTGCGTTCATAGGAGCTCTAAGCCGAAGACTCAGTGGGAAATACTAAGGTATTTAACTTAATTAATTATGAATAAGCTTCGTTTTAAAGTGTTTTCGTAAGTGACGTTGCTAGTTTTGCTCTGGTAGGCACATCACAGTTGTTTTCTCTTTTCTTCTAGCGTTGGCAATTTTCGTGCTACAGTAGAGTGACCATATTTTTATTACTTTCTTTTACCCATAAGGTAGAGAAATTATTGTTTTGGGGTCAAATTTTCGAACGTGAGATTTTGTTACATTTACACGTTTTGAGGTCCCCTGAATACGAAAAACATGTTTTTAGCAAATGGTCTGTGTGTCTGTGTGTGTGTCTGTGTGTCTGTCTGTTATCAGCATATCTCAAAAACAAATTATGGTAGAAAGTTCAAACTTGGTATTCTAAATGTGTATCATGTAGGGATGCTACAGTAAGCTTTTCGTTAAGATCAAGCAAATGGTTCGTGTACAGGGACAATCAATAGAATTCTAATACATTACGTCTATGGGGGATATTGCAGGTAAGTAGAGTTTAAAGTTTATAGACTGCACTAAACCAAATGAAACGAATATATATTTTTTGTAATAGAGATAGTTAACTGGAAAAAAAAAATTGTGTATGTAGGAGCCCCGCCTCCCCCCCTGGGGGGAAGTCCCTCCTCGAGGGGAGTAAATTTTCATGATGGGTATCTTTCAAAAGAGCTCGCCAATACCTTTAAAAAGAATGGTTGAACCATCGATCTGCGATAATTTAAAACAAAGTTATCGATTTCTTTTTTATTTTTAACGAAAAAAGACTTAGAAAAAAAAATCGTATTTTTTTTTTTTTTTTTTTTAAATATTGAGAATAAAATGGACTTTTTTTGGATATTTGGTGTTATACTACTTCTCTAATATGGAAATCGTCTGCATTATCATAAAAGATAATTTTTTTAAATAATAATTTTAATAAATTATTTTTTAAAAACAGAATTATTTTTTAATAACCGAATTAAATTCTATATAAATGTAGGTGCATTAATGAAACGGGGGGTTGAGGGGGGCGGTAGCCCCCCTCACACAGAACTAATTATCATATAAAACTCTTCAGAAGCCTAATATGAATTGTTTAACACAGGTTTACATAACAGTACTCGTTATCTTACCTTTTAATCTGCAACCTGTATTTATAGTATTAAATTTCAGGGTAAGAGAAAGTCGTGTGAGTGACACACCAGATTATTTTCATTGAATTTGGGGACAAAGATGGCGGTGTCCTCGAATTTCGAGGACAAAAAAATAAAAATAATAATTAAATCACCTTAAATTGTAAAATTTTAGTAATTTTTTATCTATAAAACACCTAAAAGAACTTATTTCAGCTTATTTATTATACATATAATAAATTATTATAATAAAAGATTAATAACTTTATAATTGACGTCTCCAAATGTGTTGTGATTTTCTGGGGACGAAGGTAGTTTTGTCCTCGAGATTCGAGGACATATGGTCAGCCTATGCTACAGGTACCGTTTCAACGCTATGTGTGGTTTTTTGGTATGGAGATCCCATTCCAGTAAGAAAAAGTAGGTGTTGCCATTTGAAATTTTCGAAATTTTGTCACTGTAACCGTAAATGTTACAGTTTAACTGTTATTTTTTATATGATTCTTGAACACATGCCTCAAAATACCTTCCACCAAAATTTTATTCAGTTACTGTGAAACGGTATGATAGCTATGTTCTCATATATTGGTATAGTTTTTTTATAATCACCCTGTATATATATGAAAAATGTAGATGTGTGCTCAATAATTTTGCTGCCGACTGTACAGTCAGTAACAAAAGTATCTGAACACTAGCAAAAATTCCTATGTAAAACAAGGAGAGTTAATACTGTTTTGTTAAATAAATCCTTGTCGAATCATGTTCTTAGTCAGTCTAAGAACATGATTCGACAAGGATTTGTTTAACAAAACAGTATTAACTCTACTTTTTTATATAGGAATTTTTGTTAGTGTTCGGATACTTTTTTCACCGACTGTAAATAAATGTAGAATAATACAATTATACTTTATTTTTTCTACTGACGGTCAAAACCAATGGTCCTATCATGAAAATACTATTGTTAAAAACAGAAATATTTCTCGAGTTAACTATTTTTTTTTAAATTGGCTACAGTAACCCGGTCGGCAGAGCGCCGAGCTCGTAATTGTAAGATTGCGGATTCGATAATCAAGCCGACCAAACACCGTCGTATATACACTAATGGTGGCTGGTACACGTAAAATACGTCGTGGCTGCAATGTCCTCCATGTTTCCATCCAAATTATACCTCTGTGGTAGAGTAACTATATATTTTTCATTGAATTTGGGGACAAAGTTGGTGGTGTCCTTGAATTTCGAGGACACCGCCATCTTTGTCCCCAAATTCAATGAAAAAAATATGGTCACTCTAGCCACAGATTATCATACACATTGGACAGTGAAGATAAAGCGTGAACCGGAAATATAGTAGCACCACTAGTGTTAACAGAGGGGAACTACATGTGTTAAGTCTACATGAATAGCATCTTTGATCGAAAATTGTTTTTCTATTTCGCGAGTAGTTAGTAGCAGGTTAGTATGGGAAGTTTTCATTTTCTTCACGTTCTATTGTTTTTGAATTCACAAAATTATCCTCAAAACATTCACAGCTATTCTTCTAAGAAATAAAAATTAATTTTTGTAATGTTTAAAAATATGCTTTGTTAAACATATTCATATTCAAGTACAAATTAAAATTACAAACTGTAATTCTGAAATAGCGGTATGAAATCATTAAATATTTAACGTTGCTTGGTTTAAATAATACAAAATGCTTTAAAATGAAAAAATGTTATTTTATGTATATTTTTAAAGTTTGTTTTCTTAATATTTAGCACTTGCTTCTTAATATAAATTGCTTTTGACAATCAAGTTTGTAAACAATAATAAATTTGCCAAACGAAAACGTATGTGCCGTTTTCTTTCCTTTACTTTTTCTACTACTTTTAAATTTACAAAATCATAACATTCACAGCTATTTTCTAAGAAATAAAACTAATTTTTATTATGTTTGAAAATAAATTTTGCCAAACACATTTGTGTTTGAAATAGCAGTATGGTATGAAATCTTAAATATTTAACATTGCTTGGCATATTTCTGGTTTATGTATATTTTCGAAGTTTATTTGCTTAATATTTAGTACTTGCTTCTTAAAATAAATTGGTTTGGTTTGGTTTGCTGAGTACTGAGATTTATTGCTTGCCTCTAGGGCCGCTTATATCTCGAAAAATCCACACCACAAGGGTTTACAAGTTTTTATTATATAAGTACACAATATTTTGAAGACATAAGACAACACAAACATCCATGCCCGCACCAGGATTCGAACCTGGGACCATTAGTAAAATAAATTGCTTTCGACAATCAAGTTCGTAAACAATAACAAAGTTGCCAAACGTAAACACCAATACAATGGTTAGTTGATTGGATGTTGGGTTTAACGTTCCACTAATATTACGATATGAACATAGATACAATGAGGAGCGATTGCGTAAGCTGGAGAGCTCGAAAAACTTACAGCTTTTGACAATGGGGTCATTGCAGTCAAATTTTGGTTACCGAAGAATATACGTGAGTGTCCTATCTGTATAATAATCTGTGCTCTAGCCTACTCTGGGGATCACCGAAACGATCTTCCACGCCATCCCCTCCATGGAGGATCAAAATTGTGATGGTATGTCTCCAGATCATCCTTAGGGTTGTGTCCCAGACCGTCGCCAATTACCCATAGCGCAGTACTAGTCGACGTTAAACCGAACGAACCAACCATCTTTTTTAATTTGTCAGCCGCTAAAGCTCAAATTTATGTAAAATTCACAAATTGGACCAATCATTAATTTGCGAAAACCTAGCATTGTTTGACGCTAACGCATACGGTTTCTGAGTAGCAACAAATAAACTGAAACAATATTCGTATGCAATCCGGAACAATTTATATATAGAGGCCATGATTAAATTTTAGTCTATTGACTGACGAACGTTCGTGTTGTACACTTTTGAAGAAGACGAATATATGTTAAGTTGTTTAAGTTTTTTCGGGGTAGGTAAAAAAGATATCGCTGCTAGCACTCGAGTTAAAACTGTCGTTAATTATATTTATGGTCTGTTTTTGTCTTGTAGGAGTTTCCCTTCTCTGGGAATATTTAAAGGTTTTCCTGTTTCTTCTAGTCCAGTTTTGTCTTCGTTCAATTGAAATGACTGTAGTTGTGAAATCTCAACTTAATCCTTTAGCCAATGTTTTTTCTCCTATGAGCCCTCGAAATATATTTCAAAGTAAAAAGGCTATAAAGCATTATGCGGAAAAGGAAACGAAGACAATTCTGGAAGGAAAGAGGAACCATAACTCTAATGATCAGGAATCCGAATATAAGAAAATTGAAAAGACTTGGATAAATCGGTGCCTGATATGGAAAGACATAATAGTCATGAGCAGTTTAACTTCGATGTGTAACTTATTTCTTAATGCTAATACTTTCGGACAAAAATGTTTGAACATATCTGTAAATTCTGAACTACCTATGTTTTTAGAATGTTCTACAGGAGATGATCAGGTGCTAGTACACAGAGCTAATGCAGATATGACCCCTAATGACATCACTGATGAGGGTGAATGCACATGTCCACCAATGTTTGGATGGAGTATACCTCCAGACTTTATTGGGAATCCTTTTAACTTTCAATACATGTGTCGTAAAAAATATCCCCATAGTCCTAACTGTAAAGAAAAACCAGCATGCAACACCAAAACTATAGAGGATCCAGAATCCAAGATGAACAAATGGACTTTAGATCAATGTTATGCAGAGATTAAAGATATTCTTGCAGATGTTTACGAAACTATATCTGTAGATTTGGATCCTATAACTAAGTGGGACGAAAAGTTCAAAATTCAAGATTACCTTGAACTGTCTGATAATGAAAGCGATGACGAAGAAAGCAACGAATCTTCGAGTTTAAATTCTGAATCTGTAGTAAGTGAAATTTTGCTTGCTATATTAGTGATATTTCTGTGTACTAGTTGCTGCAGACCTCTCCATTTTCTTTTCCTCTTTTTCATATTAATAAAATGTGGGCAAATTAAATTGCACTTCATTTATGAACTTAAATATGAACCTGTAAGCATGTGAGCGGGATAAAATTTCAAATTATATTTTGACTTGGAAAAAAAGTATGGGAGAACAGTATCTGGCACTTCAGGATTTCTTGATGACTTAATTCATATTCGTAGCAATTGTGTAATTAAATTTTAGCTTAATCTATACGCTGTGAAACTCGCAGAAGCATGTTACTAGAATGAATTAGTTTTATCCCAAGAAAGGAAATATTTTATTGCTCTATTAAACTATTTCAGACTAAATAGAAGTACGGTAAAGTTTATTCCACGCATCTACTAATGCAAGTCCAGTGTTCTGAAGTATTAATTTACTCGAAGATTAAAACTGCGTGTATGTACACGGGAAATTTTATTGTTTAAATTCATGAAAGTAGAAATGAAACATCGTAGTATTTCACTCAAGCTTCATGACTAAATATAATTCTAATTAATTCTGTGCATTTTTTCAAAAACTAAACTTGTTTTTACTTCAAAAAGCAAACGCTTCTCTTTAAGTTTCGTTCAGTATCGGAACCTTAAGACTAATATATGAAGCCTGTCTAACCTTTTGGTTTGTTAACTCGCAGTGAAATGATTTAATAATGTACTTTAAAGAAATAGGTTTTATTTGTCCCAAGTAAAATGAATGTCCTTAAATTATCTACTTTCTCTACTAAGATAACTAAAGATTCAATAAATAGTAACTGAAAATGAACAAACATGAGCACAGCATAATAAACTTGTCTGTTGAAGTTGAGTGGGTTCAATATCCCTAGAGCTACGCAGTGAGCAAATGGTAGACCTGTTAACTATGCTAGTTTATCCGTAATGGTATTAAGCCCCGCCTTTTTTTCACACCAGAATAGTTGTAGAGCAACATTCAGCAATATTTTCTCGTGATTAAATAAGACTATTACTCTGCAACTATTCTGGTGTGAAAAAAAGGCGGGTCTTAATACCATTAAGAATAAACTAGCATAGTTAGCAGGTCTAAATTAGTGACTGTCTTGGGATTCATTCTTAAGGGTGTCGGAGACGTGCCATCCCAATTTTCTTCCTCCGAAGGTCTTTTATTGCAGATCTTCCCCCCCCCCCCACACACTAAAAAAAAAAGTTTCAGTTCGAAAATACTAAATCTGTTTGTGGAACGCCAAAGAACTTAATCTGTCGATCCTTTTGAATCATTTCAAACTGATAAAATCTACAGCAGTTTTCACAACTTTATAAAGGTTTCTAATGAGAGAAAGTTATTAAAATACAAACTGAAGAGAAACTGGCTTTGTACTTCTTGCTTTTGTGCATTTTTTTTACTCTCATTTGTAAGAAATTTAAAATGTGTAATCTAGTTAACTATTGCTGCAAAACTTTTCAAAAATATGAAATTCCGGTAAATCTGTTCATGCTTAACCTAATTTTTTTCTTTAAAATTTAAAGCTGTTATTCACGAAGTCGCCAAATGAATTAAATTTATTTTCTGTATCAACACGTAAAACTAGAATAATTTTTAGCTTGCGATATTCGCAAATTTTAGATATATTAAGGCAAGTAATAATACTAAATTCTTTGTTGCGGTTAAACAAAAAAAAAAAAAAAAGCCACACTAATTTTAACGGCTTCTATCTTGTGGATTTAAGTGAAATTTAATATAACTTTAAAATTTTCATGACTTTCGCAGATAAGTGTTACTTTAATACTTTAATAAAAAGTTGCAATTTGGATATGGAGCTTAGTTTCTTTGAGACAACTTGTCTAATTGCTCTTGATTATCTCGCGTTAAATTAAAAAGGTTGCTTAGTACTGCGACTAAATCTTTGTCCTTGCATCAGTAGATAGTTTTGAATGTCTTTAAAGCTGGTTAGTAGGCTGCAAGTCCAGTTTTATTAGCCTTACTGTTTAAAACTGTAGAGTGGCGAGGTTTTTGGTCAGCTTTATCATAAGGTTAAATTTGAATTAGTGTTGCAATAATTCATTATTGTAGTATGAAATTATCAAATCACTTTAGCAGAGCGCCTGGGATGTATAAATCATTAAAGTGACACTAACCTGCCTTAATTGTCAAAATTGTACTGTAATGACATTTTTTCAATAAATAGCATTAAATTTATATATTTTATATATTTAAACATTTTTCATGCAGTTTGAACGTTAAGTTTAACTATGGAATTTACAGTGTTTTCGTGATTTCTAATTCACTTTTTGTGTCGAAGTTAATTGATATTTTCTTCCTGTAGACTGTAACTGAATCGGAGTTAATTGATGATGGTGACCATCCACTTCTTCAGTCAGTACCTATTACCGAGGAAGGTAAGTAAAGAATCTTATAAAACTGAAATATTAAGTTATAACCAGTTAAGAACAATAAAATTGTTTTAGATGCGAGTTAGAACGAAAGAGAATTTACTATGGTCGGTGATAAATTTCTATGGAAGTCTATAAAGATTATGTATATTGGAAAGAAATTTCTGACGATGTCAACTTCTAAGTTTGACACTGTCGGAACAATACGAAGTTTGAACAGGGATCTTTTTTACAATCTATACTCGAAACGAAGTCTCGAGCAAATTTTCAAATACTATTTTCAAATGAAGGATAAACTACATAATCTAGTTTTTCAGTTGAATCGAAAGAATACTCTTTAATCTGAGACATACAACAAAAGCTGAAGGATTTTCATATTTTAAGATTATATGCAGTGTAAACTTTTTAGGGCTTTCACAACTGATGTGTTACTGAAAGAAATAGGGAGGAATCAGTTGGTTGACAATGTCGCAGAAATGGTACTTGATTAATGAACAAAAGAAAAAGCTATGATGGATTTTAAATTTGTTGCAACTTTAATTCTCAATCGGAATAAATTTCGCTATAAGCCGAATATTAAAGTCAACGAACACTTTAAATTTTTCATGGCACTTTAAATTGCAATAACTTCCTTCTATATTCTACTCCAGGTTCAATTGCTTAATGTATTATTAGGATCGAGAACATCGACAAAATATGAACTTCTAGATGGAAAAAAAATTTACTGAGCTAAAAATAACGAGAGGGGATATCTAACTTAAATCTTTAAGTAACCTGCTAATAAACTTAACTAGGTTATCTCAGTGGAAATAGCACTGGTGTTTCATAACAATACTATTCCCTTTATTGTTACGTCTCTCTTATAATTCTGTTTAATCTAAAAAGTATTAACTGCGAATTCTAAATTCGGAAGCATCCTAGCAATTGGTCCATCTGTTGACTGAATTAGTGCTCTAACCTTCAGTTAACAGCTTTGGATTAGTCCTAGTTCAGGGCTAGATGTTTCTAGTGATCTGGAATTAACTCTAAGGAATTGACAACTGTTTAATTGGCTTTATAGGGCAAAAATGACCGTAAAGCGACGAAACAAAATTTCTCTTGTAAACACCTTAAGTAATTTTAAGCTTGTTTATCGGAAAGTAACTTTTTTGAAATTTCTAAGTTAAACATGAAAGGTAAAAGTTTAACTACAATCTGAAATTACTACTAAAGTTGCAGGTCATTGTATTTATTCGACTGAATAGACTAGTAGAATGAATGAATTATTTTAGTCTATTAAGGAATGACTGAATAGACAAAAATAAGGATGCCAAAACTTTCAATGAAACTATCTCAACAGAATTTAGCATCGTAAGCAGTGGGAAAACCAAAATTTCTTTATTTTAATGCTTAGAAGTTCATATCAATGCAGTTTCCTTAATGCAGTCTAGAAAATTGAATTATAAAACTTTATGTAAACAGATCTTTTAAATTTATTAAACTTTAAATTATTTCATTTGTTGAGTTTTAAATTCTCGCGTATACATTTGTGTAATTTTTCACTCATGAGTACATTCGGAATGTATCTGAGTAAAATTTCTATTCTTCTGGATTAAAAAGCAAGAATAGTTGGAAGAAAGCATACTTTCAGTAAAAAGAAAGTGTAAACTGCTCATAATTGGGATATTTTCAGGTATCAAATTAAGCTTCACATTAAAAATGCACTCAAGTGATTTAATGGAGTAGTAACTTCCATATAAAATACATACTAAATATTCTATAAAAAATTAGATACTTAAGCTAGACCTAATTAGTTTCTTGTTGTGTGAATCTTCGCTTACTGTGAAATTTTCCCACGCTGACATGTTATCCAGTAAATCTAATGCTCTTGACACTTCCCAATTTCCTTCAAAGCTAATATAAGGAATAAAAATGCAAATATTAAGTCTGAAATATCGACTTGTTTCCACCTATATTTCGTTATTCCCTTAAAATATGGATTGATTACTTTGGTATGGCTGCACAGGCAACGAGTGGTCAGTAGTTTGCACGTTGAAATAGTTGTGGAAATTCTGTTACAACAGCTTGACACAGTCAAATGATATCAAGTTAATTTGGTATGAACATCTCATTTAATTCTTGCCTAGACCAAAATTACCTGCTCCTCGTAGCGCTCGGAACAGCTTAACTTAGTTGCACCTTCCCTTCCCCCTAATTTGGACGACTTGGTTTATGTAGATTTTTTACAAAACGAAATCCTGTTACATATGACAAACATGATGGGATGAGTACAGTATATCCACTGAATTATATAAAATAAATTTTTATTGATACAGAAGTAGAGAAATAATTTTTTTTTATTGCAAAGAAACCTATATAAAAAGTATAATTTGTCGTTGTCAGATGATTTTATCTAAACTTAATATCCCATCACTCGTACATATTTTTGATAGAAAGGGGTAAGCGATTTTTAACGAGGACGTCAAGTTTCTAACTGTGGTGGCTACATTGGAGAATCTTTGCAACAGAATAGCGTTGAATATTAAAACTACCTAACTGCAGGGAATTTTTAGTTCGTTTTGTTACTATGTCATCTTGGTCCTTAAGCTATTTTTCTACATGACTTCAAAATTCCCATTGTCGGTATGGTTTAATTCCGGCGTGACTCTCAATTTGTGCGGTGTCCCTCTCCAAGTTCAATCATTTCTAGTCACTACAGCGCCCCTTGTCGCAAAGGGCTAATCCCCGGCGCAACTTCGGACTATAACCATGGGCTCCTCGTTATATACGACTCTCAAATTAGACATTCCTCATCAACAATCATCTGTTTTTATCTGTTGCCCTCCTCATTAGAAGCCTAAATTTTGTCTTTTTAATTAACTGCTGCCCTCTGTCGCGTGGGATTTTATATCTGGCAGCAATTGTATTTTTATGTTTATGCAATAAACGGGGGAGAGTTAACCTTTAGAAACGGGCTCTTTCCGAATTTCAAATTGTTGTGACATTTGTCGTCAGAGCATCTCTTTGGAGGTTGAAATCGCTCAAAACCGCTGCATAGTGGTGAGCGGTCTCCTTCAGTCTTTGAATCTTTAAATATTTCAAAATTTAGATTTCAAAACATAGACTGGTCTCGTATTTCGAAGACTTGTGGCTACCCAATTAAAAAGAAAAAAAATACGTTAGAGATAAATGCTCAAAGTAAATCGAAAAACCTGTTAGTAATTAACATGCTATAGATTAATTTTCAAGAAATTATTTTTGCATACTTTCTATGCAAACTAGTTCCCCCCCCCCCTCAAAGTCTAACAAGACTTTATTAAAATACTTAACGAGTTATGCCACAGTAAAAGACTTGGACCACTTTTACGTATAAACTTAACCCCTTGAACTGCAATTTTCAGTCAACACTGCTCATGCAGACAATTTAATTTTCTTAGTTTTAAGGAGGGATTGATATAGAAATTTACGGTTTTGTTGCTCCAATAATTTATTAAAAATATTTGTTTCACACATTTATATGAATGTTTATTATATATACATATAAGAACATAATTAGTGTTGGGAAATTCATGACGAGCTGGACTCGTCATTTCAGTTGAAGGGGTTAAAATGGTTTATTTAGGGGGGGGGGGATACTGATTGAACTTTTAGATAAAAAATATACATATGAAGTTACTCTTAAATGTTACTTTTAAAGAGACATAGATAAGCGGTAGTCTGCCTGTGCCAGCCTCGAGACACCGGCATATGTGTGTATATACAGGGTGTTTCAAAACTCATGGGCAAAAATTTAAGGGGTGGTAGAAAACATCTAAACAAGCCATTTTCACCATACAATGCATGGGCGGAGAGCAAGCGGTGACCGCTAGAGGGCGCTGTAATACAAAGTATAAAGCGCGTGTTTTCTTAAACATTTCTACCGTGAATTTCAGAAGTCATTTTATGTATGGTCTGGCGAATAACAACGCTTTGGAAGTCGCAAAACTGTACAGAAAGAGTTTCCCGAGAAGACCCGTGCCAGACCAAAAAATGTTCGAGCGATTGCGTCTACTACTTGTCCCGTCCGCACACTCCTGTCACGTCCTGTATCATGCCGGAGACGAAGGATCCCGCTTCACACAAGCACCGATGCAATCGCTCGAACATCTTTCGGTCTGACATGTGTCTTCGCGAGAAACGCTGCCTGTCCAGTCTTGCAGCTTCCAGAGCATTCCCATTCTCCAGACCATACATAAAATACATGTCCGCCTTTTCTTGATTACTGTATGTCACCATACCTACTAAAATCCACGGTAGAAATGACGATGCGTAAGAAAATGCGCGCTTTATACTTTCCATTACAGCGCCCTCTAGCGGTCACCGCTTGCTCTCCGCCCATACTTTGTATGGTGAAAATGGTCTGTTTAGATGTTCTCTACCACCCTTAAATTTTTGCCCATGAGTTTTGAAACACCCTGTGTATTTGTAGGAAAGAAGTAACTTGAGGAAGTTTGCAGTCTTAAAAGATTTACAGATTTTTTTTTTTTTTATTGGTAAATTAGAATTTAATTGAAAGAAAATATACGAGCTAATTTGTTATTATATAGTTGAAGAAAACTGAATTGTATGCTTGCGTATTTATTTTTTTCAAATTTTAGACTGTGAATCTACCGCTAAAAGCTGGGAGCATTTTAATATATAAAAATATTATAAATGTTAAACTTCATAAATTTACAATTCTATTTTGATATAGGGTCCGTAAGCGTATTAAATTTTAGTTATTTCTCAGATTTAAATATATAGGTATACGGTTTTTCTAATGTTGCATTAAAAATACGTTTTCTAATTAGGTCGTATAATTTGTTTTCTTTTTATGGAAAGAAAGTTAGCATGGTCTTATTTTTTTACCTTATTTTTTAATACTTAAAGTGATTTAGTTTCAAACTTTTTGGGGCTTAATGTACATACTATGTTGTAAATTCATTTATTCTAATCTTACATGGACCTTATAAATATGTTACTGACAATTGATACATTCTTTCCTCAAGTTTCTTTTCCCCGCGTCGAAATAAAATTTTGATAATTTTCATATTCCAAAAACTCACAGCTTTGAGTTATCACTGGCTATGTAAATATAAAAATGAAGTAAAATACTTCAGATATAAAATTTTTAAAATCCTACTTTCAATTTAATGAATAAATGAGTCACGAACATAGTTTTTTCGTATTAGGACATGCCTAACACCATTTTGTCTAACAAATTTTGATTCAAATTGACTCTTATTTCACTAATCAAAACATGTTTGATTATTACATTTCAAATAGCAAATATCAAACAAGTCGATGTTATTAACTTACAGAATATTTTGAATTAAAAATTTTCGTATCTGATATTACATAATTTTTCATTTAAAAAAAAAAAAAAAAAAAAAACTTGCACTAAAAGTAGTGTGCAAATTGCATTTATGCAATAAATTCCTAGAAACTTTTCGAAAACATTTGGATATTCCTCGTTCCTCCTATTCATGAGCTAGTGAATTAGTCATACTAGAAAATAGAAAAAACCAGTTTTGAAGAGATGTCTATTCCAATAATGTTTTTTTTTTTTGTACTATAATTTGTATATACGTATATTTAGCCCCGATATAGTGTATCTGTAATGCAGCTATATTTATAGATTTTTTCCCTCTCTCAAACTTTGACAAAATAGCCTCAACCCGATCACATGTGCAAAAACTTAAGAAAAAACCCGATCTGATACTCGGGTGGAGTTCTGATGAAATTTAGTTTAGAGCGTTTGCAGGACTAGTCCGAGGGAACCTTTACCCCCCCCCCCCCCCAAAAAAAAAAAAAAAAAAAAAAAAAAAAATGCGCGCTTATGCCGCAAGATATCTTAAACAAGACACCTTAACAGTTAATAAGGACAATTTTAAGACTATTAAAACGTATTCACATTTGTTCTTTTAAAATGATTAATCTTGGAAGCATAAAATCACTGAGCTTGTGGGATTGGGGGGCGAGTGGGATAAAATATAATTCTTTATGCTAACACATGTGTAGAATGCTTAAAATGTTTTTACATGCACAAACTTTCCAATGATTAATCTTTAAAAAGAAACTGTGAATCGGACTTGCTTTACATTCAAATTTCTTTTCCTAATTCAATATTAAGTTTTTAATTAACACTAAAGGTTACAGAAAAAGTGTAGACTATATTGTTATTGAAAATTTAACTATTCGCAAGAAGTATTTGAAAAATCGTAAATTACCCGTATAAATATTTGCTGGTTTTCTTAATTTTAAGTATTGGAGGTTAAAAATTAGATTTAAATAATAAGGAATCTTTACAACGAAGGAGTTAGCATTGCAATTGTGCAAAAGCCTGTGACCCTCTACGTACGAGTTGAATTTTAACATTTAGAATTAACAACTCCCCCCCCCCCTCTCCACCCCGAATTTTTTTTTTTTGATCAACTTTTATTCAGTATTGCATAAGAGTTTCGAACAGAACTGTATTATTAGAACATTAGTATGTACTGAAAGTTTCTAGATTTATGCAACTTTTTTAGAGTAAAATAAAAATACATTTTTACTTTGATTGCATAAATGTGCCCCGAATTTGCGTGAAAGAAAAGTTTTGCGCAGACTTATGTTTTATCACGATTCTAAATATTCAGCCTTGCAATAGACTTTGGTTGCTACATGAAACTCAAAATACCAGTGCTGGCTCATTTTCCTGATTAAAATCCTTTTACCTCTGATCATTTGGGAAACATCGTGCGAACTGAATTTGTCTTTAAAAAAAGAGGCAGTGTGTACAGTATAAATTACCCCAGTTATAATGGACCAGCCAAATCGATGCTATGTCATTTAAGACAGTGATTGGCAACTGGTGCCGGTGGTCCGTGGACCAGTGATCAGCGACAAAATTTCCACACTCCAGAGGAATCTGGAGAATATTAGTATTTCATAAAGTTTATACTGAAGTTGATTTTTTAACTTCAGGGTGTTTTGAATAGCTTACTCTAAAGTGATCATATTTTTAAACGTTGATTTGAGAAGCAAATAAGTCCTTGAATCGGGAGAATTTTCGAGGACATTGAAAGGTATACTCTAATTTTTTAGAGGACGTAACAGAACCATATTTAAAATTCTTTAGATTTATATATTGCGAAGTGCGCCGAGATACATTTTATGTTAAATTGTTAAAGACTATTTGTACAAACTAAACCATTCCTGTATTACATTCTCAAATTAAATAAGCAAAAATTATGTTATACATTTACGCTGTATTCGTTATCTCTGTAGGAACGCAAAACAGTACTGAATTTAATCTACAGATCTCTAACTCCTCTCGACTGATAAGAGTATAATAATTAACTAAACTTCAATAAAGAAATAAGAACCTTTTTAGTAGATCTAGTTTATTCTGGAAGATATTTATGCAGTTATTTTGGGTACTTTGGTATTAAAGGGAATGAATTGTTACTGTTTCAAGAACATGCAACCACTTTGTCACATCTTTTGATTACAATCAAAATCAACACACAATAACAGGAGACTTGGCGTTGGAATATTAAAACCCGAATAAACTACTACGTCGGAAACGCCAGAAGAAAAATATTTGCGATGCATACAGCTGTTTCGGTAGCCTTAAGCGTACCATCTTCAGTGCAAAAGAGGCGGTATGCTTAAGGCTACCGAAACAGCTATATGCATCGCGAATATTTCTCTTTTGGCGTTTCTGACGTAGTTTATTCGGGTTTTAAAATCAACACAACTTAAAAACCATACACCTGGAAATAGTACTTACAATTTTTTTTTTTTTTTTTTTTTTTTAAGTAACCATATAATAAGCTAATATAAATATATGGAACATGCTATTTACATATTAATAAAGAAGCATTGCCAAAAGTACATTGTACTTTTATCTCGCGCACACAAAATCACTCCTATATTTTATCAGTACAATTTGCTGTATCTGTTTTAAATGTATTCACCAGTGATGCTATTTCAAACTATGTCATTAAACTAGTTTTTGTTTTGTTTATGAAGATAAGATTGTTCAGCAAGATAAGAATCCCTATGTTCGTTGTGCAGGGTGGTGTATATTTCACTGTTTTGCTGATCTCCAAAAATGGCAGTGATCTGTGTATTTGACTAAGATTTGAAAGAAATAGATGCAAAGATTTAAATTTGGGTACCTTTCATGTCCCCAAAAGAACTTTGGAGGACAAAATGTAAGAATTGAAAATTTGGGGACAGTCCCAGAATTTCGAGGACGTACGGTCACCTTACTTATACTCACAACATTAGACTTAAGAATTTTTTGGATGACAGGGAATAAAATAATCTTCACAAATTGTAAATTTTCAGCGTAGTTATCGCTTTAAATTTCTGATCTGCATTAGATATTTACCCAGAAATTGTCCTAAATTTATTAGATGATACGAATTTATTTTAAAGGTTTAAAATGTACATAGAATATAATTTTCATTGAATTTAAATGTTACAATGTAGTAAATATTACTAGCTTTAGTAGGTTTTGTATATAGCCATTTATCACTGTACTTAAATCTTAGTTTATGTGGAAGTGAAAATGTCCACTTTCTTACATTGAATAGTTTTATTAAAATTGGAGGGGGGGGGGGGGAGTAACTTACGATTAAATAAGTGGAAGTTTTTCTTAAAATAAGAGTTACAATTTATAATAGGTTTATTTCATATTTATAAATTGCTCATTCTGTGTTAAAGAAATATTTAAATTTATTAAATAAAAATATTAATGGTTCGCGGGATTATAAATTGTGAATGTAGTGGTTCGTGAAGTCGAAAAGGTTGACGACCATTGGTTTGACATCATATTCGCCGTCCATGGGAAAACTAAAATAGTTAGCATTTTTATATAATTAAACAGATTGAAGGTCTTGATACTTATTTTCCATTGTGAATGTTAAATGAGATTTAAACATCTTTTCTATTACAGTAAATCTTGACTAATTGAATTATTGTATATTCTTAAATGTAAGGCGGTTCATTAAGACCATATGCAAGTCTTACTTTTAACAGCTATATGGTGATACCTATTAATATAAAATTAATATTGATTTTTCTGGTTATCCAATATTGCTAACTTCTAGTTCTGAAATCTCTTTAGATGAGGAAGATCTCGTGGAGAAAGTTGAAAAAATCCTTGAAAGGAGTTTATCTCCTCTGCCACAGTCCTTTGATGCTAAATCTTTCGAACCAGGAGCTATTTGCGATCCTCCTTGCAGTATTTGGTGCGAGTTCTTACCATCAGCTGTCAAAGATACTTTTAAAAAGTATATACAGAAAACAAGGAGCATCAAGTATTACAATGAAGCTTCTAGTCGGCGGCAGTCTTTTAGGTACAAACCCGTGTTTAAAAGGTCTCTATCTGCTGATGATGCTCTTCTCTATGGTTACCTCAACAGAGACTTGAATGAAACTGAATCGAAGCCAATTTTGTTGGGTAGGAAAGATATCCCGATATATTTTAGAATGTGTTCGTCCAACGCAAACGAAAAGAAGCTTGGATCCTCTGACCTAACAGATCAGCCGTTATCGGCATACTCGAAAGAATCCAGTAGTTGGGGAATGTTCGATGGTGTTGATAGTCTGTGGCAACCTTTACCAGAGTGCAATGCTGCGAATCGACGTAATCAGAAAAGAAACCTGAAAGGTATAATTTTTAGTTTTATAAACTCAAGAGAACATCTTTATAAAATCTTAATCCTTAGCTTCAGTTTTATAAACTTTTCAGTTTGCAATAGTTTTAAAGAGTACTATTTACTCGGTAAAGGGTAAACTCGGATAATATTCTTGAATCCATACTGAATTTCTTGGTCATTAAAGCTTTAATATGAATATAATGCAAGTGAGCGTTCCGCATATTTGAATTTGTGTGCTTGTACTATCTCATCTGTATAAAATTAGTCTTAAAGTTTATCAAATATTCTACCAATATCAAATTGGCTGTAGTGTGAAAATTGAGCTTCCCCCCCCCCCCTCTTCAGTAACAAATCTTCGTAAATTTTTGTTTCGTTCATTGTAAAAGTAGTGCAACTCCATATTTTTAAATATATCGCATTTAGTCATAGCTTACATTATGGAAATGGAAGAAAATTCCAATAACTGCATTAAAATGGCATAAATGGGATTACTTTTTTTTTTTTTTTTTTTTTTTTTTTTTTTTTTAGAAAACTAAAATTTCTAAATATTATAAAATTTAAGTTTCTAAGTTACTTCAAATTAATTTTCTTGTAACTTATAAATTCTTAGAACTTATTTGTATTGCACTATAAAATCGATAAAATTAACCGAATACTCGTTATTTCCTATAAATTTGCAAAAAAAAAACCTAGTTAGTTATTTCGAAATTCAGAGAATTCACTTTACAATGAACGAAACATTTACCTGTCAACCTAAATTTTTGCGTCCTAGGTTTAAAAATTTAACTCGGTGTTATTTTTTTTTTTTTATGTGTAATCAATCTTAATTTTTTATTAAACCATTTTTTAACTTAGTTCAAATTTAAATATTAAATGAATTATGTTTCAATATCTATTTTTAATGATCAGATGCATTTAAACGCGAGTTATAAAACTACCAACCTATAACAAAGTCGCTTATCAGCTATGTTTAAGTGTGCATGGCAATTTAATTAAACTAAAACAAATTGCACGCGTATGTATGAACAAGAACGCTGAAACACGAATATACTAACGTTTTAAGGGGATCGGTGAAAAAATCGCAATCAATGCATTTAAATGTTGAAACTTAGTCCTTAAAGACATTTTCTCAAGAATAATTTTTAAGTTAAAGTAATTAAGAAATTGTTACTATATTGAACGACGGGGAAAATTATAATAAACTGTTTCCTAGAGCATTCATTAACAAATTTTTTAAATTTCAAACGTTCAGTAGTGGTAAAACGCCTTTAAGATTCCGTTAGTTAATGATCCCCTCCGTGGAGGATCAAAATTATGACATATCTTCGGATAATCTGTAGAGGTGCGCCCCAGATCGTCGCTAATTTCCCATAGCTCAGTACTAGCGCGACATTAAAGTCAACTAACCGTTCGTTGATGGGCGGTAGAAGCAGAGAAAATGTGTCTAAACCATATAGTAAGACATAGATTGATCATTGGGGAAAAAAATTACTTTTTACTCGGAGAAAAGTCCACAATATGGCCGTCTTTCTTAGAGTGAATACACAGATAATTTAGAAAATAAAATTTATGAATAATTTATGTACTGAAGGTGAACGAAAAACTGCAGATACAAATTCATTTATCTTTTTCTTTCTTATAATATTTATTTAGTTAATATTTAAAGTTACTCTTTTTATATTACTAAAACTAACGTTCTTTACCTACGCCGCTGCTAACTATATTTAAAAGAATTTTGAAAATTCTATATTACTTACTAATATAAAATCTTAAAAAATATCAAACTTTAAAAAACGTTTTTCATTAAAAATCAAACCAGTTTTTATTCCATAATAACAAAGCAACTGATTATAAAAATTAAATTTTTCATAATTTAGTCAAATATAATTTACTTTTATAACTTATCCATTTCTTTTCGTAAATTTATTAGAAGAATTAAGACGCAATATTTCGACATTTTGAAACTTTATCAACATTTTATTCTATTACAATTGCCGAGTTTCAATACTATTATATGGCTGATGCCAAAAAATGTTTTCAGCATCAAAAATTTTTGCATGATAACAATGGAATGATAGATCTATATAAATTACTATATCTATGGCCTGAACAAGCGAGGCGAAAATTGAATAAATGCGCGAATCATAGTTTTGCGAGACATGTGCGAGAAGTTTTCAGTATTATGCCTAAGCAGTTACAACACTGTTTAAGAATAAACCAATTAGTTAAATTAAACTTAATTTACTGGAATAAATTTAAACATCTAAAAAAAAAAAATTAAAGATTTTGGCCATAAACTTTTTGAAATAAACCTTTCTGTTATTGTAACCGTATTTGTTATTTAAGCCTATACTCTTTATAGTATTTTATAAGTTATTTAAAATTCAGTCTTAATAGATTAGGCATCCCCGGTATCTATTCTGATTTGGGCTTATTAGCAGCTTGTGAAAAGCGCATAGCTTATTTCAGATTCTGAAGTTCTACTTTCAAACCTGTGATTATTACAAAAACTCAAATTCGAAAATTTGGTCCAAAACATTTTCTTTACTATATTGGGTAAGAGAAAGTAATATCACTGAGATTATCGGACCACGCTTCCGACGAGATTAAGTGTATTATACGGACATTCCAACAGTCATTAAACAAACCAGCAGATATATATATTATTTATATATATATATTATAATTTTTTTTTTTTTTTACTAAATACTGTATGGTACAACTGAAAGGCAAATGTTAAAAATACTTGAGTTGGGCATCTACCATATACCACAGTAGATTATGTGATAATGAATTTTGGATCCCATCTCTTTACTGCTGTCCAAGTTGGCCAATCTTACGAGGTGAGCAGTTGCGTAAAGCACTAAATGTTCCTCTAATAGAACTTGGCAGCTCAAAATTAGCAATAAAGATTGGTGTAATGGTGACGCATTGCATGAAACGGCTAAATTGCGAAGACATGAATGAAATTTTTTTAAACTACATCCATTGTCATATTAAAATTGTAAAAACATAAGTGTCATGACTTATATGTTCAGTTTTTGTATTAATAATAACGAGTAGAAAAATTAAAATTTATTAAAATAAAGATTGAAGCGTCATTACTTACAATTACTTTTATTTCAGATTAAAATAAAATAAATGATTTTTTAATGAAATGCACGGACTTGAATGTCATTAGTTGTAGATTTTTCTTTAAGACTATAATTTTAAAAAACTAAAGAACACGCTTTTTTTAAAACGTGAACTAAAAAAAAAAAAAATTTAAATGTAAATATTTTATTGGATATCTCTAAGATGTCCCACAAATGAATGTAACCTAATCCTTGAAAAAAGCTTCGAATTTGAAAGTAAGTTATTTATCTGCATTTTTATCAATAGTTTATTCTAATTCGAAGTTTATTTCAAGGATTAGGTTACATTCATTTGCGGGACATATTAGCACTATAACTTACATTTAAAGTTATTTTGTTCATTTTAATAAAAGCGTGTTCTCTAATTTCTTAAAATTATAATTTTATTTAGATTTTAATGGATTTCGAGATTAGTGTTTTATTTTACTTAAAATAACACTTAGTCGGAGTTCTATTTCAAGAGAACAGTTTTAAGAACTTATTTCAAAGATAATTTATTATAATTAAAAAAAAAAAAAAAAATCTTAGTTTGGTTTGGTCTAAACTGAGGAATAGGTAAAATTTTATTTCATTGTATTGTATTGGGATTTTTTTTTTTTTTCTTTTTAAGCTACTAAACATTTTTAATCTAAATTTTTGACTTTCATATTGCACATAACTATATATATGAATGGGTCGGGTCAAATTAAAGTATACAAAAATTTTTAACTTGTATTATACTGATATTTGAAAAACTTATTTTTAAAGGAATACAAAACGAAGTTGCCACTGACTGCACTCAACATGTACAAGTTTAATGTATTTATTAAATTTTTCTTTGATTTACCATTAATTTTTACATCATGAAATAACTTAAGTACAAAAATCACTTGAAAATTTGATTCTTTTATTCTGATATTTTTTAAACTGTTCCCTTTAAAACAAATATTGTAGCTAGAATTAGGAAAGCTTCGCTTAAAATGTATTGTTGGTTAAAAGAATTTTCTTATGAAGTTTAAAAATTTAATTACATTATCAAACTGGCATTTCTCCATTATGATGCATATGTTAGGTTGGTACAAATTTTTTTTGGCTTTATTCTTATTTACAGAAATGCACGTACTTTTGCATGCAAAACTTAATCAGTGTCCGTGATGAAGTATTGAGTATTTGCTTAGTTTTTTGATTGTTTTCCCTTTTTAATTAAATGCACCTTCATAAGATATTTTCAATTTTTTTTTTGTGCCATGTTTAAACAAGTTTTTTAAAAAAAATTAGTCTATTTAAAAAGGTAAGTTTGATTTATAAAACCCTCTGAAGTGTGGGTCAAAGTGGGTGATCCTCCCAAAAACAAAAGCAAAGCCGTTTGCGGCTTTCCTACTCTAAAATTTTTAGAGTGAGAATCTCGCCCCTTAAAGTGACCTTTATTTTGACACCAATTAAGTACAGCAAATACCACTATACTTTTTGAAAACGATAAAAAAATACACTAAGCGACAAAAAAAAAAAAAAACTTGTTTGAAACAAAAAAACTGTTTTGTTTGCATAATACCAAAGGGATGAAACGATACCCATGTACATTTTTCGATTTAATAATTCGCTTTATTGCACTCTACGAAGTACTTTTTTTAAATCTGCATAAAACTTCCTTTTTGAACATAATGCAATAACCATACATTTTGTATTCTATTATGATTTATTATATGAAATAAACAAGTTATATATCAATATATGAAATAAAACTATTTGTTAGATCCAAGCTATTTTTATGAAAAATGTCTTCTGCATTAGGTTAATCCCATCTTAATATGGAATTACTGTTTTAATGCGCAATTGCAGAGTTTTATACAGTGTTTTAATATAAATCTCAGAAATTTCAATGTGCCAAATATCACAAATAATTTTTTCTAGTTCTGGTAGAGTTTATAGGCTGCAAATTTCGAATCCTCTTCCCCCTCTCCCCAGTGGCCCACCAGCGGCCGAGCGGTTCTGCGCTCAAAGCTGGTAGATGGGAGGTGTCGGGTTCGATCCCAGGTAGCGCTCATCGACCTAGCCGTTCGGAGTTTTCCGTGGTTTCCTCCGAAACTCGCGTAAATACGGGCTAGGACCCCTTAGAAAGACCCCCACGGAGGGCATTCCTCCTGTAGGCCTAGGACACATCAGGAGTCAATCGGCCTTAAATCCTACAACCAACCAACCTCTCCCCAGCCTTTTTATAGACGAAACATTTTCGAGCGGATCACGATTAGGACTATTTCCATGTCCGGTAAAGAAGAAATTCCACTACATCCTTTGTGGGATTTAATTTAAAGTGAAAAAAGTTAAGATTATTTACAGAATTATAGGTTCTCATGGGAATGAATAGGAAATTTTGATAATTTGAAGTGAATAAACTTACCACAGATGCCGTGTAGTAAGGTGCATTATCCTCTTCAAATGCTGTTTGCGGAAATGTCAGATACCTCCAAAATAGTCGGTCAGGCACCACTTTTTATGAAGATTCTGTTTTATTTCGAGTTGGTTGATCCCTTGACCATAAAAAATTTGCCCGACTGTTTGAAAAGTTACGCACCTCCGTACCATAATATATGGAGAATGTATCACTGTTTTAAAAGTGCGATTTTCATTAAGCCGGTCATATTTTCGTTGTCAGATCTGCTTGTTTTCTTTAGCTCGAAATAAGTTAAACTTGACTCATCAAAGAGAACAAGTTCAGCCCTATAATTAACTAATCACTTTTTAATTTTTTTTAACCTACTGAGGTCTTGCTTTCCTATTTCACTTCACTAAGAATGGAATTTTTTTTTCAAATTTTGTCATTTAAACCTGCTTTGTTTAATAGTTGTTGTACTGTAGTTAAAGAAATTATGCTGCTAAACACTTTTTCTGAATCTCTTATGTTCTAAATGTAATACAGATTTTATAAGCTATGGCTTTTTCACTTACGGTCATCTCGCTTGGTTGAGCAACATGGCTGCCAAAAATCAAATTTCCAGTTTAAACGGCCAAAAAATTTTATATCTTGCTAAAAGCCCTTTTACCAATATTTCGTTAACATTAAATTATTTTGGCATGTCATGTATTAAATTATTTTTTGATTTTCATTCAGAAATTTATACTTTTTGTGGCACCGTTAACTGCCTTATTCTTACCATTTTTGAAGTAATTTCTAAAATTACAATTTTACAGACAATTGCATTTTGTTTTTAACACTGGACTCGAAGCTAAAATGTATGTGGAAGGACAACATAATAAAATCTGTTCGAAAATTCGCTTTTTAAACGATAAAATTGGCGGTTGTAGAAGGCGAAAAGGAAAATAACCAAGTGCGGCTTTGCTTTTTTTTTTTTTTTTTGTCGTCGCTTAGTGTATATCTTAATTCGTAATACAAAATAGTTTTATTCAGAAATACATAAAATATAAAAGAAAATATCGATGCAAGTATTTAATGCGTAACTCCTTAAATTGTGTAGGAATTAATATTCATTGACACCTAACATGTGAAATATTCAAAAAGTTCGCTTGTTTTGGCTATAATATTTTATTAATTAAAATCAACAGCAAAATTTATATTCCTGAAACGACGAGTTTTTAAAGGAACTCCGCAGGGTTTATATGTAAATATTTAAAAATAACTATTTTTTTCAAACATGTATACTAAAGTAGCTGTGTGTGTTTGTGTGTGTGTGTCTTTTTAAGTATACAATTCGGTTTTAAAATTTATAATTTTAAAATCAATTTGATTTAAAAATGTTCATTTGAATTCTATAATTTTATAAACTTTTATTTCATTTATCAATAATATATATAAATAAGTAGAGCTCGTACAAAAATAATTTACTCGCTTAAATTAAGCGACATATGTACGTGCTCAGTGGTTTGGTGGTAAGACACTCTCCTGCTACGGGGACGGTCAGGGATACATTCTAGACTGGTCCAAGCTGCGTTCTCTCCACCATTAAACTAGTCAATGCGGATATATATATAATATAGTATGTATGATGGTTTTCCTGTTTCTTAGGAAAAATAGCCACTCTTTGAATAACTCGGAATCATCTTTTAATGGAGAGTGAAAAATCTAACTTTCGAAAAGACTTTTCACTATTTAGAGGTTAGCTCCATTTTGGCATATTCATAAAGTGATATGCCACTCTTTCAGTTGGATTTCACGCTTAATATTTTTAGAGAGCAGGTCATTGTATTAAGAGGACGCAAAGTTCCTACATTTTTATTTGATTTTGAAATGTCACCACTACTCAAAAACAATATTTTACTAAATAGTATTACAGCATTAAAACATTTTCACAAAATATTTCTTTTTATGTAGCGGTGGCAATATTATAAAATGCAAGTAAAAGTAGAGAAACGCTGAGACACCTGTTGTATTGTTTCTGTTTAAAAAAAAAAAAAAAATTCAGTGGCAAAGTTCATATTGATGAATAAATTTTTAAATCTCCAAAGTAAATGAGATTGAAATTAAATATCCCTTCCTTGCAATAGTAATGACATTCAACATTATCGAGCATATTCTCTTACAGGTCGTGAAACAAGACGGGAAAGAACAAGCAGCTAGATGACATATTTTCAGATACGAGTGAGTGTTAAAATTTTTCTCATTACTCTCTTGCGATTAGTGTAAATTTATCCTGGTATCTGTACTACAGTTTCCGTTAGAAACGATATATATATATATTTAACTTTTTAGTCTGTTTTTCTGCATTTGAAAATAATCAGATTTGCAAACGAACAGCTTTTTTCAATTAAAAAAACTTCTCTACGAAATGTTTTCAAACATTGGGTATTTAAAGAACTGGGTCTTCCTCATGATTTTCAGTGAAGGTTGGTTTAAGACAAATTTTAAAGTGCTGGTAACAAATTGAGTAAAATCAATGTGATCACCCTGTTTCGTTAAGTGAACGAAAAATAAATGCTTATACATCCGTTATTTAACATGCTATCGTCACACAAATTCATCCGCAAATTGTACTTGGTCTAAATTAACATATCCTAAAGTTCGAGATCATTTCGTTCACATAATGCTACAGGGTGATCGCAAACATGGATTTTGCTCAATTTGTTACCGGGCCCCTAAATGTTATCATAAACCAAATATTCATCGAAAAGCATGAAGACCTAGTTCTTTAAAATACCCTATGCAAAACATTTGATCGAGAGGTAAGTTTTTAAATTGAGAAATCCCTGGTTGTTTGCAAATCTTGCTGTACTTTTGAGCAGGAGTGTATTTGCTTTGGGTTTTAAATTAACTATTTTTAAATCATTTCTTGAAATCTCTGAAAGCTTCTGTGCTAGTACAGACTCTACGAAACCAGTGTTAAAATAGGGTGATAGTCATCCGAGAGAAATTAAGAAAGCGCATAATGACTGGATGTTATACAAACCTTTCTTTAAATTTGGCCCCACTCCAAGCCTTTGGACTAGTCTTCGTTGCTAGTCTTATGAAACGTGGTACTATATAATATGGCCAATTACATAAAATTTTAGCGCTTATGTTTTTGTAGTGTAGCATTTTAATAAAATTGCTGATGTTTAATCAGATATTTTTATACTGTTCGCAGTATGTTGTGTCGAATGTATATCAAGTTTTTCTAATGACACTGCAATGGTTTGAAAACCCTACATTTTTAGTTTAACAATTTTTTTTTGTACTTTTTAAGCCTTTATTTTTTTTTTTAATCTCCATGAAAATAATTAAAAAGCATATGCTACAGTTAAAATTCCTTTTGGACATTTACAAGGTGATCCTAGACATTTTTTGCTTTGTTACTGGTTACCTTTTACTTTCAACATTTAACTTTTCCCAAAATATTAAACATGCTCTTTTTTCACTCCTGAAGTTTAGGAAATTTGTCGAATATTATAAAAAATTCTGTTAAGTAGATGTCTATGCAGTATATATATATATATATATATATATATATATATATATATATATATATATATATATATATGCAATTGACTTGGTCTCTTCTGTTAAATTTATGCAATTGACTTGGTCTCTTCTGTTAAATTTATGCAATTGAGTTGGTCTCTTCTGTTAAAGGGTCTAGCAGGATAAGGTAGGGTCAGCGGCCCCAGAAAGGTATTTTGAAAATGACTTGTGTGGTAACATCTGCGAGATATAAAACTACCATTGACACAAATTCAGCCTCATCTCGCTGCGTTCTGGAGATAATGGATCAAATAGACGCTAGAGGGGGTAATTTTTAAAATTGTTTTTATTGAAAGCTATTACAGCTACACTAATGAAACAAAAACTGATCGTTAGACAAAATATTAGTCTACATTATATATTTTTTGTAGTTTTTCTATCGTATTTACTATTAATAAAAAATGAATTTTTTTTTTTTCTTCCAAGATTTTATTTCTAGTTCACGCAGAGGTACAATCGCAGAAAAAATATATAATGTGGCTTACTATGTCTAGTAATACTACCAAAAAGTGCATAAATATAAAATGGGTGCAACACTTCCAAAAAAAAAATTTTTAAACTTCTTATGACCGTCTTAGGCACTAATGGCTTTACATTTGTCTTTTGATTGAAATTTTTATTACTGTATTAAAAAGTAGTAACATGTTTATTACTAAAAAATATATTAGTTAGTAATTAAAAATATGAGTAAGACGTTGATTTTGACATCGAGTTGAAAATTGTTTGTGGAACTACGTTTTTAAAGAACAAGACGCAACTTGTCGCTTTCCAGCTATTTGCGTGTGTATAATTTGTAGCATGTTGTTTATTCCTCAACCTATGGAAGCCTCTGCGCGGGAAAAATATCGGGGAATACGGGGAAAATATCAGGCATAAGACAAATAAACTGCGGCCATGTGAGAACAGCATCCTACTGTTCTTAGACCATTAGGACAGTTGCAGCAATATCGACATATGCTTTAGATTGTCGTTCCGTTTGGTACATATTCAATATAAACATAAGTTTTACGGTTCACATGCCTTGATCTAACTTCCAGTTTTAATATGCTGGGTGTGGTTTTAACAAACTGTACTGTGAGGTTGCATTCTTCGTCCACTATCTTCGCTAAATAAGACACAGCCTGTGAGAGTTGGTAGGAGCCAGTGAAAAACGTAGTTAGCTGGTCTTTATTTGAGGTAAATCCAGGATTTCAGACGATTTAAGTTGCTGAAAAGCAGACTTTCGATGATTCCAAATTTTTTTAATGATTTCTTCACTAAGAGTATTTAAAACACTCATTCCTGCTCTCAATGTACTCAAGCAGCTCATCCTTTTTATCGCCTTCAGAATTTAATCTTTGGCCATACTTGTTTTGTAGAAATCCAACAAATTTACAAAACACTTTCAACTTCGGTACAAGTTTGTTATCCGAAGAATTGTGTAGAAGGCGATATTTTTGAGCTATTGCACCATGAACTGCTTCTACAAACCCATCTCAATTTTGTAACTCTTGATTCATTAGCCTCTTCCGTTGTTAGTTGCGCCCTGTTTCCTTTTAAAGCAGGCATAAATACTGTATAGCCTTTACTTCGTAGGAAATCAACTGAATCGCGAAAACCACGATCTCCAATAAAATTATCATTTGGTGATAGTAATGTCTGTAAACCAGTAGTCTTGTAAAACAAGTTTTAGTATTGAAGCACCATTTTGAGTGCCGTAGAAAGTTCCTGAAAAGTCTCTAATATAACCATTTGTAGTGCAGATGGTGAAAGGTTTGCAAAGATTAATTTTTTTCTGCACAGAGAAATATTTTCTTTGATAAAAATTTTGATTTTTTTGATGTCGTACATAAGTACCATCGCAGATAACAAGTTGATTATCAGATAGATTTAATAACTTCTTGACTGTACTGGAGGTGTTAGAAATAAGATCTTGACGTGTAATAGTACCAAAACTAAAATATCTCTCTCAAAAACTCTTAAGATCTCGTCAAAAAATTCTGATGCGTATTGTTCATATTGCAAACCCAAAACAGCAGCAATGGTCTTATTTGAATTTCCTGTCCTTAATTTGAAAAGAAAGATGATAATGACTTGCGTCACAGTCAGAGTTTTTGTATTTTTCATTGAAGGTAGCATATGTTTGAGCTCTATAATGTTTTCCCAAGTAACGCCTGTCAGGGATTTAAGTTGATTTTCTGATAATCCATTTTCTATTCGATCGAACAATGTTAGATTAGATGTTTGGGAAAGTACATTTATAAAAATAACTAATTCTGATATTTTAATTTTACTTGTATTAGAAATGATGCATAAGCGGGACAAGTCATCTTCATAAATTCTATCACCAATCATATGTTCATTGCAGCAACGATCACCATTGGGTATAAAAATCATTTTTCTTGAGAAAATGTCACATCGTGTTTCAAGAGATTACTCGTAGATTTACTTCTACTCGACATATTATACAGAGCCGATGTGTTGATACTACTTG
Source organism: Salticus scenicus (assembly GCA_963930645.1). Classification (NCBI taxonomy): domain Eukaryota; kingdom Metazoa; phylum Arthropoda; class Arachnida; order Araneae; family Salticidae; genus Salticus; species Salticus scenicus. The sequence continues at coordinate 274,658,842 of OZ005657.1, forward strand.
TGGAAAAGGCATTTCAATATAGTCATCCTCTTCCGGACTAGTTATGCGACACACAAAATCATCGTTTGTATCTACAGGTTCGACTATCGTAGAATCACTATCGGTCTCGGAATCACTCACGGTAGGCTTTGACTCAAGGCAGTTGAGGCTGCCCTTTTATAAAAACTTAGACGACGTTTGTTGCATATTACGTCACTTACCGAGATATTCTTATTGAAACAATCACTGTATGTTTTAGCTTCATTTTCAGTTTTGATAACTTTTCTATACTCGTTATCTTTACGCAAAAATCTAAGACAGTTTTTACATTTACCAGACATATTTTGTGTACAATTACTCACTAAAACACAATAAAATAGTTTTCTATAGAAAAATTAAAAGTTGAAATACTCTGAAACAATACGCCGAAGATTATTTAAGTTGAGCTAATATACTGGTGGGGGTAGAAGGATAATAGGTATATTGCAGCCACGTTCCTTAAAACTACCAAACGAGGATGCGTCCAAAATGTTGGATGTGTGCCAGCGTGCGATTTGGAAAACATCCAATAATTCGCACTCAGTCATCTGGCTCAGAGAAAACGAATGATAACAGTCACCCCTATTTTAACAGTGAACTAGTTGAATTAGCGCTTGCGCAGAGGCTTCCATAGGTTGAGTAATAAACAAAATGTTACAAATTATGCACACACAACTAGCTGGAAAGCGACAACTTGCGTCTTGTTCTTTAAAAACGTAGTTCCACAAACATTTTTCAACCTTTATGTCAAAATCAACGTCTTACTTATATTTTTAATTACTAATATATTTTTTAGAAATAAACAGGTTACTGCTTTTTAATACAGTAATAAAAATTTCAATCAAAAGACAAACGTAAAGTCATTAGTACCTAAGACGGTCATGAGAAGTTTTAATTTTTTTTTTTTTTTGGAAGTGTTGCACCCATTATATATTTATGCACTTTTTGGTAGTATTACTAGACATAGTAAGCCACATTATATATTTTTTCTGCGATTGTATCTCTGCGTGAACTAGATATAAAATCTTAATTTTTTTTTTTCATTTTTTATTAATAGTAAATACGGTAGAAAAACTCTACAAAAAATATATATAATGTAGAATAATATTTTGTCTAACGATCAGTTTTTGTTTTATTAGTGTAGCTGTAAGTTTTCATAAAAATAAATTTTAAAAATTACCCCCTCTAGCGTCTATTTGATCCATTATTTCCAGAATGCAGCGAGATGAGAGGCTGAATTTGTGTCAGTGGTAGTTTTATATCTCGCAGATGTTACCACACGAGTCATTTTCAAAATACCTCTCTGGGGCCGCTGACCCTACCTTATCCTGCTAGAGCCTTTATGCAATCAAATTGATATATCACGGGCAACACACCTACATGACTACATTTTGATCATTTTTAAAAGATCAAAATTGCCCTTACTATCAGCTTTCTAACTTTTTAACTTAATGTTTCATTTTAACTTCAGAGCAAAAGTTTTTAGTTTTATACTGCATTTGTCAATCACGTACCATACGGCAGGTAGTATAGCATTTTTGCTAGGTTTCATACAAATTCTTATTTCTAATTGTTTAGGTATCAACAGTAATCAAAAGTTAATCATCGCATCCGCGGTGGGGATAATTGCAAGAGGGGTCTCAAATTCGTTTATTCTCTCCAAGCTTGAGATATGTATGGATTCTTTATATATAAAAGAAAATAACTCTCAATGCAAATTGCAGGCTACAAGTCAGGCACTGTATTTTAAAATTTTTTGAAGGTTTTGCCTAAAGTCATTTAAATTAATAGGCTTCATATTCGAATAATGGGAGGAAAAAATGATTGTGTAATAGTGGAGGTAAGACGATAAATTGAGTCTGTATTTCGCGGTGTTATGATTCAGAGCGCTTTTCAGTAACTTAAACGTGTAAACTAATGCCTTACCACCTTCAGTATACAACTAAAAACATTTTAAGTGTAAAAGATGCAACATGAATTACACCCCCTTCAATACTGAATTTTGATGTATCCAACTGCTCGTAGTACTGCAATGATTTTTGTAATATTAACACGTTGATCGCCACGCGAATTCTTAATAAAATCCATTAAAATTCCTTAATGATATTATGTAATAAATAAAAATTAAGTAAATTTTAAATAAAATTTAAGTAATTACTTGAAACAGTGTAATATTTTTAGTTTTATATTATATTTTACTGTCAACCACCGATGGTTGACGCGGTTTTATATCGTATTTGACACTCGGTCACCGATGGCTGACATGGCGATCAACGTGTTAACTATCTCATTAAGACGTAGTGACCACAAACTACTGTACTCCACGTTGAAAATATAAGCCCACCAGCGGCAAAGTGGTTCTGCGCTCAAAGCTGGTAGATGGGAAGTGCCGGATTCGACCACAGGACGCGCTCATAGACCTAGCTGTTAGATGTTTCCGTGTTTTTTCTTAAACTCGCGTAAATGCGGGCTAAAACCCTTTGGACAGACACACACACGCGGAGGGCATTACACCTATAGGCCTAAGACAGTGGTCGGCAACCTCATTTTTGAACAAAGCCAAATGTCAACAATACAACGATTAAAATATCTTCAGGGAGCCAAAAATTTTTAACCTAATTTATATTGGCTCATTCATTCTTATTAACATAGAGTATTCCTAAGTCGACATTTGCTAAAATCTCAAGGGGCGAAAAATCTGCGTGTGGCTCGCGAGCCGCAGACCACTGGCCTAGGACCACTGGCCTAGGACCATAGCATAGTCAATCGGCCTTAAACCGTACAACCAACCAACCACGCTGAAAACGCTAATGTAAAAAATATTAAGCACACTACAATTTTGGTAGTGTTAAGCGTACAGTCATCAGTGCAGAATGACAAGACTTATTGCTCTTATATGTAGACCGGGAAGCTGATTCTAGTCGGAATAGCAACCATTAGCAATTTAAGAAACTGAGGGTGTTGGCCAACAGGGAATTTCGCTATAGAAAGCTATGTAAATAAGTAATAACCAAGAATATGTGGATTTTATGCAATAGTTCTAACAAAGAGTGGTACAACAAAATCGCAGTTAATGATTTTTTTTTTTTAGGCCCTTGCCAACCGCTGGCCTAGGACCATAGCATAGTCAATCGGCCTTAAACCGTACAACCAACCAACCACGCTGAAAACGCTAATGTAAAAAATATTAAGCACACTACAATTTTGGTAGTGTTAAGCGTACAGTCATCAGTGCAGAATGACAAGACTTATTGCTCTTATATGTAGACCGGGAAGCTGATTCTAGTCGGAATAGCAACCATTAGCAATTTAAGAAACTGAGGGTGTTGGCCAACAGGGAATTTCGCTATAGAAAGCTATGTAAATAAGTAATAACCAAGAATATGTGGATTTTATGCAATAGTTCTAACAAAGAGTGGTACAACAAAATCGCAGTTAATGATTTTTTTTTTTTTAGGCCCTTGCCAACCGCTGGCCTAGGACCATAGCATAGTCAATCGGCCTTAAACCGTACAACCAACCAACCACGCTGAAAACGCTAATGTAAAAAATATTAAGCACACTACAATTTTGGTAGTGTTAAGCGTACAGTCATCAGTGCAGAATGACAAGACTTATTGCTCTTATATGTAGACCGGGAAGCTGATTCTAGTCGGAATAGCAACCATTAGCAATTTAAGAAACTGAGGGTGTTGGCAAACAGGGAATTTCGCTATAGAAAGCTATGTAAATAAGTAATAACCAAGAATATGTGGATTTTATGCAATAGTTCTAACAAAGAGTGGTACAACAAAATCGCAGTTAATGATTTTTTTTTTTTTTTTGGGGGGGGGGGGGGGGGGGTTATGAAAAGATTCTAGAAAATAAACTTCATGTAAATGTTTAGGCCGACAGATTAGTTAAGCTGAATTTACAGCATGGTTATTCTCCTAGCAGTGCTTGGCAATGGCCGATATGTGTTTATTTCTTATTTCTGAATATAACCAGTGTTTTTTTACTAAACTGGAGTTAAAGTTTTGTTTGACCATTATGATTGTCCACATTAACAAGGAGTACTATAAATTACCGAAAAGTTGTGTATGTGAATAAGGTATTAACACAGAACCTATTGATATACACAATAATCGATAGGATTGTGATTGACACATGTCCTCAACAGTCGTGGATTGATTTGATTGTGATAGGTCTAATTTGTTTGTAGATGAGAATTCTCTCAGTCATTGTTGGAGAACTTTACCTATGGCAAAACTAGATTTAGGGGAAAAGACAACACTAATATTGGAAGAGGACATAAACGTAGGACGTGAAGTATGGGATGCGATTTAAAGACCTTTATCAATAATAAAAGGGTTAATAAAGGATTAATAAAAGGGCCCTTTCAACAGCAGCCATTTTTAGATAATTGAATCAGAGTTGAAGGATTCAGGATCGGAACAAATATTGACCCTTTGCCCGGAACATGTTTTCATCATGCTTATCGGGAACATCGGTCTCACAGACCGCTATTTTTAGAAAAAGGTACTGAATGTATTTAACTAAATTTCGTGGGGATAAATTATGAATTCTGCAGCCATAACTTTACTTTCTCAATCATGACTTATTATAGGGACGACAGAATATCAGATGGTTGGTTGGATTTAATGCCGCATTTGTACTGCGCAATGGGTAATTGGAGACGGTCTGGGACGCACCCCCTAATGATGGTCCGGAGACATGCCATCATAATTTTGATCCTCCCCCGCTTAGGTGACCCCCAGAGCTATAATTTAGTATATTATGATTGAATTATCTGATTTCTGAAATTCTTTTTTAATATGATTATAGTGACCTGTTTAGAGTACTTTTATTAATGCGAAGCATTAAAATTATTAAAAGAATGAAATTATGGCGGCGTTTTTTGAATTCTAAATAACCACACTAATAAAACGTTATAAATAAACAATTTCTTATTTTTCGAACTGCAGTAAATGAGTCTGCGCTCGGATTCGAAGAAATTTTGTCACCCTGTTCAGATTGAGTTACCAAATTTCGTGCAGTTTGACATGCATTCACAAGCGGTATCATCGACAAGATAATAGAATAGACCCCGTACTAGTAACCGTTTTGCTTTCCAACATCAGATCTCCCCCATTCAGTCAAATCATCCACCCAACCGAGATGAAAATTCCACAAAGGCAAGTTTCCTCCAACTTTGTTATCGCTGTTTTATATTTCGATTGGGTGTAAATTAAACATGTACCAAAACCTACACTAGCTGAAATGGAAAGCAAGTAACCTAAACTTTGTTATTGTTTGAAAGCTGCTCAGTTTGACTTTTGTTTGGAGTTTTGGTGGTAAGAGGAACAAACCATTTAAGACATACAAAATCCCAAGAACCAGTTGCCAAGAAAGCGATTATTACCAAAAGAAGGCGCAAAAACCGTAGTGATGTTCTGGGAATTTTTCTCCATAGACAATATAGGGAATCCGTACTCTACTAGTATATCTGTTCAATGAGGGGTACCCAGTTATTTTTTTTTCCATGTGTGCAGAGAGTACATTCGTGTCTAAGTGATTGCTGAGCTTTCTTGTACAACCGGCAGCAAAAGTATCCGAGCACTAGCCAATAATTCTGATGCCAAAAAATTACACTTAACACTGTTTTGTTAAATAAATCCTTGTCGAATCATGTTAGACTAAGAACATAACTCGAGAGGGTTTATTTAACAAAGCAGTATTAAGTGTACTTTTCTTTTGAGAGGGATTATTGCTAGTGATCGGATACTTTTGCTGGTGCACACAATGGTACTGACCATAGATATAGTAATATACATAGATCTATCATCCCCATGTTAACGTGCAAAGATTTTTGATGCCGAAAAAGTTTTTGGCATCAGCCATGATGAGAGAGTATAAAACTCGAAAACAACAATAGAATAGAATGTTGATATCATAGATATAGTAATAAGACATGGTTGATATATATTGAAAATGCCGAAATACTGCGCGGCTTTTAATTGTAGAAATAAATTTATGAAAGGAAGTGGAATAAGTTTTCATAAGTAAGTTAAATTTAACTAATTTATGAAAAATATGATTCTTTATAATCAGTTGCTGTGTTATTATTATGGTTTAAATACTGTTTTGATTTTTAATGGAATACTTTTTTTAAAATTTTAATATTTTTTAAGTTTTTATATTAGTAAGTAATATCGAATTTTCAAAATTCTTTTAAATGTAGTTAGCAGTGGCAGAGGTAAAACCCGCTTGTTTTAATATATTATAACTAGTATTACCATAAGACTTTCTTCTCTATTTAATCCTATACAAATTTATTCAATACAAATTATTTATTAAGTTATAATTTATTAAAGATATTTTCCATGATGAATGCAGACGATTTTTTTCTTAAAGTAGTATAATAATATATGCTGAAAAAAATCATTTTTGTGCAGACATGAAAAGATATACAGTCGAATCTTGTTAACGTGAATCTCAAGGGGGATCAAAAATCTGTTCATCTTATCAGTAGTTCATGCTATCAGTAACTGATCGTCATATAACCAAAGTAATCTTCATCTTGACGGTGGTAACAGTTCATGTTAAAAGTAATTCACGTTAACGAGGTTCGACTGTATATATATATATATATATGTGTGTGTGTGTCTATACTACATATACATTATATATAACATTAAAAATAAAAGAAATCGGTAGCTTCGTTTTAAATTAATACAGATGAATGGTTCAACCATTCGTTTTAGAAATATTGACGAGTTCTTTCTAAAATATCCACATTGAAAATTTACACAGGCCCCGGGGGAAGAGCACTTCCTTCCCAGGAGGAAAGCAATGCTCCTACATGCACACATTTTTTTTTTCAAGTTTATTACTACTATTATCAATAATTCATATAAATTTTACATTCATGCGTTAAAAATAACTCACATTATATAGATTTATATGAAATTTTGTCCTATACTGTCATGTTAAGTACTTAGACTTTAGTACTTAGTCTTCTTTTTCAACCGGCGGATGATACGTTAACAGCGCATGCAAATGTTCCTGAAAAAGAGGATAAGTTAAACCAATTCTTCATCCGTAAATCATTTAACTCTTACTTTCTTGAAATTCATTATGTGTGTTTCCGAGTAAACCCAATTTCTGCAATATTTTGCAACAGGAAAATAAAGGGTTAACAGCTAAAGCAATATTTCCTGTAAATGAGGATAAGTTTAATTAATTTTTCATCCCAAACACTTCTTAACTCCAAACATTCATCAAAATTATTATATTTATTTCCAAGTAAACCCGATTTTTGCCATATTTTTCCTCATTAATATGCAATTTTTGTCATATTATTCCAAGTAACCAACAAATAAAGGTCTAACAGCAAACCATGATTTTTATGAAGATGGGGATCAGACTAATCGTTTTTTTTACCCCAAAAAACACTCAACTCCAAGCTTCCATCAAAATCGTTAAACCCATTTTCAAGAAAACCCAATTTCTGCCATATTTCCTAAACGGTAATTAAAGGGTAAACAGTAGACGCGAATTGCCCTGGGGATGAGGATATGCCTAATTGGTTTAATACCTCTAGAAACACTTAATCAAAGACTTTCTTCAAAATCATTACATCCCTTTCCGAGTTAACCCAAATTCGGCCGTATTTCTTAACCGGTTGATAAAGGGTTAACAGTGAGCAGGAACTTTTCTGAATCGAAGAAAAAATCTAATTTGTACCAAATATCTATCTGTTTATCTATCTATCTACCTATATATATGTACATATATATAGAAAGAGAGATGCCAAGTTATTACGGATTACCGTAATCTTAATACCAGAAATTTTTTTATGTATTCCTTTGTAATAACACTGCTCAGCATGAAAATTGTATCTGACACCATTTCAGCCCACTCTTATGTAAAATGACCTCCTGAATCCGAATATGATCACCATTTTGCCCAATCACACACCGTTTTCTTGATACGCCCCTTCCCCCATTTTTATCATTGTTTGATAATTTTATACTCATCAGTTTGATTTGGAGAGCAACGATGATTATTTTAACCGTTAAATGTCTTCTGATCTGAGGAGCTACAGTGGTAGAAAGTTCTGAAACACGAACATTTGTAGTAAGGAGGATACTTGAGAGGATTTGTGCCCAGGAAAAAAAAAAAAAAAAAAAAAAAAAAACCACTTAACCCTAAAATTTAATCAAAATCGTCACATTCACTTCCGAATAAACCCATTTAATGCTATAAATTTCGACTGGCCGTTAAAGGGTTAACGCGATTTTTTCTGAAGATGAGGATATGTCCATTCGTTTTAGCTCTCTAAAGAACATTTAATCTCAAACTTTTATAAAAACTGTTACATCCATTTCCGAGTAAACCTAATTTTTTATTATATGTTGCGACTGGCCGTTAAAGGGTTAACGCGAATTTTCCTGAAGATGAGGATATGTCCAATCGCTTTATCTCTCTAAAGAACACTTAATCTCAAACTTTTATAAAAATCGTTATATCCATTTCCGAGTAAACCTAATTTCTATTATATGTTGTGACTGGCCGTTAAAGGGTTAACGCAAATTTTCCTGAAGATGAGTATATATCCATTCGCTTTATCTCTCAAAAGAACACTTAATCCCAAACTTTTATAAAAATCGTTATATCCATTTCCGAGTAAACCTAATTTCTATTATATGTTGCGACAGGCCGTTAAAGGGTTAACACAAATTTTTCTGAAGATGAGGATATGTCCAAACGTTTTAGTTCTTAAAAAAAAAAAAAAATAAAAAAGACACAACTCCAAACTTTAAACAAAATCGTTATATCCATTTCTGATTAAACTCAATTTCTACTACATGTTGCGATTGGCAGTTAAAGGGTTAACACTAATTTTCTTGATGCTAAGGATGTTCCAATTGTTTTAGGTCTCTAAAAAGCACTTATCCCAAACTTTTATTAATATCTTTATAACCATTTCCGAGTAAACATAAATTTCTACTCTATACAGTTGGTAACAAAAGTGTCCGACTGCATTGCGATTGGCAATTAAAGGGTTAACTCTAATATCTCAAAAGATGAGGATAAGTCCAATAGTTTTTTCGACCATAAAAACTTCTAACCAGACAGAAATAGCAGACAGAAACGATAAATTTCTTTAAATGTCGTTATTCCATACAAAAAAAAAAAAAAAAAAAAAAAAAAGGAAGAAAAGAAAAGAAGAAAAGAGAGAAAGAAAAATGAGTATCTGGAGTTTTTTCATTCATCTTTAGTACATAAATTATTCATAAATTTTATTTGCTAAATTATCTGTGTGTATTCCCGTGTATATTCAGTCGGGGAAAGACATCCACAAGAGAGTAAAATGGCCGTCTTTTCCCGAAAAAAAAGGCATCACTTTTTCGGCCTCGCTGATCAATCTATGTCTTATTACTATATCTATGGTACTGACATGCCTCGTCCTGGACCACTTGTAGGGGTGGATTCTAGACTTCCACCAATTGCTCATTACGTAGCTATCATGTGATATTTAAACTAGGGTGACCAAATGTCCTGAAATTAGGGAGTGGACTAAAGTGACCGAATGTCTCGATTTATTGGGGACAGTCGCTGCTTTTGGCAGTTTGTCACTAAGAACAGGATTCGACAAGGATTTATTTAACAAAACTGTATTAAGCGTGCTTTTTTTACACAGGAATTTTTGCTAGTGCTCGAATACTTTTGCTGCCGACGGTACTCTTTCCAGCAGTCAAAAGCAATGTTTTTTCTGCGAGGATATGTTTCCACAATACCCGTTACCTAATATTCTTTTTCCGAAAATTGATTTTTCGCATTTTATTTTCTAGCCCCCCCCCCCCCAAAAAAAAAAAAGTGGTTTATTTTTTATTTTAATTAAAATAAAATTTAAAAATAAAAACTTTTTTAGAAAACGAGTGCAAATTTAATGGTTGTGAAATTTTCTAAATGTGAAAATAAAATTTAAATAATCATCAATTGTGGAAGCATATTTCCCCACTTAATAACATCACCTGTCGGTGAAGTTTGGTATTATACAGTCGGTAACAAAAATCTCCGAACACTAGCAAAAATTTCCTATATAAACAAAAGTACACTTAATACAGTTTTGTTAAATGAATCCTGTTTTTAGACTAAGAACAGGATTCGACAACGATTTATTTAACAAAACTGTATTAAATGTACCTTTTTTTTACATAAGAATTTTAGCTAGTGTTTAAAGACTTTTATTATCGACTGTACTAAGAAAAGCAATCAAACTTAAAAAAAAAACAAAACTTTTAAAAAAAATTTGCAATTATTGACATTTCTACGTAATGTGTCTGTTAGCGCTCAAAAATTGAGATTCCTAATATTCTCATAACATTTTAAATGTTTTTTTTTTTTTTTTTTTTCAACATTAAGAGGATTGCCCACTGCGCAGCACTAGTGCAACGTAAAACCCATCCATCCAAACAACCGTCAACACTAAGCGGCTCCGGGTCCTGCTCACTCTTCCAACCCCAAAGGGTAGCTTCCTTGTTTGAACAGATTTTACGTTGTACTAGTCCATGCTGTGGACAATTGGCAACGGTCCGGGACTCATCCCTAGGGTTGTTCTGAGATATGCCATCCTCTACAGGTTGAGTGTATTTTACGTCGCACTAGTGCTGCAGTTAGACTTGGCGTCTTCAACATTTATCGCCAAACGTGCCGGTATTCTATTCTAGGAATATGCATCCGCAAGTCCCTACACTAAGCCTAACCTTTAGCGGTCTCAGAGACCGATGTTCCGGTATAAGGGTTAAGGGCACGATTAAAATTTATTCTCCTCGCTCAGAAAGGATTCTTCACTGTTTATCGTAAAATTTTTGCCGTTTCATTTATCTCCTCATGTTCATTCATTTCATAGCTTACCCAGAAAATAGCAGCTTTTTATACTTTTGTTAATTGTACCCTTAACATTTTACATATTCTGAATTCCTCAATTCTGAAATTAAATATCTAAATATGATTGTTCTGTAGAAGTTACTCTTCTAGAATTGATAACGGTTTTTTAACCCGTTAGCGCTCAGCATCCTATTTATAAGACGGTGTTTTACTTCGGTAGGTAAACAAATCTTTCCAATCTTTGCAGCACTTTCCTGTCAAATGCTGATGTATTCCTACACTATAAAACCGGTTCAAACTGGGTTTGCTTTACGTTAGCTTAATATTGATGTCTTAACATAATTTAAAAGAATTTTACTTATTTTTATGCTCTAAGTTGAGCGTTAACGGATTAAGTTGCAACTTCCCCATACTTCGTCTTCATCCAACTCCTCTTCCAGTATCGGTTTTAGCTCTTTTTCCCTAAATCTAGTTTGGCCATAGCTAAAGTTATCAAACAATGACTTCAATACTTTCTCACCTACATATTAACCCTTTCTGTGTTAAAACACCCTATAGATATGTACAACACTCTAGGGGCACTTATGATATTCCTTGTCGATGTGGACAATCTTATTAATCAAACAAAACTTAAAATTTAGTCTTAAAACCTAGGTTATATTCAGAAACAACAAATATACATAATCGCAGACTGCTAAACATTGTTGGGAGAATAACCATGATTTTAACTTCAATTCAGCTAAAATGTCTGCCTGAACATTTTACGTAAACGCTATTTTCTAGAAGTTTTCCTTATTTATAAAAATCATAAATGGCTGTATCCCCTCTCGAACTACTGCTTAAAATCATTCTTGATTTTTCACCTACTATTGCAGTTTTTTATATCCCAATTTCCTATTGGTTGCTATTGACTCCAGAATCCGCTTTCCAATCTAAATAGACGGGCAATAGTATTTTTCGTTCCGCATTGATGACTGTAAGGTTAACGCTGTCGAAACTGCAGTGTGCTTAATATTTTTTAACGTGGATGTTTGTAAGGCTTAAGGGCGATTGACTACGCTAGGGTCCTAAGCCTATTGATTGAATGCTCACCGTGGGTTTCTCTGACCGCAAGTTTTAAAATTAATAAAAGATCTATGCAGTAAAGAATATTTGCTAGATAATGGCAGGAGTTTTGGCTACTGTGCAAACTATTACCAAACTTACTGGAGAATGTATTGATTTATAGCTACATGAAATTTGAGTATAAAATTTTTGCATACACAATTGTAAAATTTCTATATACGCAGATGTTTGTCATAACTTCCCAGCGAAAGGTACATAATTCATAGCCTTTCGTATAGATTAACATTCTATTTTGATATTTGAAATAACTTCAAATGGCGAATAGAAAACTTAACAAACATAAATTACAGAAAACGTGCATGTTTCAGGTCGAGATGAAGAGTAGCATCTGTATTTACTTATTCGTCAGATGGGCGTATCTTTCGGGTCTAAATTTAAAACGTTGTACATAATTTCCATAATGTGCAATCCAAAACTTCTGTATTTAATAACATATGATTGCTCAAATTCACTTTTATTAAGTACAATTACTTGGTGCATTTTGCCACAAAACTAGCGTCAGTATTAAATTATTCATCAACAAAAATCTTCTGTGAACTTATTTTACAAAGTACTGAACTGCTGATAAAGCTATCAAACTTCGCTTCGCTCATTTTGAAATACCTACATTCATTTTTCTTTGTGCACTTTTTATTACTGTATTAAATCTAAAATCACCTGTTCCAGTAGTATCAAGAATGTGTGTTTATTTTCAAGCTTCTTCAGGTGTTACCTTGCGATTACGTACTTAGTTTTATAAAGTACAAAAGTTTGAAGCATCGCGACTCTTCATTTCTAAAAGTTTATCAGTCATTTATATAGTGAATTTACGAAGTTGTACACCTCTGAACAAAATAAACACAGCTTTAGGATATTTTTGTACATATTGTTAAAGTTTTAAAAAGTGCTTGTAAAAAGAATGTTTGGTAAATAACTTGACGTCTCATTAGTAGCAGAGGTTTTGCTCTTCAAGCTGGTAAGATACGAAGTTTCCTGTACTAAACAAGTTCGCGATCGTTGGCCTAGACATTTAGTTTCTATGGTTTTCTCAGATACTCTCCTCTCACACACATTCCTAATAAAATCTCACCCATGCTTATGTCCCTAGAGTAGGCAAAATCAGTCTTAACAATCATACATCCATTATTATTATTATTATTTTTTTTTTTTTTTTTTTTTTGAAAAATCAAAGGAATCCTAAAGCTTACGATGCTAGTCAACTTGCACATTCAAGCGAATCTTTAATGATTGTTTTAAATAAAATTGTAAGCATTAACGAAATTCTTTTTCTGTAATAAATTACTGGAACTTTTAACTGAAACAGATTTCTATTTATAAAATGCCTTAAAGTAAGCAAGTCTTGAATTATGAAGAAGGAAAAATTAAATTATAAATTTTCATTGAGCGAACTTGCTAAGTTTCAATAAGTATTAAAGTTGTTTCAAAAATAGTAATATTGAACTTTTTTTTTTTAGCCTGAATTTTGCCAATTTTTGACGTAGCTGAGCTTAATCAGACTTCAGTTAGATGAAATCAGACTTGACCCTACTGGATTTGATTCAAAGTAGATGGAGCCGTACATGTTGTCAGTTTTTAATGTTTTATGAAGTCTTAAATATAAATTTTGCTTTTTAACATGTAATAAAATTTATAAAAGTATTTTTGTCTTTTTTGATAACTGAATGGTTAAATTTGTCTAACTGTATTTATTGAATGAAGTTATATTAATTCCTCCCCATGGACAGACTACTTGCATATAGGACAAATTTCTAATTTCTGTTTAAAATTTAAAGTGAAACTACACTGTAAGAAAAAAACGGAAGCTTTTACAGCAAAATGTGCTGGCACCCATATTGCCAGCACATTCTGCTGTAAAATAAGGCAATTTACAGCGGAAACATCTGTAAAAAAGACACTTACGGCTGTTTCTGCTGTAAATAACTTCTTTTTTACTTTCCTCCCTTCATTACTTTCCTCCCTACAGCATATTATGCTGTAAATCTAGTTTTTAGTGTACCCTAACACCAAACAATCCTAGCCTCATCATATACTAAAAAATGTCAAAACTTTCTCTCGGAAAATATCCGGAGACTTAATATTAAACAAGCTTTTTCCTTACAACATATCTTAGAAAATAGATCTAAAAACATAAACACTAAAGCGATGAAATGGATATCTCTAAGCATAATTTCATGGGGGAAAATTATCTTTTTTAATGTACCAACGTTGAGTTATGAAAATGCAGGCATTCCTGTATGTCATTCTAAGTTTAATTCTTCCATAAGTTATTTTCCAGCGATATTTTAAAGTTTTTTTTTTTTTTCTTTCTATGATTCAAACTGTAATTTACTTTGGAACTGAAATATTTATTACAGTGTAAAGAGTGTGCATATTCAGGTAAATTGTCTTCCTATATTTCAAACAGTAAATGTGTGCCGCTTTAAAATATCAGTTTCGAGTGAAATGCCAATGTCATGTTATTACTATTAAAACGCATTACAGATGAAATATATTTATTTTATAAATTAAAATAAGCAGTTCAAAATCATACGTCGACATCGCAGTTCACAGCGTACAGGCAAGCCAGCAGAAATGCAAAAACTAACTATAAATAATGGCTGCCGAGTTGAGTTGTATGAATCACGTTAGAGTTGAAATGTTTAAATCACACGACACTCCCCTTTTGAGATGTAAAACTTTTACACATTTTACAAAATCACATAGAATATAACATTCAAAAAGGTACACAGCCAGTTACAAATATACAAAATTACTATTCAATCAAATACAAATTTATAAAGTTACTACACATCTTAAAAATTCACATCATATTTAAACAAGAAACTTTACACAAACAGTCACTGAAGTTATCAAAGTTTACACATGATCACTTAAATATTTCGGTCTTCGAAAAATTCTTCCACTTCTAGTCACAATTACATCTGAATTACCTACAGTAGTACATTTACCTTGATCTAGTATATTATTGCTAACTGAACTATCAGACAAAGAATTTTCATTATAATCAAATTTTTCATTAAATCTACCATGTGACTTAATTAGGTATTTTCTATTTCTTTTAAATATTTTTCCAGATTCACTTTTAACAGTGTATGATACCAAATTTGGATCAACAGATATTATTTGAGCAGATTCCCAAGTTTTATTTTTCATGTTCTGCATACGCACATTATCTCCCGGGCTCAATTTACTCAGATTTTTCTGTACGATCATGAAACCGTTTTTGAATTTGTTGACGTTCAGTCAACAGGCCTTTAACATTATGAAATAATTCTGAGTTAAGCAATTTATGTTACAGGCAATTTTGTTCGCAGTCTTCGATTAAACATTAACTGAGCGTGAGAGAGACCCAATCCTGAAATGGGCGTGTTTCTATATTCAATTAGACCAACAAAATAATCCACATTATATGCTTTTGCTTTTTCATTATCATTTTTACTATACCCCCCCCCCCTTTCAGCCTGGCCATTACTTTCACGATATGGGCTAGAAAAATTATATTCAAAGTCCCAAGCTTTAGCAAAAATCTATGTACAAATGGCTATTAAACGGTACATTATCAGAAACAACAAAGTTTGGAACCCCATACCTTGAAAAAAGTCTTAAGAACTCTAATGACTTCAGTAGCAGTTTTATTAACTAGCTCTGAAACTTCAATCCATTTAGAGTAATAGTCCATAATTACCAAATAATCCAAATTTCCACATTCCATAATATCCACCCCTAACTTTTCAAATGGTCTATCAGGAATTATGTGAGGTTGCAAAGGCTCTTTAATGTTAGAACGCCTCAACTTTTCACATATCTCACACTGTGCGACTATTGTTTCAATGTCTCTGTTTATGCCTGGCCAATACATTAGTTCCCTAGCTCGTTGTTTGCATTTTTCCATACCTAAGTGACCCTCATGAATTAATGTTAACATTTGATTTCTTAATTTGTTAGGGACAACAATCTTATCATTCATAAACAATCCTTCATTTGTATGCAGGTCACTCCGCAACTTCAAATATTGTTTTAATTCCTGTCACATATTTTTAATTGTTTTTGGCCAACCCTCCTTAACAAATTTACAGTTTTTAATTCATTGTACTGATCTGTTTCATATTTAAATTGGTTCAATCTACTTTTACTCATTGGCAAATACTTGGTTATACTATGCACAATATTACTCATTTCGGGGTCATCTTTAATCTGGGTATCAATCTTAAATGCTCGTGACAGTGTATCTGCTAAACTTTGTTTCCAGGTGTATACTGAATTTCATAATCATACTTTAAAAGTTTCAATAACATTCGTTGTAACCTAGATATTTTAGACATGAGTTTATTGACAATCGATGTAACAGGTGTGTGATTACTTTGTATAATTACATGTCGACCATACACAAGATTATACTTTTCAAATGAGAAAACTATTGCCAAAAGTTCCTTCTCTATCTGAGCATAATTTTTTTTCACATTCTGTCAGACTCCTAGATAGAAAAGAAACTGACTGCCTATTTTGTATCGGGCAAGTACCCAAACAATCTTTTGAACTGTCACACTGTATGATTTTTTCAGACCCATTAAATACCTTTAATACTGAGGCACAACTAAGTAGATTCTTAATCAGATTAAATGACACAGTATGTTCATTTTCCCATCTAAACTTGACATTTTGTTATAAACTCCCTTAATGATGCTGTTATTTGAGATAAGTTTCGTATAAACTTAGATAAAAAGTTCACCATGCCTAGTAATCGTCTCACCTCACTTTTTGAATTGGGGATAGGCATATCTATTATACCTAATGTGTCCTGGATCAGCTTTTACTCCTTTATCTGAAATTATCTGACCCATATATTTTACCTCTGGCATTCTAAACTGCAACTTATCAGCATTAAATTTAATGTTACGAGCTTCAGTTCTTTTATGAACCTCAATTAAAGCTACATCGTGTGAGACTTTATCAGTTCCTGTTACAATGTCAAAGTATATTTTCACCCCATCTATGTCTCCAAACATCTTTCATTTCTCTTTTGAAACATCTCTAAGGCTGAAGCAATCCCAAAAGGCATAACATTGAATTTATAACGTCCGTATGGTATGTTAAAAGTACACAAATATGAGCTTTCATTATCTAAAGGAACTTGCCAAAATCAATCTTTAAGATCCAAAACAGTAAATAGTTTTTTCCCCCTTCAAGTCTACTACTTATGTCCTCTGCCGATGGTATTAGATGGTGTTCCCTTTTAATAACCCTATTCAGGTACCTGGGAGCTCAACATAAACGCAAAAGACCATTTGGTTTCTCTACAATCGCCAAACTCTGGACCCAATCTGTCGGTTTGTTTACTTTTGATATAATTCCATTAGCCTCTAACCTACTCAATGTTTCTTTTAAACGATTCTGCAATACTTCTGGGATTCTCCTAGGTGGGTGTATTACTGGTTTTGCATTAGGTTTTAATTCTATGATATTCCTCCCCTGGAAATCTACTAAGGCCTACAAAAAGTTTCATATTACTTAAAAATATCCAATTTACTTTCAATGCATATATTATCTACTATTTGTATTAAATTTAATTTCATGCAAGCATTTAGTCTTAATATTGGTGTTGAATACTTTTCAATAACAAAAAAAAATTCAATAGGAATAGCATTATTAGGATTTACATAACATTCAAACATTAATTTACCCATATGCTTAATCTTACAATTACCATATGCAATTAACATAGTTTCAGTATTAATTAAATCAACATTAAAACATTCCATCATATAAGAAATAACATTAGCCTCTGCTCCCGTATCAAATTTAAATTAAATTTCAGTTGGTATAAAAAACTATACAATTTTGGTAATAAATCAAGTCAAGTCTACATTATTATGAATATTTGTACTTGTCCCACTGAAAGGGATTCAATATACAATTCACTATCGCATCTAGATTAAAGTTCATGAATACTTTTCTTATAGTTTGCTATTGTTTCTAGATTCAAGTTCATGAATATTTTTACTTTTACACCCAACAGCGAAGTGATTTTACATTTCGAACATGCTTTACCATATGCCGGACAGTTAGTTTTTTTAGGATTACGTCCTCAATTTTTAGTCATAAGTTAATTCACTGAAATTGTTCTTTTTAAGAGTCATTTTAGATTTAATGTTATAACTGCGTTTATACCACTACTGCTGGCCCTCATTGACTGGAACTGTTCTCTGCTTGTTTCCGCTGCTCGCACAAATTCTGCTTTCTGTAACGTCAAAGATGGCTCCCGGAGCATTCTTTCCTGCAGACTAGAGTCACGGATACCTAATACGATTCTATCTCGAATTAGACTTTCTTCCTGAATACCGAATTCACACGTAGTTGCCAGTGTTTTCAGTTACGTTAAGTAATTGTCAAATGATTGACCTTCACGCTATTTAGACGAAAAGAGTTTGTATCTTTCAAATACAATATTTTGATGGGGATTACAATGTTCTTCAAAACTTGCTAGCACATCGTTAAGTTTTTTTCCTTCAGTCTTTTTAAAGGTGTTATAAATAGCAACACCTTCCTCTCCTAAGAGATTAAGTAAAATTGCAATCATGACACTGTCGGATTTCGTATTTTTCTCAGATGTTAGCATAAAATTATGGAACTTCTGGACCCATCTTTTCCAATTTTCTGCCACATTTCCTATAGTAAACCGCATTTCACCTGGAGGCTTGAAAGTATCCATTTTGCACAAGAGACAGCAGTACAGCACGTGGTCCTCCCTACATTCACTTGATATGAGTTATTTATTTCAAACTTTTATTATTTTAAAGTCCTGACACCATGTTATTACTATTAATCAAAACACATTACAGAGGAAATAAATATATTTCATAAATTAAAAAAAGCAGTTCAAAATTATACGTCGACATCACAGTTCATAGCTTACAGGCAAGCCAGCAGACATGCAAAATCTATCTGCCAAGTCGAGTTCAGTTGTATGAATCACGTTAGAGTTGAGCTGTTTAAATCACATGAGTCAATTTGTGTGACCCCCAATCAGTTCCTGTTGTCTCGCACTTCAGTAAACCCTGTTGATATCGCGTTTATAGAAAGCTTTCATTTTTTAAATTAAAATGGATACTCTTAGAGATTTTCTTTAAGACGGTCATCGTTATACTGTCCAGTTCATATAGTGGGTTCGATCCCAGGACGCGCTCGTCGGCCTGGCCGTTCGGAGTTTCCGTGGTTTTCTCGGAAACTTGCGTAAATACGGGTTAAAACCCCTTAGAAAGACCCCCCCCCCCCCCACGGAGGCTCTCACCTCAGGTCAGGATCAGGAGCAGTCGGCCTTAATTCCCAAAACAAAACCAGTTTTATAGTTTTAAAATGAAGTTTATATGTAATTTTGAGATAAAATTAAGTATTTGAAGACAAAGCTTGTGACTATTGACTTTCATACTTAAATATGAGCTGAACATTTACATTTACGCAATAAACGTATTGTGGAAAATAGCTCGATGACATCAATCTGCATCGGTTCGAAGTCCAAAATGAAAGTCAGCGTTAAGGGGATACTTATTACTTACAGACTTTGAATAAACACCATAAAATGCAATAAACTCGCAACAATTGTTTCGGGTCGAAAAAACACACGACCCTTCATCAGGCGAATAAAGTAAGCACGAGTGCTGCAGTCAAAGCGGCAACGTGCGTTGCCGCTTTGACTGCAGCACTCGTGCTTACTTTATTCGCCTGATGAAGGGTCGTGTGTTTTTTCGACCCGAAACAATTGTTGCGAGTTTATTGCATTTTATGGTGTTTATTCAAAGTCTGTAAGTAATAATTTTTACAACGCCAGTTTTGTGGTGCTTCTTTATTCAAGGGGATACTTAACCTTCACGGCAGCTTTATCCCATGCTATGCTATGGATGGTTTTCAAAATTTATTCATTCACATATATATATATATATATATACACAGTTTTAATATTCCGAAAATTTACAACCATTTGATTAGTTTAAAATTTTTATTTTTTTAATATTTCATTTTGAGTTTATAAAATGAAAAACTATGCACTTAGTCAATTTTCCGCTCTTTAGAGCTTTAACCCCTTACCTGCCGACGAAAAATTAAGAGATGTGCTTGCCAATGCCACATTTTTCACACAGGCACGTGTAGTTATGCGTTCACCGTTCCAGAAACATTTCCTTTCAGATTCCTCCTACTCCCAATGTTCTCTGAAATGAGCAAATCCTTCGAAAACACATGGTCATTTAATTGCACTCCAAAGCCGCAAGACTCGTTTCAGTGGTAGTAGCGTAAGTCCCACCACACACTGAAGCGACATGCGATACACGCATGTTCTAAATAGTTTTCAGTAGATGAAGTTGTATTTAGAGCAGTCTCATGTCGCTTCAAACTTTGTCTCATGTCTCATCAGTGTACGGCAGGCCTAACACAAAGGATCGTATTTCGTCAAGACGTACAGTTAGCCAAAGAAAAAAAAAACCACCAAATTTTGCCGTGAATTATCGTAAAAACATGAGGCTGATACCGATCTATCTGTAATAACGTTTAGTTTATGTAAAAGTATAGTTAGATTTTGCTTAAGGGGTCATCTACATATTAAAATAAACATCACTTCATTTTTTTTTCAATGGCAACCCCTATTTTTGATCTCATATTCAAACTCCTGTGATCAAGGCGGTTCGGGAAAAAATCCTATTTATATACTTTAAATAAATTCTTGATAGAGTTGCAAGCGAAAATGTATTAGGGGTCAGTCTATACATTTAGAAAAAATAAATTATCTACCAGAAAATAGACATTAAGATTCATACCGGAAAAAAAGTACAAAGATACTAATTGTAAAACGAAGATAATTTACAGAATGTATTGTTTGCTTCTGAATTAACATTTTTTAAATAGTTTATTTTTAATAAACATGGAATATAACGTCGCTTCATACGTCAAAATTTAAATAGTTTCAGTCGTATGAACCCTCCAATGTTCAATTACAAAAATTTAGATATCATTATTACTATTATTCTTTTACCTTGCTAATAAAACTAAAAATAGTGTTTTAATATTTTAAGAAAAATTATCTACTTCTGTTAGGTATATTTTTATTTTACACAGCAAGCCCCGCATGAAAGTGTTACTATACAGTTTTACATTTAATTTGAGGCATACAAACCTACAATATACAAAAATATGGGCAGATTTAACACTTTGCGGCGCAAGACAATTCGTATCATTTAAATTATACTGCCACCGGAATTCATGAACTAAATTAAACTAAAAGAAATTTTAAGGTTAAAAAAAACCGACCTTTTCTGATATGTTTATAAACGTAATTTTGTGCTAAAAAATTTCCGGGATGAATTTTTGCAGCTGGATCTTAAATTTTGCGTCCTCGCAGCGAGGACAGCGCGCGTTAAGGGGTTAAACAAAAATCTGAGAAAGGATATTCAATAAAAAGGCGATACTGTGCAAAAGCATTTCTATTTCGAGTAATAAGTCCCGCCTTTTATACGTTTCTCTAAAACATCAAATTATTTAACAATTCATGATTAAATAACTGAAATTTTGTGATTAACAATCGAAACTGTAAATTTCATTCGTTTATATATGCTAGAATTCTATAAGAAAGTTTGTTTCCTTTATTTTATTTTGTTTGATTCTTTAAAGTATTGTTTCAAAAAAAGCCAGAGTGGAGTTTATCATTATTTTGGAATGTCATCAAAATTTTCTGCCTGCAATGCGTTAATTTTACAAAAATAGGTTAATTTGTATCGTAAATATTGAAACCTTACTTAGGAAACGATAAATAAAATTTTTCAGTGTTAGACTGAATTTGCATAAATTGGTGGGACAAAATATGTTCCACATAACACGATTTCCTATTGCCCAGAATGAATATCCGGCGTTATACAGAGGTCTGCTGCATTTGAATTTTAAATGTGTAAGATCTATATCTTTAAAAGTAATAAGTCATATTACTTTGTTTTAAATTCTTTTTCCACAATAGTGAATTTTACGCCGTGATTAGAATTAATCGAAAATAAATTAATATTGGGCTTTGTTTCAATAATAGATTTGGTAAATGCCTATCTTTAGAGATCTGATTCGTCTAATCGAGGTCTATATACAAAAAAAAAAAGTCTCTAACAGATTTTGAATTATAAAATGTTTTGTGAAAAAATCGATGTTTCGCAAAATTTAAAAATATGGATCGCTAATCCGTATTTTATTAATATTTATATGGTTCGAAAGAGGATCTCATAGTACATAATTTACCAAGCGCTTTGCACGTTTGTAATGGCCGCCATTGCTCTTACAAGAGTATTACGATAGCTTTCTACTGGCCGCAAATTGAGCCACGTGACAATCGCATCTGCGAGAGAAGAATGTTGCGCTTGTTTGACCTGACTAGGAAAATTCGTTTTCGTTCGCGACTTTGCGGTAAAAACGCAGGTGCGAGCCGTAAGTGTTTGGCTGGAATCTGGGCCTAAATTTTGTCTTCAGCAATCGATGCAATAAATGTCATTGGCGTTTATCTACACTAGCATCACATACAGATACTCAGTTAAATACAAAAATCCCCCTTTTTTTTCCAAATATTGATTTAAAGATACAGAAGGCAGGGCTTGTTTTTTATTAGATTTTTTTCACAATCTCTCGCCTGCATCGCGTTATTTTTACAAAAATAAGTTGATTTGTGTAGTACACATCGAAACGTTGCTTAGAAAAGGATAAGATTCGCATAAAAGTAAACTGTAAAACTTTTAGGCAGATTATAAAAAGATATTTATTTATGGCTGATGCAAATGACAACATGTGATGTCCCTTAAAGTCAAAAAAGAAAAAGAAATATCTCTATAGTTCGAAAATTAATGATAGAAATAAGCTGTAAACTTAGAAACCCATGTTTTTGATGCTTATTCTATTCGTACAAAAATTAATATAGATCATAATTCATAATTTTTTGGAATATGATTATACTAATAATTTTTATAATTAAAAACGCTTTTAATCGTGAATATGCATGGAATATGTTTGTGTCACTTCATTTTAAAGAATAAAAAATGAAATTTAAATGCAATCATTTTTCGGAAAGATACGAACAAAAGTCTGTCAAATTCATTTAACATTATCGTTGTCAACAGGTGACAGCTTATAACTCTATGAAAATTGGAAGAAATATAAGAACTATACCGTTTTTTTGGATGATTAGATAGAAATAATTAAAAATTTGTCATATATGGGGGTTGCTATTTAAACAAATGAAGTTGATGCCAATTTTAATATGTAGACGACGCCCTAAGCAAAAACTAAGCATACCATTACAAACTAGACGTAATCAACGACTCCCAACTCTCAAGAGGCTGCGCTTGCAATGTTTGTGGGAAAATTCCGTGCTATGACTGGCTGTTGTTAGATTGTTTGCGGGATATAATGAATGAAAATCTCCATCATGACGTAGAATGACGTCGAAGATGGGAGTCATCCATTCAAATCGATTGGCATCAGCCGCATATTCATACGATGATTTGCGGCGAAATTAGTCTGGAGGTTATGACTGTACAATAACTGGTTTTGTTTTAAAACAAATACACTCATGGGTTGGGATTGCGGTGCCTTGGTCTTACGATTGATATTAATCTTACGATTCGTCGTAAGAATGGGCATGTGTAAGAACGATCTTAAGACTTTCGCGACCGCATGTTTTTGTCTTTTTGACAGTAAAGTCCGCCTGTGGTCGTTATTCTCCCAATTTACAATATTTCGGAACAAAATTTTCTATATTTAGATTCATATTATAAATGGATATACATTATAATTATATTTTTTCTAGTCAAAGTATTTGTATCCATAGTATATTGGTTGTACAAATATGAATATTTATGTATATTCTTAATAAATAAAAGACATACAAATACAAATTGCAAAAGAAACACCCACTGGCGGAAATACAGATTGTCAGATGACGTGAATTACGTCAGCGGTCGCGGAAGTGTTAACTTGGTATTGTGGTTCCTCAAGCAGAAGAAACGAGCCAGCCAACTGGAGACGCAGAGCTCGCTATGTTGTGATTATGCGCGCATCCAGTTACTATTCGACTTAAGATATCTCTGAGGTCGTTGTAAGAGAGTGAGACACTGCAAAACAACTTGTGTTTTGTAAACAACTTAAGATAGAATTTACGCTTACTATAGTCTTAAGCGAAGCTCTGCAATCCCAAAAATGGATAGTTTTACGAGTGGTATTTCTGGCACTGATTAGCCAAAATTTCTTCCTAGTAACAGTATTTAACAGACCTTGAGATTCAACATGCAAATCACATTTATGAAAATATTTGGATATAATTTTTGTTAATTTTTCCTCTGCAGGTAAAATTATTGGGTGACTATGATTAAAGGAGGCATAACTGCTATTCAGGAAGCCACCAACCCTAAGGGATTCTTCATATAAAAATGATTTAAATATTTAAGTTTCTATCTATGGGTACAAGAAGGCCTTTTCGCAGAGCAGAAATGTCCTGATAAAAATACTTTACCTATATTTCTCTAATTATTATGGGCTCTTGTGAACTCAGTGCCAGTTCTTTTTGCATTTTTGCTTCTGCAATTAAATATAAATTTTAAAGTTTTACTTGATTTATTCAATGTATTCAGATATTTAATATATATATATATCCATTATCATTTTTGGAGTCAATGCAACCAGAAATTAAATATCCAAATTTACTTTTTACTAAAATGAGTTGTGCATCTTCAACATGAATTTTATTTGAGCCAAGTAAAAAAAAAAAAAAAAAAAAAAAAAAACCCTTACCGATAATTAAAATTTTAATAAAGTTTTGCTTTTTTAACTTACAAGGAAACATTCAAAAGGTATCGCCTTCAAAAAATATTGAAAAAAAATGTATGTGATTCTACTCTTCATAAACACCAGAAAGTGAAAAGATTATCGGCTGAAACGAATTACAGCGACCACAAAAAATTATCAAAATTAAAGCAATTTTGGCAATTTAATTTTTTGTGATCGCTGGAATTTATTTCAGCCGATAATTTTTTCACTTTCTGGTGTTTTATGAAGAGTAGAATCACATGGGGTGCCTAGAATGGAGAGTGACGACAATTTTCCCCAACTTCCGATTGGCTAAGCGGGTGATATATCCGCCGCGGCAATTTTGGATTTTCTCCCCGTAGAGTTTACATTGCGGCATTTGCGCTCTTTGAATAAAAGTTTATTTATCGTTGGATAAAAAATAATTTTAACTTTATTTTTCCTTAAACTCATTAAGGAAAGTTAATTGTAATCCCAGAAAGCATATTTAGTCAAATAAACTTTATTATTTATTTATTTTATTCAATTTCATGATGATCTTAATAGGCAAATTCTATATGGAACCAGGGCCCGATTAAGCTTTGAAGCTAGGGGAAGCTCAGTATCATTTCTGGGCCCCTTTCATTTCGATTTTTTTTTTTCATTCATATACCTGGGTGGTATCTACATACAACATTAAAATCGTATAACTTATTAATTAAGAATATTCAGATTTTTGAGGCTAAATAAGATTTTTCCCGAAATAGTGAGTATTTTACCTTGCTTTAGGCGACCTTTTTCAGAAAAAATTCAATCGGAGGGTGAAAATATGAAACAGAAAATCCAAGAACCTGTTTTTAGTCATTTTGGGGCCCCCTCTTAAATTTTAGAGGGGAAGCTTATGCTTCCTGAACCTTTTGGGTTGCGGTGAATCATGCCAAGTGTGGACTGTCCAGCCAACTCTTGCACTCTGAACTATGAACAATCGCCGATTTGGCGACCGAGTTATGGCATGGCAACCCAGAAGAGAGAACATCTCTCCCTCTCTCAGCTAGACGTTAGTTGCACTCTGGAACTTGCCATAGCTAGCCATCTGCATCGGCATGTGCCTGTTTAGTTCGCACACCACGTGCGCTAATAATATTCTTTCTCAAAACAATAATTATTTGTTAATATGTTGTAAATAAATTGTTAGTTTTAATGTTAAGCAGACAGTCATTATTAAGTTTGTCTCACTCCTGACCCGGGAATAAGAAATGCGCCCTTCTGCCACGATGTTCCAGGTATGTAATTTTGATTGATTCCTCTGTGATTTCCTTTTTTGCACTTTACTTCAAACCCTTGTATGTTGTTATTCAAAAATGCCGTCTGACAACGAAACAAAAGTTCCCGAACAACACGTGTACGGAGTCGGCGTCAAGCTCCCACCGTTGTCGAAAAATAACATCAAACTTTGGTTCGTACGCGTTGAAAGCAACTTTGCACTCTCCAGAATTACGGCAGATGAAACCAAATATAATAATGTTATCGCTGCAATCGATCCGGAAACCTTAACGGCAGTCTCCGATATACTTTTAAACCCTCCCGAAACTGAGAAATATAAAGCCCTTAAAGATCGCCTTATAGACGAATTTTCCGATTCTGCGACGCAGCATATTCGACGTCTAGTTTCAGAAATTCAACTCGGCGATGATAAACCGTCCCATTTATTGCGTAAAATGAAAGAATTAGCCAACGATGCGTTGAACGACGATTTTTTACAAACATTATGGCTACAGCGCTTGCCATCAGACATTCAGGCTATCCTCTCTGTAAGCTCTGAGCCGTTGGAGAATTTAGCGAAGCTAACCGATAAGATCGCTGATTGGCGTGGAGAAGCTGCCGCTTCCAGTGTTTGCGCCGTGAGTCACGATACGCACACCGCGGAGGAGAGACGCTCTCGTAGTCAAACGATCACGGCCGCTGGTTCGTCCGCGGACGGTGAACGGATCTAAATTACGACCCTGCGGGCGGAAATCGCCGCTTTAACTCGCCAAGTATCGCGTTTATTAGCACGTGATCGCAGTAATTCTCGTGCACCACGTGGTAAATCGCCGCATCCCCGTAACAGGTTGCAATACAAACAAGGCATTTGTTATTATCATAAAAGATTCGGTAAGGACGCGCGCAAGTGTAATTCACCTTGCACTTTTTCTGAAAATGAGGATTCGGGAAACTAAATTCGGCTGTCGATGCTAGTATTTTCGCGACAGCTTCACCGATAGCCGCAAAATCATGTCGCTTATACGTGTACGACAAACGCTCTCACCTAAAATTTCTGGTTGATTCTGGCTCTGATGTCAGTTGTATACCCCCTCCTAAAAATTAAAAAAAACTACATCCGACTGCTTTAGAATTATTTGCAGCTAATAATACAAGCATACTTACTTATGGCTCTAAATTAATGAACATAGATTTAGGCTTAAGGCGTAGTTTTGAATGGAAATTTTTAATTGCTAATGTGCCCATGCCTATTATTGGAGCTGATTTCTTAGAAAATTTTGGTCTCATAATTGATCTCAAGCATCGTAAAATTATTGATAGTATTACTAAACTTTCACAAATAGGAATATTTGCAAAACATACCCAAAATAGCTCCATAAAACTTACCTCGGGTAATTCTGAATATCATAAAATCTTGTCCAAATTCCCAAATTTGACAAAAGTAAATCCAAAACGTGGTCCAGTTTCACACAATACGGTTCATTACATTGAAACATCTGGCCCACCGGTACATAGTAGGCCAAGGCGCTTGAACCCCAAGCTTTACGAAAGTGTACGGAATGAATTTCAGTACATGTTAGATCAGGGCATTTGCAGACCTTCCAAATCACCATGGTCTTCCCCTATACATGTTGTCTCAAAGAGTTGTGGAAGTACCCGACCTGTAGGTGACTATAGAAGACTCAATTCTTGTACAATACCAGATAAGTACCCAATTCCTCATATTCAGGATTTTTCAAATGCACTTTATGGCAATACTATATTTTCTAAAATTGATACTGTGCGAGCTTACTTTCACATCCCTGTACACCCAGATCATATCCCAAAAACTGCAGTCTGTACACCATTTGGCTTGTTCGAATTCCCATTTTTAAATTTTGGTCTCTGTGGAGCGGCACAAACATTCCAGAGATTTATGAATGAAATTTTAGGGGACCTTCCATTTTGTTACGTCCATATAGATGATGTGTTGATTTATAGTAAGAATGAGGCAGAGCATAAAGAGCATTTTCGGATTAATTTTCAGACTTAATTCATATGGTTTAACAATTAATGTTTCAAAATGTGTGTTTGGTGTCCCACACATTTCATTTTTAGGCCATTTACTTTCTGCTGAAGGAACAAAACCTTTGCCAGGCAAGGTAGAGCCAATTTAAAACTATCCCCGCCCTAAAACAATCGAAGATCTTAGACGATTTCTTGATCTGTTGAATTTCCTTCGCCGGTTTTTGCCGCATGCAGCACACAATCAAACCTCACTTAATAATTATTTAAAAAATTCAAAGAAAGATGACAATCGTGAGATAAATTGGACAGACCAAGCTAATCAAGAATTCGACGCCTGTAAGACTTTAATCGCTAATGCAAACCTTTTAGCTCATCCAAAGCCTGATGCCAAATTAGTCCTGCAGGTAGATGCCTCTGACTTCGCAATTGGAGCTGCATTATTTCTAGCTGAAGAATCACTCCAACCGCTTGCATTCTTTTCCAGAAAGCTATCACCAACTGAAAAGAATTATAGCAATGATAGAGAATTATTAGCGGCATACGCTTCAATTAAACATTTTAGACACATGGTGGAGGCTAGGGAATTCTCGTTATATACAGACCACAAACCCTTAGTTTACGCTTTTCGGCAAAATCCCGATAAATGCTCCCCTAGACAGCAAAGACACCTTGATTTCATATCGCAATTTACAACAAATATCATTCATATTAAAGGAACTCAAAATATTGCAGCTGATGCACTTTCGCGGATAAATTCTTAAATATTTAACATTGAAATCCCATAACATTCACATTCCCTTCTTCACCACTACTCCAACTGAAGCATCACCGAAGCAACTTGTAGAGGAGCTGAAACAGCATTTCCAGCACATTCGACCTGTTCCCACATCATCATATAGCAGTACACGGACATTCATGCACCCTCATCTAAAGGACTGTTCCTATGTGTTTGTGCGCAACGATGCAGACCGGAAACCATTACAACCACCATACAATGGACCTTTTAAAGTGTTGACTCGCTACTCAAAAACTTTTGATGTGGAAATAAAAAATAAAAATTGTACCGTTTCAATTGATCGGTTAAAACCCACATTCCTCCCCACTACTCCAGATAGTCCTTCTTCAACTGTAATCCAGACACCTCCAAAAACTGTCACTACACGAACAGGTAGGAGAGTTCGCTTTCCTAAACGTTACACCACATAGGATGTACAGTCGGCTGCAAAATTATTCGAGCACTAGCCAATAATTCCTATATTTAAAAAGTACACTTAAGACTGTTTTGCTAAGTAAATCCTTGTCGAATCATGTTCTTAGACTGATTAAGAACATGACTCGACAAGAATTTATTTAACAAAGCTGTATTAAGTGTACTTTTTTTTGGCAAGGATTATTGCTAGTGCTCGAATAATTTTGCAGCCGACTGTAACTACGGGGGGAGTGTGCGGTGAATCATGCCAAGTGTGGACTGTCCAGCCAACTCTGGCGCTCTGAACTATGAACAATCGCCGATTTGGCGACCGAGTTATGGCATGGCAACCCAGAAGAGAGAACATCTCTCCCTCTCTCAGCTAGACGTTAGTTGCGCTCTGGAACTTGCCATAGCTAGCCATCTGCATCGACATGTACCTGTTTAGTTCGCACACCACGTGCGCTAATATTATTCTTTCTCAAAACAATAATTTGCTAATATGTTGTAAATAAATTGTTAGTTTTAATGTTAAGCAGACAGTCATTATTTAGTTTGTCTCAGGGTAATCAGGCCCTGTATGGAACCTGTTTTACATCCCTAAAACTTATATAGAAATAAAGAATGAAACCTAAATTTTGTTATAACCTGACTGAATGAATGTAAACTTTTAAAAACATTGTTTGTAATTTGCAAATGTTTGGTTTTTAATGAACAAAAAAATTGTTTTATTGGGATGGATGGATGGTTGGGTTTAACGTCGCACTAGTGCTGCGCAGATGGGCAATTGGCGACGGTCTGGGACACACCCCTAGAGGTGGTCCGGAGACATACCATCACAATTTTGATCCTCCACGGAAGGGCTTGTTTTATTGGGAAATGAAGGAAGAAGCGTTTGGCGATATTCTCCGTAGTACTTGGCGAGAGCTTTCTTATCTGCGAGGGAAAATCGAAAGAATATCTATGGGCACAGATTATCATACAGATAGGACAGTGAAGATAAAACGCGAACCGGAAATATAGTAGCACCACTAGTGTCAACAGAGGGGAACTACATGTGTTAAGTCTACATGAATAGTATCTTTGATCGTAAATTGTTTTTCTATTTCGCGAGTAGTTAGTAGCAGGTTAGTATGGGAAGTTTTTCTTTTTCTTCACTTTCTATTGTTTTTGAATTCACAAAATTATCCTCAAAACATTCACAGCTATTCTTATAAGAAATAAAATTTTTTTATAATGTTTAAAAATATGCTTTGTGAAACATATTCATATTCTAGTACAAATTAAAATTACAAACTGTAATTCTGAAATAGCAGTATGAAATCATTAAATATTTAACGTTGCTTGGTTTAAATAATTCAAAATGCCTTAAAATGAAAAAAAAAAAATTTTTATTTTATGTATATTTTCAAAGTTTATTTTCTTAATATTTAGCACTTGCTTCTTAAAATAAATTACTTTTGACAATCAAATTTGTAAACAATAACAAAGTTGCCAACAAAAACGCAAGTGCAGTTTTCTTTCCTTCGCTTTTTCTACTACTTTTAAATTTACAAAATCATAACATTCACAGCTATTTTCTAAGAAATAAAACTAATTTTTATTATGTTTGAAAATAAATTTTTCCAAACACATTCGTGTTCAAGAGTACAAATTAATATAACAAACTGTAATGCTGAAATAGCAGTATGGTATGAAATCTTAAATATTTAACATTGCTTGGTGTAAATAATGCAAAATGCTTTAAAAGGGAAAAAAAAATATTTCTGGTTTATGCATATTTTCGAAATTTATTTGCTTAATATTTAGTACTTGCTTCTTAGAATAAATTGCTTTCGACAATCAAATTCGTAAACAATAACAAAGTCCAAACGTAAACATCAATAAATGGTTAGTCGGTTGGATGTTGGGTTTAACGTTGCACTAATATTACGATATGAACATAGATACAATAAAAATAAGACGAGCGATTGCGTAAGCTGGAGAGCTCCAGAAACTTACAGCCGTTGACAATAGGGTCGTTGCAGTCAAATTTTGGTTACCGAAGAATATACGGGAGTGTCCTATCTGTATAATAATCTGTGATCTATGGGATGGGTGTTTTATTTTCCTTTATTATATATTATTATTGCTATTACTTTTACCATTTTGCCCTACTATAAATGGTAATATACACTGTATTAAAAGTATTATAAAAGACGCACATAAATTTAATGATTTTTAACTTTGATGAAATATTAGAACTACAATTTACTTAACAACCTAAATTGTAGGGCTGAATAATTTTATAGACATTTTGCGTGCTACATATGCTTATCTCTGATTTACATTAACCTCCAAAATACTAATTCTAAAATATTTATATTTGTCTAAAATTTTGAGCCATCATTTCATATGTTCAATGAAAAAAGTAGACAAGCTTAGCATTAAATATATTTTTGGTCAAGACGTATGTTGAAATAGGTACAAGTATTTCTTTAAAAATATATATACGTGATATATATAAATGGTGTAATATTATTAATTATAAAGGACACTTTTAACTAACTGGTGACCTTTGGGAATCCAATATTTAGACCGTATTTTTGACAATGTTCCAGATACTCCTCCATGCATTATTTTTTCATGTTCATTTTTTATAATCAAGGTAGTCAACCACGACTGTTTGGGGAGAATGATGGGATGTTTTTCTTCTAGCTGTAAATCACTAAACTCTAATCTCCCGCCGAGCCGCATCATTTTTTCATCATCTAGATGAGGAGTTAAGTTGTTAAGGGGAGAATTTTTATCAATAATTTCTTCATTTATTAGCGAGTGAAATTCATTTTTAAAATAGAACTTTTGTTCATTCGATATCAAATGTTTCTCAGCTTCTATTAGTTCTTCGGTTGTCAATGTATTGTTAAGTTCTGGAATTTTTTTTATCCTCTTAATAAATCTTTTTACCCAAGCTGTAACTCTGATTAATTTTTCTAAACTGCTGTATTTTCTGATATCAATGTGGTTTTCTAGTTGTTCTGTCATGCAATTGAAAAGGAGTGTTTCTTTTATCTTTTTTCTATATTCTAAGCTTTCTACATCTAGCTTTTGTTTATCATCAGGCTTAGGCCAAAGTTCGGGGGGTGAACTGAGCCATTCAGGCCCATTTAACCACAATCTATCATTAATTAATTTTATGATCTTTGCACCTCTGGATACAAGGTCGGAAGGATTAGACGAACCGGGACAGTGCCTCCAATTTGAAGAAGATGTCAATTCACGAATATCTTGTACTCTATTCTGCACAAACGGCTTAAACTTTTCTGGAGAGCCTCTAATCCAAAAAAAAGCGATCATTGAGTCTGTCCAGTAAAACGTGGGTATATCTAATTTCAGAGCTCTCAAAATATTATGACCTAGTTTAGCTGCCAACAATGCAGCTGTGAGTTCAAGTTTAGGTAGCGTGAGATTTTTCAAAGGCGCTACTCTATTTTTGGAAGCAACGAATATCGTTTTGCATTTTTCATTCGAGATTTCTTTAATTCTAAAATAGGCAACAGTGCCAAATGCTTTGATACTAGCATCTGAGAAAACATGTAGTTGCAAATCACCGATGTTAAATTCTGGAAAATCAGAAAAATAATATCTCGGCACAGAAAATTTAGAAAGATGAGTTACTTCATTACACCAGTCTTTCCATATATTTTTCAAATCTTCAGGTAATGTGTCATCCCAATCAAGACCAGTCTTCCAGATCATCTGCATAAGGCATTTAAGGGCCCTCTTCACTCACCGCCGCCGGAAGCCGAAACAAATGCTATTCAATGGGAAATTTTTCTTTACAAATAACTTATTAACTAATACATATTTTTAAATTCTGTTTTCATATTCTGAAAATTCACAGCTGTTAAATTGACGCACCTTTTCTAAAATATTATTTTTTTATATTTTATTTTGAAACTGCAAAATACGAATTTTCACTATGTGAATTTTTTTCATTTTGCAATTTCGAAATAAAATATTAAAAATTGAAAAATTACATTTTTAAAAAAGGTCCGTCAATTTAACAGTTGGGAATTTTCTGAATGTGAAAACAGAATTTAAAAATATGTATTAGTTAATAAGTTATTTGTAAGGAAAATTTCCCCATTGAATAACATTGGCTCGGGCTTCCGGCGACGGTGAGTGAAGAGGGCCGTTAACTCTTAAAGTGTAGGGCCCTAGGAAACCGATAGGGTCATAAATTTTGCCTAGTACTTGTAAAACAAACCTTTTAGTATTTATCTGTTTAGAAACGAGGTTTATTAAATCCCTACAATCAAAATAGTGTCTTTCAAGTTATTCCACCCGAAACCCAAAACTTTATTAGGGGGATCATTTTCTTTAAATATTTTAGAACCCTTGCTAATAACATTTTTTTGTACCCAAAGTCCATGTAATGGTGTCGAATTTGTATGAAATTTGTGAAGTTGCATACTCGCGTCTTTAAAGATACTAAGCGAGTCTAGACTTGTAGTTAAAGCTTTCTCTACTGATGGGTGGCTTCCTATTATGTCATCTACATAGATGTTTTCATTTAAAAAACTAACAGTCTCCCTATGTGTGTCGATAAATTTTTTCAAATGATGTTTTATCGTCGCAGCTAATAAGAAAGGACTACAATTAAGTCCAAACAAAACTGTAGTGAATCTAAAAATCTGAAGGGGAGAGGTGCCTTCGTGAGGACTTTCTGTAAACAAAAATCGTGTTACGTCTCTATCTTCCTCGTCTATCAAAATTTGTAAAAAAGCTTGTTTCATGTCCGCAGTAAAGGCTACGGGATGAAATCTAAATCTAGACAAAATGTCAAAAATATCTTCATAAAGATTAGGTCCAATATGTAGACAATTATTAAGAGAAAGATTATTGTAATCATGTTAAGACGCCTCAAACACGATTCGTAATTTACTTGTTGTACGATCTGTTTTTATTACCGCTCTATGTGGTAAATAAAAGGTTGTAGAATTTTCCTCCAAATCCGTAACGGGTTCTATAATCCCCTCTCTCAAATAATCCTGTAAAACATTGTTGTATTCAAAAAATAAATTTGGGTTTCTACAAAATTTGTACTTAAGTCTCGAAAATCTGTTTTCAGCGATTTCAAAATTATTTCGTAATTGTGATTTACTAATTTTCCAAGGGAATTTAACTTTATATCGTTTATTTTCATACTTAATTTCCGATTCAAAATTTTTCATAATTTTATTTTCGGAAAGGTCAAATTTTTCTTTCGGATTAATAAGACCCGAATTTTCCAAATTCCAAAAATTTTCTATTTGTTTTGACAACAAATTTTCTTCTACTATGATACTCATGGTTAATGATTCAAGAGAATCGCTTTTAATTCCCTGTAAAACCCAACCGAACACAGTTTTTACTGCTACTAAATTTTTGTTAATGCGCCTAATATTACCTAACACAATATCATAATAATAATCGACTCCTATCAAAAGTGTAATGCTTTCTTTACTATTAGGTATATCAGCTAATTCTAAATTCTGAAAATTATCATTTTTCGTGATTTTTTCCAATTCAGGGGGAGGGTGAATGAACGATCCAGAAATTTCATCCGTAACTAACGCTTCAATTTGAATATTATGATCAGGTTTATTTTTATTCACGAGCTTTAATTTAACTATGCCATAGGTTTTTTCTATCGGTGTTTTACTTCCAAATGTGTATACTTTTAATTTTTCATTTCTAATCACTTTTAAATTTAGTTCATTAGCAATAGAACGACACAAAAATGTTCTACTAGAAGCTGAATCGAGAAGCAAACGGATCGTTTTCTCTTTCGTTTTATTTTTAATATTTACGGAACAAGTTTGTAATAAAATTTTATTTACCTGATTTATAGAAGAAACAGTAGAAACTATTTCCTGTTTGGATTCTGAACCAGAAGGAACATTTATTTTTTCCTGAGGTTTATGTTTAGATTTGTAACAGAGAGTTGTATTATGTTTATATCCACATATTCTGCATTTAATGTCCCTATCGCATTCCGAAATACGGTGCTTTGGTTCCAAACACAAAAAACAACGGCCCTGAGATTTCAAAATATTCTTTTTCTTTTCAATATCGAATACGAAACAATTTTCTGACGCGTGATTCTTTTTACAAAAAATGCATCTCATCTGTTTATTTTCAACCGCTGTAGTAATTAATTCATGTGCAGACGATAATCTATTGGCGTCTCTCGAACTCAATTTGTTACTTTTTATTTGTTCGTTTGTTTTATTTTTTGTAGATAATGTTCTTTCCCTCGAAATTATTTCCGTTTGTATGAAATCTAATAGCTCTTGAATTTTAATTCCATGTAAATTAGATGCGTGTTTTCTATTGAATTCTAAATTTAAATCGGACGGTAGTGTCTTTAGAATTACTGCGATTAACATAGCACTATAATTATTTTCATCAACTTCTAACCAGGATAATGATCTAATATTTATCTCGATTTCTTCGTGTAATTTTTTTAATCTAAAAATATCTGTGGATTTATAAACGGGTGCTAAATTTAACAAATTGTTCATGTGGTGGTTAATTATCATATCGCGTTGTCCGAATCTTTGTTTAAGAATTTCTACGGCTTTATCATAATTTTGTTCCGAAATCTCTAACCCGTGTATGGAATTTAAAGCTGTCGAAGTTAAATAACCTTTTAAATAATTAAATTTCTCTACCTTTGACAAAGCTTCATTGTCATGAATAGTAACTTGAAAAGTATTCCAAAAACTCATAAATTGGGACAATGGACGACTAGAACGAGGTGGAGTTTCCTTTTATTTGTGGGGAAAAGCTGCGCTATGATTGGCTATAGTCCTTTATTTGTGGGGTAAATTAAGACTCCTATAGGTTAAATATCATCATGACGTCGAATGACGACAGAAGGTCAAGTCGTCAATTCACCGCCAAATTTTTGAATGATTAATTTCGGTAATTTAACGAATTTGTTATTCTCACTTTACGGTGTACTTCTATTCTGTAATGTACTTGAAACATTTGAATTTACACCACTATTTTCGAATGAATTTACTTTTATTTTCTTTTTTGCTCTAAAAATAGCGTTCGCGATTTTATCCTGCTATTCATAACACACGTTTTTTTCATATTCCGTTAAAGGAACTATTTTTTCTATTTCCCTATCAGCTTCCTGTAGAAGCCCATTTTTCATAGTTAGTTGATTAAGAGCTTCCTCTAAATCTTCAACATTTAAATGTTCTTCTTTTACATTTAATTCTATACTATTCACCAACTTCGTAACGCTGGATCGAATAATTTTTCTATCAATTTTATGTTTGTCATCCATTGTAAATTTCCATAAATATTTCTTACCTTGAGCAGTCTTCGCTCTTTAATAGCTAATCCAATATTATGAAACACAAAAGGGAATTTTAATAATCGAATAAAACACAAACATCGTTACTTTCAAAAACAACATTCTCTTGCCGGCACTGATGCACCAAAATGTAAAATAATTCTCGGTTCAGTGGTTTTTGAAATCTAAGAAAAAAAGGAACAAAATCAAAATGCCGGATTGCTTTAAGCAAGAGAATGAAAAAGGGACAACGATGCATTATTCTTCTTGAAATTTAATGATTATAATAAAATAAAAGATCTATTTTCACTTTAAATACATTTTATACAAAAAAGAAATACTTAAAGGAATATAGTTCCGAATCTAATTAACTCTCATAGTGAGAGATCGAAATTCAATCTTCGAACGCAGTCGAAGAATCCAAAATCTAAGACTAAACTTGCTGGCTGTTGCCAAAATCTATTAACAAAATATAGGTTATATCTTTTTTCTTTCATTGGCGACGCAGCGCCGTCTAAAGGGAATTTATTTTACTACACAAAAGGGATAATTCATCAATGAATTATTGTATATGATGAATGCTTTCATTAAAAAATGTCTTAATCTCTCTAAAAACTACATTTTTTTTTTTTTTGTATCAAATTAAAGTTATCACTAATTATCAAAGCCATTTTAAATAAAATAATAATAACACAATAATAATAATAAATATGTGCATTGAGTGTATTGTGAACATAAAATGTCATTCCCCATGCGTTTAGTTAATTTTAATTTCTCTATTTTGTATTTTGTACTATGATATATTTAAACCTAGCCTATTTCTCTTACTTTTACTTTTAAGAGGGTAGTCTATAGAAAAATGGTGATATATATATATATATATATACTAGCTGACCCGAGAAACGTTGCTTTGTCATATAAATTATTTCTAGAGAATATTTTGCTAGAAAAAAATAACTAACTTATTGTACAGTCGGTAACAAAAGTGTCCGAACAATAGCAAAAATTCCTATGTAAAAAAAGTACACTTCGTACGAGTCTGTTAAATAAATCCTTATCGAATCATGTTCTTAGACTGACTAAGAAGAGGATTCGACAAGGATTTATTTAACAAAACCATATGAAGTGTACTTTTTTTACATAGGAATTTTTGCTAGTGTTCGGACACTTTTGTTACCGACTGTAAGTGTGTAAGGATGTGGTATATAAGTGGAAGATGTATGGAGCGCTGTGAACGGTGAAAGAATATAAAAATAACAAAACACCAATCATTTATTTTTTTAATTTATTCTTTAAAATTATATACATATCGCTACTTATAACAATATTACTAAAAAACAATATCAATCCCTTAATGCAACAGAGTGTACAATATTTTTTGTTATCCCATCTTTCGCCAATACAAACAAACTGGATGGTTTGCCCACTCGAGAGCCACGTATAATTGTCCGTGTGAAAAACATGATGTGCTCAAATCTAAGCCACAGACAGACATCGTTTGGCCCTGAGACTTATTGATAGTCATTGCAAATGCCAATCTAATTGGAAATTGAGGACGTTTAAATTGAATAGGCACATCTGTGGGTATAATAGGGATTCGCAGTAGTAATATATTTTCACCTCGGAATTTGTCATTTAAAATGATGGCTTCGATAACATTTTTCATTAATTTTTTTATGACTAATCGCGTGCCGTTGCACAACCGTGGTGGGTTCAAATTACGAAGCAAAATAACCGGAGATCCAACCTTCAGTTGTAAAATATGCGGTGGCATGCCTGGTAAATCCAATGAGTTTAAAAACTTTGTTGGATAATTTACAGCTTCGGTGGCATCGCAAACTGTATCATTAGATTTGTATGACACCAAGTCTCCTGGTAACAAATGTTGTATCTTGAGATTCAATTCGTTGACGTCCACATTTTTTGCTGCTAAAATTGCTCTTTCTGCCAGCCACTTATGATTTGTGTATCGTCTGTGTATAGCGGGAAATATCTGGTAAATAAGAGCATCTTGAGAATCAATGATTGCGCAGAAATCGGTCGGTAATTTTATGCATCCAGTTTCATCTGTAGTAACTTTTCCATCGCCGATATCTAACAATTGTTTTGAGAATGTTTCAGCGGATGGATCTTGAAGCTTTTGAACGCAGAAATTTACTTTCAGTTGTACTTTTTCAACATTAAGCCACAATGACGATGATTTTAAGCACGCGTTGATCTCATCAGCGTATGTTGAACGCGGAATAACGGGAAGTGCTTGTCTGAAATCACCTGAAAAGAGTAACAGAGTGCCGCCAAATAGTTTGTCGTTGTTTTTTACAGGGCCCGACTTAGACTACATGCAGCCCCGGGGCAAGCCTATACTGGGGGGCCCCTTGCAGTGGCATAAGAGGTCTTTAGGTTGCAGAATTTCTGTATTCGCCTGTAGGGGGGCCCCTTCCAGAAGGGGGGCCCAGGGCATTTGCCCCGTATGCCCTGCCGTAAGTCAGGGCCTGGTTTTTTATATCTTTCAACGTACTGTTCGACGCCTCAATCGAATGTTTGTGTGCCATAGTGCATTCATCCTAGATAAGAATTTTACGCTATTTCAGCACTGTGGCCATGGACGATTGTTTTTTTATGTTGCCCACTGCGTCTGGGTTATTTTGAATATTTAGTGGCAGTTTAAATAATGAATGAGCTGTTCTGCCTCCATCCAATAAAGTTGTCGCAATGCCAGATGATGCAACAGCCAATGCATGCCATTATTTGATCGTATTTCGGCGAGAATTAGCGAAATAAGGAATGTTTTGCCAGTTCCACCTGGTGCACCCAAAAAAAAGAATCCACCTTGTTCTGCCAAAACTGCGAGCATGATGCGGTCGTAAATGGTTCTTTGTTCTTCATTGATTAGTGGGACATTGCGAGCAACAATCGCTGCCATTTCTACAGTATTGTATTGTAGTTCACGATTCAATTCAATGCTTATTAAATCAGATGCATTTCGATTTGTTGAATGCATACCGAAATGACTGAGTGGTAAGTTGGCAATGATAATGCAAAGATCTTCAATAGCAATCAATGCTTCATTGTACATAGCGTCACTGAATACTACCGTTAGATCGTTGCACCGTGAACGATGTTGATGCAATATATCATCAGTCATTGAATCTTTGTGATTATCCCATAATGTCTCTGCTCGGGCCAGGAAACATGTAGTCAACACTATAGCGAATAGTAGACGAATTTGTTTTGCTGTACAGTTCAGTCCTACTTCAGCAAGCATACACTCCCACTGGTTGTCGTCTTCCAGCAAGCCGAGTGCAAGCCATGCATCTTTATACGTTGGATGCTGTTGTCCATTCACTTTACGTAAATCTTGAAATGACAAAGGGCCGATGACATTAACCAATAACAGTCGAAGATAAAAGCACTCAGTCTGCCTTGGATTGACTGTAAATACTCTTCCCAAGGTGTTTGATTTGAATAAACCGGGACATGCATCAATCGGCGTGCCTTGCTTGCGGGGCATCCATTTTTTTGTTGGAGCCCATGTGAAATAGCGTGTTACTTCTGAATAGAGTAATGTCCGTACAAAAGCACCAAAAACATCCGCACGATTACACAATTCAAAAAATTCAGTGAGTGTAGTTTTGGGTAGATTTATAGCACGATCAATCGCTGTCTCGCTCGTGAAATATACGCGCTGGCCATTTTCAAGATGGACGGCTAAATGAAGAACTGCTGGATCCCGTTCATGAATTGGGAAACCAAAGATACGCCAAACAGCTTCATTGGAGCTGGCTTACCGGCCAATTTGGCAAAGTGTTATTTCATCATTGTTATTCACCGGAGGAGCATTCACATTGGTATTTTCAACTCGAAATACAGCCATATCACTGCCTTTATTCACATACTTGCAAATGTATTTGATGCTCTTCACTGAACTGCAGAACTGAACATTAATATAAGCATTTGCAGCGGTTCGCTATGCCAAAATAGCGATAAAGAACTGCCCTTACTGCCAGTTGGCGGAAAAACTGTAATATGGCAACCTGCCAAGAGGGAGAAACATTCGCGCGTCTCTCTCAGCATCAGTCTGTGCTCTGCTTCTGTTCCCGCTGGTATCGTCGGCCGTTGGGTCGCTGGCAAATGCCTGTTTGTACTTGAAATGTTTTTGTTTATTCACTAATCTCTAAATTAATGTTTATCGTTTTATTTCATTTTCTATTAAACAATGTTAATATTTAATTGGCTGGTGTTTTTTAGTTAAATATATTTTCTGACTCAAAATTTATCGGCATGCAAAACGCACGCCGAATTGGTGACCGCGGACAATCTATTTTAATCTTTCAAAATTAGCGAAATCCAGCCTTAATTAATTTAAAATATGAGGGTAATTTATTGATTAATTTAAAATATAGGATTATTTATAGATTCTGTTTATTTATTTTTACTTCGCGGCAACCGTGTGCACGTGTTATATATCTCTACCTGGAGGAGTGCCATTCATCATAAATAAAAGTATGTGTTCATTTTATTTCTATTACTTTGTGATTGGTCGATTATTTTTATAATTATCTTTATATCAGCAAAAAAAAAGGCGTTATATATATTAAATATTGTAAATTGCTACGTGTTTGATAATTTCTGTAAATTTTGTGCAATTTTCTATTTACATTTTGTGCAATTTTCTATTTACATCTACTTTAAAACTTGGTATGTTTGCTGATATCCTCTAAGTTTTTGACTAAAAATTTATTTTACCTCTCCTTTCAATCGATATTTTCATTATGCCTGGTGAAGACCCACAAAATAATACTGCAGGTACAGAGTCGCAGGTATCGCATGTCTCTGTAAAAATCCCTCCCTTATGGAAATCTAACATTAAACTGTGGTTCATTCAGGTAGAAAGTAACTTCGCGCTTGCTAAAATTACCCAGGATTTAACAAAATACAACCATCTTATTGCCTCTATAGATCCCGAAACCTTATCCACAGTATCGGATATTTTGTTTACCCCACCCGCTACAGATAAATATGAAACTTTAAAAAATAGATTAATAGCTGAATTTTCTGCTTCAGAAACAGAGCAGGTCCGCCGGTTGATTTCCGGACTTCATTTGGGCGACGATAAGCCGTCCCATTTACTACGAAAGATGCGAGAATTAGGGGGTTCAGGAATAAATGATGATTTCCTAAAAACTTTATGGTTGCAAAGGCTGCCATCTGAAATACAAGCTATTTTGTCCATTAGCTCCGAATCTCTGGATAATTTAGCCAAAATGGCAGACAAAATTTCAGAAGTCCGTACTTCTCCACCAGAAAACAGCGTCTTTGCCGTCGGGCAGTCCAGTGTAGCAGCCACTGAGGGTATTTCTCCACTAAGCGAGTTTAACGCAATTAAAGGCGCAATCGCCGCCCTCAGTAAACAAGTCGAACATCTTTCTCGCGATCGATACAGAGTGCCATTTCATCGTGACAGTTCCAAACACCGCGATTTTTCTCGTGGACGCTCCCGTGATGGTAAAAGAGATTTTTGTTATTATCACAAACGGTTCGGGAAAAATGCAAAAAAATGCCGATCACCTTGTTCCTATTGCCCTACTACTACCGATCAGGAAAACTCTCAGTAGCGGCTGTCGATCGAGATACGTCGACGGCAGTCGCACAGTCATATCGCCTGTACATTTATGATAAAAAATCTAATTTTAAATTTTTGATCGATTCAGGCTCTGATGTATCTTGTATACCTCTTCCTAAATATCTAAAAAATGTAAAGCCTGATCCCTTGCAATTATTTGCTGCTAATGATTCAAAAATTTATACTTACGGATCTAAACTAATGAATGTAGACCTAGGCCTCAGGCGAAATTTCACATGGAAATTTTTAATAGCTAATGTTCCTATTCCTATAATTGGAGCCGATTTTTTACAAAACTTTGATCTCCTAATAGACCTTAAACGACGCAAACTTATCGATAATGTCACAAAACTTACCCAACCGGGAATAATTTTAAAATCTCCAGATTATTTTTCAGTAAAACTTATTTCTGGCGATTCGGTTTACCACCAAATTCTAGCGGAATTTCCTGAATTAACAAAATTATCATCCCGGGTAAAACCTGTTAAGCACAACACAGTCCACTACATTGAGACAACCGACCCACCAATCCATAGTAAACCGAGACGATTAAATCCAGAGTTATATGAGGCCGTAAAAAAAGAATTTCAATATATGATAGATCAAGGCATCTGTCGGCCATCTAAATCACCATGGTCGTCGCCTCTTCACGTTGTTTCAAAAAGTTCCGGTAACATCCGTCCCGTCGGCGACTACAGGAGATTAAATTCTCGTACCGTGCCGGATCGTTATCCCATACCCCACATCCAAGATTTTTCTAATGCATTACACGGAAAAACTATCTTTTCAAAACTCGATATTGTCCGAGCTTATTTCCATATACCAGTGCACCCTGATCATATACAGAAAACTGCAGTTTGCACCCCATTTGGGTTATTTGAATTTTCGTTTTTAAATTTTGGTCTGTGTGGGGCAGCACAGACTTTCCAAAGATTTATGCATGAGATTCTAGGTGATCTTAAATTTTGCTATGTTTATTTAGACGACATTTTAATTTTTAGTACTACGGAAGAGGAGCACAAAGCCCATTTAAGAATTGTACTTGATAGGCTAAATAAATACG
This sequence comes from Salticus scenicus, assembly GCA_963930645.1. Lineage (NCBI taxonomy): Eukaryota > Metazoa > Arthropoda > Arachnida > Araneae > Salticidae > Salticus > Salticus scenicus. The sequence continues at coordinate 274,702,136 of OZ005657.1, forward strand.
GACTGGCTTTAAACATTTCAAAATGTATATTCGGCGCATCAGAAATTCCTTTCTTGGGACATTTAGTAACAAGGAGTGGTACCAAACCTTTGCCGGACAAGGTTGAGCCAATTATAAATTACCCACAACCAAAAACTGTTAAAGACCTTCAGAGGTTTTTGGGATTTTTGAATTTTTTTCGTAGATTTTTGCCTAATATAGCACAACATCAAGTGCATTTAACTTCTTTCCTAAAAGGGGCTAAGAAAAATGATAAAACAAACTTAGAATGGTCTGATAAGGCAGAAGAAGAGTTCCAAAAATGCAAACAATTAATCTCAACTGCAGTTTTATTGGCACATCCAAAGCCAGACGCGCAATTAATTTTACAAGTTGACGCATCAGATTTTGCGATTGGGGGATCATTGTCGCAAATTGTAAAGCAGGAATTACAGCCTTTGGCATTTTTCTCTCGGAAACTTTCCCAAACAGAGAAAAAGTATAGCGCATATGACAGAGAGTTATTAGCAGCTTATGCTGCCATCAAACATTTTAGGCATATGCTCGAAGCGAGACAATTTTCTTTATTCACCGACCATAAGCCCTTAACTTATGCATTCCAACAGCGTTCAGATAGATGTTCCCCAAGGCAGGCTAGGCAATTGGATTTTATATCCCAATTCAGCACAGATATTCAGCACATAAAAGGCTCAGACAACATTATAGCAGATGCACTTTCACGTATAGATTCCATAAGCATGCCAAATCCCATCGACTATACGGAAATTGCCCGAGCACAACAAACAGACCCAGAGTTAGAAAATTTAATTAAAAATTCAAAAACTTTGCAATTAAAAAAAATATTTTTATCAGATAATCAAACACATATTTATTGTGATTTGTCAACAGGCACGGCTCGTCCATACATTCCTCAATTATTCCGTAAAAAGGTATTTTTATCTTTACATAATTTATCCCACCCTAGTATCCGCAGTACTTCAAAACTTATCCGATCCCGATTTGTTTGGCAGTCCATTCGAAAAGATTGTGCCGAATGGGCTAGGACTTGCATCCCATGTCAAAAGTCAAAGATAATTCGCCATACAAAATCCCCTGTAGGTAAATTTTTAGACCAATCACAAAGATTTGAACACATACACCTCGACCTTATCGGTCCCCTTCCTCCTTCACAGGGAAATTACTATTGTTTAACTATGATAGACAGGTTCACTAGGTGGCCAGAAGAAGTTCCAATACCAGATATATCTGCACAGACAGTCACACAAAACTTTTTTACTCAGTGGATTGCTCGATTCGGATGTCCATCCCGTATCACCACGGATCAAGGCAGGCAATTCGAAAGTGCCTTGTTTACATCGCTTGCTCAGCTGCTAGGAATTAAAAGAATTAGAACTTCACCATATCACCCTCAGGCAAATGGCTTAATAGAAGAATTTCACCGCCCATTAAAGGCAGCCTTGAAAGCCTACGACACCGATAAGTGGTCTACAGCATTACCAGTTTTACTGCTTGGTTTCCGTTCAGTCTTCAAAGAGGATCTGAGATCAACAACTGCTGAATTAGTGTATGGTAAATCCTTACGACTACCAGGTGAGTTCTTCGATCCAACCCCTGTGGATATCTCACCTAAGCAGCTGGTAGAAGACCTAAAATGCCATTTCGCCAAGGTGCGTCCTATTCAGACTTCCTGCCACGGTCAAAAAACAGTTTTTGTGCATCCTCACCTCAAAATGTGCTCGCATGTGTTCCTTCGGCATGATAGTGTGCGTAAACCTCTCCAAGCACCATATGACGGACCATACAAGGTCATTTTCAGACGAGAAAAAACTTTTGACATTGAAATTAAAGGGACTTCTCACACAGTGTCTATAGATCGTCTCAAACCTGCTTTTATATCTATGGACTTTTCAACCACTTCACCTCAAAGTGCTACTGTACCATCCAAACCACAACCAGCCCGTGAAGGACAACAGACCCACACTCCTCCTCAGAATGCCAATACACCACCAGATGTACAAACTGTTCCAGTTACACAGAGGACCCGTATGGGGCGACCTGTTCGTCCCCCACGTCGTTACGTGCATTTTCAATGACACTGCGGAGGGAGTGTGCAGCGGTTCGCTATGCCAAAATAGCGATAAAGAACTGCCCTTACTGCCAGTTGGCGGAAAAACTGTAATATGGCAACCTGCCAAGAGGGAGAAACATTCGCGCGTCTCTCTCAGCATCAGTCTGTGCTCTGCTTCTGTTCCCGCTGGTATCGTCGGCCGTTGGGTCGCTGGCAAATGCCTGTTTGTACTTGAAATGTTTTTGTTTATTCACTAATCTCTAAATTAATGTTTATCGTTTTATTTCATTTTCTATTAAACAATGTTAATATTTAATTGGCTGGTGTTTTTTAGTTAAATATATTTTCTGACTCAAAATTTATCGGCATGCAAAACGCACGCCGAACATTGAATGTTTTGCTCAGCAGAGGCGAATATGGGACCACCCAACGGTTATCAATGTCAATATCTATGTTGTTGACATAGTTGACCGCCATAGATGATAAGATTGTCCGCCATTATCGGGATTTCTTCGACGATATATTGGATATCCGTCAACATTTGTGATCGTGAAATTTTTCGGAAAACTTTTAGTACATTTTCCATCTGCACAAATAATAATGGCCTAAAAATTCATTTTTCAATTTAACATAAAATAACTCCGTCGGATATTGACGAATTTTTTAAAAGAATATACCATTTTAACTAATTTTAACATTTTAACAATATTAACGTTGAAAAAATATTTTAAACACTTACGGTTAAAAATTCCCTTTTCATTTCAACATTAAATAAATTCTGACATCGTGTTTACGATTCTAAAATATTAACTTTGAAAAAATATTTTAAACACTTCGTAAGATACGATTACGATTCTAAAAATATTAATTTTGAAAAAATATTTTAAACACTTCGTAAGATACGGTTAAAAATTTATTTTTCATTTCAACATTAAATAAATTCTGACATCGTGTTTACGACAACTCACGCCATCTAGGTGGAAAAGGTTGGTTGAAAGAGTTGGTTAAAAATTAATTAAGAAAGAACTAATTAAGTTACAACTTTCATTTGTAAATCTAAACCATTCTCGAATCCACCTGAAGACACACAAAAAATTTCATTAAACTCAGTCCAGCCGTTTAGGAGGAGTTCAGTGACATACACACGCACAAAAGAAATATATATATAAAGATATATGGGGGGGGGGGAGAGGGGCTGTCGAAAAGAAACAGTTCTCTTTATAGCAATTAAAAATTTTTACTTAAATAATGCGAAATCAATTTGAAAAACTAGTATGTTGTGGCTACCACAAAACTTTATTCTATATTTTCCTATACAAATTCACTCAGTAACAATATTAAAAAAAAAAAAATACTATTTTTTTTTAAGGGGGAAAGTGATGCCCCCACATGCACAATTTTTTTTCCCAAATTAACTACTACTATTATCAATAATTCATATTAATTTTACAATCACAGGTTAAGAATCATTCTCATTATGTACATTTATACGAAATTTTGTCCTATACTGCCATGTTAAAAATTTAGAAAAAATACGATCACAGCGCCACCTGTTGAGCGATTGATCCTCAAATCTAATCAGCACCAGTTTATTGTCAGGGGCCAACTAAATACCAAGTTTGGTTAAATTTCGTTTAAAAAAAATACGATTAAGTTTTTTTTTCGCTAAAAAGTAAAAAAAATCGATAACTTTGTTTTAAATTATCACAGATTTATAGTTCAACCATTCGTTTTAAAGGTATTGACGAGACCTTTCGAAAGATACCCATCTTGAAAATTTAATCCCCTCGAGGGGAGACTAGTCTGTGTAGTCTCCCCTGCGAGGCTCCTACACATACAAAAAAATTTTCCCAGTTGACTATCTCTATTATAAATAATTCTTGTAAATTTCATAATAATAACTAAAAATTAATTCTCTTTATGCACATTTACACAAAATTTTGCCCTGTGTCACCATGTTAAAAATTTAGAAAAAGCGGGATGGCAACGCAACCTGTTGCAAATTTTTACCAAAAGTTGATACGCACTAATTTATGTCAAGGTGCAACTACATACCAATTTGTATGAAATTCTGTGCAGTAGTTCCTGAGATACAGTTGCCACAAAATTTTGTCACACACACACACAGAGACAGACAGACATTTTCTAAAAATGGTCAAATCGTGTTCTACAGCTCTCAAAACGTGTAAATCCATCAAAAACCCGAGGTCGAAAATTTTTACGAATCCAATACTTTCTTCTATTGAATATAAAAGAAAGTAATAATCAATCTATTTGTATATTGAAACATTAAAACTTCATATTGCATTCGATAATGTTTATAGAAATTGTTCTACATCTCTGAATGTGATTTTATAGTAAGGATAAATAATTTACTATGTTTCAATGAATGGAAGAATATCGACGCAATATGAATAATTGTAAATGTCAAACGGACAATTTTTCGCCAAAGTGGATTATGTCGCCCTAAGAAATCCTCTCTAAAGCAACCCCGGATGGGTTCGGGGACATCCACAGAGCATGCGCCGTAAGCATTGTCGTCACTCTTAGTAATTTAGACACTCTAGAATCACATATATTTTTTGAAGACGACACCTTTTGAATGTTTCTTTGTTAGTTGAAAAAATTCATTTATTTCTTTTCTTGTAAACTTGTTCTCAAATTCTGGTGGCTCTTTTTTAAATGTGCGAAATTACATTGCCCCTGAAAAGATTATTAAGGCACATTTAAAGTTACTCAAATGAACTGATTTTTATCTCCTTTCTTCATAAAGGTAAAAATATTTTATGTAGTATTGTACAATACAGTAGTTAATAACACTTATCACCGACCACTTGTACGATTCAGAAACGTTTCTTTTTTTTTTTTTTTTTTTTTTTTTTTTTTTTTTTTTTAAGAAAAGAAACATTACATTATTTTTGTCATTTATAATAACTGAATATTATTATTATTATTAGCTTCTGATGCATAAAAATTGTTTATACTCTATAACACACACACACACATATATATATATATATATATATATATATAATTTTACATTTATAAGCACTAAATGCGCAAAAAAGCGTTATAATATATGTAAATTATTATATTTTTGTTATTTGTTTGATTTTCGTGCTTGAAAATATTTATTCCTATATTTGTTTTCGAAAAATTGCTTAATGAGATAATTTTCGAACTATACATTTTAGTACATACAACAGTACTCAGAACTATGCTTATGATATTCATAATTCATATATCATTTACTGAGTTCTTAAAACCTGGCAATCGTCCTGCTTTATTCTTGTCTTGTTGTGGTGAAGGGAGTAGCGCCACTATGCACTCGTTATTACTAAATCTTTTGTTATTGCATTTAATTTTACATATTTCTTTGTTTTATTTAACGTCTCAACCTGATGTATTTATACAAAATTAATATTTTCTTATGTCAACGATGATTTTTTCAAGGTAAATAATTTAGTGTAATTTACGAAGATATTAATGCTCAAAAATTCATTCCAATTTGCACATTCATAAGTTACTTTCAATCAATATTTTTCAAAATTATTGAATGCTGTAACATTAAAAGGTTTGACTTCTCATTTATTTATTATTAGAGTCATTCTTAAAACCGGTTTTTGTTTCAAATTATTTTTCTTTTTCTTTTTTCTATTATGATTTGATTTTAAATTAATAATTTTTATCTCTGAACATATTGATCGTTCATGAATAGTTTAGTTATAAACATTCAGTATGTCAGTAGTCTGAATAAATATAAAATTTGTTATTTTAATTGCCATGCGTTTCACGTGGTTTATTTTTTGTTGTATCGTAACAATTTTTGTTTACTTTTTGTTACTTTTTCTTCTCATTTTTTTTTTTTTTTTTATTTATTTTTTACTCCTGCCACCAGAATTAAATAATTTTTGCTTTTGATTTTAACCGTCTGATTTTTGTCATTGAATGACTCGAATGCTTTAATTGTTATTAGTTTAGTTTTTAAAATGTCATTTCATTCATATCCATCGCAATTTAATAATTTTTATTTTATTTTGTAATCTAAAGAATGTAAGTAAGTAAACAAATATTTCAGACAGTTTTAAAATATGTTGTTTGTTGTTCTTTTGCGTTTGCTTAATTTCATCATTTATGGAATGAATAATATAAATTGTTACATAAAAAAAATTATTATCTTTTAAATCAGAAATTAGTTATAGAGTATTTTATAACGGGATCTGTACATACAGTGTTTCATTAATATTTGTTTTTAATATGATCAGTAAAAGTAATTGCTTTTGTTACTTTTATATTTTACTTTTTACAGTAAGGTTAATTATTTGAAAATTAGATAAATTAGTTGAAATTATTATTATTATTATTTTTTTTTTTTTGAATTAATCATCATTCTGATCATATTTCTCTAACTTAATCCAGTTTTTTTATAATTACATTGAATTGTTGTAAATGAATGAACGCTGTGATTATTACATTCAAACTGATTATTTTGCTCATATTAACTGACAGTGAAAGAAATTGATTTTTAATCAATTATAATATTTAAAATTACTGCCATTTATTTGTGTGATATTTATTCCTAAAATATTTGTTTCCTTAATTTGTTTTTCTCTGATTATTTATTCTAAGAAAATAATATTTATTCAAAACTATAACTGATTTTATTTTATGCTGCTTTTGATTCTGTGTCAAATTAGTAACAATGTTATTGCTCATTGTAGTCAATATATCTGATACTTTTCAAAAAATTTTTTTACTCCATATTATTTAATATTAATTGAATGTTCTACTGCAAATAAATTTCATTGTGAATTGAACATATGGAAAAGTAATTTATGGAGAAAAACAAATCTAAAATCAAAGAGAAACAAGATTCATTTTTCAATATAAGGTTAGGAGATAGAAAATTTTCTTTACTTATTAAGATAATTTATTTATAAATTCCTATTTATTTTATTTTTATTGTTACTGTTATTTCATTTCATTTTTATTTGTTTATTTTTGTGTGTGTGAGAAAATTTGATAACTATATTTCTCTTAATTTCTTGTTAAAATGCTGAGACGTAAAATAACCAGAGTTGACAAGTTTCTCCCAAGTTGGGGGAAAAAAAAAAAAAAAAAAAAAACTGAAAGTAATAGGTTTCTTCCAATTGAAAGAAATGAAAGAAACTGTTTTTCTTCAACAAGTTATCATATAAATTGCAACTTTGTAAGATAAAATAAATACATGTATTTTTCTTAATAACATAACCTTAAATAAATTTAATTATACCTTTTAAAGTTTAATTATATATGCTAAATTAATAATAATAATAATAATAATAATAATTTTTTTTTTTTTTTTTTTTTTTTTTTGCCAAGATCAGATCACACACCAAAATGCACAAATTCCATTAAAAATATCAATTTCAATTTAACAAATGTTATTTTATTATTTAAAAATTTTTATTTCTTTAACCAGTAGTTAATAGCTTATGGATAATTTACCTATTATAGAAGGAAACTTATATTACAGATTATATTTAAATAAAAGAGTTAATTTTCATCCATTTAATTAGAAAATAAACATACAGTAATTACTGTATTGCAAAATGTCATCAAAATCCTTATTTCTTACTGCAGTGCGATGTTTTATTATTATTTGCAGAAGAATGCTGCAGTTAATTTCTTAACTTAGAACAGATGATACAAAATATGAATTTTTTTTTTTCAAACCCTGAAGAACTTGCAGGAGAATTTAATAAGTATTTTGACATATTCATAAAGTTCATTGTGTATTAGCTTAGAAATCATACAAAGGATTGCATTAAAAAAAATATATATAACTATTACCCTTATACTTCTTCAATATATGATAATAATATGAAATAGCAGGGTTCGCACTAAGGGGAAAAAAATGAGTGGGATTCTCCCACTCTAACAAAAAAATTAAGTGGGATTTTGAAAATTTAAGTGAGATTTTTGAAATTTAAGTCAGTAATTACATTTTACAGAAAAAAAAAAAGTGTTTTCAAGAAATATGCAAATTACAGACATGTGATTGCTGAAATTAGAAATTAGCTGAAAAATTTTCGCTAATATGATTGATTGTATGATTAGTTGAATATTGATAATGTCACTTTCAATAAACTGATGACATAAACATTTATATATATAGTTTTTATCTAGATTAAGCATTTTCAGGATTTTTTCATTAGCGTAAAAAAAAAAAAAAAAAAAAATTCTTCAATATACCGACAATAACTTTTATATCCATATAAAATCTTATTAAAATTTCACACCAAGAGTAAAACAAATTTTTCAAACAAATATAGAATATGATTTTTATGTATGTACAATTAATCATTCATTTAAAAGTAGCAGTGGCTAATTATTAGTTTCAAACGTGCATAAAACCAACTGAGTATTAATTTTCTTAAATTGATTTGGAAAAAAATTTCTTACCTGAAAAATCTATTCTTCATTTCCCCCATGTTTACAAATTTGGTATAGGTATGACACCCCATAAAGATTTAATTTAATTGATAAAAAATAAATAGATTCGTTAAGTTCAGAACTAAAGGTCTAAAAATAATTGCATATGTCAGAAATATTGAGCAATTCTATTGCTTTATTGTTTCTAGAATTGATCATTGACCACAATCCATATTCCTTAGATGGAAAAGAGGGGGTGGGGGGCTAAAAAAATAATTACAGAGTAAGAAATATCAAACTCTTTCAATTATTTTTCTAGAATCTAATAAAGCAAGTTTAAAATGAATATTATAAATATAATTTATGTTTCAGATGGGTAAATATTGGGAAACAAGACTTCTGCAGAACATTTGATTGCTGATCGCTAGATGGAGATAAATAAAGGGGGAGGTGGGCAAAAAATAATTACATGAGCAAGAAATATTTAACAATTGTATTTATTTACAGGTTCTAGAATCTCATAAAGCAAGTTTGAAATAGATATTGACATTTATGTTGTGGATATGGAGAAAGATTAGGAATCGGAAGCTTTTGTAGAACATTTGATCACCGATTGTTCCATTTTTATTTATTTATTTATTTTTTAACGAACGATATCCATGATTTTTTTTTAAACGGAAAAAATAAAATCGCGGGAAAATAAGTGCGGGAAAAGCGCGCATATGAAAATTTTTTAAGTGGGATTTTTTTTTATATTGCGCGATTCCCGCAATCCCGCGATCTAGCGCGAACCCTGAATAGTATCTATTCAAAAAGTATTTATAAAATCATCCTTTAAAATCAGCATTGAAATATAAATACTAGTACTAGTACATAATATGTACTAGAGTGTATAATAGTGTCTGTAATAATGTGTGTATATAGTAGGCTAAAGTATAAATAATTACATTATTATTATTTATTTTATATTCTGCATAGTAATCTTTTATGTTGTAAAAACCATCCCCTGTAGATATTTGAAGTTTATTATTAAATAATTTATTTTTCTAAAAATATTTTTAATATTAAATAAATAATAATTTAGGTTAGATGTAATATTATGCTTTGAGTTAAATTCCTTTGTTTAATAATACAATTTAATCTTGAACACAGTGGCACAATCAGAATTTCTATCTGGAGGGGGCTGAATAATAATTGGGTTCTGTATAATAGGTTTATGGGCATATACACACACATATATATAGTAAAGCATCTGCTTTAAATATTTCTTGTGAAATAAATAAATGAATGAAATTGAATTTAAGTTGAATAGCACAATAGAGGAATTTATATTATCAGTATATAACATGCTAAGTTACTGTAGTTCAGTCAGTTCGGGTTGGCACTGAGCTTGCAAACATAAAGTTGTAGGTTCATTTATGATTTAAAAAAAAAAAAAAATTGTGTACAATATGACAAGCTAGGGAACATAAAATTCACACGAAATGAAATGCCCTCCCCCCATATTTCCATTAAAAATAAAATTTGATCAAATTTAATACTCTTTTGCGATGTTTTACATGCATATGCATTAATATGTAAGTAATTAAGAAATTATAATAATTATAGCCAAATAAAAGCTACAGTTGTGATATGTAGGAATTATAACAGAATTTCAGTTTATAAATTTTTACATAGCTATTTTTATTTAATTATCTGGAGAATGGGGCCGATGCTTCTTCTAGGTTCGGTTTGGTTAACAGAAACAAGTCGGACTTGTAGTGTATGCGGGTGTTAGTCAACATAGCAAGCAGGAGGCAGAACCTCATAATATCCTAAAACATTAATTCTAATATATATTATTACTTAGAATTTTGATTTGTTCTGTTAGTAAATATTTCAAGCGTTACCTTTCTGAGTTCATTACAGGATATTGTATTTCAGTATAATATATATATATATATATTTATTATGAAATTTTAATTTTTATGACTGGAAAAAATTGCATTATCCAAAAATGGAGATTAGATCTCAGTGACATCAGAGGCAAAAATGAAAACTGTGCATGCACCCTACTGTATGTTCTACCATAGCATCCTAAACTAGATGCCTGTCACGTGGCTCGGAAACTTGGCAACAGTTTAGGCGGTAGACAGCGCCATCTGGTACAGATTGTGCGACTTTTCTATTCAACTGTCACCAATAATTTTAAGAAGTGATATATGATATATATAATCGACGTTTCTTTGAGTCTATTCGCCTATTATCATATCCCACTTTTAAAAGTTTTTGGTGGCTGTTGAATAAAAAAGTCACGTAATCTGTACCAGGTGGCGCTGTCTACCGCTTCAACTGTTGCCAAGTTTCCAAGCCACGCGACAGGCATCTAGTTTAGGAGGCTATGGTTCTACGTACTGTGATAAAAAAAAAAAAAGAAAAAAGTGACCCCAACGCCTTTTGGCATTCCTCTAAATCGTTATATTTTTAGAAAAATAACTTTACGTATTTGATTAAATCAATTAAATTTTATCTTCAGCAATTGATGAGAAATTTCACTAGCATGCATATGTGCTAGTGGCATATAAAGTATTTAACGAATTTGCAAATTTCATTTTTAATTTAAAATATTGTTTTATAATAATTATATTTGGCTGGGCGATGATAAATCAGTCAGTCACTCAGTCAATAAGGACAAGGGTTTTACGTACTACATGGATATAGAAATCATTTCATTTCGTAAATAGCTTCAGAATGAATGCTTATATGAGTATATGATTTATAGTTTTACCAGGATACAAAGCATAATTTTTATACAATGCAATTTATTTACTAGGACTCAATTTTTTAAAAATTCACTTTTGTAATTAGTGCTGCACCGAGTAGCACTTTGGCCGAGTACCGAGTAGTTGTAAGAAAGAATAATTGAAATTGACGTATATATGAAGAATTTTGCACATCTTGAAATTTAAAAAAGGCCTTTTGAACACAAAATTAAGTTAAATGGCAAACAGCATATTTACATGAAACGTTTCAGAACTTTTGTAGTGTACATACACAAATAGGTTCATTGTTATATTTGATACTTCCAGCTTAGTGGATTATTAAAACCATAATAACTGATAACTTCATTCTTTATTATATAGTCTTTCTCAGATGTGAATCATTCTCAGATAATTCTTAGAGAATATAAAAGTTCTTTATAGGCTTAATTTAAGATGCATGAAATTTACATATGAAATGAGAACATTAAAATAAATATTTTATCATCATTTCAAACATGATGGACTTCATTAATCTTCAAATTCTAGAAGAGTAAAAAGGTAGGTTGTTTCGGGCCATATTTTGCAGAACAACAAATTTGATAATATATTTTTATTAACATTTTAGTGTATTTACCTTTTTCATAATTATTATTTTTTAAATTAAAAATCAATCTTTTTTTTTACAGTTTTAAAAGTGTCTTACTTTTATTTGCACAAATACGTAACTAAAGTTTTATCTACTATAGTAGTGTTATATAAGGGGTTCTTTTTTCTAAAATATTTTATTTTTGTCTGTTTTATAGATACAATTTTATGTACAAAGTTTTTGTAAAAAAAAAAAAAAAATGCATATTACACACATACAACATGGTTATACTTAAATTCTTGTAACTAAAATTGATAAGCTCAAATCATGAATCGTCTCTATATCGAGTTTAGTGGCAATCTACTTGCCCGTTTTAACTGCAGAAAGCTGTTCGCAGCAAAAGTTTAATGACTATGTTTATATTTTCATATTTTTTAAGTTTAGTTATTAAAAAAACAACTCTTATGAATACATTTCTTTCAATAATACATAAAAATAATGAAATTCTTACAACTACTCGGTATTGGCCGAATACTTAGTCCATATTTGGCCGAGTACCGAGTACTCGGCAAACTGGCCGAGTACCGAGTATATAACAAGTACTCGGTACAGCTCTATTTGTAATGTTAAATTGCTTAAGAAAAAAAAAAAGGAGCATAAATAATTAATATTGTGAGCTTAACATTTATAATTATTTCACAGGAACCACAAAAGAATTTGAATATCTTACAATCCGTTAAACAATAGACAACTTGGTGAGAAATACTCAAACACATATTACGATTTTGCCTTTTATTTATTTAATGAGTTTTCTCATTTAAATTTATTTAAACAAAAGTTAAGAATTAAATGTTCAGAAAGTAGAGCAAAGTCACTCCAAATTTGGATTCCAGTTAAAAATTTAATCTCCTTTTTTTAAAATTTCTTATTGGCTAAAAAATTTATGTCCTTGGCCGGGGCTCCCAGGTTCAAGCATAAATACAGCACTTGTTTTTTTCATCACAGTATGAAAATAGCAGAATCCCATCCCATAGATACATTATGGTTGCTTTTCTATACAGTCTAGGTGACCAACCGTACAAATATAGCATGATACCATACAAATATAGCATACACTGCATAAAAAAAGTAGACGGACACTTACTTGTAATACTTTAAAGCCGTTTATTTCTTTAATTAGAGATATGAGGTTCATTTATCTAATATAACTATATTCTTGAGACCATATATTATTATTTTTCGGATATAGATTCAATCCTTTTGAATTATGTAGTTGAAAAATTCAGGAAACAAAAATGGTGCATATTTGCACTGTAATTTTTCTTTAAAAAAGTAGATGGACACATCTTGTATCTCTAAAATAAAACGTTTTTAGTAAGGGTTTCATCTCCCATTCACTTTAATAAGTTCGTATACTCTGTTAGGCATCGAATCAATGAGATTCTGAATCTTTTTTTGACAGAAAATTTCCCAAACGTTTGTAAGAGCTTCTTTGAGCTGGTGAATTGATTCATACTGGCGTCCACCCTCATAAATTTTATGAACAAGTATAGCTCAAATGTTTTCTTCAGGATTCATATCCGGACTCATGGCTGGCCAGGGTAAAACAATGAAGTTGTTCTCATGAAACCATTTTTTAACGTTGTTAGCGGTGTGTATTGGCGCTCCATCTTGTTGAAAATCCAGTTTTCTCCTCCAAGATCACACGGAAATGGTAAAAGCTCACTGCTTAGTGTTTCAATATAATCTTTGTGAGTCTGCTTCTTACTTAGGAGCACTAAATTTGTTTTTCCACCATAGCCAACAGCTAGCCACACCATCACGCCACCACCACCAACTTGCCGAGTAGAGTACACTTTGTCTTCTTTCTCCAAACTGTGTCAATAATATTGATATCCACCTTGGCCGTCTAAATTAAATTTTTCTCATCTGAAAAAAACTACAGATATCCATTCTGTAGTCCAAGACATATGGTTTTGAGCCCACTGTAGGCGTTCTGTCACGTGGTGATCCTTCCAGCATGGATGATGTTTTCTTTTCTTATATTGAAAAAGCTCTGAGTGGTTAATGTAGTTGTAAATTCTCTGAGAAGTTACGTTAGTAATTCCTGTGCTTATTCGAACTCTGGGAATTGATGCTCCAGTTTTTTTCAGCTCAGTAAAAATTTTTCTTTGATCGCTAAACAAAAGTTTCTTTGGCCGGCCACTCTTTTTCTTTACGTCATGGGCTTCAGGAGTACGTAAAAAATCACTGATGCTACTTTTTGCTTATTAGAAGTAACCTACTAATTTCTCTGACTCCTTTATTAACATTTTTCAGCGTTATAATCTATCCTTTCTGGTAATCAGTTAGAGGAATTCCTCGTGGCATGGCGCATTTATCTCCAAGAAATTTAACTACGTAAAACCATGTTGTCAAGCACGTTAACAATTGGCAAAATGCCAAATGTACATGTCCATTCAAAACTGGTATTCCAAAAGAAACACCTACTTAGATAATTGCAGTTTTTGACCAGTGTCCGTCTACTTTAAAAAAAAAAATATATTGTGCAAATGTATATCTTTTCTCTTTTCTGCATTTCCCTACATTAAAATTATAAATAATTGAATATTTTTATTTGTCTGTCAAAAATATGAAGATTGATAAGTATAAACATGTTAAAGAATTTTAATTGACATTTCCTATTAAACAAAGACAGGGTTTTAAAAAATTGTAAAGAAGTGTCCGTCTATTTTTTTAATGCAGTGTACATCTGTATGTTTCAACACGATGCTGAAAAAATCGGTAACCTGCCAAAGATTCCTAAAATGTATTCTTATTGTCGATGAAAAACATAATCTGTTTCCAATTTAAGTCACTTTTTAAATTTAAGCTCCCTTTTGTATTTTAATCAATTACCAAATTTTGTCATTGTCATTAAAATTTTAGTCATTTTCTAAACTTTGGCGCTCTTAAAATGCTGACGTCCCTAGCCCCGGGCCTTAAGGGGCTAAGCCGAAATCTGTCACTGATGGCGACCTTTTTGTGTGACAAAGATAACTCATAAAAATATTACATGACACAAGTGACTACAGTAGCCAAACTGGCTACCACTGAAGATTTCTCACCAAGGTCTGAACTCTGTTTTCTCTTACACAGACAATATCTTTCCTAGTTTTTTTTTTTTTTTTTTTTTGAAAGTTCTTTTTAAAAGTTTTATTTCCCTTTAAAAGTTAGATTGTTTTTAATCTAAAAGAAATTTTATCACAAGCAACAGTGATTAGATGTTCTGTAAAAGCCCTAAAAGTTATGTAAAATGAGGATTATATTTCACAGGTAAGATTTTTTTTATATTTTATTATTTCGTACTTTTTAAGTAATTATTTTTGTAAAATACTTACAACTGCTGTATTAAATCAGGGTGGCCACTGGTTCAATGGCATACCAAGCGTGGGGTGGAGGGGGCGGTCTGCCCCAGTCCTTTGTCATAAGGGGGCCTCTGAAAAACTTAACCCTTAAGTATGTGTATCTGGTGAAGTTCTCATGCCATTATTTTACCTGAAAAATTCCTTGAAAGTAGTGAAAGCAGGGGTGCAGCAAATGCTCAGACCTCTGAAATTCCCCCCGAACATATTCTAAATTTCCCCAAAAATAATGCAAGAACCTATTTTAAAGGTTTGGCAGACAGTTTGGGGAGAGGGAGGAAGGGGGGATCTTTCTTAAGTGCAAATATTGAGGGAGATTTTTTATAAGCTACTATATTACAAATTTTAACCTTTTTTCTTTTTTTGGAAAAACTATATCAAAATTCAATGTTGCTATTAATGTGCCACCAGATGGAAAATTAAAAAGTTTAAGTTTTAATCAGACTAATTAACTAACATAATTTTTAAGGCTATGATTCTTATACGATACATAATTATAAATATATTAATGCTACTTTGTTTTATTGCACTTCGTTGTCTCTGAAAATTTAAAATACCTTTTCATTACAGAATTTCAAAATCAAGAGTAAGAAAAAAAATTTTCAAAGCATGAACCATAAGCATTTTATAAAAAATCTATAATTTTCTGTTTAAAGATTAATTACAATTATTGTGTGATACAGTATACAGAGCTTTTACCGGAGGTCCCTTTTTTCCCTAAAGTACCTACCCTTTTTTTTATTGTATGTTATTCTTTAACGTCATGGTATTTTAATAACCCCAATGAAGCTTTACTGAGGGGCACATTTCATGCTGCAACCAGGCATAACCCTTGTTGTCTCAGTATTTTTATTTCGTTTTCATCATAGTAATGTAACTTAAACTTTTTTTCCATAAAATATTGTGTAAAAAACATTAAATTAGTGTGAAAATAATATTTCTTAAGCTGGTATCACACATGCTCTGGGAGCGCAGCTTTAAGCACAGCATGAAGAATTTAGTGCACCTGCTACATTACAATAACCATGTGATAAGAAACTTCTCGGTGAAACATTAGCTGCAGCATTTTCCACAACAGATGGGAAATGCTTCACGTAACTGACCAATAAGGAAAGAGCAACTACATCAATCACTATCAAGTTAGGTCGAGGGGAGGGATAAATGACAAAATATTGTCATTTAAAGAAAGTAAAAGGATCTATGTTAAATTTTCTTTTAGACTATTATAATTTTTTCTATAAAACTTTTTCCTATTTAATTTTTTGTGGAATCTTTTAAGTGCAATAATTAATTCCCCAGATTTTATTTTTCTATGAGCAAAAAAAAAAAAAAAAAAAAAAGAAAGAAAGAAAGAAAAATCTTTGACATTTTTTTTTTTTTAAGTTTAAAACTTAGCAATCCTTTTTTTTTTTTTTTTTTTACTTTCTGAAACGGAAGACATTTATAAATTAATAATTATGAATTATTGACAGTTTATTAATGTTCTGTATAAATATATATATATATGTTACATGCTTACATTATTTTATACTCCATTAATGATAAAATGTATATATTTTTAATATTTTAAATTAATATAATTTAAAATACGTACAAAAATGTTGATCAGAAAATTT
Organism: Salticus scenicus; assembly: GCA_963930645.1. NCBI lineage: Eukaryota > Metazoa > Arthropoda > Arachnida > Araneae > Salticidae > Salticus > Salticus scenicus. The sequence goes on from OZ005657.1 coordinate 274,718,965, forward strand.
AAGAAAATAAAAAATTAATTTACTAAATATAATTTTTCCCTATAATAAAAATTAGTTTTAATAACTCATTGATTATGTATTTTTATTTAATGTGGTTTATAATAATATTTATAAATAGAAATTTATTACCTATAATTAATAAATAATTTATTTATTAAGAATATAAAGTACTTTTTGGTTTATGATTAACCTTTTACAGTCCAATGTTCCCAATTGGGAACATCCGTTTGAAAATTTATTTAAAAATTTAATCTCAACAATACTGACTTGAAAAAAATTGCAGATATACTAGAAAGATGGATTGATTTTTTGAAATAAAAACAACATTTCTATCATAAAAGGGAAAATTTAAAAAAATCCCCACAAAAATGGCCCTTTTCTACACTTTTTGTAGAGCACAACTTAAAAATTCATATAAATTTGAAAAATAATCCTATACCTCTAAAAATTGGTAGGCATACTTAGAAAGGTTCTCATTATTAAAAGCACATGAAAAAATAATAAATAAGATATGTACCTTGTGCAATTCGTTAAATGTTTACGTTCCCAATTGGGAACATTGGCCTGTCACCACTATTCTGCGAGTCACTTTTTATTTATTCTCTGGCGTCGAAATTTCCGGAACTGTGTATGCACCTGCGAATGTTTATAAAATAGCGAAAGAAAAGAAAATCCTTTTTTAGGGAAGAAAGGGAGGTTTTGTAAGGGGAATCCCCTGATTTTGGGTAAAAGGGGAATCCCCTGATTTGAGAAAGAATAAAATACCAAAGCCGTTTGTAGGCGTGATAGGCGTGGCCTTGTGGGTTACAATCTGACGCTTGCTCAATCAAATTGCCCTGACGGGACAAGCGACAGGCCAATGGCATCCCACTGTTCGTAGCCCACACGGTGATGCGGTTTCCTTACGGAAAAATCACTACTTGTCCATTACCAGTCTAGTGGTTTCGAATCTGAAAAGTTTGTTTTGAAAGGTATTTGAATGTGATTTTTTTAGTGGATTATTGTAATGGAGAGAAAATTTAATACTTTAGAAGCGGCTGTTGATTATTTGATGACTCTCAGGGACTCTGATGTATCTGATTTTTCTGATGAAGAACTAGAAATTTGCCAGCTTCCTCCTGACGAAAATGATCGCATCTCAGAGGAAGAGGATATTGATGACAATAATCTCAGTTCTGCTGTGCCGGCTGATGTTTGTGGGCAGCTCAGCATTTTAACTAGTAAAATTCCCATAAGCCAAACAAGTTTGGAAGATCAAGATCAAGGGTCAGCTTCAAGTGGACAAAGAAATAAACGAAAGAAACTTGGCAGTTCTGGTACAAATAAAAAACTGAAACCATCTACACCCAAATGGAAAAAAAGCTCTGCGTTCAGTAAGCCCATGAAAAGTGAACCAGTTGAGAAAATTGCTGATAAGTTTCCTGAACTAATAGCATCAGACGCTACTGACATTTTTTTCAGATTTATTTCTAAGGAATATATAAGTTATCTAGCTAAAATGACATCAAATTATGCTGCTCAAAAGGGGACTAGCGTGCAAAGCGACTGGAAAGATATTGCTCAGTTTTTGGACTACTCTTACTCAGTGGTTATCATCAAGTGCCCACAGAAAATGATTACTGGAACACTTCTGAAGACATAACTGTCCCTATTGCCTCTTCTGTCATGCCACAAAAAAAACTCAAGGATATCAAAAGACATTTTCATCTGATGGATAAAGCTTTTTTGCAACCTGGTGATAAATTGGGTAAAATTCAACCAATTTATGATGAACTGAACAAAAAATTCATTCAGTTTGGATTATTTCACAACCAGCTTAGTATTGACGAATCCATGGTCCCATATTACGGGCATCATTCTTCTAAAATGTTTATCCGTGGGAAACCAATTCGCTTTGGATTCAAAATCTGGATGATTTGTTCTAATAATGGTTATCCATATAAAATGGAAATTTATGCGGGTAAGCAGTCCAATGAAACAGCTCCTCTTTGCACTAGGGTTGTAAATAACCTTCTGACAGTTGTTGAAAACCCTCTTAAAGTCGAAATCTCTTTTGATAACTTTTTCACTACATATGAATTGATGAAGGATCTTGCGAGTAGAAACATAAAGGCTATTGGAACTATCCGAGAACACTGAATTAAAAAGTGTCCGTTGATGTTCTCAAAAGAAAGGAAAAAACAAGATAGAGGTTCATTTGATTACCAGTGCGATGGATCAGTATTTTTGTGCCGTTGGAATGACAATTCTGTTGTTACGATTCCTTCAAATTATTGCTCTCATCTCCCAATGCAATCAACTAAAAGATATTCACATAAATATAATAAGAAAGTGGATATACAACAACCAAATTTAATACATAAATATAATACAGGAATGGGAGGAGTTGACTTGCTCGATAGAATGTTAGGAAGTTACCGCCCCACGCTTCGCAATAAGAAGTGGTGATGGAACTTATTTGTTAATGCTTTAAATATGGCTGTTGTTGCAGCTTGGCTTTTATATGCTAAAATTCATAAAGATACAGGGATGACTCATCTGGAATTTCACCGAGAAGTTACACTCACTTTGCTAAGAATTGCACCAAGAATGGATGGGCCTCGTCCAGGACCCAAAGTCCACCGTACTGTTTTGCAGAGAAAGACTGATGGTCCTTTCCTTGTACCAACAGAACAAGGTAGATGCGCACAGTGCACAAAAAATGCAAGATTAGGTTGCAACGAGTGTAAGAAAAAATTGCATCTGAAATGCTTTCCACTGTATCATGGAATAAAGGTACAAACTTAAAAAAAAATATTTTAAGTGAAGGTAATTGTTTTCATTTTAACTTATACATTTTCAATATAATTCATATCTGTACTTAAATTTAAAAAATAAATCTGTCATTCATTTTTACTATTTTACTCAAATTATTAGTTCAACTCATCACTATATTCGAGTTCTAAATACAGTGTAAAAGAATAGTCAGAAGTGACCAATGTTCCCAATTGAGAACATCATAAAAACCATATATAAAATTTTCTTTTTTTGAAATTTTAATGAACAATATCTCTTAACTGATGCATTAGAAGGCAAAATATGCAAAAAACTAATTTAAAAAATACCGGGATCTGAATTCGGCCTGTAAAAGGTTAATAACTGTATTTTATTATTTAAGTGTAATAATATAAATTAATTCATAAATTTTATTTTTCTATGAACAAAAAAGAAAAATCTGACATTTTTTAAAAGTTTAAAACATAGCAATCCTCTTTTTTTTAAGTTTCTGAAACGGAAGATATTTATAAATTAATAATATAAATAATTGACAGTTTATTAATGTTCTATATAAATAAATAAATACACTGCATAAAAAAAGTAGATGGACACTTCTTTACAATTCTTTAAAACCCCGTCTTTGTTTAATAGGAAATGTCAATTATAATTCTTTAACATGTTTATACTTATCAATCTTCATATTTTTGACAGACATATAAAAATATTCAATTATTTATAATTTTAATGTAGGGAAATGCAGAAAAGAAAAAAGATATACATTTGTACAATATTTTTTTTTTTTAAAGTAGACGGACACTGGTCAAAAACTGCAATTATCTAAGTGGGTGTTTCTTGCGGAATACAGTTTTGCATGTACATTTGGCATTTTGCCAATTACTAACGTGCTTGACAAGATGGTTTTACGTAGTTAAATTTCTTGGAGATGAATGCGCCGTGCCATGAGGAATTCCTCTAACTGATTACCAGAAAGGACAGATTATAGCGCTGAAAAAGTGTTAATAAAGGAGTCAGAGAAATTAGTAGGCTACTTCTAATAAGCAAAAGTAGCATCAGTGATTTTCTACGTGCTCCTGAAGCCTATGACGTAAAGAAAAAGAGTGGCCGTCCAAAGAAACTTTCGCTTAGAGACCAAAGAAAAATTTTTACTGAGCTGAAAAAAACTGGAGCTAGAGCCCCTAAATAAAATAATAGGCCGGCGCATCACCGCCATTTTTTTTGCCTCCAAAGAGGACAGCATTCCCGCTTGGCGTCCTTATCGCTTCCCTAATGATTTTAAGAAATCTTGATCTGAAGCTAATCCGGTCAAGATACGAGCAATAAGCAACAATAATATTCCTAAAAACATATTTTTTTCACAGTACATTCTCAGGATGTCATTTTATTCTGCGGTATATCCTATGGATGTACTGGGGTAAAATGTGTTGTTAGGGCGGTTTCTGTTTCTTTCACAAAATGTCACCAAAACTCAAATACACAGTAACAGAAGGTCTGTGAACACTTTATATTCACTTCTTGAATGATTATAGCAGTTTATCGCTATACAATTTTCCATATCATAGTTTACTTAAGCTAAAATTATGAAATATAATAAAACAAGTTACTTTAAAGTAACATAAGACAATAAAAAAAAAAAAAAAGTTTGTCGTTTGTTTATCAGAGAAACGCACTGGGTACACATGGCAATCCTAAGGCAACAAAATGCCTGATGTGCCAGCTCGTATATATAGGAGCCTTAACTGGAGCATCAATTCCCAGAGTTTGAATAAGCACAAGAATTACTAACATAACTTCTCAGACAATTTATAACTACATTAAGCACTCAGAGCTCTTTCAATATAGGAAGAGAAAACATCATCCATGCTGGAAGGATCACCACATGACAGAACACCTACAGTGGGCTCAAAACCATATGTCTTGGACTACAGAATGGATATCTGTAGTTTTTTCAGATGAGAAAAAAATTAATTTCAGACGGCCCAGATGGATATCAATATTATTGGCACAGTTTGGAGAAAGAAGACTAAGTGTTCTCTACTCGGCAAGTTGTTGGTGGTGGCGTGATGGTGTGGCTAGCTGTTGGCTATGGTGGAAGGACAAATTTAGTGTTCCGAAGTAAGAAGCAGACTCCCAAAGATAATATTGAAACACTAAGCAGTGAGCTTTTGCCATTTGTGTGTGATCTTGGAGGAGAAAACGGAATTTTTCAACAAAATGGAGCACCAATACACACCGTTAACAACATTGAAAAATGGTTTCATGAGAACAACTTCAGTGTTTTACCCTGGCCAGCCAAGAATCCGGATATGAATCCTGTAGAAAACATTTGGGCTATACTTGTTCATAAAATTTATGAGGGTAGACGCCAGTATGAATCAATTCACCGGCTCAAAAAAGCTCTTACAAACATTTGGAAAATTTTCTGTCAAAAAAATATTCAGAATCTCATTGATTCGATGCCTAACAGAGTATACGAACTTATTAAAGCAAATGGGAGACGAACCCCTTACTAAAAATGTTTTATTTTAGAGATAAAAGATGTGTCCGTCTACTTTTTTAAAGAAAAATTATAGTGCAAATATGCATCATTTTTGTTTCCTGAATTTTCCCACTACATAATTCAAAAGGATTGCATCTATATCCAAAAAATAATAATATATGATGTCTCAAGTATATAATTATATTAAAGAAATGAACCTCATACCTTTAATTAAAGAAATAAGCGGCTTTAAAGTATTACAAGTAAGTGTCCGTCTACTTCTTTTATGCAGTGTATATATATATATTTATTACATGCTTATATTATTTTATACTCCATCAATGATAAAAGGTATAAATTATCTAATATCTTAAATTAACAATTTTTAAAATACATACAAAAATGTCCGATCCGAAAATTTAAGAAAATAAAAAATTAATTTATTAATTATAGTTTTTCATTATAATAAAAATTAGTTTTAATAACTCTTTGATTATGTATTTTTATTTAGTGCAGTTTATAATATTTATACATAGAAATTTTTTACCTATAATTAATAAATAAATTATTTATTAAGAATATACAGTAGTTTTTGGTTTATCATTAATAACTGTATTTTATTACTTGAGTGTAATATTATAAATTAATTCAACACAATTCATAAATTAAATTATTTAAAAGAAATTATTAATAATTTTATTTATTTATTCTAAATCTTATTTTATTTACTTCTAATTAATAAATCTAAATATGGTATGAACTTGGTGACTTCAGTTTAATAATTTGTAATAATCATTGTGAAAATTTCTATGCACAATCAGTAAAATTGTATAATTATTTATTAATCGAATTTTAATTATGTTATACTAACTTGTATTTAAAAATATTTTTTTGATTTTTAAATATTTAATATTTTATGAGGAATAAAATTCAATAGAAAATAGAATTTTTATTTTTATTTATTTTTTAATGAAATTTAAGATGCACGACTAAGTGTAGCAGGGGGTGTGTTTATTTGAGAGATAAATCTTTTAGAATAGTGACTCTATGGTCACGCCTACCAAATTTCGCAGAGCACTATATGAAACACTTGTCAACCCTTTCTCTCTTCTTTGCTTTGCAAAAGGATGCATGAAGCGCTTAAAGTTTCGCCTAACGGTCAGTGTGATAGCGGCTTTACAGTGAAGTCCTGATCAAGGAATTGAAAAACATGAAAGAGAAAGCTATTATCTATTTCTGTACTCAGTGATGAAATGTCATTTTGTTGAAAGTGCCAAGTACTTGTCAAAAACTCTTAAACTGAATGAAGCTTCTCACCCATGTGACAGAATCTTTTTAATACTTTCTGTGACAAGTCTCGACTGTGCAAAACTTTTTCCGCAAGACCATGTTTTTTAATAATAGCATATTTTCTAATTTACACATATGTATTTATCATTATAAAGGTATCAATATTAATAGGCTGTAAAAGAATACTTAAATATAAGACAAGAATTTCTGTTTTCTACTAAAATCTAGGAATATCTTTAATTTTGATGAGCAAATCTTTCTGCAAGTGACGATTCTTTTCTGCAACAGTGTCGCTGTGTCACCTAAATTCTGCCACAGGCTTCTTACCATGACAGTGTGTTGTTTAATGCAAGTTGTTTGAAGGTGTAAGAGTTCAAAAGCATTTCCTATAAACTCAAAATAGTAGGTTTAAGTAATGCTTTACCTATTCTGTTAGATAAATGGTTAGATAATGGCTATTCTGTTAGATAAATGGAAACTGCTGAAATTTGAGTCAAAAAGCCTGAAGGTTCCAGACAAATTATAAATATTGACCCTATGTTTTTATTTTAATGTCTGCTTTAAACTATTTGACATATCCCAATGTGACTAAAGCTGGGTTGGCAGGTTTTTGACACGTGACAGTTTTTGACGGTTTAAACCATCAAGTCAAAATACCTCCTTGTCAAAAATGTCAAAAACCTATATTTATAATTTAATTGTCATATAAAAACTTAGTTTAATAAAAGATAGTTTATAAAGATTTTTTGAAAAGTAAATAGATTGATGTTTTTTGAAAAACACATTGTTACAACATTTTGATTAATATAAAAGCAAAACTTTAGGCTTTTAAAATTTTATTACTGATAAGGTGGATTGATAGTATAGGCTGAAATCTGCATCGGTGGATGTACGGACATGCATATAATTCAGAATGGCAATTCGATGGCTCAAAGGTATGCAAATAAAATACTGAGACCTCCTGTCATACATTATGCTGCAGCGATTAATGATTCTTTTCTTTTCATACAGCTCATCTTGTGGAGAACATTGTTAAAGCTTAAATAATATAGATATAGTGTATGAATGGCCAGCATGCTCTCCTGACCTAAATTTGATCGTGCATGTTTCTGGGAAACTTGGACAATGCATTGCAATGAGACCAATGCCTTCTGTTACTGTCAGGGCATTGAGATTACAATTCTTGAGGAGTGGAACAGTGTTCTCCAAAGTCTTATCAATAACCTTACAGCTTCCGTGGAAAACAGGTGTGCAGCAGTCTCAGCTATGCAAGGGACCACATACCATATTAAACATACTGCCTAATTTCTGAACAATATATATATTTTTTCATTTACAGGCAACCAAAATGTTGCCATGAAGAATCTTTTTATGATCTTTCTACCTTTTCCAAGAAATAAAGCTCCCACACAAGTTTTTTTTGCAATTTTTTTCCCCCTGTATTGTGTTTTTAATACTTATGTATATTGTGTACTCCCCATTTTAATTAACCCCATTTTAAGCCAGTGCATGGTTGTTTTGACGGTTTTATTCACTTTTTTCCATGCTCCCCTAATTTTTTTAGTAGTTTAGTTTCTTTTGGAAGAAACCAAACCTTCGAAATAATAATCAAATAACAGTTAAAGGGCAGAAAAATTAAATTTCTCTTTAGACAATTCTTAATGATCAGTTGTATATAGAACTTAATAATTTATATGAATAATTCTTTAATAATTTATCTCTTTTATTTATTTTAGAGAAAGTTATATATTCTGGCAGTTTCTTAACATATATATGTGGTCATGCAAGAGCAAAGAGGTGTAGAAGTTTATCTTGTACCTGATTAACAGCAGGTAATTAAAATACAAATTAAATTTTGTAACTGTTTCTGTAAAGGTTTTTAATTTATCATGTTAGGATAATCTTTTTTTCTTTTACACATCTAGAAGGTAAAGCACTGAATGCAGTATTATTTTATATCATCTCCTTCTCTTTCTCTTAGTAGATACAAAGTTTTCCCAATTACATTCATTAATATTTAATATTTTAGATAGATAATGTTACAGGGTTCTCATCAGAGATAAAAGCTTGAAGAGAATTTCGGACTTTCACTCAGAAACAAAGTGAGATTTCTATAAGAGTGTAAGAACAGAAAAATACTGATAAATAAATAAATAAAGAGATAAAATCTGGATTAATGTGAATTGTTAATATATATAATATCTAATTTTACAGCTCGTTGATAAAATTTAAGTTTAAAATTGCATTTAACTGCTTAAATTAGTCTTTTTTTTTTTTTTTTTTTTTTTTTTTTTTTTTTACTGCTGACCAGTGACCACAGTTATCGCTCTACAAATTCATAAAATTTACTTAATACCTAAAATGCAAAATTGTTTATCTAAAAGTGGAAAATTCCTGTTTTTTTTTTTTTTTTTTTTTTTTGGCCTCTTCCCTCTTTGTCTTTTTTATATGTATATGAAACTTTATATTTCAAAAATACATTTATATTTCTTATATGAAATTTAACTGTAATCTGCAGGCTAATCAGCAAATTATGTAATTTGCTCATCCAAATTTTTTGAAAACTTTTAAAATAATTCAACTTTCATGAAGGGTCTGTTTAAATTTGCTGATTTTTGTGAAAGATGAAAGACTTTGTCATTTAAAGATTGTTGATTTTTATGAATGACCTGTTTTCGGACCAAACATTTTGTTGTATTGGTTGCAGAAGAGTGCATGAATTTCTCTCGATGTTAAAAATCTTAGGTGAGGAAGGGAAAAAAATTAGATTTTACCTGATATCTTACTCTAAATGGGATGGGAACCCTGTGTTATTTATATAGCTTAGGAAGAAAAAGAATTACATTAAGTTACTATAAATTTTATATGGTTTAAAATATTTAAAAATTATTACTCTAATATTATGATGACAGTTTATAAAATATTAACTAAAGTTAGTACAAACTATATTAACAGTGAAATGAATGTAAAAGTTAATTCTTATCCCCCCTTCACCTGTTTATTGAAACAGGTAACAATGTTACCAACAGGTGGTAATGTTTTATAGTAATTAAAACATTACTATACCTGTCCTAGGATTTAGTTATTACCCAATATTAAAATTATAGTATATATAGTGCATAAAAAATAATAAAACCTACGAGGATAATTCTTCAAAAGTAGACTCTTAAGAAATCTGTATTTATAAAAACTTTAAACTTAGAAATCGGCATAATTGCAACCAATGTAAATTATGAAACTCATAATAAAGGTTTTCAGGGAAAATATTCTACATATTTTTCTTGAAAACTTATATTGCTGACATTAATAAGAATTTATCAAAAATAGATTCTGTTAAAGAAGTAGTGAAAGTTAACTTTGAGTAAAGTCTAGCTCAAGGAGATGAAATTTTGTATTGCATATTAAACATTTGTGTTTTAACAAGAAATAATGACTTCATAGATAGAAAGAAAAAAATTCTAAGCTGAAAAACAGTTTTATTTATCTTAAAAAAAAAAAAAAAAAAAAAAAAAGTAAATTTATAAAAGTTATTAAATGTTTGTGTATTGAACTTTTGTATTTTGCTCTATGGAGTACAATTTAATGTGTTAATTAAAGAAGTATTAAATTGGTACTTGTTTTCTAAAAATTGATTTATTTAAATTTTGAGTTTGAAAATGTGAAAAAAATTAAGTAAGTGCATTTTTCTCATTTTTTAGCCGTAAAATATGAAAAATTTAAACAATAAATTTTTGAAAAACGAATCCTAATTTAATGGTTCTCAGGAATTTTTGGAATGTGAAAACAAAATTTAAAACAATACATTAGGCAGTAAGTAATTTTATAAACAAATTTTTCCATAGAATAACATGGGATTTCATAACCAGAGATAGGGAGATTGTAAGGGGGAGGGGGGGGGGCTTAAATCATGATTATATCTTTCAGTTTTGTTTACACCTTGATGTTACTTGTTTGGAGATTCTGAAGGAAATAAAATGTAAATGCTAACATATACTTCATTTAATTTTTACATGCTTTCTATCATTTTCTGCATTTTTGAAGAAGCTAATGCAGGTTTTAATTTTTAGATCCATTTTTCCCCAAATTAAAAACTGTTAACATAAAAAAAAAAAAAAAAAAAAAGTGGTTTTTTTTTTTTTTTTTTGTAAATACAGTAGATTACTGATTATCCACGAAATTGGGTGGCAATCGCGGATAACCCGAAAAACAGAGTAAAATGGGGTGCAAACATGAAAAAAAAAAAAAAAAAAAAAAAAATGTGGTAGAACAGTATAACTCCTATTTCTAAAGTAAAAAGTCCATTTCCTGAGGAAATGGATCCCAAAGGCTCCCAAATGGTCCTCTTTTCCCTCTAAAGTCTGTTTCTTAGAGTGAAGTCTGTTTTTTAATGTTTTTGTCTGTTTAGTCCTCTTTTGAATGATTTTAAGTTTTAAAAAATGTTTTGCTCATGTTAAAAGTACCAAATATAGAGGAGGAAAAATGATCGCCGATCAAACATCTTTTAAAAGCTTTGTGATTTCCAATCTTTCTCCATCCACAGCATAAATGTTAATATTCATTTTTTAAAATTTGCTTTATTAGATTCTAGAACCTATGAAGAGGTAAAATTGTTCAATATCTCTCTCACATTTTTTTTTTTAGTAGTAGTAGTTTGTTTCTGATACAGTTCCTGAATAATTCTGAAAAGTTCCAGTTCCTTTTATTTCTACTGAATCTAGCAGAAAATAAAAAATAACTACAATAATACATATATATTAACATGTACACATGCACATTTAATTGAAAATTGTCCAATTTATCGTCTAAATATTATTTACGAAAAGTGCTTTGAAAAATAAGTCCAATTGGGCCTAGAAGCGGCGATAAGCTAACAAAAATTTGCATCTGCAGTCCTGCCTTCTCCTTCACCCCCTACTACACACAAGCTAGCCGTTTGTTTCACCTTAATCCCCCTCCCTTAATATTGAAGCGCAATTTCCACTCCTCCCCCATCTTCGGAAATTTGGAGAATATTTCTTCTTCTTCTGCATCATCTTCAGTCTCTGTACTGGCTTTCATGCAGATTTCGTTTCAGAAACCTGGCCTGGGCTGGCGTGCAGCATGGCTTTGCCGCCATCGCTCACAGCTGCCACTAAATGTACTGGTGACTGGATCATAAGAGCAAAACGCTAAGAGAAAAGTTTTTATTTTTGTTTACTTTTAGAAAGCAAAACTGTCTTAACAAGAAATTAAAAAACACTGAAATAGACCACCAAATAAAATCGTTGAAATCTTTTATGTGGTTGGTTGCAAAACCATGGGGTTTTAGAAATTTTCCAGACCATAAAACACCTTTGACCATTTCCAGAGAAAAATAAATTTACTTAATTTTCTGATTTTCGAAATACATAATAAAAGGCTTGGTTCATTTGGACATTTTTTTGTCTTTCTATTCTCGTTTTCCTTTTTTATTTTTAGTTAAGTAAGTTCTGTCTTTAAATATGAAATGTTTTTAAAATCGTGGGAAAAAATAAAAAATAAATGTAAAATGATTCCGGATTGTGGAATTCCAGATAATCATACTAACTGTATTTTGAAATTTATTCAAAAGAGTATTAATTTTCTTTCTTTTTTTAGAAATAGCATTTCCTAATATTGCATATTCTTTCTGATGAGATTGATTCTGCTAGCTAAATAAACAAACAAATCTCCCCCCCCCTCCCAAAAAAAAAAAAAAAAAAAAAAAAAAAAAAACTTTGCAACTCTAATCTACCTTATGCTGATGCCGGATTTTGTTTGGTCACTTCGCACGTGCTCCATCAGAGTTAGACAGAATGCGCAAGGAAAGGGAGAAAAGTGACGTTGTCGTTTAACAGCTGGAGCAGATGCAACCATATGGGGCTGGGCAATTCCTTTGCTTTTGAAGGAGGAAACAAGACTATTTCTCCCATTCTTCTAAATAATCGAAAGCTGAAAAAATTTCTAAATAATCAGGCTTCTATTAATTCATAAGAAAAAAGTTTAATTTTAAATGCGTATTAATAACAAAATGGCAAAGTATGAATTTTTGCTAAAAATTTCGCATTTTTCTTGAAACTCCGCCTTAGAAGAGAATCTCGTACTAGAGAAAGTAATTACTATTGATTAATGATCCTGACACGCCCTCAGATGAGTTCTTTCAAAAGGGGGAGATTTCTTAGAAGAAACTGTATCACAAAACAGCATTTTATCTCAGGGCTATTGAAGAAAGGGCTAGCTCAATTGTCTCTGAAAAGTGAAGACATGGTCACTGGTGATGTAGTATGGTTCATGCTTTGAAGCAAAGGATATAAGACTCCTATATCAATGTAGGACTTCTAAAGGGATAGTAAAGCTCCTAGCACTAAAAACACAAAAGAGAATTTTATGGATAAAACATAGAAAACACCGTTTCTGTTTTTTTTTTTTTTTTTTTTTTTTACAACTTCTCATTCAAAATTATTTGTACATCTGTAAAATTTGAAATTTAATGTAATAAAATAAGTTCTTTAATAAATAAATAAATAATTTGGTAATAATTTTAATAATAGAAAACCACCCGAAATAATTTAATTTGCTATTATAATCTTTCTATATATACTTTGCAAGAGAGATGACGATTCCGGTTCGTACTCATCTGTATAGCAAGTTGCGACCTAATTTCCATACTTTAGTTAATTAAAAAAAATCTAATTGTATGATCGATAAGCTGTTTAGACCGACGGATTCAGAAAAGAAAGCCCCTTTCATTTGGTACCTTATTTGTAACGAAGTTTTGATTAGATTTTTAAAAATTAATTAAAATATGAAAATAATAACCTGGCAATAACTTCAAATTTGGACATTTGAAATTATAATTGTAGCCAAAAAAATTACCAGTTATTTAATTAATAAATTAATTATTTTTTTTTTTTTTAGCATAAAATGAAATATGCTTTCACGTGAAAAATAAAAAAATATAAAATAATAGCAAACCCGTGCGAAACTTTCGCACTTTATTTCTTTTCTTATTTACCTTTAAAATTTGAAACTCATAAACCTTAAGCCAAATTTCCCACCGAATTTTGATTCCTCAGGAGCCAAGTTATTATTAGAAACAAATTAACAATCTGAGGTGAAATGCTAATGATAATCAAACCAATATCATTCATGAAAGACTTAAAAATAAAATTCATGTTTAACAATCTAATTTTCATACTTTGTGAGGCAGGACAGATTTTGTATAAGACCCTCATGGCGATTTTTAAATTTTTGTCACCATGTTGGCGATACATTTTTATTAATTATTTATTTTTGCATAATTTTATGTTAAAAAAACTTAGTACCTATTTTGATTATACTTTATTGCGTTTTTTTTTTGTCAATTTATGACAAAAGTTCATATGGGGATTATATCATTAAAATATTGCTAGATTTAAAATGACGCTTGCAAAGATTGTAAAAATGCAACCTTTAAAAATACATTTTTTCTATAAAATGATCTCACCATACAAATGTCGTCATTTTTTATTAGATCACTGAACTGAACCCGTGTGCTTAAATGTTGCTTATGTATTATTTTTTATCCTCGTGTATTTTATTAAGTCACTATCATATCGTTTCTAAAAATAATAATAATAATAATAATTGGAACTGTAACACGTTAGAGAAATATTATATAGATTAAATATGCTCATGCATATGAAAATATGAAGATATGAAATTGGTGTAAAAAAACAACCATAACCTTTTTTAATATACTTCAATTTTAGATTTTTTCTTTTTTGTTTTGTTTAAATAGTTTTGTTTAAACGTTTTTGGCACAGATGAATCGCACTTGGCATGAAAGCTAATTCATTGATAATCCTGGGTAATATTTTAAAATTTTGATGCTGAAATAGATCGGACATTTTTCGCAAAGAACTCTCCTTTTGTGAAAGCCACTTTAAGCCAAGTTAGCGCATCAAAAATATAAATAGATTATAAAATATTGAAAAACAGAAAAGAAAGAAAAGGAAAGGAAAAAGAAAGAGAAAAAATAATCACATAAATTATGTATTTTTGTCTAAAATCGCGATAAAAATTCAAAAGTCGACAAGGGGAGCTATATTAAGGCTGTACTATGATCAGATTTACATATTTAATTATTTATTTTTCTATATACTAACTACTAATAACTAACTCAACTACTATTACAACCACAAAAATTTAATTGCCTCATGCGATAGACGTAGCCGATCATAGCATATTGTAATATTATATTTGGCGTGAAATTATTGTCATTTTAAAGTTGATCGAATAAATCAAATAAATGTAGAAAATAATGTGAAAGAAAATATTATGTACACCACGTATATTGTTGTTCATATGTAACTGGGGTTTAAATATAAAATTGCTACTTCAATTTTTTCAATCTTGTCCGTTTTGAAACACTCATTTGATAAGCACCCAAATAAAAGCCCACTGGTAAGCAGTGGGGACAGGAAGCGAAATTTTGAGCAATTTCATGATTTTTTTAAAATTTAAATTTTGTTTATAAAGTGATATAAAAGAGTTTCCTTTAAATATAGTGACCAGCGAAGCAGGCAAAGCCTTCGTTGATTCACTATGTTCATTGAATTCACATTCTGTCATTTTTGACGGAATATACTAGTATTACAATATATTATATACTAGTATTACAATAAAAAAGAACTACGCAATTGCACGGCATAATGATTTTAACAGAAATTTTATTTGTTCCAATATTAAAATTTCAAAGTTAATGCTTCTCTCTTATGCGGAAGAATTTAAATATTTTATATAGATAAATCTAGAAAGAAAATTGAAACTTCATTATGAATATGTAAGCATTTTAAAATAACTGCTGCAATAGATCATTTAACATTAAATATACTATGTAATTTATTATAGAATAATTTATTTTTAAATATTGTTTTTGTATAAAAATATAAATAAATAAATAATAATAATAATAAATAAATAATAATAAAAAATAAATAAATAAATAAATAAATAATAATAAAAAATAAATATAGTTTTAAAAAAAAGGAAAAAGAAGAAACGAAAAGGAAAAAATATTGCGTAATTTATGAATATCTTATTGTATTTAACATTCTGGATTTTATTGAATATATCTTAATTTTTGTTCCCGAGAAGCACTGCTCTGAAAGCTAGTACATGGGAAGTACCTTGTTCGAAGTAATGTAATGCCTAATGATCTGACTGTTCAAAGTTTTCCCATGGTTTTCTCTGAAATTCACGTGACTACAAGACAGAGCTCTTTAGAAAGACCCACCACGAAGGGCATCTCACACAGGCCTAGTGTGGCCGTTGTGGCCATCACAAAACATTCTTCTATATTTTCCTATACAAAAATTCACTCAGTACAAATAATTTATTAAATTGTTCCATGCTGATTAAAGAAATTTTTTTTTTTTCTTTTCCTCATAGAAGCGTAACACGGAATGTCCAAAAAAAAGTTGATTGTATGCTCTACTGAAAATACCTTTAAAAAATGTCCTAAATAATAATAATAATAACATTTAAAAAATCATTTTTTTTAATTAATCGATTTAACTTTTTTTTTTTTTAATTATAACAGATGAATGGTTCAGTCATTTCTTTTAAAGGCATTGATAATTTCTTTTGATAGATACCCATATTGAAAATTTCCTCTCTTAGGAAGGGAGGTCGGGCATCACTTTTATGTGCTCATATATTTTTTCATTAGTTCACTATTACTATTATAAATAGTTCTTTTTTAATTTTCTAATAATTTGTCAAACATAATTCTCATTGAGCAAGTTTATAGGAAATTTTGTCCTATATTGACATGTTTAAAATTTGGAAAAATCGGAATGTGCTTTCTTGCCAGCCAATATTTAAAACTAGTCCACCTTCGTCCTTATAACGTTCAATATTTCCAAATAAACCTATTTTCATATTTGCCATATTCTCCAAATATTCTCCAAACAGTGACCAAATTTCATGATGAATAACAAATAATGGAAAAAGAAAAAGAAAGAAAAGAATAAAAGAAAAAGAAAAAGACTATTATTTAAAATTTCTTTTTTATAATTAAAATAATAGAATTTGAGTAATGGAATGAAGTTTGAATTTATTTACTTATGATAATTACTTCAGTGCAAATTTATCAAAGTCATCGCTAGTTTACTTGTCGAAAAAATAATACCTAAATACCCCAAATTTCTTTCTTTCTTATTTGCTTGTTTACTAACCTAATTATAATCTGACACAAAAATTTCAATGTTTTTGTGACAGTATATATGTTTCAACAGGTGTATATAAGAAAGTCCCATGGTTCCGTCATGTCTAAAATTTGGAAACAACAGAATGAAAGCGCAACCTGTTGGACATTTTTCTCAAAATTTAATTTACGTCAAAGTGCAACTACATATCAATATGTATGAAATTCTATGTAGTAGTACTGAGATAGTTGCTGCAAAATCCTGAATGTATCAAATGTGTAGTTAGTCGTGAAGTTATATGATTGTTGAATCATATCAACGCTACCAAAGGCAGCGGGAACCCGAAACAATTGGCTAAAAGTTTTTTAAAAATGCATTTTCATAGTGTTCTGAGCTATTCTAAAAGTTTCAAACGTCTAGCTAGACGGGAAGTTATGATTGTTGAATCATATAAATGCTACCGAAGGCAAACGGGACCCGAAGCAATTGCCTAAAAGTATTTTAAAAATGCATTGTTATCATGTTCTGAGCCATTCTGAAAGTTTCAAATGTCTAGCTAGTCGGGAAGTTACTTAAAAACCGATTGCAAGATTTGTACTACCGGACAAACAAACACACAAACAAGAAACCGAGTTAATGAAAATATGGTAAAATACTGAAATTTGAGTAATGAAATATAACTTAAACTTAATTATTTGTGAAAATTATTAAATTTAAATAAACTAAATATACCTATTGTGAATTCATGAAAATCATCGCTAGTTTCTTTGTTGAAGGGATATAATACCAAAATACCCCAAATTTTTTATGTTGTCTTTTACTTTAGAGAATCTGATTCTGATATAATAACTGTTGCTAAGAAATGCAACACTTTTGCAACAGGTCTTTATATAGAAGAATAGACTTAGAAAAAATAAAGTTTCATCATCCTAATTAAATTATTTAATTTCTGTTTTGCTCAGAACTCTATTGTATTTTCTACAAAATAGACAGGAGCTTCGGTTTCTTTCTTTCTATCTATCTATCTATTTTTTTTTTTTTTTCCCTCCACTGTAGATAGAATTTGCTTTCCTTTGTGATGACACTGACGAAATAAATCCTGTGAAATTATCCTTTTTTATTGGAGTAATGAGTTTCTTATAATTTCAGTACTGAAATGTAATTTAAATTTAATTATTATAAAAAAAAAGAAAAGAATTGTTAAATATTTCTTGCTCATGTAATTATTTTTTGCCTCCCCCCCTCCCCTTTTCTTATCTCCAACTAGCGATCGGCGATCAAATGTTCTGCAGAAGTTTTTTGTTTCCCAACTTTTCTCCATCCCCAATATAAATGACAATATTTATTTTAAACTTGCTTCATTGTATTCTAGAAGTAGATTTGAAAGAGTTTAATATTTCTTACTCATGTAATTATTGTTTTACTCTCCCCTCCCCTTTCCTCATTTCCAGAGAGTGCTCAATGATCAATTCTAGAAACAATAAAGCAATAGAAGTGCTCAATATTTCTCACATATGTAATTATTTTCAGACTTTATTGCTGAATTTGATGAATCCAGTGGTGGTTTTAAGGAGGGGGGGGGGGGCTAGGGGACTGAAGAGCCCCCCCCCCCCCAAAAAAAAAAAAAAAAAAAAAGAAGCACTGACATTCACAATTGAATATTGCACTTGTTAATCTTTTATTGGTCTAGAATAACACTTTGAAAAATCTTAGCCCCCTCCCCAAAAGTCAAGTTCTGGATCCGCCACTGGATGAATCTATTTATCGTTCCTCAATTAGATTAAATATTTATTTCTTATCGATACCAAATGTGTAAACAAAGGAAATAATGAAGAATAGATTTTTAAATAAATTTTTTTTGTAAAATTTTTTTTTTTTCTAAATTAATTTAAGAAAATTAATGCTCAGTTTGGTTTGTGCACGTTTGAAACTGATAATTAAGTACTGTTATTTATTTATTTATTTTTATATTGTATGATTAATGTACAGATATAAATATCATATTTTATATTTGTTTCTAAAATTTGTTTTTCTGTTGGCAGAAGATTTTAATAAGGCTTTATGTGAATATAAAAGTTATTGCAGTTATATTATAGAATCTTTTTATGTTAATGAAAAAGTCTTGAAAATGTTTAATGTAAATAAAAGCTATATGTATAACTGTTTAGGTAGTCAGTTTATTCAAAATGATGTTATCAGTGTTCAACCAATCAACGAACCAGTCATGTTAGGAAATTTTTTTCAGTTAATGTCTAATTTTAGCAATCACATGTCTCTTAATAAAATTAAACCTTGCATAATATGCTAATACAGATTCTTTGCATCCCCCCCCCCCCCCAAACTCTTGAGACTCAAAATAATTTTGTTTACCTCTAATTCTAATCAGAACTATTTTCCGTTTGCAGATGGAGATGCCTGACTGGGCAAAATTTATTAAATGAATCAAATTTTTGTATTTCTTTTGCAATGAAACATAATGAAAATATTCTTGTAAAATATAAATTGTGTATGAGAAGTCACATTATTATGTTAGAGCGTGTTATCATTATAGCCTGCTGTTTTCCATAGCAAATTGCACACATTAATATTTATCTATAAAAGTCCATATATTTTTCCTCATTACTAAAACTTTAAAATCTTCTTTCTAAGTATCATAGTTATTAATAACATTTAAAAGTTGGGTTATATACTGCTATAACTACACTACACGCTTATCGAACTTGCTCTTAAAACACTGATAAGAATAAAATCATAAACACTTAACGAAATTTTAAACAAGGTCATATCTTCCCTCAAAAGCTGAATCAGTTTCTAATAGTTCTGTTCATTTTTCAGTTACAGTAGAGTCTCGAAAGTTCGAGTCTCAGAAGTCCGAGGTTCCGCTTAATTCGAGGTGCCAAATTTTCTCCCTAGCAACCAAAAGCTCTTCCCCTCTCGCAACCGAAAGAATGCAGGTCTTATTTTTCGTTTCTTCCTGGAAAGAATTTCAGTAACCCACCACCTTTTGTTCTCTTTGTTTTTGAAGGTGGCTAGGTAGGGATTGGTTTGAAAGGAATTTTCAAACCAGATCTACAAGAGTTTTATTCTTCCAAGTTCAATTGTACTAGTAGCTTAGATGCTAGTTAGGGACTAGCTGCGTTGTTAGTTGCTCTGTTGCTTATTTAAATTCAATACACGTGCTTGATCCTTATCATTTTGGAAACTTATTGCTGTTGAAAGTGTTGCGTTAAGGTGCCTGCTGCGAAAATGAGTGGAAAAAATAAGAGAAAATTTGTATCTATGATAACTAAATTGAACGCTATAAAAAGATTAGATGCAGGTGAAACAATAAAAAGTGTTGCTACCGATTTGGGTGTTGGAGAGGTAATAGTTGGTGACTGGCGCCGCAATCTAATACAAATTGAGCAGTTTTGTTCACAGAAGTGCAATGAGACTCCAGAAGAAAAAAGAAAATCTATGAGAACATCAGACTATGAAAAAACTAGCAAGGCTTTATTTCTTTGGTTTACTCAACAGCATAGCAAAGGTACTCCTATAAGTGGCCCTATTCTTCAGGAAAAAGCTGTGTTTTTCAGAAATCAGTTCAAAGAAGAAGAAGATTTCGCAGCAAGCGTTGGTTGGTTAGACCGTTGGAAAAAACGATATGGTGTACGTGAACTAAATATTTGCGGTGAAATACTCTCGGCAGATACGTCAGCTGTGCAGGCATTTCAAAAACGGATTGAAGACATTATATTGACGGAAAAGCTCACACCTGACCAGTTATATAACTGTGATGAAACAGGTTTGAACTTTAAGATGTTGCCCTCAAAATCCCTTGCTTCAAAAGAGGAAAATTCAGCTCCAGGTCACAAAAAACGGAAGGAACGATTAACCATTTTAGCATGCGCCAATGCATCTGGAAATCATAAAATGAAACTGACTGTGATTGGGAAATCTGCCAAACCTAGAGCCTTAAAAAACATCACTGAAGAAGCCTTACCAGTACATTACACAAATCAGAAAAGTGCATGGATGAATCTAGAAATTTTCAAACAATGGTTTCTAGAACATTTTGTTCCAGAAACACGGAAGGCATTGAGAAAAAAAAATTTGCCTTGCAAAGCAATTTTGTTTTTAGATAACGCTCCATCTCATCCGGACGATGATGAGCTACGTTGTGGTGAAATCCGTGCTATATTTTTTCCTGCCAATGTTACAAGTTTGATTCAGCCAATGGATCAGGGCGTATTGGAAAATTTAAAGAAAAAATATCGACGCCGTTTGTTACAACATTTAGTTCAGTCTGATGATGAAAGTGTTGCAGATGTTTTGAGGAATGTAAGTATGAGAGATGTTGTCTACTGGATAGCAGATTCTTGGGAAGAAGTTCAACCTACGACAGTAATTAAATCGTGGACTAAGTTTCTACCTGAATTGGTTACGCCTATTGAGAAAATTAATGATGATAGTGAAACAATTGTTTTGAAAGATTTGGTGAAGGAATTACCAGGCTGCGAAAACTCTAATGCAGTTGATCTAAATGAATGGCTAAATAGTGACGACAAGCTGGAAATAACAGACTCAAATATTATAGAAATAATGGAAGATGAGGAAGAATATGAAACAGAAGAAAACGACTCTCCGTTATCAGAAAAAAAAAATCTCATAGTGAAGGTTCTGCAGCCTTAGAACTAGCCTTAAAATATGTAGAACAGCAAACTGAAGCCACCCCTGCAGATGTTTTGCTTTTGAAGCATTGGCTGACTATTGCATCAACAAAGAGAAGTAATATACTGAAGCAACAAAAAATTGACAATTTTTTTAAATTGTAAAGAATCTTTTACGTCATTATACTAAAGAATAAAGGATTTTAAGGTAATATGTTAATTTTATTTAATTTCATTTGTAGTTGTTAAAAATTTTCTACTTTTTCGGAAAATCAGAGTTTTCAGTAATCCGAGGTAGTGTCAGCCCCAATTACCTCGGATTTTCGAGACTCTACTGTATTCGATTTCTCAGCTTATTTTGTCTTCTTCCCATCCCCCTTTCATTTCAGATATTGAAAAATTTAAGCAAGAGCAACATGCAAGTTTAAAAAAAAATTATTTATTTTCAAACAATATTTATTTTTTTAATTGGTAGAAATACGTATTTTTTTAAAAAATTATTATTAAAGTAATACAATAAAGAACACTACTTCTTAATTTAATTTTCTGACCATATAATTTGTGTTTTTATGTCTTTACGTACACATATATATATATATATAATAAAGATGATCTATTAAGCATAGTAGAAGCCAAGCAACAGATACAAGATCACTGAAACACCAATGACCAATAAGATTAAAAAAAAAAAAAAAATCATCAGTGGATGAAATACACTAATGTAAAGAAACCAGATCTATTAATTAACAGCCTGCAAAACAAACGAATCAATAAAGTAAAACAACAAATTTTTACTTAAAACCATAAACTTATCAAAATTAATGAAAAAACAACCCAAGAAACACAAGATAGGAAGAAGGAGGCAGGCGGCAAGACTTGTGACTTGCCTGTGGGGTTACACTAGTTTTACGCCGGCAACACTCCCCCAGCCTGCCACAACCAGAACAGGAACCATATGGATTTAAAAATGCAAAATTTCAAAGCAGATGAACAACAATGAAACCACGAAGCCACAATGAAATTCACCGATTGATCACATTGTGTTTAACAGTATAATTAGAACATTAAATATAGTTGACAACTCAAAAAGGAAAAACCTGAAATTTTATTGGAAAATGAAAGTTTGCATAGTAATACAAAGCAAATGCAACAAGCCTTCTACTTTTTTTTTTTTTTTTAATAATTTAATTTCACAAACCCACCTAACCATCCAGCCTTACAACACCACCCCACCTCCGTAATCAAACATCTGCCCACCCAACCACCACCTTTTTTATTGTCTTTTATTATTTTATAATTTTTTTGTTGATATACACAAGAGTGTACACAGCTTTTTTTTTTTTTTTTTTTTTTTGTACTGACAGAGACATGGTTAAGGATATAAAATAGAAAATACAAAGTTTTTAGGAAAACCCATTTTAGCAGTGGCTGTGATCAGTTTATTAATATTCTTGTTTTTAAACTTTGCAGAGCATAAATTATTAATTCGAAATAAATGGTTAATGATGATGTTTCTAAATACCGAAAGATGCAGACATGAATTAAAATGTGTAAATAAGTTTACATTAAAACAAAAATCTTGCCATTTGTCATAGATGTCTGTGTAAAGTTTATTACCATCGATGATTATTTTGAGATCTAAAAAGTTAATTGATTGATTAGTCAGAGTATTTATATATATTAATTATGTATGTGAATCCCATGTATAACGATAACTCATGAGTGGCCGCTGAGTTGATCATGTCCAGTAACTACTAGCCACTTCTAAAAATTTTAAGTCTTGACCTCTATTACTACTTTTCCAACATCACTGTGCTCTTATCAATTTATTTGTCTTCCATAAGTGCTCTTTAATGCATTATTATTATTATTAGGGATGGACCGGATATTGATTTTACCGGATACGGTTTTCCGGCATTCCAGATATTATTTTTCTTTGCCTGATCCGGATATCCGGCAGTCCCCTTTCCCAGTATACACATGAAATTTTCCATTTTTTAAGAGCACACATAATCAAAAAAGGTATTTTGGTTTAAAAGGCACTTGTCTTTTATACAACTGGATTCCACTCACATGTAAATTCCACTGAGGAAAACATAGACAATTTTAATTAAAATAAAAAAATTGAGTATTTCAGCTATGAGGATTATAAAAGGTATAAATAAATAGACAATGCTTTATAAATCTCTCTTATTATTAAACCAACCAATCTTGTATATATATATATATATATATAGAGAGAGAGAGGGGGAGGGGGGGGAGAGGAAGAGAGAGAGAGGTTATGTATATACTCATGCACCCTACTATACTTTTCTCTTTTGCATATTTAACGATTTCCCTTACTTTAATTGATTTATACAATTGTTAATTACTTAATGCTCGGAAAGTCGAGTGGAGTCACCCCAGATTTTTTTAAACTTTAAGAATCTAGAAATGAATTATTTACATAAAAATATATCCTAAAATTTTGTTGTCTCATAAATGCAATTTGAAAATAAAAATTTACTAATTGAATCTCTTTCTTGAATCTTTTGACAAATAAAGTGCATGTATTTAGATTATAAGAACACTAGCAAGCTATGCATGCTTCGCTGGTCACTATTTTTAAATGAATTACTATATAATTAATGAATTCTCATAATTGCATTAATTTTTATCATGCAAAAAAAAAAAAAAAAAAGGAAAGAAAGAAAGAATTCTGATCGGGAAAAATGTTGCACCGGTTCCCCACTGTCTTTGGCAGTGCAGGACATTGTGCTCTGCGCACGTGCATTTATGTTCAACATTCTTAAGGAATCGCTATATTATTGTAAGAGAAAACATAAATATAAAATACAAAAAAAATTCTTCTCTCATCAGTGAAATGTTCGGTCCGGGCCCCCACTGCTTTACGGCAGCGTATACACTCGAGTATGGTGAGCGTGTACCTTCGCCCACTCTTGCCGCCTCTCTTAATTATTTTACACTTTCAAAAATATCCACAATGATTTTCTCGGGCTTTTAAACCTAATAATACTAATTTCCAACATTCTATCTAAATTTCTTTATTTTTGCCCTGCACCCGCCCCTTTTAATAATTCTACACTTTAGAAAATATCCACAATCGATTTATCGTGCCTTAAAACCTAATAATACTAATTTTCAACGCTGTAACTCTTACTTCTATATTTTTGCCCCTTTGTCCCCTCCTTCCTGTCTATCCTAATAATTATTCCCTTTTGAAAATATCTGCAATCGATTTCTACGTTCCCAAAACCTGTATGTGCTAATTTTGAACGGTCTAACTCTCTTTCTATTGCTTTGCCCCTTCGCCCCCCCCCCCCCCTTCCTGGCTCTACTAAAAATTTTACAAATTCGAAAATATCCGCAATCGATTTGTTCACATCAAAAACCTCTATGTACCAATTTTGAACGATCTAACTCTTTTTTTTTTTTTTTTTTTTTTTGCCCCTCTGTCCACCCCTCTTCTCGCCGCTCCTTGTGCTTTACACTTTCGGAAATATCATCATTCGACTTGCAGGCCTCTAAAACCTATCCGTACTAATTTTGAACAGTCTAACTGTATTTGCTTTTTTGTTTTTTTTCCCATAGCCCCTATTTGTTTTTTAGATATTTGTGTGAGCTATGTTTATTTTTGAGTAAAAATCTCACATATATCTTTTATTTGTTTTTTCGATATAAAGGATTATTTGAAATTACACTTTGCCCCCTCCTTCCTTTAACCCTTTCCCGTTCAGTGTTCCACTACATGGAACACCTAACTTCGCTAGCTTCTCCAACCATTAAATTCAATTACAAATGCATAAAAATAGGTTTATTTTTAACTTTGAACTTTTCTTTTCACCCATAGATGACACCACTACACAAGGCAATCCATGATATTTAACTGAGATGTGTTATTGTAAATCCTCGTATTTACAAGAAAATTTGTAAATTTTTTTTGTGATACAAAAAAGATTGCTTGAAAAAATATTTCTATGTGATATCGTTAGCTATACTCTAAATTATTTATTCTATATTATTTTTAACTTTTTATACAGGAAACATACGAGGAATTGTTGAATAAAATAAAGTGTTCCATCTCCTGGAACACTGCGACACTAGCGCTTTTCATTACGCAACCGAAAGCAATGATGAGAGAAGACAGCTGTGTTCACGTTTTCTGTGAACTTTAAAGGGTAGTGCGCTCTAAAGGGTTAAGGGCTGAATTTCTAAAATTCCAGAAATCTGTTTTTAGGTATTTGTATTAGCTATATTTTAGAGCAAAAATTTCACGTACATCTTTTTTTTTTTTTTTTAAATATATAGAATTATATGAAATCATGTTTTGCGCTTTTGAAATCACGTTTTGCCCCCCCCCTGATGAATCAGTCACTCACTCACACACACACACACACTCAGGACAAACGATTTTCTATATGTAGATTTAATTTTTGAAAAATATCAAAGAAAACATTGTTCATTTAATGATTTTATTTTCAACTGAAACTACACAAAACCGATAAGACAAATAATTACAAATATGTGGATTTTTTTTAGATTTCTTTAGTGACATGATTTAAGAAGCTATTTTTTACGTGTTCCCCGAAACGGAGGGGCAAAAGTTGTTTCTTGCATTTCCCACCATGTCTCAATAAAAGAAAAAAAGAAAAAAAAAAACCAGCTATTCAAAAGCCTGATATCCGGCATATTAACCGGATATCCGGTGGTTTTGATCCAGATATCCGACGGTATTTCGAATATTGAATAATCAGCCAGATACCGGATATTTTCTGGATATCCAGTCCATCCCTAATTATTATTATCATTATTGCAAGTGTAATCAGTTTAAAAAAAATGGAGATCTAAAGTTAACATTAATGGGAATTTCAAACATACATTACGATGAAAGCAATGGTATAGCCACAGGGTTTAAGCTGAGTAAAAATTTTCTTTAGCAAAAAAGCTAAAATCAGAAAAAAAGCTTTAGCAAAATGCTAAAATGCCAGAAACAGTAGAAAAAGATGAATATCAGTTTACACATTATTCTAAACCCCTCAATATGTTTGATTTTCCTTTGTAAATTAAACTTGAAAGTTTTTAATCAGGTCTTTAAAGAGTTATACACAGAAGGTAAAATTTTTTTAAATAATTTTTTTAAAAATTTAAAATGAAAAACAAAAAAGTAATTAATAATTGTACTTACCACTGGAACCAGATCAATTTGAATATAGTACAAGCATATATCTTAACACATTTATTGGCAGACATGAAAAATATTGAACTTTTTAGATTACTTTATATTGTAAACTTTTTTTAAAGCAATATGAACATCTTAACGACTTATATTGTTTTTCTGGAGATATATTTATCACTATAGCATGTAAAACTACATTAAGCTTATACTGTATCTGAAAATAAAAACATAACTTACAAGAAAAAAAAAAAGTAATATAAGTGAAATTTGTTTATTATTCAGAGCTTTTTTGTTTACAATTTATAATTTTTCTTTCTTTCATATTAGACCACTTTACAAATGCCTCATGTTTATTTACAAATTGATTTCCTGTATGCAATTCTTATGCGTAGTTCAGCGTTTAATTTTCCTTATATATGCATGAACCGATGAATTTTTTTTTTTAATGAATGTTGCAATTTTTTTTCCACGAAATATTCGTTATAATATTTTCGCTGAAGATTTTTTTTTTTTTTTTCAAATTGTGTTTAGTAAGATGCTTTAGCAAAAAAGCAAAAAAATGTTATTTCATTTTCGCATTTTGGATAAGTCTTTTAGCATTTCGCGAAAATTGCTACCATAGCAGAAACACTGTATAGCCACGAGGGAATTTAAAGTAACCCTCCCTATAAAAGCTAAAATATCAGCAGATAAAAGGACAATCTCTATGCTATTTTCATACCTTCCTCCAGAAAAGAAAATTATTCATCACAGAGCGGCTTTTCCATATATAAGCATGAATCCATCACCTTCTTCACCTTCAAAAAAAACATAATGTAGTTGAATGCCGTGTGTGAGAGAGAGAGGGGGGGGGGGGAAATATGTTGAAACTCCACTTTTTAATTATATTTGTTTCAACCTCTTGTTCTGGAAAAAAAAAAAAAAAAAAAAAAAACTTCTCTTTTTATCAGGGATGATTGTGTTCAGATAATTTACTGCATTTTCTATCATCTTCAGTGTATCAGAATTCTAGTTTTTCAAGCAGTTAAATTCATAAAATAAAACTAAAATAAAAAAATTATATGTCTGCTAAAGCTAATTAAAATTAATAGTTTTCATATTAAGAGGATTAGTCCTCCCTTCAATAAATTATATACTTTATACACATATGAAAACTTTTTCTCACTGAAATTTCAAGTATTTTTTCATGAATTCATAATCACCCCCTGTTTTATGCAGTTACAAATATTTAATTTTGTTTATTAATGAAAAGAAAATAAGTAAATTTAGGGTTACATTTTTTCCAAAAAGATCTTTGGAAACTACATATATACAGTTCTAGCATTTTTGGTATTTCCTAAATACTATTAAAATGGTTAATTACCGCTATAATGATACATTTTTATTAACATGGTATTATTTTTCACCCCCTCTCTCTTTAAGATTGATCTCCCCCCTGGTATCTTTGGTTGGTTATAGTCCTAGTTGGAGGGGGGGGGGGGGTTGATCACAACAATCAGAAAACGGCCTTGATCGTCAAATAAAACTTATTGAAACAAGAACTTACTGATTTGAGTACAAAGTTTGAAGTTGGTAAGGGGGGAGGGGGGAGATGAAACTTTTGTATGATAGTTTACCCTGACCATTAGGGTTGTGGACTTTAAATAAAATTTTGAATAGTATTTTGTAAAACTAAACAAAATTATTCTAAAAAAAATGCGTATATATATGTATGTATATAATGTTACAAGATTGAAGTGAAGAATGGGGGGAAAAAAATAAATGCCAAAATTATTCACAAGAACTAAAAATATAAGCATCCAGTAATAGTTTAATGAAACTATTAAAAAAAAACCTACAATATTCACATTATAATGAACCATAAAACACCCACATTCAAGAGTGTCCATTCAGACCAATTCTTTGACATCAAAAAAAGGAACACAGATAAAAATTCAATTAAAAAGTCGAAAAACGCTCAAAAAACTGCAGAATTTTTTCCTCAAGGAGAATGTACAATTCTACAGAGAGAGAGAAAAAAAAAGTCTCAAAATTTTAAACCATAGCAGTCATGCCAAGCAAAACACTATAGGAAACCCAATCTTGCATTAAAATAATGGAAAAAAGAAAGAAAGATATAATGAAGAAATAATAACCTATATAAGTAGAATTAATTAAACTAGTATCGCCCAGTGGTCGAAACTCGACCATTTTTTTTTTTTTTTTTTTGCAAAGCAAAGTTATTGCCTTGTCTTATCGAGAATTAAATTGCAACATAGCTGCAGCAATTGTTGCCGATATGCACTCTAACTGAATCAGTGGAGTTTTACTTAATATATTTCTTTCTGTAGATGTTGAGCCTTTCCTGAAATGAGAGAAAATCGCAACATGAAAACCTCCTTGTTGGGTGATACAGCCCAAAAGCTAATCAGTACCATGTCAAACCAAGGTCCAACCAAATATCAAATTCTGTTAAATTAAATCCATTGGTTCATGAAGTATAGTGTTTGAACTCAAAAAGAAAGATATTTCGCAAAAATGGTTGAATTGAGTTCAGGAAATTTCAAAACATGTACTTTATCGAAAACGGAAAATCTAAAATTTTTCTGAATCTTATACTTTCTTCTTGTATATGCAGAGGAAAGAATAATAAATCCACTTTTTTAAAAATAAGTAGTCAATTTCAGTTAATTGAAATGCAAGGAAATCTCAAAACGCATAAATTCATGAGAACCAGAAATCAAAAGTTTTTCCGTATCTTCTACTTGCTTCTTATACATGCAAAAGCAAGCAATAAATCCACTTTTTTAATAATAAGTAGTCAATTTCAGTTATTTGAAGCGTAAGGAAAGCTCAAAACATGTAAATTCAGCGAAAAACAGAAATTGAAATTTTTTTCGTATCGTCTACTTTCCTTCTTATACATGCAGCAGTTAGTAATAAATCAACTTTTTAAAAAATAAGTAGTCAATTTAAGTTAATTGAAATGCAAGGAAATCTCAAATGTATAAATTTATCGAAAACCGGAAATCAAAAGTTTTTCCATATCTTCTACTTTTTTCTTACTGATGCAAAAGATATACAAAAGTGAAGTGTGATGTCACTGACCGTGTTGGAGCTAAGTAAAAGATTTTTTATGTTAATCGTCCATTGGATTTTTTGTAAAAAAAAAAATATTAAAAATGAGGAAAATTATTTCCCGATTTTAATCCCCATATTTGGTTATAAATTATCGTGCACATAGTTAGATTAAGTTATCTTACTGTCAAATTGACAAAATTTTAATTTTAAATTTTAAACTATGTCGTCCTTGGTGTTTTTTCGTACTTGGCGATCAAAAATGTAATACAAAAATATGCATACCAGATGTATATTTTCATAATATCTGTTGTATGAAATATTGTTTCATATTATTGATTGCTCTCTTAATATACGTTGTTAAAATAAGCATGATTTTTGAAAGAAATTAAATATGTTCGCCAGATAATTTGGCGATTTTTTTTTTTTCCCACCAAGAACGACAGATATCAATATCTTCTGCTGCAGCATATTAGCATCTTATATCAGATACTTTATTTAGATATTTGAAAACAAATTTAACTTCAAATTATGATAGAATATTTACCATTTTCATTTTATTTAGTATATTAGTTTGATATTTAATGTGTAAATATCACCCTTTGAAATGAAATGCTTATGTTTACAATCAAAACTGGAAGTTTGCCATTTTTTTTTTTTTCCTACAGTTTTTAAATTAAAATTTTATCAATTTTACAGCAAAAATAACTCAGTCTACATGTAGACAGTAACTTATATATAACTATACCCAAATATGGGAATTAAAATCGGGAGACAGTTTTCTCTAATTTTTAATAATTTTTTACAAAAAAATCCAATGGACGATTAACATAGGAAATCTTAAATTATATTAATTAAAAAATGAAGTGAAAAAGAAGAATCAGAATCACTCACAGAGAAGCCGTCTGATGAGAGTCGGGATCCCGACTGAAAGATTTAACGGCCAACAACGAGGTAGTAAAAGGTGTTTTAATTTATTTAAATAGGAAATCTTTTTCGTGACTCCACAGACAGCCAGTGACGTCATCACTTCGCTTGCGTATAGTGATGCTACATTTTACAAATTACTGTGTCTATGGTTTTGAGTTTTTTGAAATTGCCATGTTTAACAACTTTCCACTTTTAGGTATTTTTTAATGTAAAGGAATACATGTATGAAAGAAAAAAATGGGAGAAAATGCATAAAAAATAAAAGTATTTTTAAATACCTTCTTGACATCGTAAGAAAATAATTTTTATATTTGCATCATCTGGCTAACCATACCTTTCGAATGATACTATTTTCAACCCTCTACTCCCATAATTAATATGGTAAAAAGGGACTACAAATTTTATGCTTGCCTATTAATATATAGATAATTAACAAAGCATAGAAATTATGACTTAAATAGTTTAAATAAGTTAAAATATTGTAATTTTAACTTAAACTGTGTTGGCAGAATATTTTCAACTGGTACTTGGTGATCTTCAGTGTCAAAAATGAAGTGAAAAAGAAGAATCAGAATCACTCACAGAGAAGCCGTCTGATGAGAGTCGGGATCCCGACTGAAAGATTTAACGGCCAACAACGAGGTAGTAAAAGGTGTTTTAATTTATTTAAATAGGAAATCTTTTTCGTGACTCCACAGACAGCCCAGTGACGTCATCACTTCGCTTGCGTATAGTGATGCTACATTTTACAAATTACTGTGTCTATGGTTTTGAGTTTTTTGAAATTGCCATGTTTAACAACTTTCCACTTTTAGGTATTTTTTAATGTAAAGGAATACATGTATGAAAGAAAAAAATGGAGAGAAAATGCATAAAAAAATAAAAGTATTTTTAAATACCTTCTTGACATCGTAAGAAAATAATTTTTATATTTGCATCATCTGGCTAACCATACCTTTCGAATGATACTATTTTCAACCCTCTACTCCATAATTAATATGTTAAAAAGGGACTACAAATTTTATGCTTGCCTATTAATATATAGATAATTAACAAAGCATAGAAATTATGACTTAAATAGTTTAAATAAGTTAAAATATTGTAATTTTAACTTAAACTGTGTTGGCAGAATATTTTCAACTGGTACTTGGTGATCTTCAGTGTCTGTACATGGAACCTAGGCCTTGGGGAATGCCCTCTGTGGGGATTGGGATCCTACCTTATATTCATGCAAGTTTTGTAATAAACTCCAAACAGCTAAGCTGGCAAGCACAACCTGACTTTGAGAACCGAACGTCTCAGCCAACTCTTGGTTCTGTTTATTTATTAGTAAAATATTTTCAGAGTTTCATTTGCCTCACTGAATTATGAATTGTATATATATATATATATATATATTTTTTTTTTTTTTTGGAAGGAAAGATAATTTAAAATAACCTAAATTTACATAAAATTTATAAATTCATAATTTTGATAGTCAAAGCATTTTGTAATTTGATCTTTGTGGTATGTGAACTTTTGCCCATTTATCTTAACTTTTAGTGTTTTGTTATTTATTTATTATTATTAACAGGTTTTCATTTATATGAAGCCTACATAATAATTTTAAACAATGAATTAAAAAATATTACTATAAGGCTTCATTCTAGAATCAATTTTGCTGGAGGTCCCACAGCCAACATCAATAGTAACTGTGTGGATGGCAATCTTGAGCTGAGGGGATGGTGTTTTGCTCTTCTTGGCTTTCCCTCAAGGAGGTTGTGCCATAAGTAGTCAGTGTTTGCTGTTGGCTTGTTGCCATTGCAAGAATTAGAATTACTGATCATTTCGATGATTTCATGGTTAAATGCATAAATGGGGTTTTTAAATTGAATAGATAGTGCAAATTATGAGAACTCTATGCATTTAACAATGAAACAATCAAAATGATCAGTAATTCTAATTCTTGTAATGGCAATGAGCAAATAGTAAGCTTGACCATGTGTGGCACCATCTCCTGGAGGAAAGGCCGAGAAGAGCAAAACACCCATCACTTCAACTCAAGATCGCTGACCATGAAGGTTGCTACTGATGATGCTGTAAAACCCCCAGCGAAAGTGACTCAAGAATGAAGCCTTAAAGTAAGGTTTTTTTAGTCAATTGTTTAAAGTTATTATTATTATTATTATAATAACATAATATTTTAAATATAAATACTTACATTTGTTGTTTTAATTTTATAGCTATTTTAAATATGTCATCACCATCAGATACATCAGAATATTCCTATCTGGGACCATTATCAACATCTACTCTTTATGGACATAATGAGGATTGGCCTTGGACCCCAGAAGACCAGTACAATCATTATACTTATCTCACTTCTAGCAGTACTAGCCAAGAGCCTATAGATTATAGCGTTAGCTCATCTATGTTTTTTTCTGGTGAAGAAAATGTTGACAGCTCATCATATAAAAGTAAAGCTATTAGTTCTGATGGAAGCTATCCCATGGAAAATGATAGGTTAGATGAAAGACCACCTGATGACCAAGTTTTTGAAACATTAGGTCAGACCGTCAAACAAGATCCATATTTTTATGAAGAATATGATGAGATACCACCACAACCTAAGAAAAGAGGAAGAAAAAAGAAAGAACCTAATGGAATAAAGTAAAGAGCTTTTATATCTAAGTTTAACATACTTTAAATTTAATGTGCTTATTTTTAATCCATCCTTTATTTGTGTATGTATGTACCAAATGATCCAAAAGTCATAGAAAAATTAAAATATAGATCATTCAAAAAGTATTCATTGTAGTACTATGTGGTTTTCACTGAAATGCACAAAAATACATGGGATTATTATTATTATTTTTTTTTTTTTTCAAGTAACAAAAGATTTATTGCCCAATTAATTTAATTTTTCTCCATCAGGTGGTGCTTTATTTGAAAATTACTTCTTTTTTCAGTAACACTGTACATTCAACAACGCAACTAGGACTATAAATGTTCTATGTGATGAGCATCATCTATGAAAATAGATGTCAGATGTTGCAAATTCTTATAATAAAGCTTAACTAACAATGCTTTAGCAATATCATGATTTTCATTTTAGAATGATTAAAGGCAGTAATAAAGCAGTAAATGCTTAACTTAAGTACAGTACGTTAAGACGAAGTCGAAGGGTCGCAAAAATATTTTCATATTTACCGAAATTCGTATTAGCCGACAAAACAGCAAAATGCATTTAGGATGATTTTAAAAATAAATTACTAAAAAGATATATAAGAATTTAATTAAATGATATCTGTAGAGAAATATTTTATTGTCATTTTAAGTTAATCAGTATTTTCATACAAAATGGTACATTTAAAAAAATAAATAAATAAATAAGTAAGGAGAAATAAAATATAAAAATACATTTACCTCTTTAAGTTAGACTTTTAAAAAAATGTTTATTGATTTATGTTTCAATTTTTGTATTCTGCATTTATTTATAAAAGAATATACTTTTTCCAAATTGTCTAAAGCACAATCGGCATTTTCTTGTTGAAACAGAAGCCACTGAACAGTTTTTAAAGCTTCTGCCACTTCATTAAAGGTTACGGAAGGAAATTTTTCGATACATATTAGCCTCCATTTTTTCTCCCTCTTCCTCTTCATTCTCCTTTTCTGGTAAATAGGCCAGAATAACTTCATCTGTCATGGGTTGTGAAGTCATAACATTTTCATCAGTTAGAATGTAATCCTCAAACGAAAGGGTGGAAATTCTTCTTCTTTTTTCAGCTTCTTCTATCACAGCATCCTTTTCTGTTTCATTTCCTTGTTCTGTTTCTGTTTCGGGCTGCAGTAGCCAGTTAATAGAACACCGGGCTCGTAATTGGAAAATTGCGAGTTTGGTACTCGATCCGGCCAAAGACCGTCAGGTATACTAATGGTCGCTGGTGCACATAAAATCTGTAGTGGCCGCAATGTCCTCCATGTTCCCATCAAAGATTATATCTCTGAGGGTCACCGAAGCAGGAGAGCCAATCCCTTCTGTGGAGGATCAAAATTGTGATGGCATGTCTCTGGACCACCTCTACGGGTGAATCCCAGACCGTCGCCAACTGCCCATTGTGCAGCAGAAGTGCGATGTAAAACACATTCATCCAACCAACCAACCAACCATTTCTGTTTCAATTCTTTGTTTTTTGTCGGAAAAACCACCATGCTTGAAACAGTTTTTTATAACAGTGGAAGTAACAAAGTTCCATGCAGTGGCGCACCCACGCAGGGGGCTTAGGGGGCTCAAGCCCCCTCCAGAACCAGCTGACATGGTAAAAAATTTTAAACATGCATGAAAAAAATTTATTCAAACACAAATATTGTAAGCAAAAATAAAGTTCATAAATTATACATTAAAAAGTATTAGGAATTTTTGAAATTCTTACTGTCAAGCACAAAAACAATAAACTAGTTCTTTGTTATTTAGTTGAAAACATTCCATTGCAGTTTTTAGGGATGGGCTTCTAAGTTCCTAAAGCATATACTGTTATTATGAAATCGAAGGAGTATCTAAAAAGTCAGGCAGAAGAAGCAATCTGATGTGGAAGTAAGCAGGGATGTATTTGTCATAAAAATGGGATACCAGGCTCATACAATTTTGTATTTTAATTTTTGAGTATTTATAGCATCTTTATGAAAGTTTGTTTTGTCCCTGGGCAAAATTAACACATTCGCATCAGCAAATGAAAACTCTCGCTAATATAAAATAAAAATTAGCCCTGCTCGTAGTCGTTCGTCTAAAACAATATTTTAAATTGAAAATGGAATTTGCATATTCGTGTTAAACCCTGTAAATGCCACTAGCACATATACATGCTAGCGAAATTTCAAATCAATTGCTGAAGATAAAATTTAATTGATTTAATCACGAATATGTAAAATTATTTCTCTAAAAACATAACGAATTAGAGGAATGCCAAAAGGCGTAGTTTACTGTTCAAAACAGAAAAATACCCTGATAACAATAAGTTATTTTACAGATGCTTGGGAGGGTGGGATCATTTAATTTTTTTTATTACGGTACGTAGAACATACAGTAGGGTCCATGCACAGTTTTTGCCTCTGATGTTACTGAAATCTAAGCTCCATTTTTAGATAATGCAATTTTATCCTGTTATAAAAATTCAAATTCCATATATATATATATATATTATACTGGAATACAATATCCTGAAATGATATTACTGAGAAATTCAACGCTTGAAATATTTGCTGAACAAAATAAAATTCTAAGTAATATATTGCATATTAGAATTAATGTTTTAGAATATTAAGAGGCTCTGCGTCCTGCTTGCTGCGTTAACTACACCCACAGAGACTACGTCAGACTTGTTTCTGTTAACCGAATCCAGAAGGAGCATCGTCTTCATACTCCAGATAATTAAATAAAAATAGCCTTGTAAAAATTTTCACTGAAATTTCGTTATAATTCCTACATATCACAACTGTATCTTTTATTTGGCTATAATTGTTATAATTTCTTAATTACTTGCATGTTACTGCATATGCAAAAGAGTTAAATTTGATCAAATTTTATTTTCAATGAAAATATGTGTGAGTGTGTATGTGTGTGTGTGGGGGGGGGGGGCATTTACAACTTTATGTTTGCAAGCTTAATGCCATACCCAACTAACCAAACTACTGTAACTTAGCATGTTTATATACTGATATAAATTCCTCAGTTGCGCTATTCAACTTAAATTCAGTTTCATTCATTTTTTTTATCAGTTTCCAAAGAAATGTTTAAAGCGGATTCTTTACTATAAGTACAGTCGGCAGCAAAAGTATCCGAGCACTAGTCAATAATTCCGATATCAAAAAGGTACACTTAATACTGTTTTGTTCAATAAGTCCTTATCGAATCATGTTCTTAGACTGACTAAGAACATGACTCGACAAGGATTTATTTAACAAAGCAAAATTAAGTGTACTTTTTTAGACAGGGATTATTGCTAGTGCTCGGATACTTTTGCTGCTGATTGTATGTGCGCGTATATGCCCATGCCCATAAACCTATTACTATACTATAGGGCCCAATTATTCTTCAGCCCCCTCCAGACGGAAATTCTGGGTGCGCCACTGGTTCCATGCACTTCTTAAGAAACACATAGCTTCTAAGAGATCGATAGAAAATTGCATCTGTTTGTCAAAGCATTCGACAGTTTCATTGATTACTTTTTTCCTGTAGTGAGTTTTTAAACAATGAATAATGCCTTGGTCTTATGGCTGAAGCTTTGCTGTAGTTTTTGGAGGGAGGAAAACGCATTTAATTGATTTTAGCCTTTTTACATCTGTATGGGCTATACAGTTGTCCAGCATAATGCGCATATATATATATATATATATATATATATATATATTTTTTTTTTTTTTTTTGATTGGTTAAACTTGAGTCTAATTCTAATAACCATTTTGTAAAAATTTCCTTATTTATCCAGGCATTTCTAGTGAATGTATACTGAACAGGTAGTGTCTTTACAGACTTAAAGCAACGTGGTTTTTCAAATTTTCCTACAACATAAATGGGTAATTTTTCACTACCATCTATATTGCATGCTATCAATACTGTGTCTTTTTTTTACTACTTTCCACCTGAACATTTTTCTCCTTTAAGAGTTAATGTAGATAAAGGAAGCGCTTTATAAAACAAGCCAGTTTCGTCGTCATTGAAAATATTGCGGGGTGCATAATCTCTTCTAATAGCCGGCCATACTTCAGAGAAGAACAAATCTACACTATCCTGACTAACTGCAGACTCTTCAGCACATGTCCTTTTGCACACAATACCGTGGTGTTATTTAAACCTTGACAGCCATTTGTTTGTGCATGTAAAATCATTGACGTTGAGAGCTTCTGTAAAAAACTTTGCTTTTTCTTGCAAAACAGAACTAGTTAAAATGATATTCTGGTTTCTAGCTTCTCTTATCCTTAATAAAGCAACTTCAGTATCTTCATTCTTAGCAGTTCTCATCCATTTTCTTGAAGGCTCGAACTGATTAACTGCACAAGCCATTTAAATTTTTTCTCGATTAATAATAACTGTTGAAAGAGTACTAGCTGGCATTTCATGCTTTGCTGCAATTGCTGTTTTTTTTTTTTAAATCCTATCACTAACGTTAAATAAAATCTTTTGCTTGGTTTCCAAACTAAGTGCCTTTTTTTTCCCACTCATTTGAAGAACTACAGCTCCACTCCAATACAACTATAATTCAATGAAGAAAAATTCTCGAACAAGCAACCACATGCTAGTGACAAAAAGCAAGCTAAGAAAAGAATGACGCAATCAGCAGGGAAAGAATGTAATCGTTTTCTCTTCCCCTATAGTCACCCTCTTCACCCACCTCTCTACAAACGCACTATCCTCATTGGTTCAGTTCAGGAAAAGTGATAAACTTGTTTCAAAGTTGCCACTGCAAGGATTTCAAGGATTTTTTTTTTTTTTTTTTTTCATTTGGTTCATCTAAATCTAGAGATAGGCATAGAAAAGGAACCTACATTAACAGTATATTCTGATTCAGACTGGGCAGGAGATAGGAAGGACAGGAAATCCACCTCCAGAAATTTATTTAAATTGGAAAAATGTTCCATCTACTGGATAACCAATAAGCAAACATGCATAGCGATGTCATCGGCTGAAGCCGAATTTGTGTCTGCTGCAAATGCCGCACAAAAGACGAAGCACATTCTGAAGCTACTCGAAGAGTTAGAACTCAAGCAAAATCTTCCAGTTGTTCTATTTGAGGATAATATATCTACAATTAAAATGATAAATAGTGAAAAGTTTCAGTCAAAGACAAAACATATCGATCTGTGCTATCATTTCATCAAACATATTAAGAATGAAGGACTTATAGGTTTGGAATACTGCCCATCAAAAGAGATGACGGCTGATATTCTAACCAAGGCACTTCCAAAAGCAGATTTTTGTCGACACAGAGAGAACCTCCAACTAAAAATTAATACGAGGAAAATGCCAGATTGAGTGGCGATGTTAAAAGACATAAGATAATATCATCCAATCTGTCATTATTCTAGCCCACTCAAAACTAATAACACTGTTTATATATATCAGTCATCAAATTAATTTCCGTAATCCTTTTTCTTCTGTGCAATTCAAACAATACATCACTCGTTGTTCAAGGCCATACTCTGAATGATCACAGGACTCATAATTATATCTGAAATGAAACTTTTGACAGTTATTATTCTAAATCTATTTTAAAGGCTGAAAAACAAACCAATAAACATTCAGACTATTTTTCTTTAGACATTTATTACTGATGATTAGTTTGTTTATCATTATTATGTTTCCAGCTAAAATTCCATATAGATAAATATCCTATATTAATTTCTCCCTTTTTTTATTTTTTTCTACTTTTCTAGAGTTTTTGTAATTCAAGTTTTAATGTTAGTTGTAATGTAAAATTCGGTTGATAAAGACGCGTCATTTCTCGATGCATAAAAATAAAATTATTTTGTACTCCTACTTATAGAGTACATTTCTTTACAAAATAAATACACAGAGCTAAATTAGGTTACAAGATGGAAATTACTAAATACAAATACTTCGATGCAGAATAAATGGATATTTTTCAGTTCAAGAAATCAAAACAAATTAACGAGATGCATTTTTAACCAAGGTAAGTGATATTTACTTATCTTACTTACCTGATCATTAACTTTCATGCACAATAATATATATAAAAAAAATATACATATCAATTTCTATATGCTGTTTTTTCGTAACAATTTAAATAAAAGAAATTCAGTGCATGATACATTTTAATTTCGAACATTTTATAAGAGTATAAAAAATTGCAGTTAACTTTTATGTGTTCAGGATTTTGAAATATTCCGGATTTAAGATGTCCAGATTTTGGAGCCTATAACTATACTTGTAATATAATTAATTTTAATTCCTTTTAGCTATGATTATATTCATACACCAGATGGAGTAAAGTGCATCAAACAAGAGAGAATGTCTGAATTTAAACAGAGAAAAAGAATGGATCGATTTGATGGTATGCCTGAAGAAGAAGTTATGAAGAAATCACTACCAGATCATTTAAGCCATGGTTTAGATATTGTAATTGTAAGTTGTTTTGATATTTAATTGTAATAATTCTTCATTATTTCTATTAATATTTTCTTTAATGTAATTGTTTCAAAAAACAATTAATATATCTTATTAAAAATCCTTAAGCTTGTGCAGATATATTTCGGCCGCAATTGCAACCTGCACTAGTGATCTGTGTTTACTCTGGCAGCTTCATCTTTCCCTCTCATTCGTTCTTATCTTCTCTTCAGTTCGATTATGACGTGTTGCCACTCACGTGGATTTGTGCTATGCTCTCGGTCATTAACTGCAGTGTTAGTTGCAGGGTTGTTATTTTATCCACTTTTTTGTGAAAAGTCCCGGACACTGGACAAAACTAGAAAAAACCTGGACAAAACAGGAAAAAACCACACGAAACTGTGCAAAATAAAATCAATTGAACTGCAGATGTTCAATGCATAAAATTATTCTGTTAAAGCAATAAATTGTACTTTTAACTTTGAATTAGCAATTTTAGCAATAGAAATACTTTATTAAAAATTAATAATTTTATTAATGAAAAGTGAAATTTCATTTTAATCAGTATCAATTAAAAAAAAAAAAAAAAATCATAAAGAAAATGCTAATTACATTAGTTATATATATTTTGTAAATGTAACAAAGTAAATCTGTTGTGGACTATTATTGCATTATCATATTAGATTTTTAAATCTCTCAAACTTCGCCAATATATTGGCTTTGATGAATTAATACACCCGTACCGATATACTCGAATTCAACACCCAACAATTTTCGTGTGGTACCAAGAACTTTTAAGTCAAATTTAGACTTTAAAAGCTTTAAAACTATTTCTGATTGTGACTTATTTTTTGTAAAAATGACCATGTCTACAACATAAACTCAGTGGCGGATCCAGAACTTGACTTTTGGGGGGGGCTAAGATTTTTCAAAGTGCTATTTTAGACCAATAAAAAATTTGCAATTGCAATATTCAATTATGAATGGCAGTGTTTTGGGGGGGGTGGGCTTCAGCCCCCTAGCCCCCCCCCTTAAATCCGCCACTGCATAAACTAATAAGACTGCAAAACCATTACATGAATATGCACTGTTACAAACTTCAAATTAAAAAAAACCTAATTCCAGCAAAACCTTGTTTAACTCGTAAAACCATAATCTACCAACCATACAATGCACGATCTAACCTACAAATCATATTTTCTTTGCCTTTTTCTACAAAACCAACTGGTGGTTTCATGTAGATCTCATCTTGTAAAGGTGCATATAAATATGCACATTTTACATCATATTGTATGTTGACTCAACTACAGTATGAAACCAAAAGAGTGAAATAAAACCTGACTACAGAAAAATCTATTACTGGAGAAAAAGTTTTCATCCTACGAGTCTCCCTGAACTTGCTTATGACCCTGAGCTACAAGTCTAGCTATATATCTAATGATAGCACCAGATTCGTCATGTTTTATGGTATAAACCCAGTGGTTTCCTAAAACAGTTTTATTTTCAGGTAACCTCACAAGATGCTTAACTTTTCTCGTAGCCATTGTCTCCAACTCTTCTAACATGGCTTTCTGCCATTTATCAAAAAAAAAAAAACTTATTTTAAAGCCTGTTTATACATTCTCGGGACCACCACTTCTAGTCAACTAGAAGTGCTGGATGCGGAAGGTGTAAGAACAGGGTTAACAAGACCGGTAAAGTATTAAATTTAGAAAAATCAAAACTTTGGGGAACATAGTTTATACCAGGCCTGTCCAACCCAAAACACTTGGTGGGCCGCATTGGAAATCTGTTTTATTCATTCGGGCCGCACCATATGTACAGTCATAAAAATGCCCCCCCCCCCTCCCCTGCTTTTCCGACTAATTCAGGGGTGCTTGTCTTCAGGGTTTTTACTCTAACTCATCTGTATTTTCATGTTTCCTATAAAGTTATTTTTTGCTTTCATTGGTTGTTCATTTGTTACCTAGGTGATATGTGAATGAAATGTAAAAGTATTGAGGGCTTCTGGCCTAATTAGTTTGAGTATTTTTTGATATTTTGGGTTTTTTCTAACTTGAGGCTCAGGGTTTTTACCTTTGAGCCCCAATCACCCCTGCTAATTTCACCTTAAATTAGTGTAGAGACATTCGGCTGGTTCCGATCGATTAATAATAAGGCCTAATTTAAAATAAACTGGCATCAACTTCATTTTTTTTTTCAAAGACAACTCTCAATTTAGAGAAGTTTTTTTTTTTTTTTTTTTTTTGATCAAATCAGACTTAAAAATGGTAGAGTATATGTTTCTCTCTATTTTTCACAGAGTTATAATTAGTTAAAATATGGAGATGCTAATGCTAAATGAATGTAATAAATATTAATTCATGTCCTCCCAAAAAATTAATATATTAAAATTTCTTTCTTTCTTCTTCTTTTTTTTTTTTTTTTTTTTTTTTTACGTTAGAATGAAGTAAACTAAATATACTCCATGCACATTTTTGATTAAAAACAATTTTTGAATTATGAAAATTATCAATAATTTCATATTTTTAAAAATTATGAGTTATGATCTATATTAATTTTTACACGAATAGAATGGGCATCATCAAAAATATGGGTTTCTAAATTTACAGTTCATTCCAATAATTATTTTTCGAATTATAGTGATATTTCAATTTTTATTGCTCTTAGGGGGCTGTCACTTGTTATCATTTGTGTCATATATTACTTTGCTTGCACATGATCTAAAATAGTTATTCAAGTAAGTTTAGACGTATACATCATTTCTTAATTAGCATTACTTTATTTTATATTTGAAATTGTTATACTTCTTTTCCGATTACTATCTGAATGGATATAATACTTTTCTCTCTTT
Organism: Salticus scenicus; assembly: GCA_963930645.1. Lineage (NCBI taxonomy): Eukaryota > Metazoa > Arthropoda > Arachnida > Araneae > Salticidae > Salticus > Salticus scenicus. The sequence goes on from OZ005657.1 coordinate 274,761,462, forward strand.
CTCTGTGATATCTTAATTTAATGTTTTTAATTATAAAGATTTACTCCTGATCTGATCAATATTTCTTGTAACTCTATGAAGACATTATATAAGCATTATAAACTATATCTTTCTACGAACAGCTTTGATATCAGAAATTCGAGTATGTAGTCAAAAATGGAAATTACTATTCGGGAGAAAAAAAAAAAAAGTTTGTGCAAGTTTTAATATGCAGATGACACCTTAAACAAAATTTAGAAATTGAATTAAAAACTAAATGTTATTACCAATCGTTAGGCATCAGCAGCTGGTCTCTACCTCTACAATAATTTACGACGAAATTAGTCGGGGAAAGACAATATTTTATGACTGTACATATGCATATGTGCGTATATGTTTGTAGGTATATGATATTCATATATTTATATACTTTTTTCGGGAAAGGGCAGGGTAAATTCGGAGTATAATATATTAATTTAAATTATTTTAATTCATAAATTAACAAAATCTATGACTATATATTAAAACTATGATAAAATAAATGAATAATGGATCTAATAATATTTCATTACCCCAGTTCTTTAGCTACCATAATCTTTGAAAAGTATTTTCACTTCGAAAAGTCAGAACGTATTTATTAATTTTTGATCCGTTAACCAAAGTTGTCAAACTTTAAATATCGTTAGTCTCCTCGCGGGCCGCAAAAAAGTATGCGGTGGGCCGCATGCGGCCCGCGGGCCGCGGGTTGGCCACCCCTGGTTTATACCATTAGCTGCACAAAAACTTTCGACATCATGTGGAGATCTTTGTGGAAGTTTCTTGCCTTTACCATCGGAAAAAAATAATAAATGTCAACTTTAATCCCTATAGGTCATCGAACTGCCTTTCTTTATCAAATGGGACTAGGCATCCAGCCTGGCAATGTTTTAGGCAATGTAGGAATTGTGGGGGGGGACAGCTGAAGCGGCATCCTCAGTTTCACTAGGCACACAACCAGATGTACCATGCTCCGGATTAGGAAGAGGACATCAATCAGTGGGCTTTGGAGGATCATCTGGTATGTACTCCAGCTCAAAAGAGAAGTCACCCCTCAAAACTCCACTACCAACCATATCACTACTTTCTCTAAAAGAAACATTTATAGTCTCTATGACCTTATTTTCATTGCCCAGCCAAATTCTATACCCTTGGGTACGAAGGGCATTACCCACAATTCCTTTCTTGGCTTTGGAGTCAAGTTCGTGTTTTCACTTGACCTTGGGAACTCCAACATATTCTATCGTACCCAAAGGTCACAAATGGCTCACTGATGGCTTGTTTCCTGAGTACAACTCAAGAGGTGTTTTGCTGTCCGTACCATGGCAAATGTGATTCCACATATGTAATTAAAATACATGCAAGCCTCTGGCCAAAACTCACCAGACAAACCACTTGAATTGAGCATCACCCTCACACAGTTTTAAGATCGTCTGATTAAAATGTTCACATACGCCATTTTCTTCAGGTGTAAAAGCATTAGTCAGTTCGTGTTTTATCCCAGTTTCATAACTAAAATTCTTAAATCGCTCATTTTCAAACTCCGTACCATTATCTGTACATATGAATAAAAAACATTAAAAACCATTGATTTATCTTGCAGAGGGTATACAGCTGATTTACCAGAAAAATCATCAATAATGGCCAAAAAGAATCTTTCTTTATTTTTCCCTAAAACTTTTATAGGTCCCCAAGTATTCAAAAGTAATCTATCCATAGGATGTTTAGAAAATGAACAACTTAAGGGTTTAAAAGATATTCTATTTTGTTTGCTTAAACTACATGATTCACAAGAAAAATTTACAAATTTTAAATTTGACAAGCCTCTCAGTGTAGATTTTCTACAAGTGTTAACAATTAATTCAGGGCTAATATGATCAAAACATAAATGCCAAGTGTCCATATTATTTACATTAACTGGCTCAAAAACAGGTGAAGCTGACACATCAGAATTTTTTTCAACTTGTACTTCTTTTAGCCCTCCATTCCTTTTAACATGTTGCTTGCCTTTTTTACTTTTAATAACTTTAAGAAAGGTATAATATAAACCATCATGCAGTTTAGCAGAAAAAATGAAATTATCAAACCTGTCGATCACATTCAACTTACCATCTTCACCCTTGAATCTAGAACCCTTTTTGTCAAATCTGGATTCACTAATTAAATTTTTCCTTAAATTGGGAGAATACAAAATCTCCCATAATTTAATTTGAGTATCATTAAAATTAAGAACAACCTTACCTTTACTGGTGATAGGAAAGGTGACCCTATCAACAGCCACATGCATTTCATCACCCAACACCTCAGTAAAATTACAAAATGATTCTTTATCTTTACAAAAATGATGGGAGGCTACTGTGTCAAACACCCAACAACCATCCCTTTTATAACCACTGAGATTTGCTTCAGCAATAAAATTTTGACTTTTAAAAGAAGAAAAATTTTTGCAAGGGGGAATTTTGTCATATTTTGGCTATTGTCTGGAGTCAACATTTTTTACAAAGTTACCTTTAGAAAATTGATCACTATTATCAGATTTATAAACAAAGCTTGAACTAACAATTTTTACGATAATGACCCATTTTTCCACACCTCCAACATTTAATTGTTGACTTTTTCTTATATTTAACAGTTTGAACTTCAATAGTACAGTTAGTCTTTTCCTTATCTAAAGTTCTCAATTGGAGTCGTGTTTCTTCTGAGCAACGCTCAACGACCATTTTTTTAAAGGTAAAATCAGTATTGGGCCATCTGAGGATTTGCTGGGTTATATGGTTATATTTATCTGGCAAATAGTGCAAAATTTGGAAACACAAATATTCATCACTAATAGGTTTATTAATTGCTTGTAAACATTCTGAAAACTTAGAAATTCTTGCAGCATATTGTCCTATGGTTTCACCAGATTGTAAAAAGCAATTCATAATTTCAGAAAAGAGAGTCATATGATGACTCCGACTGTCATGCTGAAAATTTACCTTTAAAATGTTCCAGGCATCAGCTGGATTATCACGTTCTACAATTAAACTTCAAAACTCTGGTTGTATGTTGATGTAGATTAAAGATAGGACTGTATTCTGTCGTCTTTTAAATTTAGCAATTATGTCAGCAGTTATACCTTTCTCTTTGTTTAATTTAGGCTGCTTTTCACTACCCTTCACAATCTCATATGTATCCTTTTCTAATAGCAAGGACTTTACATCATCCTTCCAGGTTGCATAGTTTGACATATTAAGTCTCTCAATCTGGAGAGCCAGGTTAACAGCCATTATTTACTTTTAAAGGTAAAAAAATTTAGCAATTAAAACTAATTTGCATAAAGGTTATAAAGATGTGCTAGCTATGAGCTAAACTGGACCCATAAGCTAATTAATAAGACTTATTAAAAGTCAGACTTTTATTTCCTTAATATTTAAGCAGATATACAGTGAAAGTTTAATAAATCTAATGACTAGTGTGTAACTTAAAATTTTGGCAAGTAAAACAGATTCACATTCAGTTTAAACATTTTTATTAAAAGAACTTTTAAAGATTTGAAAAAAATATCCAACAGAACAATAAGTAAAAATATTTAACAGTTAGTATAATATGAAAAACTTTAGCAATTAAAACAAATTTGCATAAGGGTTATATAAAGATGGGCTAGCTATGAGCTAAACTGGGCCCATAACCTAATTGATAAGACTTATTAAAAGTCAGACATTTATTTCCTTAATATTTAAGCAGATATACAGTGAAAGTTTAATAAATCTAATGACTAGTGTGCAACTTAAAATTTTGACAAGTAAAACAGAGTCAAACTCAGTTTAAACATTTTTATTAAAAGAATTTTTAAAGATTCAAAAAAATATCCAACAACAACAATTAGTAAAAATATTTTAACAGTTAGTTAATATGAAAAACTTACAAATGTCTCATAAAAACAACGTTAATATAAATTTATAAGTTATCAAAAATTCATGCTAATATAAAAAAAAAATGATCTAACTGATAGATTAAATTTCACATCTTTTAATTTAATATGAAGGCTTTACCTTTTAAACAGACATTCCCTGACTCCCAGACTTTAAAAGAGACACATCATATGCAACAAAAAGGATGTTTAAAAAAAACACAACTGATGGCACTCCATTTGTAGCGGTAGCAGCATTTAAAGTAGCTATGGTCGCCAGGTTGGCCCATAGCAGGAAAAACGAGATTTTAAGCAAGTCAAAATGTCCAGAAGAAAAACACAAATTCAAATATACTGTGGTCGCCAAGTTTACTCACAGCACAGCATTCAAAAAATAGCTATGGTAGCCAAGTTGACGCATAGCATGAAAAACAAGATTTTAAGCATGTTAAAATGTCTAGAAGAAAAACACAAGTTCAAATATACTGTGGTCGCTAGATTGACTCACAGCATAGAAAAAACGAATTTACATTCTCAAATAAACTTAAAACTTTAACTGCTATTTAAACATTTTTAACAATAAATAAATCTACGAGGACCAGCCTCAGACAAATGACTATTCTACAGCATCTTCACCAGTTGAATTCACCACCCTAGTTCAAAATAAAACATTGCTAGTGTCTAAAGCACATAGTATGATCAAAAACCAAAACAGCCAAATGCAGCTCATCACGGCATAAATATTCAACCACCGTTCAATGTCATCCCATGGTGAAATTCTGCAGTCTCTCAACAAACTCGAGATAGTTAGGGATCTGGCAACAAAATTGCAGTGCGATGTCTAAAGAATGTAAACAAAATGAAGTCAGGAGGAAAAAGTAAGTAAAGTCAAACACCTACATTAAATAAAGTTTAAAGAGTGCTTAAAAAGGCACTCAAAAGAGTTTTTAAATGATTTAAATATGTTTCAATAAACATTAAGTATATTATGTTATTTATATTAAAATTATACCTCATAAAGCTCTTGGACTTTGGTTGTAGTACTTTCTGGGCGGATCCGCCCTTTCATCAGCAACCATCAGTGTAGCCCGCTACCATCAAAACTGTTTCTGGATTCTTTTTTCGTTGACTCTTTAAAAGATGGTGCCACAATTGATCTAGATCTGTGCGCGACTCGTGCCTGTTACAAGCTGATTGGTCACTGACTATTTCAATGCTTTCACGATAATATGCGTAGTACAGGTTATTGTAATTGGCGATCATTAAAATTTATATTGATGTCATTTTCTTCATTAAATTTGGCGAGAGCAGAGGTGATAACCCGGTTTTACATTTTATTACTCATAATTCTTATTCTGGATTGTTAATATTGTTTCTGTATACCGTTTTGATCTTTTATTGAGTTAAATTTAATGTTTTTCTAGAAAAGGTGCCCTCTGGTGGACATTTTAGAACTAATTTTTTTTTAATTCCATGAACGCATCTTGTGTATAGTCTAACCAAATTTCATTGCATTCACTCGTTTGCACTGTAGGATGCTGTTTATAGGGGAAGTTTAATTATAACCACCTTGTATATATTAACCTTTTTATCATTAGAAATTTTTCAAATACTATGTACAGTATAAGTATAAAAGTTTGATAATATATGCAACTGCTCTGCAAAAAAAAAAAAATTGAGTTCTGATACCATTCTTGCTGATTCTTATGTAAAATAACCTCCTGAATCCGAATATGACTCCCATTTTGCCCAGTCACCCACCATTTTCTAGAAACACCACCCCTTCCCTCAAATTTTTTTCCCCTGTTTGATAATTTTATGACCATAAATTTGATTTGAAGAATGAAAAAGAATTAATTTAACACCTAAAAACAAAAAATATAAAGTTTAAAAAATAACATTAATAACAGATTTAAGATATGTTATACATAATTTCAGTGGCAAATTCCCCCCCCCCCCCCAAAAAAAAAAAAAAATTGTCACAAATGTCCATGTTTTAGAATTTTCCAACTCTGTAGCTCCTCAGAAGATATTTAATGATTAAAATAATCCTCCCCCCTCCTAAAAATCAAATTTATAGCCATAAAATTACCGAAAAACGATAAAAATAGGGGGCCGTTCCTAAAAAATGGGCATTATACTCGGATTCAAGAGGTCATTTTACATAAGAATATGCTAAAATAGTGTCAGAAGCAATTTTCATGCCGAGCAGTGTTATTAATCTTATTTTCTAGAAAAAAACAACATATTAAATTTTAAATGATAAAACACAAAAACGAAGCATCAAGTATAATTAATTAAAAATATATAAAAACCTTGACATTACTTCGTGCATTGTCGTTAAACTTTTCAGTCGGGTACCCGGCTCTCATCAGACAGCTACTTCTGTGGAAGACTTCAGCTTGACTGGTGATCTTGATCTTCTTTAGCCATAAGGTGGCGCCACACTCCGTCAGGTGCCACTGCGCCACTGTCGTTACATGCCTCCTTATTGGTGGCTATTTCAATTGATTCATGAAACATTGTGTAATAGTAATCTTTGTAATTAGCGATTTTACTGGTTTTATCAAAATTAATTGTAATATTCTGTTTGTTAAAAGTCTTGGCTAAAGCTGTATTAAATTTTCCCGTTTTTATATTGTTTTTGTGTTCGTTAATTCTTGTTTTAATTTTTCTCTTTGTAACTCCAATATACGATCCTGGTTTATTATCTTGATTTGTAAAAGGTATCTTTTATATTCCTTTCTAAAGGGGGGATGGGGAAGGGATAAAGATTCCCCCTTTAGAAACTGCAGGAATATATAAGATACCTTTTACAAATCAAGATAATAAACCAGGATTGTATATTGGAGTTACAAAGAGAAAAATTAAAACAAGAATTAATGAACACAAAAACGATATAAAAACGGGAAAATTAAATACAACTTTGGCCGAGACTTTTAACAAACAAAATATTACAATTAATTTTGATAAAAAAAACAGTAAAATCGCTAATTACAAAGATTATTATTATGCAATGTTTTGCAAATCAATTGAAACAGCCACCAATAAGGAGGCATGTAACGACAGCAGCACAGTAGCACCCGACAGAGTGTGGCGCCACCCAGTGGTGGATCCAGAACTTGACTTTGGGTGGGTGGGGGGGGGGGGCTAAGATTTTTCAAAGTGTTATTCTAGACCAATAAAAAATGTACAATTGCAATATTCAATTGGGAATGTCAGTGTTTTGGGAGGGGGCTTCAGCCCCCTAGCCCCCCCCCCCTTAAATCTGCCACTGGTGTCACCTTATGGATGAAGAAGATCAAGATCACCAGTCAAGCTCAAGTCCTCCACAGAAGTAGTCGTCTGATGAGAGCCAGGTACCTGGCTGAAAAATTTAATGACAATGCACGAAGTAATGTCAAGGTTTTTATTTTATATATTTTTAGTTAATTAAAGCAACATATATTTTAAAATTAGTCTCACCAACCATTTATTTTGACTATGTGTGACAGAAAAAGATTAGCATAATGCTTAAAGCAAAGGACAACACAAACGGATATCTGACATTAGAGTCCTGTGCGGGTCGGGTTTTACCCGACCCGAACCCGACAGATGAATTTTAAATCAACCCGAACCCGACAAAAAAATTTTCATCAACCCGAAACCCGACCCGAACCCGACAAAAAAATTTTCATCAACCCGAAAACCGACCCGAACCCGCAACAGAGAATTTTTTGCGACCCGAACCCGACCCGAAACCCGAAAAATAAATCAACATTACTTATTCATCTAAAAATCATGCAAAACAAGGTAAAATGATATAATATGATATAAAATAAAGTAAATTTTCATTGTCCACACAGTTGGTAAATTATAAAAAAAAACTAGTATGTTGTGGTCACCACAAGACATTCTTCTACATTTTTCAGTCAAATTCACTAAGTGCGAATAATTTATTAAAACTATTATTAAAAAGTTTAACGTGATGAATGCAAATAATTTTCGTCTTAGGGAAATCTAACACTAAATATCCAAAGAGAGACAGCTTTATCGTCTATATATAACTTCTTAAACAATGCGTTTTTATAATGGTTATCTCACATATCATGGTTCGTACAGTTATATGGCATAGAAGTTGAGATATAGCCATCCTGTTATCGATGAAATTTGCAGTATAAAAACGCCACCTATTGGCCGACAAGCATTCAAACTGAGTCAGCATAATGTCTCATAATCTCGCCTTCTCACATATTAAGTTTTGTTTGATGATACACAATAGAACATGAGATATAGCTTTCCATGTAATTGTAGAAATCGCTGTGTAGCAGCGCCACCTGTGGAGCAGTTTACACCAAAAGTTTACAGGCGATAATATATATTAAATGGCACCAACATACAAATGTATATGAAGTTATGTGCAGTAGTTCTTGAGATATAGCCTTTCCTTAAATTGCGGAAATCGCTGTGTAGCAGCAGCACCACCTGTTGGCTGATAGACATTCAAATTGAATCAGCATAATATCTCATATTGGTCTTCTCACATATCAAGTTTTGTTGGATTATACGCAACAGAACCTGAGATATAGCCTCCCCTGAAATTGCAGAAATCGCTGTATAGCAGTGCCACCCGTCGAGCGGTTGACACCAAAAGTTGATAGAATCTAATACTTTCTTCTACTAAATATAGAAGAACGTAAAAAAAAAAAAAACCTTGTAAACTGCGGAATCTTTTCAATTTCCAGAATGCAAATGCGAGGTTATATTGTATTTGTATTTCTTTAATTTATATATTAACAACAGTCGAGAAAGATTTATAATACTTTTCTAATTTTCATACAATTTCTACAAAAGATACATATTAGTTCCGTTGAAGAAAAGAACACAGATCCAGATACAAATACGGATCTATTTTTCTGGCGGATACCCGCGGATACGAATAGGGAGCTCCGGTACATGTCTGCCCACCAGAGGCCGAGCGGTTCTGCGCTCGAAGCTGGTAGATGGGAGGTGTCGGGTTCGATCCCAGGTCGCCGTTCGGAGTTTTCCGTGGTTTCCTCCGAAACACGCTTAAATACGGGCTAGGACCCCTTAGAAAGACTCAAACGGAGGGCAATCCCCCTATAGGCCTAGGACACATCTGGAGTCAATCGGCCTTAAATCCTCCAACTGACCAACCAACCAACCAACCGATACATGTCTAGTATGTGCAGAATGTTTAAATTGGTTACATAGTTGTAAACATGCATAAAATTTATGTTTATAATTGTAAAAAATATTTTGAAAGGTGTTCTCAAGTCGACCCGACTTTTTAAAAACCAAACCTGACCCGAGCCCGAACTGCGGATCGGGTCGGGTTCGGGTAAAATCGGGTTACCCGACCCGATGCAGGACTCTACCTGACATTCTGTACACTGGTATCTGGTCTCTTTCCTCACTGGCTTACCTCTGGAATTTCATTTACGGGAGCATAAAGCACACTGTCTCATTGGATTTGACTTTTTTTCAGTACAGGGGTAGTACTTGTCCTGATTTTCCTGAAATTCCTGAAAAATTTAAAAATGTCCTGAAATGTCCTTAAATTTGATACATTGTCCTAAAATTCCTGAAATTTTCTGCTATTATGCTATATATTGACATTCAATCCACCCAAAACCACGCTTGACTGTGTGATCACCAGATAAATAATAGATAAAAAACTTTGTAAGCAGCTTTGTTTCTGCGCAACTGCATGCCTACTTACTTTTTATTTCCATTACCCAAATACTAAAAGTAATGGGAGTATTGTATCTGATGAAAATTTTTTATTCTAAACTGTTACCTGATTTGCATGCTTTAAGGTCTCCTGATTCCAGGGGGGAAAAAAGTGGTTTTCAGCAATCGTTCAGTATGTTTGTATGTGTATGAGGAATTTTCTGATTTTCATATCCCCTATTAAGATAGAATGACAAAACTTAAGAATTCAGTGTACAGATGATTTTTCCAACTCTTGGTGAAAATTGTAAAATCGGAAGTAGAACATTGAAAACCAGTAGTAAGACTGTAAGTGTATTTCTCAAAACAGCTGTGTAACAATTTTCTTTAAAGTTGCTTTATAAACATCTTTTTAGATGTCCTTTTGTATGTATTAGTTTGTTTGTTCAGGAAGATTGATAGATGTCATGTCCTATATAAATATGTCAATTTTAGGTTTTTCGAGTGTGTTTCTTTAAAAATGGCTCTACGGATTTTCTCCAAACTCACCCTATTAACTCCATTTTATATGTCCTTTACCTTTAAGACATATGCATTAGTTCCTACATGAATATTTGGTGTCTAATTTGTTTAGTCAATTTTATATCTTCAGACTGTACTATATCTAAAAATAGTACATATGTGTAGTAGTGGGCAGTGGAAGTTGTGTGGTTGTTATACACGAGATATTTTTGCCATATGAAGGTTTTAGGCTATTTTTTTAATGCGAAACAATTGATGCAATAAACATTTTAAAAATTGGTCTCTAAGTTGAATTGCATGGACGATGGCCCTGTTTGATATAGAAATGTTTGAAAAAATCATGAGTCTAAGAAAGTTTTTGAAATGATTACTATAAATGAAAGCATATTTTAGTGGTCCTTCAGTTGTTCTAATTAAAGTTAGATTTTTTTTTTTTAACTTTAAAATAGTGAGCCAAATGTTTCATTTTTATGCTATTTTAAATTTTCTTGCATGAATTAAAATATACACTAATTTTCATTTATGCTTGCCATTTTGTTTTATATTTTAATCATAAGTAAAATTTTGAGTTATCATCAAAAAGAAATGTGATATAAACCCTTTCAAAAATTGGATGTTTTTCTCTATTTAAATAATACTAGCTCTTTTTAACCATGCACAGTAGATTCAAGGCATCTCGCTTATGTAGATAGACTAGTAATCTTGTTCTGAAAATGTCCTGAAATTTCAACTTATGCTAGTACTACCCCTGGTAGCAGGAATAACATCTGGAAAATGTCTTGAGGTTAACCTGAGTGGTGAAGGACAAATGCTGGGTCTTCCTGATGTGACAAAAAACTCATCACTATGATTTTCTGAAATTAGTTTTGAAACAAGTTCCATTCTAAATTGTTTAGGTGATGCTGAACCTCCTGATTTACAGTACTTAATGCAGGAATTCCACAAAGCCAAATCCTATAAATGGAAGAAAATCTTGTAATATTTTCCCCCTCTTTTTCTTGGTTTTGAATAAACAGCTAAATGCTGGTTGACTTTATCTACACCCCCCATTTTGTCATTGTAGTTGATTACACATTTAGGCCTTGGCTTTGTCTCTCCCCGTTTATTTGTCACATCCTGCATTTCAATAGTATATATTGTGGAAATTAGACTAACAACCATCTTATCTTTCCATTTCATTACAGTTACTTTCCTTCTCTGATACCCAATGATTTCTCCTTTTTTTAGATTCTTTGTCTTTAGATCTCAAGGTAAATGTTTTCTATTCAATCGGAGTATTCCACACACATCAGTCTTCCTTTTGACTAATGCATCAGCCAAATCTGGCATGTCATTTCCTCCCGCCTGACTAAAAACGCGGTAAAACAAATCATACTGACAGATTCTGCTCTGCCCGAGAATTCTCGGAATAATAATTAACTGCAAGATATACGAACCCGAGTAAACTCGGGATAATCAGGCAAGCGATTAAAAACAGTTATATAGAATTTTAATAACAGCACTTATGATTTGTGTACAGTGACATTATTATTGTATTTATATTAATTAAAATTGTTTTAAATCTTAAATAAATTTTTAATTCCCTTAAATTTTTTAAAAAATATGTGTGATTTATTTATTATGATCTGTTTCTGATCTCATTTAATTTATTTTTAGTGTTTTATGGGTAATAATAATTTTGGAATTTTTTTTTTTTTTTTTCAGATTGGTATAAACCCTGGCTTAATGGCAGCTTATAAAGGGCATCATTATGCTGGTCCAGGAAATCATTTTTGTATGTAAAATTTGTATTATGTCATGTTTTACTTTATTTGTGAATTATTTCAATTATATTAACCTCAGTTACCAGTTTAAAATCTTCCATGATACTTCATATTGGTGGACTTATGCACTCCTGTCACTTTCGTATATTATATCCTGATCGTCATTTAGTTAATCATTGAAATACCCTTCAAAATCGCTGTTAAAAATTTTTGATTGAAATTATATTATAGTTAAATAACCTTTATAAACGTATATTTAAAAAGAAAAAAGGTATTTTTATATTTAATAAATTTAACATTTACCTTAAATAATGTCCTTAGTTCTTTTTTTCACTATACGCATTTCGAGTGCATCCGCACTCATCCTCAGGTGAGTTGTGACTCTCTTCATCTTCATCTGTGTTTGTTGCTGATGGTTGCCGGCTCGTCATTTCACTTCGCGTTGTTTCGGTTATATTTATTATTGGATGCCAGTCTTTCGGGATTATTGCGTGTTCTCTCTCATTAACTGCTTAGGGGTTAGTCAGAATTTCAAGGGCTTCGCGTTTTAAGGCATAACTGTGATTAATTAATTATAGTAAAAGTACCTTTTATGATGCTCTGTTAATCGCTATAGATCTTTCGGGGCGATCCGCCCCTTCTTCAATAGCTACATGGCTGTTGTCTTTTGTTGAAACTGGTCTCTCATCATGCTTCTTTCTCTCAGTCCCGCTTTTCATAATTTGGCGCCACACTCCACCACACTCCACATTATGAAAAGCGGGACTGAGAGAAAGAAGCATGATGAGAGACCAGTTTCAACAAAAGACAACAGCCATGTAGCTATTGAAGAAGGGGCGGATCGCCCCGAAAGATCTATAGCGATTAACAGAGCATCATAAAAGGTACTTTTATTATAATTAATTAATTCAAGTTGGTCTGTTTTTAAGAATTTAAATTTTAAATAGTATAACTGTGATTATTATATGGAGCTAGTTTTTTAGTAGAAAGTGTGTTAATATTGATAGGGTTATTATAGTGGACAGAGGAGAGCGCGGTAGATTGTCTATTATGTTTTAAATCTGATTTATGTTCTTTTTCACGTTCACAATCTACTGTGCTCTCCTCTGTCCATAGTGCTGTACTAGTGCGACGTTAACCAAAACAACAAAAAGAATGAAATTTAGGGTAAAATCATACAGACGGTAACAAAAGTTTCTGAACATTAGCAAAAATTCCTATGTAAAAAAATGTACACTTCATACTGTTTTATTAAATAAATCCTTATCGAATCATGTTCTTAGACTGACTAAGAACAGGATTCGACAAGGATTTATTTAACAAAACCGTATGAAGTGTACTTTTTTTACATAGGAATTTTTGCTAGTGTTCGGACACTTTTGTTACCGACTGTACATCATCTCCAATTGCTCATTGCGTAGGTCTAATGAGATATTGGATCCACACAACTCATATTCTGTAGAGTTGCTTGTTCATCGAAGGTTCGTACTGCTCAATAAAATGATCAGACTTATAAGAAAAATGTGTTCGGATACAAAATGCTTTCATTTTAGTTTTTTTTAAAAAAAGGTTTGTGTTTTAATATATAAAGTGTTGTTTTATTAAAATTTATATAAAAGTCTTGATCATATGTTTTTTTAATGTTGTTATTAAAAATTTGGCGTTAATGCTCTTGCAATTGTTATTGACACAGCTTATTTAACTGAAATATTAAATATTATTTAGAATTTTGACTAAGTAAGTCGAAATCTGGTAATTTGTCATGTATTTGTTAATCTATTCTGAATTCTCAAGTACTCGATAGCGTATGGAGTTCGTTCGGCTATCAAAAAGAAAGAAGAACATCTACATCTATTAAATCTTCATTGCAATAAAATTCCGAAGAATGCAGTCGCCAAACAAGTGTTTTTTGGAAATATTGCAGACATGCTTTCATTTTTAATAATTTTTTATAGCTTATCTATTGCGACTCAGCAGCTAATATTTTAGGAAGATGATATTCATGATTCAATCTTATGGCAGAATTTTTTTAAGAAAATCAGCGATTAGCACTTTCCTTGTAAGTTACTAACAAGGGAGGGTGACCAACTGTTCAAAAGGTATTTATACATATTATATATCATCTGAAAGGTCTGACAACAAAAATGTCCATCTTATCAGCAAATAGGCCCCCTAGCACGAGTTATTCTCAATTAAAGTTTTTAAGTTACAGATTCTTTAATAATGTACTTCATATAGTTTCTATCATTATAATCTGTTTTGTAATATATTCTCTTTTTAAAAATCATTGTATATATTATTAGCAAAGGTCACCCGTATATTGTTATGGTTAGTGTCCCTAACTCTCTCATAGTAGTGCCGGGTTCGAATCCTGGACAAAGCAAGGATTTTTTATCCCTGTAAGTGGTGGCGATGGCCACCCATGGGTATTCCTTCACAAATGATTATCAGTTCACAAATGATTATCCGCACAGTCAATGCTTATTTGCAAGTACCGCACCATTGAAAAATAAATAAATAAATTTACATGTTATTATATATATATATATGTATATATTATTACATGTAAAGTATTTTACTGTTTAAAAATTACTTTGTGTCAACAATAAATTTATACATGCTAAACTGTATGAAAAAAAAAGATTTAAAAAAAAAAAGCAATTAAAGTAAAAAAGAAGCTATTGTAATTTTTATAGTAACGAAGAAAACTATTACTTTTATATATTCATTTTCATTAAAATATTATATTGTAGGTAGTTAATTTTTTAAAAGTAGAGATTTATTTTTTCTGTTATTTCCCCCATCCATTACTATGCTAGTGCATTAAATTTCTTTTGTTGTTCCCCCATGCAATGTCAATATCCAAAATATCGATTATGTCAATGTACAGGAAAATCCTTCTGGTTGTAAATATTTTACAGATGGCTACATATAGAAAGTATTGGATTTATAAATTTAATGATGTCACAAAACAATTATTAAACACATAATAAAATACTTTACTAACAATATAAATAGTCATAATTAGCACGAGAATAAGTTAAAAAATTGATTCTAATGATAGAAATTCTTTAAAGTACATTACTGAAGAGCCTGCAATTTACAAACTTTAATTGAGAATAACTCACGCTAGGGGACGCATTTGCCGAAAAGATGGATGTTTTTATTATCAGCTCAGTTAGAGCTTTAAGAGGATACATAACATGTAAATACCTTTTGAACAGTTGGTAACCCTCCCTTGTAAGTATAACTATTTAGGAACAATATTTCTTCAGATTGAATTAGCCAAAAGTGGGTTTAAATATTTTAATATATAATCTTAAACTTACCAGAAGAATTAAGGAAAAACATAGAAGAAGCAATAATAAGGAAAAAACAAAACATTGCAAATGTAAGGGAAGAAAAACCTTTATATATAATATAATACTTTATTGTACAGAATGTTTAAGTATTGCTTAAAGCATGTATTGTGTACATAAATTTCAGATTTTTGTTTCCATCTTATTATTGTTTTTACTTAACTCATCCCTGATTGTAAGTATGCAAATCCTTGCATGTGAAATCACCTGGTAAAATTGAAAAAAATGACAGCTATATCTTAATTATTTTTTAATTTATAAGTTGTATTAATATATATATATATATAACTTTATGACAGATAAACAAAACTTGTGTATTTGTATTTTATTTCAGTATTTGAAGGCTATTCATAATATATGGTAATATTTAAAACATTACATGAAACAAATTCTCTTCAATATTTTCATATACAGCTTTTATTTAAAAATTAGACAATTTTTCTTTTTAAGTAGTATTTGAAGTTAATCTATAGTATGCAAAGTTTTCAGTTGACGGATAATGATAATTTGCCATCATTATTCCACCCCAGCTTCCTGGGCTTAAAGAAAAGCAATGCAATATCAGTAGCTATACATATATGTTAAGTAATATTTTCAAGTACTTAATCTAAATCTCTGTTAATCATATAGTTTTGAAATATTAGTATACTTCCCCAAAATAAGCCATTCTATGTTTAAAAAGATGTATATACAGGGATCTCTTGACATTTATGATGTTTGTGATCATCCAAAATCGTAAATCCATAATTCATTAGAGGGTAAAGATTACAAATATGCCAGACTACCTATGAAAAACTAACAATGTTTTACTTTCCATTATAAGATATTAAATGGTTGTTTTAACCTGACAAGAACAATCATAGTAAATTCAGTTGGGGACAAGCATTTGTGGGATTGTAAATATCTTCAAGGTAACTACTTATTAAAGTAGCAAAGTGCATTAGTCAGCCAATCTCAAGGGAAAAACCTTAGTTCAGTGTCTGAGTAAACTTTGAACAAAGTTTAATCTAACTCATAGGCAGTGTTTAATTTATTTATCAATTTTTTTTTTTTATGTTGTTATTTTATACTTAAAACAATGTAAAGAAAAAAAAATGTAAATATTATGAATACTATAAATGAAAAGATCAATTAAAAAGCAAATCTCGTTTTCATTTAAAAATGTTTTTCTTCATTTGAAAATTTGGAAACATACTAAGCATGCCAATATTATACAAGGTGTATAATAGTATTACAAGGCATTGAAATTATATAAGCCTGGGGCTATATAATTTCAATAATATAATTTTAGTATTATCAATATGGGGCAATATTTCAATATAATCAATATGGGGCTATATAATTTCAATATAAAGTCCAACACCTTGCTGTGTATTACAACATATTCTTTATTGAAAATACAATGCATAGTATTAATCATTATTTATAGGAATGAATTTAAATGCGCAAAGGAATTTTAATAAAGTACAGTCTATTGGTGGCAATTTTTAAAGGGCTTTAATGGTAATTCTTTCAAACTATATAGTGTATGTTTTTAAAGAATCACAATGGCATATTTACTATAAAAAATGCGAAAGAATTGTTTATTATTTTTTTTTTTTAAATAAAGCCACACAAAATTTCAGTTATAATATCATCAAGTTACAGAAATCACTAAAGTGTGATTTCTGTTCTGGTTGGTATCTTACCGCAGAGTTAAATTGTTCTCAGTTTGACCAATTTTTTTTTTTTTTTTTTTCCTTTTTTGAGATAATACAATCAGAAGACATAAAATTGACCTAACGAATTATAGAAACCTAAAATTTTTCCGGTATGAGAAACTTAATACACGAGTAAAGACATATAAAAGAAAGTTTACATGGCAAGTTAGAAAATAACAGAAAAAATGGTTGAGTTATTTTTTGAAACACCAATTTCTGAGATCTAAAATTAGCCTGCCTATGCAGGATAGCTGTTAGTTTTCCTGTAATAACCATGTAATATATGAGAAATACATACATGAAAGAGAATTGTTATATAAAATTGATTTATGTAACAATTTTCAAGAAAATCGTTAGAGCCGTTTTTGAGATACAGGCTTTCACCAAAACTTGATAAACTCAATTGTTGACCGGAAAACAACAATTACATATTGAAAGGATATCTGAAAAAGAGTTATTACGATGAGTTTGAAAAAAATCTGTGCTGCCGTTTTTAATGGAACGCACTTGCGAGACCTGAAATTGAGCTGTTTATACAGGACACCTATCAATTTTCCTGAACTAACCAACTATACTATTTGAAAGAACATCTAATAGAGTGTTTATATAGCAACTTTGAAGAAAATCGTTAAAGCCGTTTTTGAGATATGGCCTTACGGTCCCACTTACGGTTTCTGATGGCTCACTTCCAGTTTTCCAATTAAAAAAAGAAAAAATTGGTAATTTCATCTGTACACCAAACCTGTGTCAATTCTGACGTTTTGTCGTGTTACCTTTATTAGTTTCAGAGATATGATAGTCAGAAGATTACACACATATACTGCCAATTGCTGAAAACCATTTTTTTGGACTCAGGGGACCTTAAAACATGTAAATCAGGTGAAAACTCAGTATCAAATTTTTGGACCGAATAAATTCTTCCATTACCTACGGTAGTAGAGTAATGGAAGTAAAAAAAAGTTTAATAATCTATGATGATGTTTTTTAAGTCTTGTTTTTTATAGTCTATATATTTTTAATGTCTGAAGTATCAATTATTGGAAAACTACCTAATTTAAATATTTTATCTAAACTTTTTTTTTTAATCAAGAAGTTTTAAATACTAGTTTTTTAATTATATTTTTTAGGGAAATGTTTGTTCCTAGCTGGTCTTATACCTGAGCCAATGAGTGCTGTGGATGATTTTAAATTGATATCTCATGGAATTGGTTTTACAAATATTGTATCTAGACCTACTAAAGGAAGTGCAGATTTAAGCAGGTATGTATTAAATTAATTTTATATTTGAATTAATTTGGATTTCAAACCCTTGAATTATATTCATTTTTATATTACAGGAAAGAAATTAGAGAAGGAGCAGAAATATTGCTTTCAAAGCTTCGTAAATATCAGCCCAAAATTGCAGTGTTTAATGGAAAAAGTAGGAGTTTTTTTCTGTACTTCTTTTACAATTAAGTATTTCATCCTTAGTCATTAAACAGTTTTCTTTTCCCAATAATTAACATTGTAATCTTTTACTTATTAATTAATGTACTCTCAATGTAAAATATTTAAAAGTTATTGTGTGATTACATTCATCCTAAATATTTCTAACCCATTGTAATAAATGTCGGCTGAGAAAGCCATTAGAAACAATTTCCTCTCTTCATGTATTATTGCATAGTAATGAGAGTGAATTCTGTTCAAAGCACAGTTGGGTTGACAGTTGTCATATTGGGGGATTTATTGAAAGATCTGGCTGTTAGAAATAATTAAATATAAGTAACTGACTTATAAGTCAGTTTATTGTAAAGGCTAATTCTGAGATTTTTTCACTTTGTAATTTCTTTCATAGAAGAAGTCTGCAAGAACAAAAAAAAAGATTAATATAAAAGATTAATTTATCCTAATTTTACAGATTAATTTATCCTATTAAAGATTAATTTATCCTAACTTTAATTAAAAGAATATTAATACCATTACGGCTTTTTTTATAGTACTTTCAACATGTTGACATGGTCATCTTCAGTACAGGCAATGGCCTTTTGTTTACGTTCATCATGGTTTTTATCTTCTCTAATTTCATTTCTTCACTTCAGTTCATTGATGATTGGTTGCCAGTTTTGAGAGATTTTATTATGCTCATGGTCGTTTATTGCTATTGGACAGGTCAAAAATGTGTATTAAATAATATGGGAAAAATTGAGAAATATTTCTAAAATGATAATTAGGAAAAGGGCAAGATTGCTTTGGAGTCAGGTGATTACAAAATGTATGAACAACAGGAAGTTTTCTGCATGGGGCAAGTAAATTAAAATCTTTTGAAACTATATTATAATAAAAATTGAACATGGATTTTTTTATGTCCTGCTTCAAAATTAGAACATAATTCAGAACATATATTTCTAATGCATTAGTTGAATGAAAATAATAAAAATGTGTAATATATATATATATATATTTATATATATATGTTACCGTTAAAACGCGAAATCCGTTAATCTGCAGATTACCTAGCTAATCTGCAGATTAACTAAAATAACCCGTTAAAGTGCGGAATAAAGTGATTTCCGCAATTTAACTAGGTAATCTGCAGATTAACGGTTTCAGTATCGTTAAAGTTAAAATGTTTGTTTCGAGCCTTAGTTTTTTTACATTCACTATGACGTCAAACAGCCATGTGATACAGATACGCGAATGACCTTCAAACATAACTGAAACTTTTACCCCTTCCCTTCCGCACTTCCGCTACGCTATGATGATAAACCGATAAACGGCAAACGCAAAATGTGGCCATGGAAATGTGGATGGAAGCCATGATTAGGTTTATTATTATGACTAACACAAAATTTAAAGTAACAAGTAAGTTATAATTGTTTTAATTTTGATTTTATTTCTATCTTTTTTAATTCTGTCAATATAAGTTTGATAAGGGTCTGCATTTTATTAATGAAATTAAATCTTAATTAAAAGCTGTCTCTCGTGAAACTCCATCTTGAATTATGAATATTAGATTTACATTACAGTAATTATTTCCTTCCGAACTAAAACTATTAAACCATAACTTTTTAAAACTAATTTATTTTAAAATTGATTTAAATTACTATTACTTACTGAAAAAAAAAAAAAAAAAAAAAAGATATATTAATTATTAACTTTGAAAAATATTATGGCATTTAATAAATACTTAATATGAAATTTTTGTACATTTTTTAGCATTTCATTACATTTTCTTTTTTTTTCTTTCAGTTTCAAGTTTCCTGTACATATTTTATATATGATGATTATATTTTTATTTATTTATTTTAAATTTTGTTCGCTTTTTCAGATAATTTCGTTGTAGTTTATCACATAAAAAGTGTTAATAAAGTTTTCTTTTCTTTTTTCTTTTTTTTTTTTTTTTTGTAAAATTAATATATTTGCTAAACTTGTGCAGATATATGTATGCTGCAAAATATGGTTTAATAAAGCATTGAAAACTGTCATTTTAATTTTCATGCATCCTAAAAAATGTTAAAGCAGTTTTAATTATTTGAAGTACTTCTTAAATAATGCTTCTGATTTGTCTAATTTAATATTTCTAGTATTTAAATAGTAATAGCAATATAAGTTGTTAATAAAACTTTTTTTTTTTTAAATTGTTAAATATTTTTATTTTGAAAAGAAATCGTTACTGTATTACAATTCTAACATTCATTTATAAAATAGAATTTATTGAAAGCTATTAAAGCTATTATATTTCATATTAAAAATGCATAACATCTTCAAACTTATATTGACAGAATAAAAAAGATGAAATAAATAAAAAATAAAACAAATATAACTTTAAAAGATATAAAAATTAAAACACATGCAGATTAAAATAAGTAAAGAAATAAATAAAAAAGAAAATAAAACTATTTTTTTTTTTTTCCGAATGAAAAAACAAATACAACACAGCGTGCTGTAAAATTACAACACCAGATATCTTATTTTCACTTTAACTAGTGCCTAGTAGGTAATGTGCAGATTATCTAGGACATTTGCAGATTACCTAGGTAATTTGAAAAATAAAACAATTTTCCTCACTTTAACGGATCACCCTAGTTAATGAGCAGATTACCTAGCTAATCTGCAGATTAACTGATTTCTGCACTTTAGCGGTAACATATATATATATATATATATATATATATATAGAGAGAGAGAGAGAGAGGTCACAACACATTTTTATTATTTCAATATATTGATTTTTTTTTTCCCCATATACATTAAACATTTTGCACAGAAGCTATAAAAGTTACTTAAAATCAACAGCTCATTAACACAAAAGAATAAAGTATTTGTCACATTAAAATATATTTTACTAATTCCACTTAGATAAAGAAAAATACCTGAAAAACAGGAGAATATCACAGCACAGCCATATCATGAAAAATGGCAGTTTTTCAAGTGATGCAAGCAGGACGACAAACGGAAAACTGCAAACTCATATATATGGCTAGTATGACATCAAAGACATTTGTAAAAGCTGACACTTAATATCTCAGCAAATATACCATATTTTTTTCTGATCTTTTCAAAATAATCTTTTATCTTTGGTCTTAAGCAATCCTGAAATTTTTACATTTCAACATGCAGTATGTTTTCAGATCTGAATCTCAATTTAAAGCCAAATAGGGGAAAACGATGGTGTAATGGACTAAAATCATGAAAAATAACTCTAAAACAGCACAAACAATTTTATTTCAATTAATATATGTTGTTAATGGGATCTTTTTGAATCTAGTAACGTCTTTGGTTTTTTTTTTTTTTTTTTTTTCTGGAAAACTCTTGTTTTTTATAAAAGTTGTTTTAAAAATAGAACTATATTACTCCTCCAATTGCATGCTTTTCTTCAGCGAAAATGCCGTTATGTGGTTCTTAAAGTTTCAAAGTGAAAAAGTTTAAATCACTCATGCACACAAATTTATACCATAGTCTGTGGTCTTTGGAACGCATGCGTACATCATCCAGATCCAAAAGTTTCGGCGCTCGCTAGACGCTAGTTGTTTCACTGTATCCCTCTGCTTGTGTTTATTTTTTCCCGAGACCCTCACTATCTGTTTTTGACCTTTTTAATCAATTACTTTTTTGTGAAGATTAGTGCGCTTAAAGGATGTCGTACTGTTGCGTGCCTTTTTTGCAAATCAAACAAAAACAAAGATGCTTGGGGGAAAAAAATCTCATTTCATGATTTCCCAAGTGATGTAAAAATGAAAATAAAATGGATCACATCAATATCAAGAAAAGGTACATAAAATATAATAAAGTGCTGGTGTTTTACATTTATTGATTCCCAGCTGTGATTGATCAGAATCTACAAATAATTCCACATCTATCTAATCCAATCTATCTTTCTCTCTCTATATATAAATATATATACCGGGTGATTCAAAATAGATGTTACAGCGATTATCTCGTAAACTAAGAAAGATAGAAACAAACTTCCAATTACAAAATTGGTTCAAATTAAGAGTAGATTTCAGATATGGCATTCTTTTGTACAAGGGGCTGTATACATATTAAATACGAAATTTAATTTTTATACGGCCCCTCCTATCATATGACTTATATTTAGAAAAATATTCTCCTCGCTCTAACAATCAAAATAAAAAAAAAATCATCTCTCTAAGTCAAAATCTCGCTGAGTTATTGCAATTTGAAAATTCTTGCATTTTTCGCCAAGTCTTAAGGGGTTGTATCAAAAGTGAGAAATTGTAATTACTATTGCTTTTGTAATAAGGCACTCGTTGATCAGCTTTTGGGGAAAAAAAAAGAAAAAGAAATCATTCAGGTAAAGGCGGCTCTTTTAACCTGTTATGTCTCCTTTTCCCCAGTGAATACACAAGAGAATACTCATTGATAATTTAACAAATAAAATTTATGAATAATTTATATACTGAAAGGGAATTTTCAAATTCATTTTTCTTTCTTTATGCATTCTCTTACTCATATACAGGGTGTAGAGAAAGAATTGTTTTTGAGTCAAATTTCTGAAAATTAGCTTTTGTTATATTTGCACGTTTTCAGATCCTCTGAATTCAAAAATCATGTTTTTAGTGGTTGGTCTCTCTCTCTGTGTGTGTGTGTCTGTGTGTTATTAGAATATCTCAAGAACAAATAGTAGCAGAAAATCCAATTCGACATTCTAAATCCGTATCATATTACGGTGCTACACTAAAGTATTCGTTACGATCAGACAATTGTTTGTTTACAGGGTCATCCAAAAGAGATCAAATACATTACGTCTGTGAGCGAAATTTCTCATATGTACAGTGTGACCTGTACAGACTCCTTAAACAAAATGAAAAGAACAATTTTTTTATACGCATAAAAGCATGTTTTATGTAGATTCTGGTATAGCAACCATTCATCATTCATTTACAGGGCTACCCAGATTATTTCGATATATTAGAGCTATACTTGGGAATTGCTGGAAGTGTATTTCATTTTGTGTTACTTGTTTTACATATAACACTAAATTTACGTACACAAAGTCATGTGTATATAGTTTATATACAATATACAGGACTACCCAAAATTAAGGTAAACATTTTTTTATTATTATTATTAAATGTAATTGGTGTAAGTGTTTGCTGCATTTTTTTTTTTTTTTTTTCGAAGAACACTGCTGACACAGAACGCAAAATTAATTTCTCATACCCATACTGTAAACAAAGTAGCTTTTGGAGAGCGAATTTTTTTCTGTATAATATCACATTTTGAGGCCTCCTGAATACGAAAGGTAAATTTTTATTCGTTGATCTGTATATATATGAATTATCAGCATAATTTAACAACAAATAATCTGGTGTGCCACTCACACGACTTTCTATTACCCTGAAATTTAATACCATAAATACAGGTTGGAAATTAAGAGGTAACATAAAGAGTACTGTTATGTAAACCTACATTAAAATAATTCAAATTAGGCTTCGGAAGAGTTTTAATGAGAATTAGTTCTGTGTGAGGGGGGATCTCCGGGAATTATTCGTTTCCTGAAATTATTCGACGCAGGCAATAGTCAAACATTAAAAAATATGGCTTTGGTAATAAGGAAGCCTTAAAACATGTAAATACACAAAACACAAGCGATGCATATTTAGCCTAAAAACATACATTATTTATCATTTGTCTATGAGGAATTCATTTCCATTCCAGAGCAGCTTTCCTGGACATGGTAAAATATTATAGTAAAGCACTTTCACTAACAATAAAAAAAGAATATTATAGCTTAAATATTTGCAACCCTGTATATCTTTTGAAGAATATGTACAAACCACAAAGTGCACCTAAATATAAACCTATAGTAATAATATACGGCACAACCTAAAATGCACTTACATCAATTTTCAGCTATTGTCGCATTATCTAGTTATTTTGTGTAGCCCTGTAAATGAACAGTGAATGATTTCCCTGCCATATTCTACATGAGGCATGTTTTTATGCATATAAAAAGTATAACAAGCAAAAAAAAAAAAAAAATCATCTCTCTAAGTCAAAATCTCACTGAGTTATTGCAATTTGAAAATGATGGCTTACACCACTTTTTTTTTCAATTTTGGCATCTATTTTTCGATGCCACTTTAGGGGGTTATCTATGAGATGAGAAAAATTAAAAAAAGATTCTTTATTTTAAAATAGCAACTAAATTCATTCAAACACGGGAAATGAACAGTTTTAAGAACTTAATGCAAATTTACATTATTTCGTATTGTTAAAAAATTTAATAGTTAAATTTCTTAGGGGGGTCACCTGAAAATTAAAACATGTTAAGAGAAAAAAAAAATTTAAAAACCAGCAAAACCATGTGAAATTTCTGCACTATATTTTTACCATTTTCCATCATGGTTGAAAAATTTAATGACTTCGGCTCTTTAACAATTCCAGCAAGGTTGAAAAGTGTTAATGACTTCGATTTGTCTGTCTGTCCATCTGTCTTTCTGCATGTCCATGCAGAAAGTGACACTCACATGAATATTCATAGAATTTTCTGAAAATGATATATGTTATTTGAGTTCTTTATCGGATGTTCCTTATTGTAAATGGAGTGAATACCTCTGCTAGCTTGTGCACAGGGACACCCAAAAGTATTCCAAAGCATTGTGTTCTATGTGAGGTATTTTTATAAACCATATTTTAATACCTTTAATTTATGCATATATTTATAAAATTGAAATCTGTCATTATAGTTTCCTATCGTATATTTTCTGTAGAAAATGGAATAAACACTAGAGATGAGCATTATTTCACGTAATATAATATGTAATATTATTGCATTGTAGCCTATTAGCACTGTAATATATTACAAAAAATACCCTATTAAAAAAATAATATTTTCAACTTTATCTCTGCACGCGAAATAGACAAGAAATTTCTGCCGATAAAACTGATATAATACACCATTATACAAGTAAAAAGCTTGAATTATTTTTTTTATATAATTACTTTTTTATTTTATTTTATTTAATTTACAAAATACAAAAACAATATTATGAACGCCGACTACTACCGAAAATTCAAAGACTCGCATCAGACTTTTCGCGCGGATGTTCAAATCGATTTGTTACTTCACGTCTAAAAAAATAGGTCTGAAATCTCAGTAAGGAATACATACGATTTCATGCAACTCTGATATTCTCAATCAGTAATTTCCATTTCCATGTTCATAAAAATTATTGTTAAAAAAATAATACAGCTGCAGCTGTATTATTTTTTTAATGATAATTTTGTAATGATAATATTTTCTAGAATGTATTACGGAATATTCCTTGTGAAATATATTAATCAAAATAATTTTAATAAGCAAGATAATTTTAACGTTTAGGACAAATAACATCGTGCTGGTATTAATTTATAAATGATTTTATTTGGTGTTGATTATTTTTCATGGGATAATAAAATCATTTGAATAAAATACTTTGATACCACGGTTTAACGAAATAGTGTTAATTTATGCAGCTAGCATGAGATAGGTAAGGGGTGATTATTAGATGTTGATAACTATTTCGTCATAAAGGTGAGGAATGGGATTACACTTGCTAGGTTTGGATTCACTTGCGTATTGGAAACAAATGTTTCGGGAGTTTGATAATTGAAAGGAAGGAGTGTTTGTTTATATTTTAATTGCTTATAGCAGATGGAATTGAAAATGCGTAATGGCATACAACATTTATTGTGCTTTTATTAAGAATATTGTTTAAGTTTAATTAAGAATAATTTGAGAAGAAAATTGAATATTTATTTATTTATTTTTACTGTTTAGCTTTTCTTCACTTTTTTTTTTTTTAATCTGATATTTTCTTGAGACTATTTTTTTAGATTTAAAATGAGTAAAGGTGTTAAGAATAGTTAATTATGCTCTTATGTTAAAATTAAGAGGGTGAGAAAATACATCATTTTATGCAATTTTTGTAAGCAAAATCTATATTTTTAAACAAGTGTTTCTAATTTTAGAAAACATATTCAAAGTGACTGTTTGCTAAGTACGAGTGAAAAACACTAATTTTCTTGTCAATCTGGAAAGTTCAAGTTCTTCGGAAAATCGAAAGAAACAGTCACTCAGTAGTTTAAAATTTGGGATGCCTTATAGATGTTTCTTAAAAATTTGCTGTTATTATTTAATTGTTTCTTAATTACATGTATGGCTTATAATATGAGAATTCTTTTTTTTTTTTTTTTTTTTCAGAAAACGGCTCTCGTGTATGTGTTTCTTGATATTATTTGAAATAGTCTGTTTTCGTGTTTAAAGGAATTGGTTTAATGAACCTTAAGCTTACTCGATTGGGACAAACATTTGTGTAAAATTTTGACTTTTTTTTTTTTTTTTAATTGAAGAAATTCTAGTGTTAAATAAAGTGAAGATTATTATTCAAAAGCATTGGGACTTAAAAACATGAACCACATCCTTTATGTAGGACACATGTATATATTGTATTTTATCCAGAAAGGATTAGAAAGACATTAGCCATATGTAAACTAAAAAGTAATAGGTTATAAAAATAATATGTTGGAAAAACGTATTACCAAAGGAAGTATGGAACTAAGTAACCTATTACTGAAAAGTAACTATTTATCCCATCTCTAGTAAACACCATCACTGGTTTGTATACAGGGACATCCGAAAGTATTCCGAAACATTGCGTTCTATGTGAAGATATTTCTATGAACCAAAATTTAATTAAAACCCGAATAAACTACTACGTCAGAAACGCCAAAGAAAAATATTGCAATATTTTTCTTTGGCGTTTCTGATGTAGTAGTTTATTCGGGTTTTAACATTCCAACGCCAAGTCTCCTGTTATTATTCAAAATTTAATTACTTTGCATAAATCTTAATAAAATTGAAATATGTTATTCATATGCACAAAAGAATGCTTTCTATAGTGTACAGTGCGATTAGCATTAGATTTACAGGGAACACAAAAATATTCAGTTACGTTAAGGGTTATTATTGGACATTTGCTGGAATTGCATTTTCGTTTACATTAAACATTTTCTAACAATTTTTAACGTTGAATGTGATTTCAATTTGCATATTTTTTTTGTCTGACAGTCCATCTGTCCATCTGCCCGCCCCCAGCGTCTGTAAATATTTTCAGAAATGATATATGTTATTCTTGTTTACTATATGATACTCCCTATTTAAAATGGCATTAATTAATTCTGTACAATTGGTTTACGTACAGGAACGCACAAAAAATGCCAGTGTATTGTGATTTGGGACAGATATTCTTATAAATTACATTTAAATAACTTTATAATGTAAAAATCATATGGAAATTCATATTTATTGTTAATATTCTAAAAT
Organism: Salticus scenicus; assembly: GCA_963930645.1. Lineage (NCBI taxonomy): Eukaryota > Metazoa > Arthropoda > Arachnida > Araneae > Salticidae > Salticus > Salticus scenicus. The sequence goes on from OZ005657.1 coordinate 274,789,196, forward strand.
AATGTTTTGTATAGAATATGATATGGTATAGATGTATAATTCTATGTCAGGGGGGTTACCACCCTTCTCAACCCCCATTTAATTATTGTGCCTATACTTATCAAAACAAAAATCAAGTCTGTTATTAATTTCCTTGAAACTTGCAAACCTTGATCAACTTTTCAAGTAGCAACTAGATATGGAATCCAAAGTACCAAATTCGCATTTCCTGTAGTTATTAATTTCTCATACCCATAAGGTAGAGAAAGTATTGTTTTTGGTCCAAATTTTCAAAAGTGAGTTTTTGTCATATTTACACGTTTTGAGGTTCCCTGAATATGAAAATAGTGTTTTTAGCTGTTGGTCTGTGTGTGTGTGTGTGTGTCTGTTTGTTATCAGCATATCTCAAGAACAAATAACAGCAGATATTCCAAACTTGGTATTCTGAATATGTATCATATACCACCCTTCTCAACCCCCATTTAATTATTGTGCCTATACTTATCAAAACAAAAATCAAGTCTGTTATTAATTTCCTTGAAACTTGCAAACCTTGATCAACTTTTCAAGTAGCAACTAGATATGGAATCCAAAGTACCAAATTCGCATTTCCTGTAGTTATTAATTTCTCATACCCATAAGGTAGAGAAAGTATTGTTTTTGGTCCAAATTTTCAAAAGTGAGTTTTTGTCATATTTACACGTTTTGAGGTTCCCTGAATATGAAAATAGTGTTTTTAGCTGTTGGTCTGTGTGTGTGTGTGTGTGTCTGTTTGTTATCAGCATATCTCAAGAACAAATAACAGCAGATATTCCAAACTTGGTATTCTGAATATGTATCATATAGGGATGCTACATTAAGCTTTTCACTTTTCATTGAGATGAAGCAAATAGTTCGTGTACAGGGACACTCAAGAATATTCAAATACATTACGTCTGTGGAGGAAATTGCAGGTAAGTAGAGTTTAACACCTATAGACTGCACTAAACTAAATGAAATGAATATATATTTTTTATGTGCGTAGAAAAATGCCTCATGTAGAATATGGCAGGGAAATCATTCACTGTTCATTTACAGGGCTACACAAAATAACTAGATTATAATGCGACAATAGCTGAAAATTGATGGAAGTGCATTTTAGATTGTGCCATATATTATTACTATAGGTTTATATTTAGGTGCACTTTGTGGTTTGTACATATTCTTCAAAAGATATACAAGGTTGCAAATATTTAAGCTATAATATTCTTTTTTTTATTGTTAGTGAAAGTGCTTTACTATAATATTTTACATGTCCAGGAAAGCTGCTCAGGAATGGAAAAGAATTCCTCATAGACATATGATAAATAATGTATGTTTTTAAGCTAAATATGCATCGCTTGTTTTTTGCGTATTTACATGTTTTGAGGCTTCCTTATTATTATTCATTGGATTGTTTCGAGAATATTTATTGACTATTAGTTTTTGTGGCTCCAAAAATGGTTTTATTCAACCATTTCCTAAATATTGATTAAATAACATGCATTTGTCTATTAGAACCTGTTCGTGTCTTTAAGAATTACTTTCTACATGCAAAAATGCTGACAGCTTTTGTAACAACATCATTATAGGCTCAATATTCATTAGATAAAGTGCATTTGTAGATTAGAACATGCTCGTGTTTTTAAGAATTCTTTTTTATATGCAGAATTGTCGACAAGTTTTAAGACAGTATCATTATGGGCTTTATCCGCAAGCTGAATATTCATTAAATAAAGTGCATTCATTGACTATAACCTGCTTATGTACTTTCTATATGCAAAAATATCAACAACATTCATGACAATATCATTATGGGCTCTACCTACTGGCTGAATTTAAATGAATTGCATTCATCAACTAGAACCTTCTTATTAAGAATTATTTTTTACATGCAGAAATGTCGACAACTTTCATAACATTACAGACTCTATCTACGGGCTGGATATTCATTAAAGTGCATTCATTGACTAGAACCTGTTCATGTCTTTAAGAATTACTTTTCACATGTAGAAATGTTGACAATTTCCATAACAATATCATTACGATCTGAATATTCATTAAAGTGCATTCGTCGACTAGAACCTGCTCGTGTCTTTCAGAATTACTTTTTACACACAATAAAGGCCGACAGGTTTTGAAATATCATTGTTATGGGCTGAATATTCATTAAATAAAGTGCATTTGTCGATTAGAACCTGCTCGTGTCTTTAAAAAAATCTTTTTTACATGCAGAATTTCCGACAAATTTCATAACTGTCATTACCGGCTTTATCTATGAGCTGAATATTCATTAAATAAAGTGCATTCATCAACTAGAACCTGCTTATGTCTTTAAGTATTACTTTCTATATGCAAAAATGTTGAGAACTTTCATAATAATATCATTACAGGCTGAATAGTCAGTAAATAAAATGTATTTATGGATTAGAACATACTTATTTAAGAATTGCTTTCTACTTGTGAAAATATTAACTTTCATAGCATTATCATTACTATCTCTATCATTAGCTTCTTTTGAAATCTTTTCTATGATGATAGGTCATATATAATGTCAAAACCTTTGTGTTTTTGGTCATTAAGGATGTATAATTTTCATAAATATCTCCAAAACAAAATCACAGAAAGGGAAGTTCACAACTAGATGTTATAACAAACCTATATATCAATTTGCAATGTTCTGCACCCAACCATTTTAAATTTATGCAAGATATACATACATGCGTAGATACAGACGTTATGAAAAATCATGTAATGTCATAGATATCTCTAAAACAAGAGCTTGTATTAATGCCAAACTTTAAGGTATACAAATAGACATCATAACAGTCAAAATATAAATTTGCAACATTCTACAATCATTCATTTTTGAGCTATGCAAGATACAAAATCAATTTCACAAATTGAGATTACAATATACGGAAGTCAAAACAGAAATCATTCTACCTTTCCTATGAGCCAGTAAGTAGGGCTTGTTGTAATCTTTTGAACAAACGATCAATAATCCTTAAAAAGGAATGATATCAATACAAAAAATCCTTAATGGGTTAAAAGTTTGTGACGCAGCTACTTTATGGCAATAAGAAACTTAAATATAGGTCTTAAAAATAATGATATCAAATTTTGAGTGATGCTGTAGTGTTAATTAAAATATGCATAGATTTTCTTATTTTGTCATTTACTTTCTTGTGCTTATATTTACAGTGCGAACAATATTTTCAACATAAATAGATTTATAAAATTTACTCACTGATGCTTTTTTATCCGCATCTCAAATTCAAAATAAGGGTTTTAAAAGGAATAATATCAAAATTCCAGTGACGCCTCGATGTTACTTTAAAAGATTTGTTTTTAAATTCCATTACAATTATTTTTGTTTTGTCCTATAAAGTGTATTTACACATTGAAACTATACTTTAAATTTTCAAATATGATATCAAATAATCACACTTTCACTGAGTTTACATTATAAATTGAAATTGCTTATTTTAAAAATTGATTTGTCTTTTACGTCATGCTATCCAAAACTGCTAGTAAAATTTGAGCAATTTTTTTCTTTGCATCACACTATCCTTTAGCAAACATTTTCACTTAATTTGGGTACTATGATACAAAGTAGCATTTACAAAAATTTTATTTACAGTGTAGGATAGCGTGACGCTAAAGACAAATCAATTTTTTAAATAAGCAATTTCAATTTATAATGTAAACTCAGTGAAAGTGTGTTTATTTGATATCATATTTGAAAATTTAAAGCATCGTTTCAATGTGTAAATACACTTTATAGGACAAAACAAAAATAATTGTAATTTCAATTTATAATGTAAACTAACCTTATTATGGGAAGAGAGATGAACTGGCACCTGACCAGTGATAGGTGAACTGCCTGACTGTCTAAACAGATATGTATGGTTAAATTACGATAAACCCTTTCTATGCAAAACTTATAGAATAAGATGATAGCAAAGATTTCAGCTTGGAAACCCGTGGCAAACTTTCTAAGAGGAAAAGAGAGCCAAGCTTCATCGCTAAGGCAGACATGTGCCTCAGAATGAAAATTAAGCTTTGAGACATCAGTATACCTAAGCCAACTAGGAGATACAGGCCAATCCTCTCTAGAAGGGAAAAAGATTTTAAGAGGTCTATTTTATAACCATGTATTTATAAAAAGTGTATTTTATAACCACATAATCTCTAGGCATAATGAGTGAAAGAATGAAGATCAGCAACATGTGAAAGGAGGGAACTCCATGACAGATGCCTAGAATAATCCTTCCACAAGTCCACCATGCTTCATGCAAATCAAAGTCTCGGCTTCATTATGCAAACATAGCAGAAGCAGCCCAAGCAAACACTCAAGGGCAGCTGTGGGAGTAATCTTAATGCAGCCCATAAGAGCAACACAGACCATCCTTTGCAACCTATTAATGCAAGCTGTAACAGTTGTCAGCCTTGTCCTAGACCAGGGGTAGTCAATCTTTTAATGCTTTCTGCCCACTTTTCTATGTATGTTAGCAGTAAAATTTTCTAACCGCCCACTGGTTCCACAAAAAAAATGATTTATAAAGTAGGAAAGTAGTTTTATTTTATAGAATTTATAAAATTCAGTTATAACAAATTAAAGTATATAATAATATTACATTTTTCCATTTCAGTGCTTTAAAAAAGTTAAATTAAAAAAAAATATATATATAGAAATTCTTCAGTATCAGACAAAACATTTACCGCCTACCATAAAAGCTGAAAAGACCATTATTGGGCAGTAAGGACTGAGTTGACAACCATTGTCCCAGACCACCAGACAATTCTTTTCTGTCCCGCATCATCACCAATATTTTAAAAGATTCTCTAAATTGGATCCAGTTCTCATATTTTTAGGTATTAACTATATACAATTTTATATTGGACCATTAAGTTCACATACTGAGTCCATTTCTAACTTCAGTTAAAATTTCAGTAGGAGATTTCTCAAAATCCTCAAATTCCTTTTTGTTATCTATAGGAGTTATGCAATTGTCAATATAAAAGGATCTATCTAATTTCTGGGCAATTAAACTTTGTTCCTTTGGTACCTGGACAAACAGAATAAAATAACCGTCTCTAATAAAAAAAAAAAAAGACTGGATGTGACCCCAGACTGTCTTTGTATAGCTGAGAATGTGTATAATATTTTCTATCTCCCCCATAAAAGGTTAGAAAATCTCTAACTTATTTTCATAACTCCCTCTATAGAAATAGAAATACACGTCTGATATTAGAAGTCACTATAATGAAAAAATGGGATGAAGATATCTAAAGTGACAAATGATAGGCCATGTTCGTATAGGGATCTAGGTTCGATTGGCACTGTGAAAAATAAGAAACAATCTCTTTTCTTCATGAGAAAATCCATTATTCTTTATTCTAAATAACCACATTAAGAATGAAGTGCATATTGTCTTATAAAATACTTATTGCGAATTCAACAATAATAAACAGCTTTTTGAAAGTTGAAAAGTTTATTTTTTTTAAATGACTTGAAGATCCCAAACAGAAAGGAAGCCATTTTGATTGATTAATGATTTTGAGAATCTTTTTTAAACTTGTTGACAGTATGAAAAAACAGTTGTAACTCATTATATTTCACCATTTTAAATTTTTGTATTATAAACCTAAAAAAGAGATAAAAGATTGGCTAATAATTAAATTACGTCATAAGATGTGATTAAATTTTGTCAGGTATTTAGAACCAGGCTGACCTCGCGAAATCTAATGATAAAAACATTAAAAGTAATTTTCAGCTATTTCACAATGCAACAGAATTTTTTCGTCTGATTGGAGACCGAATGTTAAACTGCAGACTAATGGGTTTTTCTATTGTTTATATATTTTTCATTTGGTGATTACTTGATGAATGCAGGGGAAAAGAGTTGCATTCTGGAATACTGGAAACAATAATTATATGAAATTACAGATTAATGAAAAAGAAATAAAATAAATTAAGTGAATTGAACTAAAATATATTAGATTCTTTTAGAATAGGAAATATAATGTTTGCTTGCATTTTAAATCAATAAATAAAATGTAATTTAGATTATTAGTATATATATATTTTTTTTAAGAGATATGTGATTTTCAACATCACAGTCACTATTACATTTTTCCCTAAATTGCATCAAAGTTAAAGAAACTTCCCCTATCAAACTTATCCTTTAACCAAATAACCATTAAGGGAGAATGATCAGCTAACTTTACATGACACATCAAAAACTGGTTGAATCTTAGTTAGTGTATAACACTGTCATGATTAAACACTAGGTAGTGTAGGAAGTAGGGCCCCTTAAAATTCAGTTTATTATTTAAAAAACACCCTCTTACATCTTTTCTTTGAAAACTCTATCATATTGCTATTTTTGTACAGAATAAAGTTTTCAGCTAACACTGAACAGTCTTCTTTATGCTACATAGAAATTTGACGATAATTTTACATTATATTCTAACCAAGGTAACGCCACACAATAATGACCTACTTTATTTGTCATAAAAAAAATTTCAGAAATTTTTCATGTTCATTATCTTCCTAAGCAGCTTTAGTTAAATTTTGCTGCGTATCTAATACTCATATCTCTAAATTCCAGTGATCAGAAATGAGTGGCTTATATATATATATATACAGAGAGAGAGAGAGAGAATTCATATTTTTGGACAATTTTTATTTTAATAGGTTATAATGTAATTTATTACCAAGTATTTCCAGAACTGTTGCAGATGCCAAAATTTTAAAATTAAATTTGTGTAAACAGTTAGAAAATGTAAATGCATGACTTTTTATTTAAAAATATATAAAAAATTGTCTCTGAGATTTGAAACAAATTTTTTTAACTCTTTCTGATGGTGTAATTAATTTTTTTCTGAGACTTATAAGTCAAACATTAAATCATCAAATGTAAAACTTCCAAAATTGCACAAAATATTTAATTTAAAAAACCATTTATTATTTTTTTTTTTTTCACATATATATATACATATATATTTCTTTTGTGCGTGTGTATGTCACTGAACTCCTCCTAAACGGCTGGACTGAGTTTAATGAAATTTTTTGTGTGTCTTCAGGTGGATTCGAGAATGGTTTAGATTTACAAATGAAAGTCGTAACTTAATTAGTTCTTTCTTAATTAATTTTTAACCAACTCTTTCAACAACTTTTCCACCTAGATGGCGTGAGTTGTCGTAAACACGATGTCAGAATTTATTTAATGTTGAAATGAAAAATGAATTTTTAACCGTAAGTGTTTAAAATATTTTTTCAACGTTAATATTGTTAAAATGTTAAAATTAGTTAAAATGGTATATTCTTTTAAACAATTCGTCAATATCCGACGGAGTTATTTTATGTTAAAATGAAAAATGAATTTTTCGGCCATTATTATTTGTGCAGATGGAAAATGTACTAAAAGTTTTCCGAAAAATTTCACGATCACAAATGTTGACGGATATCCAATATATCGTCGAAGAAATCCCGATAATGTCGGGCAATCTTATCAGCTATGGCGGTCATCTATGTCAACAGCATAGATATTGACATTGATAACCGTTGGGTGGTCCCATATTCGCCTCTGCTGAGCAAAACATTCAATGCTCATATTAATGTTCAGTTCTGCAGTTCAGTGAAGAGCATCAAATACATTTGCAAGTATGTGAATAAAGGCAGTGATATGGTTGTATTTCGAGTTGAAAATACCAATGTGAATGCTCCTCCGGTGAATAACAACGATGAAATAACACTTTACCAAATTGGCCGGTACGTCAGCTCCAATGAAGCTGTTTGGTGTATCTTTGATTTCCCAATTCATGAACGGGATCCAGCAGTTCTTCATTTAGCCGTCCATCTTGAAAATGGCCAGCGCGTATATTTCACGATCGAGACAGCGATTGATCGTGCTATAAATCCACCAAAAACTACACTCACCGAATTTTTTGAATTGTGTAATCGTGCGGATTCTTTTGGTGCTTTTGCATGAACGTTACTCTATTCAGAAGTACCACGCTATTTCACATGGGCTCCAACAAAAAAATGGATGCCCCGCAAGCAAGGCACGCCGATTGATGCATGTCCCGGTTTATTCAAATCAAACACCTTGGGACGAGTATTTACTGTCAATCCAAGGCAGACTGAGTGCTTTTATCTTCGACTGTTATTGGTTAATGTCATCGGCCCTTTGTCATTTCAAGATTTACGTAAAGTGAATGGACAACAGTATCCAACGTATAAAGATGCATTTCTTGCACTCGGCTTGCTGGAAGACGACAACCAGTGGGAGTGTATGCTTGCTGAAGTAGGACTGAACTGTACAGCAAAACAAATTTGTCTACTATTCGCTATAATGTTGACTACATGTTTCCCGGCCCGAGCAGAGACATTATGGGATAATCAAAAAGATTCAATGACTGATGATATATTGCATCAACATCGTTCACGGTGCAACGATCTAACGATGGTATTCAGTGACGCTATGTACAATGAAGCATTGATAGCTATTGAACATCTTTGCATTATCATTGCCAACTTACCACTCAGTCATTTCTGTATGCATTCAACAAATCGAAATGCATCTGATTTAATAAGCACTGAATTGAATCGTGAACTACAATGCAATACTGTAGAAATGGCAGCGATTGTTGCTCGCAATGTCCCACTAATGAATGAAGAACAAAGAACCATTTACGACCGCATCATGCTCGCAGTTTTGGCAGGACAAGGTGGATTCTTTTTTTTTTTTTTTTTTTTTTTTTTTGGGGGGGGGGTGCACCAGGTGGAACTGGCAAAACATTCCTTATTTCGCTAATTCTCGCCGAAATACAATCAAATAATGGCATCGCATTTGCTGTTGCATCATCTGGCAGTGCGGCAACTTTATTGGATGGAGGCAGAACAGCTCATTCATTATTTATACTGCCACTAAATATTCAAAATAACCCAGACGCAGTGTGCAACATAAAAAAACAATCGCCCATGGCCACAGTGCTGAAATAGTGTAAAATTCTTATCTGGGATGAATGCACAATGGCACACAAACATTCGATTGAGGCGTCGAACAGGACATTGAAAGACATAAAAAACAACGACAAACTATTTGGCGGCACTCTGTTACTCTTTTCAGGTGATTTCAGACAAGCACTTCCCATTATTCCGCTTTCAGCATACGCTGATGAGATCAACGCATGCTTAAAATCATCGTCATTGTGGCGTAATGTTGAAAAAGTACAACTGAAAGTAAATTTGTTCGTTCAAAAGCTTCAAGATCCATCCGCTGAAACATTCTCAAAACGATTGTTAGATATCGACGATGGAAAAGTTACTACAGATGAAACTGGATGCATAAAATTACCGACCGATTTCTGCGCAATCATTGATTCTCAAGATGCTCTTATTGACCAGATATTTCCCGCTGTACACAGACGATACACAAATCATGAGTGGCTGGCAGAAAGAGCAATTTTAGCAGCAAAAAATGTGGACGTCAACGAATTGAATCTCAAGATACAACATTTGTTACCAGGAGACTTGGTGTCATACAAATCTAATGATACAGTTTGCGATGCCACCGAAGCTGTAAATTATCCAACAAAGTTTTTAAACTCATTGGATTTACGAGGCATGCCACCGCATATTTTACAACTGAAGGTTGGATCTCCGGTTATTTTGCTTCGTAATTTGAACCCACCACGGTTGTGCAACGGCACGCGATTAGTCATAAAAAAATTAATGAAAAATGTTATCGAAGCCATCATTTTAAATGACAAATTCAGAGGTGAAAATATATTACTACTGCGAATCCCTACTATACCCACAGATGTGCCAATTCAATTTAAACGCCCTCAATTTCCAATTAGATTGGCATTTGCAATGACTATCAATAAGTCTCAGGGCCAAACGATGTCTGTCTGTGGCTTAGATTTGAGCACATCATGTTTTTCACACGGACAATTATACGTGGCTCTCGAGTGGGCAAACCATCCAGTTTGTTTGTATTGGCGAAAGATGGGATAACAAAAAATATTGTACACTCTGTTGCATTAAGGGATTGATATTGTTTTTTAGTAATATTGTTATAAGTAGCGATATGTATATAATTTTAAAGAATCAATTTTAATAAATTAAAAAAATAAATGATTGGTGTTTTGTTATTTTTATATTCTTTCACCGTTCACAGCGCATCATACATCTTCCACTTATACACCACATCCTTACACACTTACAATAAGTTAGTTATTTTTTTCTAGCAAAATATTCTCTAGAAATAATTTATATGACAAAACAACGTTTGTCGGGTCAGCTAGTATATATATATATATATATATATATATATTGCACCTCCCATTTCATTGTATCTAACTGCTAATTTTTGTAGTTTTGCAATGCACAGTTGTTGAGCTTATAAATAACTGCACACACACAGAGTGAGATTGCTTCTTTTATTAATATAATTTACTTTTTAAAATTCTTTTTTATTAAATAATAAAATTTATTTTGGTTTGATTTTACATTCTTTTTTTTTTCCCCCACTGTAGTGATTTATGAAGTTTTCTCAGGAAAGAAAAATTTTGATTTTGGAAGGCAACCAGATCCTATTCAAGGCACTGGAATTGTAAGATTTAATTTTTGAGATAACTATTTAAATAGTTCCAAAATTATCCTGTTAAATATTATTTTTAAAATTTTCATATTTATTTATTTATTTATTTTATTTTATTTTTTTTGCAGTCTGTATTTGTAATGCCATCTTCCAGTGCACGATGTGCTCAACTACCTAGAGCAGTCGATAAAGTTCCCTTTTATATTGCTCTTAAAAAACTGAGAGATCACTTATGTGGTGCTCTGCCTGATTTAGATTTTTCAGAAGTATCATTTCCTGACGTCAAACTAAAAGTTGAAGTTAAAGAAGATGCTCATGATGATTGTTTTACTGACTATTCCAAAAATGATGTTAGTGCAACTGTACATCGTAGTTTACAAACACCTGAATCTGAACTGCGAATGATGATACCTGTGACTCGTGGTAAACGTGGTAGAAAAAGAAAAGCTGATTTAGGAAGGTACCCACCTGCAACTCCTACAGAAACTTCTAGTCCAAGACCTCGTGGTCGAGGTTCAGGGCGTCGAGGTCGGGGTAGACGACCTGTTGAACACAGTGGTTATAGTACATCTAACTCATCATGGTCTGGGCCTGCTACAGTTACATCACCATATTTTTCCAGTGATTCAACTCCTCAAAATACTTGGCAACAATGGCAAGAGAATCAGAATGGTAATGAGACATCATTTCAAGATCATTCACAAACTCATAATCTGAGCCCAGCTCATAATTATCAAATTCCTCATACTGATCATGCTGCCAAGCAGCAACCTAATAATCAGTATTATGGAGGCTATGATAGACCTTATATGGGTTATTCTCAGGCTGATTGTTCATATGTACCCCAGGTAGATACTTATGCGAAAGTTAAAGATGAATGTTATGAGTCCACGTATAGTGAGTATTAATTCAGCACACCTAACAATTGTATAAAAATCTATATATGTTAGTTTTGTTTTTGTTTATTCAAAAGAAAAGAGAGACTGCAAAATGACTTTCTATATTTTTATCTTTAGTCAATATATTGATAAATGAATTATTTTGTTTGTTTATTTACCTTTAAAATTTTATTGATCTGACTGCATGATTTTTCATTCTGAAGTTTATTTTTAGACATTTTTGTTGTAATCTTTTGCTTTATTTATTGTTGAACTTGTACTGCTTTGCTGAAATAATCTTTATTTCTGTTGCAATTTTGCTGTCTCTTTTTATTGTCTTTGTTGTCAACTTTACTCCTCTTCATATTTGGGGAGTCTAATCTCCACTGCCTGTTTTCATTATTGAATGATAGTCTAGTCTGTTTTTAACAAATTGTCATGTTCATCCTGAATGTTTTGATAAATATGTGAATGTTTAAATAGATATTTTGAAGTTTTAACCAACTTCATGTTCCTTAATGTGTGAATATTGCCAGTGAATCACTGATAAAACTGTGCATTATAAGTATGCATTTTTTTTTTTTTTTTTTTTTTTTTTTTTTTATCAAAGGAGGGGTAAATTTTTTTTGTATTTACTCTAATATTTTACTGTATGTTCATTTTCTTTCACCAAAAAAATTTTAAAAACAATTTAATATCTTATTTGATAACTAAAAATTGCTCAATAATTGAGCAAGATCTGCAAAAGTATCATATTTTTGCACATTATGCAGTTGTTCTTCTCCTTTTTAAAAGAAGGTTGGTGGTACAAAAAACAATGTATAAAGGTTTACTTAGCCTTAATGTGTGCACACTTCTTAAAATATGTTTTGACCTAAATATAAGTGTTCTTATTGGATTATTAAATTTTTAATATTCATTTATTTAAATTATTTTGCAATTGTTATTTCTGTATAAGTTATTAATGCGTTCTATGCATTTAATTGTTAGCCATTTTATTTATCAATTTTAATATGCTATATTTACCATGAACCTTTTATATGTATGTCCGTCTTCCATTTTAATGAATCTTTAAATTGATTATTATGCTCATACCTTCTTCAAAAGCAACTAAGAATATTAGAATTAGTTGGCATGAAGAAGTTATGTAAAAATTTACAACATTCTACTCTCATTTTTTGATAGTTTAGTTATCTTGTTTTAAATTTAATTAATTAATTATTATTATTATTTTTATTTATTTATTTATTTATTTTTTTAAGTAAGTAAACTACATCATATCATATATAATTAGCTATTTGACTATAATTCCTGATTTGTGTTTTTTTTTTCCCAATTAATCCTTTTTTAATATCATAAATATGTAATTTAATCACCTCTTATTTTGCTTATTTTAATTTAAATAACTAAAACTTTAATACAAAGTTCATAAATTAGCAAAAAGGCTGAGATAAAAATAAGGTAACTCTTTTATAAACATACTTGAAATATTTATATACTACTTACTTCACATTTATTTGAGAAATTTTTAAAGGAGAAAAGTAACTAGAATAGTTTTAGAATAGTAGCCATGAGGTAGCCAGGCCAGGACTATATTTTGGAAAGTTATATATATTATTAAACTTAAGTAAAAACCTATCTTTCTATCTAAATTTTATAAAATTAATTTTTAATATAATGGAATATACACGTATGACTCTTACTACTCCACTTGATTACATTTATTTGAAAGCAATTGGTGTACATTGATGAATAATTTTTTTAATTATAAATTAGTTTCAAATTTATTTATATTTGTCTTACTTATGAATTAGTTCCATAGATACTAGCCCCCATAAACTAAGAAACTGTAAATGAAATGGATGGCAATGAAATGCATTTATAAGATTGCATTACATTCCAATGCATTTCACACTTGGTGTGTATACACATTTTCTTTTCATTGATGCATTTCACAAACTTTTTAAATATAAGAAATGTCCTATGATTCAGAATATTTAAAAGTTTGTGTTGATATATTATTTTCTTTTGCAAACTGTTGTTCCTATTGTTGTGTTCCTAGTGTAAATATATTTGTTAAGATGCAATATTGCTGAATGTTTCTTAATATATATATACATATATATATTAATTATTATTTTCAGCAAGAGCTTACTTTTTATTTAAAACATTTTTGCTTTTCAATCATTTGTTTTTTATATATCACTGGATACAATTTTATGAATCATATTTTAGGGCATGTGTAATATTAATAATGATACAATCTGTTATTTTATTTTCTTAATTTCTTTCAGACTTAATTTTATATTATAGGTAGGTAATGCTGTATTTGGAATGTTACATTTGGATATTGTATTTGGAATGCCAGTGTAATGCTTAATAATACACCCTTCAATTATTTAACTGTAACGTTCATAGGGACCAGAAATATGTGTTAAAGGTGTTAATCTTTTTTTTTTTTTTTTTCTTTTCAGTTGCTCTTTAATCCTTTATTTAAATATGCTGCAAAAGTATAATTTAAAAAATCTGAACTGATTTTAAATATTTATTTAAAAAAAAAAATCATTTTACTTTTCATAAATTTTGTATATGATATTAAAATAAACTAACACAAAAGTTAAATGTTGCAAATAATAAGATAATTAAAATAATGAAATTTCTCAAGATAAAAATTATTTCTAAACAAAATTTTCTAAAATACTGTAAATTCGGTTTTTAAAATTTCATAATCAATAAGTTTATGGATCTGCATTATATATAAGTTAGTTATGGTTATTATCCATTATTGATGCCATAGAAATTTTTTACTTAAATATACATTAAGTAGAAATTTAAAAATGTTGAAGCGGATAATGTCAAGCCATAAATGCAATGTAAATCAATATACAGTGTCAAAAATAAGAATATCCCTTTCTAACTGTGTCAAAAATAGTAAAGGAAGAATTATCAACTAACATCAACCATAGTTCTATTGACATTTCCTTTGTTGGGGGTATTTTGGTTGCTGCTAGCTTCCACATGCTTTTTCTCACACAGACAACTTTTATCAGCAACTCCTACAGTGATAATTGTCATGGAAAACTTGGATTTCTTTTGTAAAATTCTTCAAGAAGCAATAAAAATTATGTTGTTGATTGTAAACTTCCCCCTCCCCCCCAGATGTCCAAAAGTTCCAGGGTTACTTTCCAATAATAATTAATTTGTGACATTTGTCACACTAATGGTGTGCATCCAATTTTATTGTGCAAAAAAATGATCCTAAAATGACATTCCAAACTTAAATCAAAACAGATTCATGCAATTAATTTAAGAATAACTATCCTTAACTACACCAATTTCACATGGTATATCTAAATTAAAATCTAGAAATGTTTCTTATTTTTCTACAATTAATAGAATAATTTAACATATGCTGTAATTTAGGTTTTTTTTTTTTTTTTTTTTACAGTTTAAGTATAATATTACTGTCTTCATGGTATCATGAGAGCTTCATATATCCTTTAGTAGATTGATCTATAATTAAATATGCTGAATCAGTTTCTTTAACAGCTGTACCTATTTTTTGGTGAACTAAATTATTGTACAAGTTTATTTCTAACTGTACTCATTTTGGGAACCACACATGCATATTAATATTTCTATTGCAGAAAGTTAAAAGATAAAAAAGATAAAACAAAATTTCTTCTGTAGTTATTTGACTATTTTTATGTGAAATAAATAACAAAAATAGCCAAATGATTATTTTTGGTTATTTCGCATAAAAACATCAGTGTATAATTTAACAATTTAGATAAAAGTACAATTAAATTACATTTAAATAAAAAAACATAACAGATCATCAGAGCGATGAGCAGGGTCGAGTCCTGGACTGAAAGGCTTCTGCTACTTCAAGAATGTAGTTTGGTTTTTAATTTAAATGTCAGTGTATAATTTTTATATCAAAGATCATTTTATGCATGGCTCTTATTTTGATGTAAGCACATTTTATTGGAGCTTATCTTATCTTTGCTACTTATTTTAAATGGTCCCAGTGGTGGATCCCCCCCCCCCCACCACCACCACCACCACTTCCTAAAAATTCACAAAACTCATAATTAAAGGAAAACAATTTAAATTCGCATTGAAATGATTAAATAACATTTTCAAAAAAATCAATTTAAATAATTATCTGTCATAATTAAATAAACATCAACAATCAAAAACCTCTCTAAAAGTCCACCTCTATTTAAGAGTCAGCTTCTATAAGGGTTAATTTTTCTCCCTCTCAAAACTACCTTTTTGGCTTTAATACTGATTTAACTCAATTCAATGCTCATGCATGTGCAAATTCTTACCTCTGGTCACATTTTGCGAAAGTGCAGGTAACATTATTTAATTCTTGATGTGAATTGACCACTTTTCATATGTAACTCCTTTCAAAAAATCCTTTTATTCAAGGCCGTAGCCAAAAAAAATTTTCGATGGAGGATTCAAACTTTAGTACATAGTTTTGAGTGTTAAAAGTGAAGTTTATTTCAAAAATTTTAAACAAATCTGCAAAATTTCAGAGAGTATTTAAACTCACAACACCCCTTCCTTTATCCTTGCTACGCCCTTGATCATATTGCTCTCCAATTTTGAAATTATAGCAGATATTTCCCATGAATATCTCGGTAGAGAAAAGAAGTGTTTAATGAAACTTTATAGTTTTTAATTTACATATTATAGGTAAAATTCAGGCTAGAGGAGTGTTGCCAGAATTTGACTTTTTTATTCAGTAGTCACCAATAATCTTGAGAAGTGATATTTGATATACATAATGGACGATTCTTCGATTATATATATCAATATCACTTCTCAAAATTATTGGTGGCTATTGAATAAAATTGTCTCAAAGTCTGGCAACACTGGAGTAGTGTTGAATTTAAATAGCAAAATTAAAATATTATACATAGTTTAAATTGAAAATTACAAGCTAAACCTATTTTTACCAAGAGTTTTCAGTGGGCTTAATAAAGACCACTTATTCATTCAAAAATGATGTTAAGTTGATCAATTTGATCTAAAATATAAAAGAAATTCCTAGAAACAAAATGACTGCAAAAAACTATTTAAAATTAAGCAAATATTAATGACATATTACAAAGCAGAATAGACAAATAATGTAAATTTCAGTAATTGAATCCATTTCATTTCTTAATAATTTTTGCCTGAATTATAATTTTCTGAATGACTTCTTCTAAAAAAAGATTACTTCTGTAAAGGGCCTTTTTTTTTTTTTTTTTTTTTTTTTTGCATTATCATGAATGGCTTTCTTACAAAGGTTTCAATGTATTTATTTTTTAACACTTTCCAACATAGTTAAAATGTGTTTATTACTTTGTCTTGTCTGTCTGTCAGCATTCCAATTCCCTGAAACTGATATATGTTGTTCAAATTCATTATGGGATGTTCCTTATTGAAAATAGGGTAAATACTGCTATTGGTTTCTTTATAGGGACACCAGAAAAAATTTCAAAGCATTGCATCCAATAAGAGGTATTTCCATAAATCATATGTTAACTTTTATTTAGCATAAATCCTAAAAAAATTGACATTTACAATACATATGCATAAAAAAGCATTCTATAGAATGTAATATGATTAGCATTAAGATTTACAGGGCTACAAACACAAAAAATATTCAGTTACATTAATGGCTATAATTGAAATCGCTGAAATTTCATTTTTCTTTGCATTAATCATTTTTAACACTTTCTAACAATGTTTAAGAGTGATTATTATATCAATTAGTCTATATGTCTATCTTTCTGTCCGTCTGCCTGTGAGCTCTCTAACTTCTGTAAATATTCACAGAATTTCTTGAAATTGAGTATTCAAGTTTACTATGGGATGTTCCCAAATCATATATTGATATGCATGTATATATTATATGGGATGTTTTTTTTTTTTTTTTTCTTCTTCTTTTTTTAAATGGTTATCCCCTCTCCCCATAGACACCTTAATTACATTTTATGTTTTTAGTTGCAATTCCCATTAATATGTTACATTCACGCATGTGTGCATGTATTATTGATTTTTTTTTTTTTTTTTGATAAATCTTGTAAAATTTCACCATGTAATAATTATAAATAAATTATTGCAACAATTTCTTAATGCAGTCTAATGTATCTATGGAATGTACATTAATATTACGATAGTAAATTTTTCATTGGTATGGAATAACATCTTGAAAAATCTTAGCCCCTCCCAAAAGTGAAGTTCTGGATCCACCACTGAATGGTTCCATAAATTGTCTCATTAATTTATCTTCGTTGAATAAATTTTTTCATCCTCTAAAGATGCATTTCTCAGAACCTGGTGTTGTTATTTTCCAAACATTAAGTTACTTCAAGGCATGGTCATTAGCACACATACAGGCAAAAGGGAGCACTTGCTCCTCCTTGGAAACTTCTAATTGTCAAAATATTATTTTTTTAAACTATAAAACTATATCATTAGTGTTTCAATGATTATCTAAATTGCCAAATTAAATTTATATCACAGAGCCAATTAAAACCAAATTGATATGGCACATGGGTCATGTCGGTTCTAACTTTTTCCTGCAAATAGGAATTCAAATTGATTTGACAATAAGTTTTTGGATTTTGATTTGTTTGAAACAAACTGCATAATTTTTCTAAATAAAGTGTCTTCACTTAAAATACTTGCATAAAAATGTATTGTTGCAGATACTTAAACATAGACTAGCTTAATCATCTCAATCAACCATCTAGCCATTTGAATAAAACTGAATTCTAAAATATACCAAAACTTTTGCAGTTTTAAATTTGCCTCCCTCTTGAAAAACTTTCTGGCAATGCTGCTGTTTCAAGGTATTAAATTCCTTCAACTAGTTAAAAGTCATCTCCTTCATATAAAATTTTAAAACATAGGGGAAAACATTCAATTACATTATCACGTATCTTTTTTTAAATTACATTATAAAATAAGTAAAAATTAATAAAATTGCTGAAATCAATAAACTATAAAATAACTTTTTACCTGAAACTTCTGATTTCATTATTAAATTATAAATATTTTTATACATAATCTCTATGAGTAGAAATAAAATTTAGTGTGTCAAAAAACTATTTATGGCAAACTATAGATAATACATTACAGCTTCCATCTGTGCTTTTGTTTTCTTCAGTTTATACATACTATATCTGTGGTCGTGTGAAAGTTTCATGTTTCCTTTTATGGACTGATCTATTATTAAATATGCTAAATTAATTTCTTTACAATCGTGTTCATCTTGGCAAATTAATTGGTTGTTCAAATATAGCTGCATCTTTTCTTGAAACTTCGCATCCAGACTAATTTTATTATTGTATAAAGTTAAATGGGAAAAAAATCCATTTTTCTTCTGTGGTTATTTGGCTATTTTTATCTGAAATAATGCCAAAGCATAAGTGTAAAATTTTTATATTTAAGATCACTTATATATAGCTCTCTTTCTGGCATAGATATTTTTTATAGAAGCCCATCCTATGATTCCAATGATTATATAAATTGTGCTATTTATTAATCTTCATAGAATAATTTTTTTCATTCTCTAAAGATGCCACATTTTATTAGAGCCTACTGTTATTATTTTTTTAACATTAAATTATTTCAAGGAATTAAATTACTTCAAGTACTTAAGTCACCCTAATATAAAACTTCGTAACAACGTTAATTTTTGTCACTGGCAGCCAAACATCGTGTTATTGTTGATATATATATATATATATATATATATTTTTTTTTTTTTTTTTTTATGAAAATTGCTCATTGCGCAATGTACTTTTTAAATTTCCATTTTTTCATTAAAAAAATTCACAATAATTAAATTTATACTTGTTTTCCAAAAATTTGTTTTTATTTTTTATGCTTCATTTTGAAGTAGTAAAAAATAAATTAAATACATTTTTCACACTTCATAGTTTCCAAATGAATCATTTAAAAAATCATTATTTTGAAGAATATGGACTAGTTTAATGATTGTGAATTTTTTCTAAAGCAAAAATGGAATAAAATTGTATGCGTTAAATAAAGAGCAATTCTAATAAACTGTTTCCCCATAAGAAAAACATTGAGGTTTTGCTGCCGGCATGGATAATTGATGCATCTTCTGATATAGAAGAATCAATTTTCTCTCTTACTCATCATTGGGTTCACACCATCAATAAAAGTTTAGTGTCTAAAGAAGACATTTAGTTCCGACTTAGTGCCCCAAAAATATAAAAAGGTAGATAATGTAATGCAAAGCACATTTTTTATTTTTTTTTTTACTGTATTTATCAATGATTTATATAAAAACAGAACAAAAAGTCCAATTTCAATAATAAACATATAAGTTATAAAAGCTAAGTTTTATTAACTTTTAGTAAAATGTACTGCAAAAAAGGTGTTAAAAGATGAAGAAAATAAGTTAACATCATAAATAGCCAAAACACACAACATTTGTTTAAAAAAAAAAAAAACATAATCCCTTTTCAAGCAAAAGAAAGTAGTCATGAATGCAGTGTGAAAGAAACAATGCTATATAGTAGACTCAAAGCAGCACTAGCACTTGAATCTAAAAAAAACTTTGAAATTGACTGTTGAGTTATAATGTTTACCAAACTAACATTAAAAAATAGAAATTCGTTTTTAATACATAATTTTTAAGTAAAATCATTATTTATTTATTAATTTATTTACATATATTTTTGAAATATCAAAATATATTTCTTTCTTTCTTTTATTGTTAAAAGAAAATAGAAAAATAAGTTTAATATATTTCAGATGACAAATCTGTCAATCCCTCGTATGATTTTCGCAACATTTGTTGCTAACCTTCATAATAATTGTTGGTATGTCGCCATGCTGGCTTGAACCCTATTTATGAATGATTCTAAGGGATTCAGAACAAATTTTCTCTTTTTAAATTACTTTTTCTGAAAAAAAAAAAAAAAAAAAATTTAGTCTTTGAATTGCTTTTTGAGCTAATTAACATGTTTCATTTTAAAGAACAGAAAACTTAAATATTCTGTTTTTATTATTAATGTATTTATTTTTGTCTTTAAAAAGCTGTATCTTCATGAACAGTTTTCATATATTAGAATTCTTCCCCTTTTACCCTAATGATGCTTGTAACAGTGTTTTGATGCATATCATTTGTGTGTACAGTTTCTGTATTCAGCGTTCTGTATACATTTTATGACAAACTTCATGTTAAGAAGTAATTCTTGTGAAATGGTGTTGTTCCTATGTTATGATTTCACATTTATGGTTATTTACATGTCTTGTTATAATAAATTTATATAATTACTATGCTAAAGTGATATCCGATTAAAAAAAAAAAAAAAAAAAAAAGAGTTAACTGTATATGAGGCAGATTTGGGGGAAACTTCATTTTATAGTTTATCTTTGTGAAATCTAAAGCTAAAAATTTTAAATCTCTCTCTTTTTTTTTTTTTTTTTTTTATAAACTTAAGTCAGTTTTTATTTATATTTTAGAAGCTTCATCCCCTCCCCCCATATTCTCCGATTTAGCCCCCTTTTTTCCCCCCATTCATTGGTATAATTACTTTAATTTGTATTATTTTAAAGATTCTTTAATTTTCATATTTTGTATCAAAATTTAATAATATGCATTTCTCAATATCTGTTACATATCACAGAAATAGAATGTATCAAGCATTAAGCTTTTTAAAAAATAAATGTTTACACTTTTTCTTTTTTGATAAATGAAGATTCAATATTTTTCTTGTACTGTATATATACACCATTACATAGCATTTTTTTTTTTTTTTTTTTCTAATTAATGTTTAAGAATGTAATGTTGATGCAATCCATATACATCTTGATTACTTTTAGTTTTACATGATTTAAAATATAAAATTTTTATCTAAATA
The DNA here is from genome assembly GCA_963930645.1 of Salticus scenicus. NCBI lineage: Eukaryota > Metazoa > Arthropoda > Arachnida > Araneae > Salticidae > Salticus > Salticus scenicus. The sequence goes on from OZ005657.1 coordinate 274,810,589, forward strand.
ATTAAAATAAACGTGCAAATAAATAGATTGTGCAAGATTTACCTTTTTTAATAGATACATCATTTTGCATTTATATATCAGAATTAACACTCAAATGTTGAAAAATGTTTCTCAAAGAACTTTTTACTAGGAAAAAACAATATTTTAAATTGTGATAATGTACATATTAGGGAATGATTTTTAAAATCTTAATATTTAGATTTTAAAATCATTTTCATCTCTTCAAATCATTTGTTTCATGTAATTGCAAGTTAAACTTGAAAATATTTATGTCAATATAATTTTAAACTTTTTAAATTGTAGATTTCTTTTTCAACTTTTGCCAGTTATAGTTTACTTGAACTTATTTTTAATCAGAAAATGTTTCATTAAGAAAAAATTAAGATATGATTAATAAAACAAAGATTTATTAGTCTTTATTATTATTATTTCTATATTTTTACAAAAAAAATAGATATTGATAAATTTTACTTAAAAAATTAAATTCTATGATTATTAACTAGTTGTTAGATCTGCATTTATGTAAATACATTAGACTTAAGTCATCAGATTCTTTAAAATATTCCAGATAATCTGTTTATGTTGATTTCGTTAAATTATTACCTCAGAAACAAAAATATTTCAAAAACTTCCAATGTTGCTGGGCGTATGCTTAAATTTTAAATTTATTTTATATTTTTAAATTTATATTAATATAATAAAACTGTTTCTACTGCTTATATTGTATCATTTTTAACTATCTGACAGTATTCTGAATCATACTAGTGAAGTGTACATTCACTCATTTAATTTCTTTTTGAAAGGTTATTTATTTGTTTTATGTTAGTATGCACTTTTTCATTTTTGAAGATTTTTTATTTATTTATGCATTTTTTACTTAAACAGATTTTTTTTCCCTCAATTACTTATATATATATATGAATGTTTATTCTTGTTCATGCATATCATATTTTAAATAATTTTAAAGTTTAAATATTAAATCTTGTTAATATTTAAATATACCTCATAAATTCACTGCTCCACTCTGACTCCAAAATTAAAAATATTTATTTTCTTTCTTAAATAAAAAGTTATTCATTAAAAGCATTTTTTCTTTATGGTCTCCTAGTTATTAATATAAAAATAACTGCATATAATTTCATTAAAATGTTATCAATTGTTAGTGATATTGTAAACAATTTGTTTTTAAATGTTAATTCCCCCTGTTAGTATGGTTTATAACTTCTGTGTTTATTAAAAAATTTTCAAATACATCACCTGTGTGTCTGTTTGTCCTACCCCAAGATTTTTATGGTTTAGGCAACAATTATAGTATTTAAAAATGTCTTTACTAGCTTTTATCTTGGATGTTAGATCTTTGTTATAAGTATAAATTTAATGTTGCACTGCTATGGATTTACACAATTAAAATATGAAGTATAGTGCATGATGTTCTTTCCAGTAAATGTGGATTTGAATTATACAGGGTAATGTAGTTTGTTCAAGCTATTGGCACTTGCACTATTGAGAATTTATGCAGTCTGGCCATATGCAATAAATGCATTTAAGTTTAGTCACCTTTGAACCTCAAAATTAAATGTTTGCATGCTGTCAGTTTAAAAAACTAAAGCTTCACATGAAAAGCATATTTTCTTATCCTTATTATCAAGGTCTGCCTTACAAGGAAACATTCAAAAGGTGTCGTCTTCAAAAAATATTGAAAAAAAAATATATATGTGTGATTCTACTCTTCATTAAACACCAGAAAGTGAAAAAATTATCAGCTGAAATGAATTACAGCGACCATAAAAAATTATCAAAATTAAGTATTTTTTGCGATTTTGTGCTGTTAGGTGATAAGTTCGTTAGCACAGTTCTGTGTACGAACAGAACTGTGTTTTGCTTCTCTGCCAAGTACTCAAAATCAATCACTTAACAGTGAGAAATTGCCAAATATGCTTAAATTTGATAATTTTTTGTGGTTGCTGTAATTCATTTCAGCTGATAATTTTTTCAATTTCTGGTATTTTATGAAGAATAGAATCACATACAGTCCCTGGCCAAATTATTAGACGCACTATAGTTTTTTAATAATTACATGTTTTGCAGCTCAGAGAATGGTTTCCAAATGGATAACCGCATTCATTTTTATGCAAGATGGAGCTCCCTGCCTCACAGAACGGCCTGTTAAAGATTGTTTGGAAGTGTCAAAAATCCCTTGTTGGATTGGCCGGGTAATAGCCCAGATGTGAAACCTACTGAAAACGTGAGGGAGCTGATGACGAGAGAAGTGGCTAAAGGTGTGATCATAAACAAAACGCAACTCTTAGAAAAGGTCATTCATGTGTGGAATCACCATCCTCAGATGCATAATTGAAGCTCGCATAGCTGCTAAAGGTGGCTCAACAAAATATTAACATTTGATTGCATTAATTTCAAATTTTTTCAAGAGTTAATAAATACATATTTTTTCTATAACTATAGTATTTTATTTGTGTTAAAAAACAGGTAATAAGGTGGATAATAAAAAAAAAAAATACATAGTATCTAGTAAAAACTATAAAGCTGTATAGTATCACCTGATAATTAAGATTTTACATAGAATCTTACAGTGCGTCTAATAATTTGGCTAGGGACTGTATATTTTTTTCAATATTTTTTGAAGACAATACCTTTTTGAATGTTTCCTTGTTAGTATAGCAGTTGATTTCAGTTATTTATGCATATAGTGGTTGAACATTTATAGTTCATATATTCAATGTCTTAAGGAATCATATTTCATCTTAAATTTCGAGATTTACTATTATTATTATTATTCTGATTTCTTCTTTACTAAAATAAATGTACTTCCAATGGGCCATTTAATTTCACTTCATATTTGAATTCTAACTAGAAATATTTTACAAAATTTGCTGTTTAGCCTTATTAATTTCTAAATGTAAAATTTGCTACTTTCAGAATTAAATGGATTTTGTCATAAAATAATAAGCTAAAAATATTTTTAGTACTTTCATCTGATTATCTTGAAGTTTTGAAATTTTATTTGTTCTTCTCTTAAATTAGAAAAAATATATGGAAGCATTGAAATTATTTCAGAAAATACTGTAAGATATTCTTTTGCCCATATACTTGTGTAGAAGGCTGTTTACCTTGAGAAAAACTAAACTGTAACAGTCATTATTGAGAAAATTTTAGCATTTTTACAGTTGTACCTCTTGTAATTTTTATTCATGTGTCAGGCAATAGATATTGAAATCAGCAGGTGAAATTTTTAAAGATAAGTTAGGATCACAAATTGCTTCCAAAACAATTTTTTTTTTTTTTTTTAACGTAAAACATCCCGAAATCTTGGAATGACATAAGGCTGAAAACCTCTTTAATTGATTATTTAGAAGTATTTTATCGAACTGTACATGAAACTTTTATCTAACTGTAAAACTGAATGATTTTATTTATTTTAAAATAAAATAAAATTTTCAGATTCTGTTGATTATTAAAAGAAATATCTAAATGTAAAATTATATTTAAAAAATAAAAACTTAATGACCTTATTTGAAGCTTCTGAGTACATCTTTTTTCCTGGATCGGGACCTCTTCAGCACATGCTTCAGTTGATGTTGTTAATTGTTGAAACTGATCCTTCATCATTCTCATCTTCCAATCTCAGTAGATGGTGCCACTTTCGATCTATGCCCAGAACTGGTTCATTATTGTTACAGCTGCAACGTTCTTTAATAATTTCTACCGCTTCATGATTAATTGCATAAAAATAATTCTCGTAACTTTCTAATCATCATCTTCTTCAAGACAGCTGAAGGCTACAAGTGTGTTCTGGCCTCAGTCCTTCTTTTTAACTTTCTAATTTCTTGACATTTTCAAAATCAATGGTTATTTTGTTATCTTTATTAACTTTAGTAAGGGCAGTGGTCATTCTGTTAAACTTAATATCAGCCTTATGTTCTTTAATTTAATTTTTTATTTTCTGTTTAGTCATGCCAATGTAAAAACCTTCACTATTATCTATAGATTGATATTTAATTTCATATATGCTTGTCATTTCAATTTGATCTATGATATCCCTGCCGTTATGAATTTGTTAAAAACTATTACAATTGGGTTTTACAGGAATGCAACTATTTAATAAGGCTTTGTTTTTCCATTTGTTAGAGATTCCTTATTGTATGGAATAGTGGTTGTGAATACAGGTTTAATTTTTTTAACATTATCGATGTGGTTTAATTTTTTTTATGTGATTTTTATATAAATGGTAGATAAGATTTTTATTATAACAAAATTTGGAAATTTCTGAAATTTTATTTAGTTTGTTTTTAATATGAATTTCATTTCAGCAAACTACAATTGCATGGTTTACATAAACTTGGATAGCATTTAATTTATATTTTGATAAAGTTTTACTATTACATTGCTATTGTTTGGTTTACAGCAAACAGTAGTTTCTATTTTATTAAATCCTATTTTTAATAACAACTAAAAAATTTACTTGTTATCGCTTTCAATTTCATATATAAATTATATATCTTTATTTATTTTGTCCAATTTATCAACTATTTCTTTAATTTTAAAATTATCTGCGACGATTGCAAAAACATATCAATGTATCTGAGCCAAACTTTCGTTTCATTTTTAAAAACACTGAAAATAATCTGTTCTAAATATTTGGAGACAAAGGAATTATGAAAATTTAGTTATTTGGAAATGGTAAAAAAAAAAAAAATTAAATGTGAGACAAGAAAATCTCTTTAATTAATATAATGGTGGTTACATATTTTAGTAAATGATTTCTTTTCAGATTCAAGTATTAAATTTTGTCCCAGATTTCTTTCAGATTTTAATTAAATTCATTTTATGTATATGCTACATGCTTGGAAATTAATCATGAGTTAGGTAAATATAGAAATATATAATTATAAATAAGCATTATTATGACAATCACTGTGACCTGAATGTGTGACATGTAATCAACTCTAGTACAGGTAATTGTAAGTTCTGGGCATGTTTTGAAAAGGGTAACAATGGTTTTTATATATTTAAAAAAAAAAAAAAAAAAAGACAGCTTAATTTTGTTTCTCAAAATTTAATTGTAAGCACAGAGCAGGCTGTACATCCATCAAAGCATGATCTAAATGTTTGCATGAACATACTATTTGCTTGAAATAATAAAGTTGTATGGAATTTATAAAATTAAATTATTGCAATTGGTATAGTTTTCAGATTATAATGTGATAGATAGTACTCTTAAGTTGTCTCCAACCTCACCTGCTGAGTATTCTTGGTTTTTTTTTTTTTTTTTTTTTTTCAAAATATTTATTCCATATTTTGATCACATTTGTGTCCATGTGTGTGAATGTTTCTGTCATTCTTATGAACATCAGAATTTTAATTAACCAAATGTCAGTATTAAACAAACAACAAAAAAAAAAATTCTCATTTTTAAATAATTTTAAATATTTCTTTATGATCTAATCAGATGTTATACAAGTGAATGTTTTCATTCATAAGCATGAGTAGTGTGAATTAAATAATAATATTGATTTTTTCATATGAATCAATATTATTATGAAAATTATTATCATAAATTATTATAATTATTATCTCTTTTTATTTTATTTTATTTATTTTTTTGCATGTGTGTGACTGTTTTTTTTTTTTTTTTTTTTTTTTTTTGTGAAATATATTTAATCTTTTTATTATTTTTATACCATAAGGGATAACTATGTCATTGTGGTATTATGTGGATTATTTTGAAAATTTTTCCTTAAATTTAAGTTACATTATAAATATGTTTTATATTTGTATTTCAAACTAGAATGAGAAAGATAATATACAATACCATTTGTGCATTTTTAAGTAATGATGTTTCTTAAAATGCATCAAATAAATAAAATAGATTGAGTTAAATAGAGAAGGAATTGTATTAATCTCAGTACAATATAATTGTTCTTGGGACCAATAGCTTTACGTATCTTATAAATAAAAAGTGCCACAGTTTTTGCAATTTATTTTCATTTGTGAAACAAAATAAAACTGTATGTCTATTTTTGCTTGCTAAATGTTTAAAAGCTGTTCCTGTTAGAGATTTTTGTGTTACCGTTCAAAAAAGGAAGTTAGGTACAGGAACTATTTTAATCAGATGATTGAGATATTTTTTCTTTTTATATCTAAGTGTAATCAAATATAATTCTTTTACATAAGGTTTATATTTAACCCAGCCCTTTATTAAATACATTTTATCTTCTTTAATGTAATTATCAAACAGACTAAAATTAATTTTAATTTTCTAAAGAAACTTTTATTAGTTTAATAAAAATGTAAAAAATATTTTTTTTTTAATTTTATGAATAAATAAATTTATTGATGATTATTTATGAAAAATTGGTTAATATATTCTTTAAGCTATTTAGAAATCTTTTTTGAATCATTATTAAAAAGGTTTATTTTATTTAAATAAGGTAAATTATTTCTCTTCATATCAAGTTGTTGACAAAAATTAGTTATTATAGGGCCTTGAGTAAATGAAAAACTTCATACTTTAAACAATATCAGATTATATGTAAAATCTATTAATATGTTAAAATTTTGTTTGCTGTGAAATTGTTGGAAAAGTTTTAATTTAAATTTCTTTCATAGTTCTCTAATTTTGAAAGATTGACCAATAATTATAAAGTTATTGGAAGATAAAATATTTTGTGATTATTGTTATTTTTGAAAATGTGCGTATTATTTATAAAGCAGCATTGATTATCAGTATGTAAAAATACTTTTGTAAATGCTATCATTTTTAAGTATTGTAATTATTTTATTTATTTATTTTCCATCTGCCTAGTTAATGCTAATATATGTTTTATTGTTAGACAAATTTCAATAATTCATAATGACTGGTGATTTTGCAAATATATACTTAAGAAAATTCCTTAACTCCGTTAAAATTAGGTGCAGATTTGAAGTTTTTATTCATTCCTCTTCATGTAGTTTGAATTTTTATTTTATTTTTTATTTTTTTAAGTAAGACTAGTTATTGTTATTCAGTATAATATATTATATTGAGTTTTCCTTAAATTTAACTTCAGAGTTTTAAAGTTTTATTCAATTATCAAACTGTTTATGTATAAAATCTTATATATATGGCATTGTCATATTTTTACAGCATTAAATGTTATTATTATATACAGTATAGACTCAAAAATCTGGAATTCTTCCAGGCTAAAGTATCACACAACCTATTTATGCTTATAATATACTTGAAAAATATAATGTAACTTAAATACATATTATAACTTTTTTTTAATCAAAAGCATTTATTTAAACATTTCAGTTTGCCTTAATTTTGGTTTATATAAAATAACTTCTGTAGTTCTATGAACAGGCATTACTTTGTGGTCTGTAATAAAGTTATAAGCTTTTTATTGCTTTATTTTAATATTTCAATTAAACTTTCAGTTGAAATTTTTTTAATTTATATCATTTCTGATTAATTCTCAGAATCACTTTCATTTTTTCTCCTTTTTGTTGGGTCATTGTAGCAATGATTTTCGCATTCATTATTGACCAAACATTTTGTATAACCATCTATTTTCAGAATAAAAAACAAAGTTAATGAATAAAAAATAGTTAATTAGCTTTAAAGCATGTCAAATTTTGTAATGCTTGATTTTCTTTATTATTCATAGAATTTTTTACATACAGAAAAATAAAATAAAGAGCTAAACTCTGACAAAATCAAATATTGAAATTAATCTAATAGAAATAAGAAAAAAAGAAGGCAAATAGATATCGGACTCATTGTGAAATTTTGATGATACTCAGTACGATAAAGAGCTAAATATAATGGTGAATAAAAAATTATAATTAGCCTTAATGTATTCCAGATTTAAAATATCTAGATTTTGGAGACTGTACTGTACTACTATTTGTAGCTTTCAGATGGTTTTATATCTGCGTTGAAAAATTAAGCATTTACTTATGATATTTATTGTGTATGCATACATAAATCAACATTAGTCAGTATATTTTTTCTTATTTGTTATTGCTGACTTAGAATTTACTTTTAATGTTTTCTACTGTATTAAAAATATTTTGATACATATAGAATTTTACTTTTTTTTTTTTACTTTTTAGTATTGTTAGTGTTTTATGTCCTGTTATTGTTACTTAGTGTTTCTAGTTTGATCTTCAGTTTTTGTTATTATTACATCTTTTTTCTTTGTAAGTCCTGCTTTCTTCAAAACTTAAGTTATACACTTCTGATCTATTTGTTTTGCATGCAACAATACAATATAGTTTTGTTACCCTGTTATAATGCATGTAATTTATATATAAATTTGCTATCCATATTCTTTAAAAATTCAAGTGCCATTTTCTTTCAAATCAGCCTAATAAACTTAGTTAGGTATATATACATGTATAACAGCATTTATTTGTTTTTTGCTAATGTGTTTTTTAATTTTTCTTGTATTTATAAATTTATAAAACACTTGTGATTAGACTAGGATTTTACTGTTTCTTTTTATTATATAAAGACTGCATTTTTATCAGCCTAAAGAACTTGCATATATTCAAAAAAATATTCCTTTTGAATATCTTGTACACCATTCCATTGCACATTATCAAAATTATCATGTATGGTTCGTCCCATTAAATCAGAAAATTCATATGAAATGTAAATGTAACACATACTAAAACACAGTAAGAAATAATTTTTATTTTCTTTGTTTTTTTAACTAAAAGTGTAATAGTCTATCTTAAAAAATAAAATTTTCTGTAGTAATGGATTTGATAAGAGATACATTGCTATCATTTTTATAAAATAATTTAACAGTTAATGAAAATAACTTTAATGGCCTTTAAACAAAAAAGAAAAACTAGAAGACATTTAATTTTTTATAAATTTCATAATTCATAAAAATTAATTAATTTAATTTCATTGTATCTTACATGCAGGGTGTATATATTTATAATTTTAACTAATATTAGATGGGACAAAATATGCAAGCATTTCATATCATTGATCTTTTTTGCTTTGCAATATATATACCTTCAAAATTGAAAAAAGAAATTGTAATAAAGGAAAATTTCTAATTTTAAAATGCAAAAGTTGTTGGAAAAGTTTTTATCCATTTTCATTCATAATCAGAACCAATTGTAATGTTCACGTATATTCTTAAGTACTGATGAAGCAATTCAAATACAAGATCCATATAGATAACTTAAATTTTGACAAAATCTCAGTCTATTCTGAGAAAACTCATTATTTTAATTTGTACTTCTTAATTTAGCTTGAAAATAACCATTTTAGTTCTAGAATCCTTAATACAGGACAATCATTATAACTCTATAAAATAGAACAGTTTTATATTTGTAAGAGTAGTATTAAAAATTTTAACTTTACTGAAAAGAGAAACTTAACATTTGTTCTAACTAGTTTTTGTTTGAATTGAGGGAAATGGTAGGTGTTAGTAAAGAATTAATGTTCCTTAAAAATCTCTTGAATTAACTGTGATGATCTTTTGAAAAGAAATCCTAAAGTTTATGTAGATTAGCATGTTCGGTAAAATTAACCTTTAAAGTTTATACATAGTATATATCGTTAAGCAGAAACAAATGTACCGATAGCATGTTAATGGAAAAATGATTCAACATTGCCGATATTGATTGCACATTATTTTTATGTTAGAAACGAAATATTTTTTTACACAAACACAAATTATTGTATGATGAAGTTATAATTATTCAATGTATTCTTTACAATAATACTTTTTGTAGAAATCTATGAAAAAGTTTGAGAGCATCTCAAAATTAGAATGTTAATGCACAGTACATTGTGGATTTTCTATTACGGTGTGATGGAAGCAAAATGTCAATAATGATGTAACCTTTATATAATAGATTAATAGCATTCATAGTATGTATCCCTACAGAAATTATATACACTATTAGCATAATGACTTCCATTGATTAGTCTTGTATTAGTCGTAAATGTACATTCAAAAGTTTTTAGAGCAGTAAAAAGACAAAAAAAAAGAAAAAAAAAATTCATGCTAAACTTTGGGATTCTCCCTACTTCCCTCAAATCTTCACACTCAATTCAAGAGATAATAGCTCATTAGTATCTACCATTTCTACTCAGTTCCAGTTAAAACTAGCTGTAATAAAAGTTAAGGTTTCCTTGTGAGAAAATCTTTGAAAAATATAGAACCTTACAAATCTGTTTCTGTGATTCTTAAGTCTTTTTCAAATATTTTTTCTGCTTTATCTATCAAAAAAAGTATTAAAAATATAAACTTTTTCTGAAAAATTCTTATGGTTAGTGACAAAAAAGTGTAGAAACATTTACCACTTTAAATTTAGATATTTTTTAAACCTGTTTCACAATAAATCTCAATTTATATTTTAAACTTGTGTTTGAAATTTAAAAATTACATTTTCATTTCATTCAAATTATAGTTAGGATTTTCTTTTCTTTTTTTTTTTTTTTTTTTTTTCTTAAATAGGAAAGAAAAAAAAATTGACATTTCTAGATATGGTTTTAAAAAAAAAAAATCTTTTTAATTGACTTTTTCCAAGATCCTATGTCTAATCATGAAGACAAAATTTTGAGCCCGGTGTAATGAAATCTTTGTAAGAAAGAAAGGTGACTGGACTTTTCCTATTGTTGCTGCACGTTATTTTTTTCTTAAACACTAAGGTGCTTGTTTATCAGTAAGCTTTGATTAATTTTTCACAATTTTTCATTTTTATGTGGTGTCCAGTAAAATCTGTATTTTGTTACGTATTATGTAAATAAAATACTTTTAAAAACTTCGGAACTTCTTTGTAATTATTTATATGGTTGTTTAGTTGTATAATTTTCAAAAGCTATCCAAGATTATTTTAATATAGATTAAAAAAATTTATTCAGAGGTGAAAAATATTTTTAAGTTTTTTAGTATATTAATAAGTTTTGTTTGATGCTTAGTTTGGAATAAAGTTTTATTTATTACATATACAGTGGGAGATACAAGCTTTTTATTTATTTATTTATTTTTCTCTGGGGAAGAAAAGGGGAGCTTTTCTCTCTCTCTCTCTCTTTTTTCCCCTAAGACAGTAACTTTTTGTTATACAAGCATATCAGTAAGCACATATCTTTATATCAAAAATATTTCAATAAACATGGGAGATGTAGTATAATGTGGACTAGAGTCCTGCGCGGGTCGGGTAAAACCCGACAAAAAATTTTCATAAACTCGAAAACCGACCCAGACCTGCAACAGAGAATTTTTGTGACCTGAAAAATAAATGAACATTACTTATTCATCTAAAAATCATGCAAAACAAGGTAAAATGATATGACATGATATAAAATAAAGTAAATTTTCATTGTCACACAGTTGGTAAATTATAAAAAAAAAACTAGTATATTGTGGTCACCACAAGACATTCTTCTACATTTTTCTGTCAAATTCACTAGGTGCGAATAATTTATTAAAACGTTTAACGTGATGAATGCAAATAATTTTCATCTTAGGGAAATCTAACACTAAATATCCAAAGAGAGACAGTTTTATCGTCTATAAATAACTTCTTAAACAATGCGTTTTTATAATGGTTATCTCACATATCATGGTTCGTACAGTTATATGGCATAGAAGTTGAGATATAGCCATCCTGTTATCGATGAAATTTGCAGTATAACAACAACACCTATTGCCCAACAAGCATTCAAACTGAGTCAGCATAATGTCTAATAATCTCGCCTTCTCACATATTAAGTTTTGTTTGATGATACACAATAGAACATGAGATATAGCTTTCCTTGTAACTGTAGAAATCGCTGTGTAGCAGCACCACCTGTTGAGCGGTTTACACCAAATGTTGACAGGCGCTAATATATATTAAATGGCACCTACATACAAATTTATATGAAATTATGTGCAGTAGTTCTTGAGATATAGCCTTTCCTTAAATTGCGGAAATCGCTGTGTAGCAGCGCCACCTGCTGGCTGATAGGCATTCAAACTGAATCAGCATAATATCTCATATTGGTCTTCTCACATATCAAGTTTTGTTGGATTATACGCAACAGAACCTGAGATATAGCCTACCCTGAAATTGCTGTATAGCAGTGCCACCCGTCAAGCGGTTGACACCAAAAGTTGATAGAATCTAATACTTTCTTCAACTAAATATAGAAGAAAGAAAAAAAAAATTGTAAACTGCAAAATCTTTTCAATTTCCAGAATGCAAATGCGAGGTTATACTGTATTTGTATTTCTTTAATTTATATATTAACAACAGTCGAGAAAGATTTATAATACTTTTCTAATTTTCATACAATTTCTGCAAAAGATACATATTAGTTCCGTTGAAGAAAAGAAAACAGATCCGGATACAAATCCGGATCTATTTTTCTGGCGGATATCTGCGGATATGAATAGGGAGCTCCGGTACATGTCTGCTCACCAGCGACCGAGCGGTTTTGCGCTCGAAGCTGGTAGATGGTAGGTGTCGGGTTCGATCCCAGGTCGCGCTCATCGACCTAGCTGTTCGGAGTTTTCCGTGGCTTCCTCCGAAACACGCGTAAATACGGGCTAGGACCCCTTAGAAAGACTCAAACGGAAGGCAATCCCCCTTTAGGCCTAGGACACATCTGGAGTCAATCGTCCTTAAACCCTCCAACCAAACGATACATGTCTAGTATGTGCAGTATGTTTACTTATTCTATTCCATTTAACGAAGGAACTTCTAATAAAATGATAAATACAGCCAATAAATTTAATTTAAATATACTAATTAAACCTAATCCAAATATTTTCCAAATTATAAGGAACGATAAAGATGTAATTCCCCCTCTCGAAACTGCAGGCGTTTATAAAATTCCTTTCCAGTATCAAAATAAAGAAATAGGATGTTATATAGGAGTAACAAAAATAGAAATCCGTTTAAAAGAGCATCAGAACAATAGAAAGTATGCCAAATACACCACTGCTCTAGCTAGGACCTACCAGGAAAACAAAATTGATATAAAATTTAATGACGTAACCAAAATTGCTAATTATAATAACCCTACTTATGCGTTTTTTAGAGAAACAGTTAAAAATATCAATAATTGAACCGCCATAAATGACCATGAATCTGCCGGTATCGATATTCAGTAGCGCCACCTACTTGAAGATCAAGGTGAAGCTTTAGATAGTCACTGCCCACTACAGCAAGATGCAATTGAGAAAGAGGAGGGCCCTCCTATGAAAAGCTTTTTGGAAATATAATGCAGCTAACAAGTAAGGTTTTTACTTATAAAAGTTTAATTAATAACACTTCATTTAAAAATTTAAATTAAGATAAAGCTTATAAAAGCGTGGAACCTTAAAATGGAGGCTCATTTTTTATTAGTTTGAGATTCACAAACATACCGTAGTGAATGCCAGTAAGTACATAAGAATTTGGGGAAAACAATAAAATTATCGCGTTTTCTAGGTGTAATTCGTAGTGATATTGCATTTGAAGTTAGAAAAAATGCTCCAATGACATATGAAGAGGCTACGAAAATACAAAACAAATAGAATTGGCTTTCGAGAGCAAACAATCGGATGTTAGTAATACGGGGCAAGTAAGTACATTATGTTCAACACTATTAGAATTATCAAAAAATCAAAACGATCAAATTAACAATTTAAAAGAGGAACTTAATGCCCTAAAAATTAAAAATACAAATGGTGAAAGTAAGACCTAGTTAGCTGATAGTCGATGGTGTGATATTTGCAAAAACTCCAGTCATAGTACTGATATGTGCTGGTTTAAATCGAGAGTGCAAAAAACACAAAGCCAAAAAATAACTGGCAACATAGAGAAATTCATGAACCATACTACCAGTCATTTCCAGTAGGAAGTAATTTACAAAATATGACAACAAATTATATAACACCTAGTTATTACAATCCGAATTCACCAAACAATATTGGATATTTTCCACATAATATTTACCCGTACAGACCAATAAATTGTCACGATGAAAGAGGTTTTAATAGAGAAAATTATCAGGGACAAAATTCATTTCCACCAGGTAATAAATTAGAAAAACAGACTGGGTACCAACAAGGAAGAAGTTATAGGCAACAAAATACCAGTGATTATAATAGAGATGGTCGCAGAAATTTCCCTAAAGAAAATTTCGATCAACAGAAGAAATATAAAAACTCCAGGTGGAATAATAATCAGGGAAACTAAGAAGGGAATTTTCGCAGTCTTATAATAATAACAAAAGACACTTTAATGCCCACAGAAAATTCCCTAACAATGGGCAGTATAAATTTGAGAATTACAAATTTTCCTAATAGAAAGAATACTTTCCATACAAACAAAAATAAAAGACAAAAAACTGAAAATAGAATAGAGGACAGGCAAAAAAAGATACAGGTACCAGAAGCGAACAAGTCACTAGCGTACAAATTGATAATATGAATAATTTGCCCTTAATCAAATTAAAAATAACAAAAGTTCCAGTTATCGGGTTAATTGACAGTGGTGCAAGTATATCTTTGATTGAGTGATGAATTATACGAGGAATTAAAAAATGAAAATATAAAAATTCACTATTTAGCAAGACAAGTCACAATCCATACTTTGGATAATTCCACAATCCCTTTTAAATGTTTCATTAAGATTAACTTCAGAATAGAAGGAATTTATGTTTTAGGCACATTTTATGTTACAACCCAAAAATTTAACAGACAATATGATTTTATATTATGTTATGACTTTTTAAAGTCAAATAGAATTTTATTAGACTGTCCAGAAAAACAATTAAAATTAAAAGACAGAGAAATCCCATTCTTAGATGATACATAAACAGAAAATTCAATAACACAGAATCAACAAATAAATCAGTTAGAAATAAAAAAAAAAAAAACAATAAAATTCTGAATTAAATGAAAGTAAGAATAAAGCAGTTTTTGCGAAAGTGGTAAGAAAAGTATTTTTAGGGCCTAAGGAAGCAAAAATAATTAATTTGAGATGCGCATCACAAATTGAACCCAATACGACAATTCTGTTAGAACAATATAAAGAAACGGATAATATTATAATAGATTTATCAATTCATACAGTTGATAAAGATAATAGTATATCGGTAATTGTTACTAACAAATCAGGCAAGAAATTAACTATAAATAAACACATTAAAATCGCAAAAATTGAAACAGATTTTCTAATAGAGGAAGACATTTCTGAGAATAATGATTTGAATACTGAACAAATTAATGCACTGTCATTACAAGAAATCAAGCAATAAAGAATAAATCAATTAAGAAAAGAAGATTTCCAATTAGAGCATTTAAATGAACCAATAAAATCACTAGAGAATGCAGAAGCATTCTCAAAAAGTTATGCTACTCTGGGCCAGACCTCTTTAGTGACGCCGGAATTTAAATTTTTACATCATTATCCCATACAATCTCACCCATATAAAATATCAGAACATTACCGACAAGCGGCAAAAAAAGCAAATATTCGTAACCACTATTCATGAGAACACTCAGCTTTCCGATTTGCAAAAATTACAATATTTAAAAGCATCTGTTATTGGATCTGCCAATAAGTTAATAAAAAGCTTTCCAGTAACTGAAGCAAGTTATAGGGAAGCTTGGGCAACACTAATTTCAAGATTCGATAAAAAAAAAAAAAATTCTAGCTTATGCCCAGTTAAACAAATTCTTTAATTCGAAACCTTTGAAACCAAATTGTCGGAAATCTATTCTAGATTTATTAGATATCTGTAATGAAGTTACTTGAAATGTTTAGGATTTGACGGTACTTGACGTTACTTGAAATGTTTAGGATTTGAATTTAATTTATTTGTGGATTTAATTCTTGTTTATAATTTGCAAACAAAATTGGATGATAATTTAAAAAGGCAATGGGAATTAACTTTAGATAGTGATTCTTTTCCCACCTATGATAAATTTATTTTGTTTCTTGAAAAACAAGCGAGAAGCTTGCAAGATATTGCTGATAGTACTTATTCTAAATCTGAAGGTAAACAACAAGTAGTATTAAAAAAGTCTGTTTCAAATGCTGTAATATCTAATTTAGATATAAAATCTAATAATTCTATCTGTCCTGAGTGTTTAGAATCTCATGCACTTTTCAAGTGCTCACACTTTCTTAAAAAATCTGTTGAAGATAGATGGAATACTGTGAAGGGTAAAAAGCTATGCATGAATTGTTTACGTGGTAATCATTTCGTTAATAATGTTTGATTTCCACAAAATGTCGTCAGTGTAATGCTAAGCATCATTACACTTCTCCATTTCGAGAAAAATAAAGTTAATTCTCCAGTTGTTATTGAAAATAATCTCAACATTGAAAGTCCATCCTTTGTCAACTCTAGTTGTTTAACCAGTACCCAAGAGAGTTGTTAAATTTTGCTATCGACAGCTATGGTTCTTGTAAAATCAAATACTGGAAGGTTTGTGCCATGTAGAGTCATGGTGGATTCAGGAAGTCAAAAATCATTAATTTCCAGCTCTTGTGCTAAAAAATTTGGGTTACCTATGAAAACCACAAATCATAGAATCTCAGGTGTGAATAATATTGTTGCAGAAACTGCTCTTTTTGAAGTTAATATTGTTTTAAACAGGTTTCCCACGGTCCTTGAAAGTCCTTAAGAAGTACTTGAATTTCATTTTCTTTTTCAAGGGCCCTTGAAAGTACTTGAATTTTGTGCAAAGTCCTTGAAAATCCTTGAATCTTCCACTCCAATAGACAGGCTTAGCGCAAATTCTGTCAAGGCTCACTATCTCCATCTCCACATGCACACGCCACTGTCTAATATAATGATTTTGTCATAAAATTCTTATTTCATTGTCTTGCTTTTGGGCAGTCTCATACCTGTTTGATGGACTGGTCACTAATTCTGAGCAGAAAGTGACTAGATCAGGACTCAAACCTAAAAACTTTGGAATATTCATAATGATTCCAAATCTTGAACTAATCATTTTTTGACTCTTGTGAAAGTTAATTTGGTCAATCCATCAAAAATGTATTGTAAAAACAGGCAAAATTATTCTAATTATAAAAAAAATATTACTAATGAAAGTAGTTACTAAAGTATTGTGTATAGACCTAGCGTTCTGCGATTTTCTCCTAGTCCTTGAAAATTTTTCAAATAGGCCTTGAAAAGTCCTTGAATTTTTTTCTTTTTTAAGAGTGGGAACCCTGTTAAAGTCGTATTATAGTAATGAAATCTTTGATGTGAATGCTTTAATAGTAAATAATGTTACGGTAAATCTTCCTAATTTTGTTGTTTGAAAAGCTTCATGGCCTCATTTGGAAGGTCTACCTTTAGCAGATCCCAAATTTTATGTTTCGAGTCCAGTTGAAATTTTGCTTGGTGCAGATTTATTTCCCTTAATAATTTTAGGGCAATCAATTCTGGGTCCTAAAGGTATTCCATGTGCTTTAAAATCCAAGTTGGGATCATTGGCGGATCCAGAACTTAACTTTTGGGGGGGGCTAAGATTTTTCAAGATGTAATTCCAGATCAATGAAAAGTTTGGAAATGTACTATTCAATTGGGAATGTCAGTACTTTCGGGGGGGCTTCAGCCCCCTAGCCCCCCCTTAAATCCGCCACTGGTTGGGATGGTTACTCTCAGAAGTCATACATTCAAACAATTTTCAGCATTCTAAAACTGTCCTTAGTTGCCATACTACAGTTCAGTTTACTTACGATTTTCAGAAATTTTGGGAAATTGATTCCCTTTCTGATGCAACACCAATTCACAGTTCTGAAGAAAAATACACTAAAACTGTTAGACGAATTCAGTCGGGATGGTACATGGTGGATCTTCCCTTTAAAGAAGCTCCAAATTTAGGTGACTCACAATCAAATGCTTTAAAATGGTTTTATTTGTTAGAATTCAAACTTAATAAAAATCACGAGCTTAAGGAACAATACCATGCCTTTATGCAATAATATATTGACTTACATCATATGGAACCCGTCCCAACTGAAATTGATTCTAAAGATTGTTTTTACATGCCTCATCATGGGGTTTTGAAAGAAGATAATAAATTAACCCTAGTCAGTTGAGGGTGGTATTTGATGCCTCGGCTAAAGGTACATCAGGACGCTCTTTAAATGACTTTCTTGAAATTGGTCCAACGTTGCAACCAGATTTGTTTAAACTTCTTCTTTAGTTTAGAACATATTCAATAGCCTTAACCGGAGACATCACTAAAATGTACAGACAGATATTGGTAAACCCCAAACATGTTGACTTTCAGCGAATCTTTTGGTGATTCCAGCCACATGAATCTATTGCGAGTTTCCGATTGTTGACTGTAACATATGGCACAGCCTGTGCCCCTTTCCTAGCTATAAGGACATTGCACGGACTAGCCAAAGATTATAGTTCAGAATTTCCTATTGCTGCGCAGTCAGTTTTCGAGAACTTTTATGTGGACGATTATCTTGGTGGGTCGCATTCAATTGATGCAGCAAAACAATTGGTCAAAGACCTAAATCACGTTTTAAATCAAGGAGGCTTTACACTTAGAAAGTGAGCTTCCAATGTACCCTCAGTTATTGAAAATCTACCAGAAGATCTTAAATCCACTAGGCAAAATGTAAAATTTTCCGAAGATTGCTTCCAAAAAATCTTTGGCCTAGTTTGGAATTCGGCAAAAGACTTATTAAAAATTCATTTGAATGGTGTCAAATCGGTGCATACCAAGCGAAAATTGCTATCGATGATAGCTCAAATCTTTGATCCTTTTGGGATTCTAGCTCCAACCACGATCATGTTAAAAATCATGATGCAAGAGCTTTGGAAGGATAAGTGTTCTTGAGATGATCAAATCACAGATTCCATTTTGAAAACTTGGCAAGAATTTTATTCTCAAATTGAACTCTTAAAGTCTATTGGCATACCGAGATATCTGAACTGTGTAACATCACCAGAGAACCACATAGAGATCCATGTTTTTTGTGATGAATCGGGCAAGGCTTACGCTGCAGTGGTATACCTTCGGACACTATCTTCTCTAGGTGAGATTTCAATTAACTTTGTCGCTGCAAAAACTAGAGTTAATCCTTTAAACATGTCACGCTTCCTAGAATTGAGTTAGGTGCTGCATTCTTGCTTGCACAGTTAAGTTCCACAATATTAGAATATTTAACCCTTAATGTAAATAAAATTTATTGGTGGTCCGATTCACAAATTGCTTTAAATTGGATTGAATCTCCTCCAACCAAAGGAAATCAGTTCGTCACAAATCGGGCAAACGTAATCAAATCACTTGTCCCACAAGCAGTGTGGACTTACGTTGAGAGTTCGTCGAATCTGGCACACTGTGCCTCAAGAGGCATTCTATTGAAAAGTCTTTTGCAGCACAAATTGTGGTGGCATGGGCCTGAATGACTTAGTTCTAGTTTCAAGTTGCCATTATTCCGAGTCAAATCTTTAAATGTTAAGTCAGAAAATTCTGAAGAAAATTTAAGTCATGTTGCAACATCCACTCAGAAAGCCTTTCCTGATTTTCTACTCAAATTCTCTTCTTTTTCAAAACTTTGCAGAATCCTTGCATAGTGTTTGAGATTCATTTATAACATTCGTAGTTGTAATCGTAATTCTAGACGTATTGAACTTGTCAGTACACCTGAAGTTTCAAGTGCTATTACACATATTCTTAAATTGATTCAGGAGCAACAGTTTTCGGTAGAACTGAATTTGCTTAGGAAAAATCAACCTTTACCAACCAACAACAAATATTTGTCCTTAAATATATTTCTAGATGATCAAGGTTTAATCAGAGTTGGTGGACGGATGTCCAGACATTAGCCACTTAATCAAGATCAGAAATATCCAGTGCTTTTATCGAGAATTCACTTAATTACAAAATTAATTGTTGAGAAATATCATAAACAACACTTTCATGTTGGTGCACAACTGATTCTTTCCCTAATTAGACAAAAGTATTGGATACTAAATAGTCGCTCTTACATTCGTCGAATTCTAAATGAATGTATTTTGTGCAAACGTTTGAAGAAACAAACTTGCTGTGATATCGAAAATCACATATTCTAAATTATATATTAGAGTTCAAAATTTAATTTTTTTCCAATTCATTTTATATCATTATAAAAAGCGAGCTAATTTATGCGGTTTCTCTTTTTGCAACGGATCAAAGTCAGTCTCTCTCTATTTCTTTCAATAAATAAAAAATAAGAGCAAGAGATGTGGTTTCGCTCGCATAATTCTGCGGAGGGCAAATCTTTTCATCTCAGTTAAATAAAATATTTCCTGATGTGTCATTTTGAACATAGAACAGAACATTTACATCCGATCTATAAATAGAAATTATGTACTTTCTATCGGCTAAAGGCTGAGAATAAGGTTTTAACCATAAATTTTTGTGGTTGTGTTTTAACGTACTTTTTCCAATCTTCTCACGAATCGATAACGGTTTTTGGCTAAAAAAAGAATCGCCAATATATTTTTAAAAGATATACTGATTTATCCGATACTGAAAAAAAGTGGGTGCTGTTTTATTCTCTGTCAGAATCAAGTTGTCGATATATCTTGTGGTTTTTATGTGAAGTTAAGGAGCCAAACTTTTAATCATTTGTGCCGCTGCTCTTGGATTAGAAAGACTGTGCTTTTTCTCTAATACTCCCCGTGTCCATTTGTCCATCCATTCATCCATTTTATATATATATATATATATATATATATATTTAAAAAAAAAACCTTGATGTTTTCGAAAAAATATTTGTACTGTGAATTATTTCAGAATTTCTCTGTTATTGAATTTTGCAGAAAAAACGATGATATTGGACTTCAATAAATAATTTAATTATAGATTTCGCACTCCTGAGTTATTTGCTGGTCATAACGCCTGTTGTATTCTTCTTCACGGCTGTTTCAAGAAATTATTACACACTACCACTTAAAAACGTAATACTTGCCAATAAATTATGGGTGAGTTGCCAATCGAATGTATAACTCAAACACGACCTTTTTCAAAGGTGGGACTAGATTTTGCTGGACCACTCATCACTAAACCAAATGTGCCTAGATCTAAAGTTAAATTGAAGTCATATATTTGTGTTTTTGTCTGCATGTGCACAAAAGCGGTGCACCTAGAAGCTGTTTCAGATTTATCTTCATCAGCTTTCTTAGCATCTCTAAGACGATTTGTTTCTAGAAGAGGACTGTCATCAGACATATTCAGTGACAACGGAAAGAATTTCAAGGGAGCTACTAACTATCTTAAGCAACTATTTCAAATCATTCGTTCTGAAGGTGTTCAAAATTTTGCTACCAGAAACTTCATCAATTGGCATTTTATCCCACCATATTCTCCCCATTTCGGTGGACTGTGAGAATCTGCTGTTAAATTGACGAAAAGTCATCTAATTAAAGCTTGTAAAGCTACCATTCTAAATTTTTAAGAGCTTACTACTCTTTTATGTCAAATGGAAGCCTGCTTAAATTCCAGACCATTAACGCCACTTTCTTCAGATCCATCAGATATTAGAGCCCTCACTCCCGGACATTTCCTGATAGGAGTTCCACTCCTTGAAATTCCTGAAAGTGGAAATTCACCAAATATTACTTTATCTTCTCGTTGGACTCTAATCCAGCGAATGAAGCAAGACTTCTGGAAGCGATGGTCTAGAGACTATCTACATCAACTGCAGAATCGACCTAATTGAATCACTCCACGAACTGATCTTCAAGTTGGGGACTTAGTTGTCATTCATGGTCCACAATCTATCCCTCTTCAGTGAAAGCTGGCTAGAATTATTCGTACCCATCCAGGATCTGATAATAGAGTTCGTGTAGTCAGCATTTGGACTCAGAGTGGTGAAATTTAACGCCCTATTGCTGAAGTGACACTTCTCCCGGTGGGGGAGAATGTTCAGAATTCTAATGGCTAACTCTTAATTCGGAATTCCAATATCTCTTAAATTTGACAATAGATGGCAGCACTGTGAAATTTTAGAAGACTTTTTAGAATATAAACATTGATTAAATTCATTCTTTTTGTTGATATTTTAGGTGTTTTAAACGCTAAATTAATTCTTTTTATTATTATTATTTATTTTATTCATGCTTTCAATTAGTTGATAGTTATACTTTAAATAATTTCTTTTTTTCGAGTTGGTGTGAGCCTGTTATTTGCTGCTGAGGTGATGCTTTTGTGTTCACTTTCTGTTGTGATTCTAGCGGTAAGCTAAAAAAGTCATTCCAACGTGTCAGTTGAAATAAAATCAATAATTCACGTTTTTATTCAAGTATGTGTATTTATTCAAGCTTTTATTCATTCTTTCTTAAAATATGATATTTATGAATGCATTTGAAAAGAGGGTGAGTCCTTCAAAGTTCATTTCTAACTGATTTTAATTCAATATAATTTTAAACCAGCGAATTTTAAAAATCCATACAGTCCACGATTCCATTCAAAATCCCTTTAAGCAGTCAACTCATCATAAGACATCTAATTGCAAATTATTATTAATTCTCAAACTATATTATCTTCATTTATAGAATTATCGTGCAGGAAAATACATTCTGTTGGTTCAAATAATATACTCTTTTTTAGCATTCAGAGATTTTTTCCCTTCATTTTTCCTTTGGTAGAAAAACCACCCACGCTAATCTTCGTTCTCTGACTTCCAAATCTAAAGGGGGAGGTAGGGGTGTTTTTCTTTTTCTTTGGTCAGTCAGAGACCAATCTACGTAGTTGTGTCGATTTTTTTTTTTTTTTTTTTTTTTTTTTTTATGTTTCTCCAGAATTTATGTACGTGTTCTTGAGAGGAGCATTTTATCTTAGAATAAATCTCCCGCTTTTTTTTTTTTTTACTTGGTTTCAGAGATACCAGTGGGGTTTTCACATGATCAGAGATGTTTTAATATTTATTTTCAACTGACTATCAAAATCTTCTCTACATTTCTCTCCCGACTTCTATTAAAAATAATTATAGCATAATAATTTTTTTTAAGGTGTAAATAAATGCACATATCTTCAAGTTATTATAACAATAGCATCAACATTTACATTTTATACAGCATGGTTATACTCACCAGGGTATTAAGTAGTTAAATAAAACACATAGTATATGTATATATATGTATATATATATATACACCCTTGTGCAAATTAATTGAAACAAACTACTTTTTTCGTGAATTTTAAATCCATTCCTATTATTCTTTTATAATCATACTAAAATGTATTAAAATATGGGTGGAATGAATAAATCCTTTCCCTAGCAACAATTTCCACCAAACAGAGGGGCTCGTCGAGCGCATGCGCAGAAACTTCTGTAGATGAAAGCTCCAGCTACGATCACATCAGTTGAGAGTCCACTGTCGTTAGAGATGAATGTGACGCCGCGAAAGCTTGCAAAGATTGTTATTCTGTCCAAACATACTCCAAAGACTTACAAAGAGATTTCGAAGATAGTTGGCATTAGTATTGCTACTGTGAGCCGTATCATAAAACAAAATAAAGAAACAGGATCCATATCTCCAAAGCGGAGAGTAAAATTTAACCGAAAAAAGAAAACAACGATAAGAGATGACTCTTTTCTACTTATACAAAGTAAAAAATACCCTCAAAAGACTAGTGTTGCACTTAATAGAGATTTAAAAGAGCATGGAATAAATATTAGCGCATCTACTGTTTAAAGGCGATATCTTGCAGCCGGTCGGCTAGCCTATCAGTCTATGAAGAAACAGCTTCTGACCTAACCAATGAAGAAAAAGTCGTACTTGTGGGCGTTAAATATAAAAATTTGACATTCGAAAATTGGAGGAAAGTACTATTTAGCGACGAAAGCCATATTTTTGTCTAAGGCCAGTGAACTCAACACGTGCAGAGATCGCCCGGCGAAAGAATTCGGGATTGACACATGAACCAATTTGATAATCACCCTCAAAAGATGTTTTGGGGTTGTTTCGGTTACAATGGGGTTAGTTCTTTGTAGCCTGTAGACGGTATGATGCGTTCTGAGAAATAATTACTATTTTGCATAAAAAAGTTGTTCCAGAATTGAAGAAACGATACCCTAATAGAACGGGGATTTTTCAGCAGGATTTTGGACCGTGCCATACGTCCAAAATCGTGAAGAAATTCATGTCTGAGAATCAAATTGAGACAATGGAATGGTCTGGGAACTCTCCTAATATCAACCAAATGGAGAATTTATGGGATATATGCAAGAATCGCCTATTAAATATGGACTGTATAATTATGGAAAAGCTAATCACAGCGCTAATTCATGTGTGATGCAAGGACACATATATTATAAACGATTGTAAAAAACTGGTAGAATCCATACCAAATCGTGTCCAAATGTTTATAAAAAGTCTTGGGCATCATATTATGTGCTAAAAACTTTTGATTTTGTAAGAATTTAAATAAAATAGCATTTCTTCTTAGTTTTAACAATTTTTCGAGTTTGTTTCAATTAATTTGCACAAGGGTGTATATATATATATAACACAATAATTCATTAAACATTATGAGAAAAACATATAAATAATAGTTATCAATATCGATAATTTGCTGCATGCATACATATATAAATATAAATCGAGTAAGTGAATCCTTAAAGCAACATAAATGATCAGAGAAATATATTACATGCAAGCATATGAATGAGATTCGCATGAATTTAACTTTAGCTGTATTTCTGTGATACAGCAGCTTATCCTAATTTTCATTAGTTAACATGTTTGTTCTGTGTTAATACACCAGAGCTTTTTCCTAGTGCATGATCTCGTATGAGAAAGAAGATACTTATGATGTGTCCTACTCCAATAGAACTATTTAGAAGTTATTTCACCCGCGAATTCTTCCACTGTTTAGGTGTAAAAAAATTTCAATTTTTTTTTGAGGCCTCTAAATCTCGATTAATAAAAATGTGGTTCGCCAGCAAACCATATCATCATCAATCGAGAAAATCCAAACGCAACATGTTAGAGAAACTAAAAGTTAGGTTTTATTATTTCCTTTGGTTATCTGCTTATTTTTTTTTTTTTTTTATATATGATTTGTTCTACCTAAATATCTGCTTCTTTCAGCCTAATGTAGACTAGTAGCTTTTTCTTTTATACATCTATCCATATAGACTATGAGATGGATACCAATATTGTTTAAGTCTGTTTGCCACGTTTAAGGACCACACCATTTTTTTATGAAACTATTCTAAATACTCAGTTTAATTTAAAATATCAATATTCCGACGCTTGAAAGTGCACATAATTATAATTACTTAAATAAAACCTTTTAACACTACACTTGCCTCATTATTGTGCCGTAAATTTTTCACTTGGGTACCCAAGCCTCCTCGGCGGCTTCATCTGTTGTGAAGTTCTTGAAACTGGTCTACTTGGTGGTCTTTTCCATAAGGTGGCGCCACGCACCATCTGGTGCCATTACACATGTAAATTTGTGGCGATTTCTATATATAGTTCTGTAGTGTTGAAATCCATCACCGACAAATGATTTGTTTGAATCAATTCATCTTGTTGTTGCTTGGAGTGTTGTGCCGCTAAACAAAAATTTACAAGTCTTGAAAGTTTAACACATTTTATTATATTTGTTAAAAGGACTCACATCATTGATCAATACAGGTTCATATTTAAAAATATTGTTCAGGAATCAAACTCCAGATAAATTCCGAGGAACAAGGGAGAGAGAGAGGGCAGCGAAAAAAACTTACGTCTTTACTAAAAAGTGAAAAAAACAAAAACTGAGGGTCTGCTCTTTTCGATCGCACGGGAGAACCATCTGGTAGGGGAGTCATATGACTGCATTATCATTATTTTCGCCAAAATGAAAGCCAACTTCAGTTCTTTGTTTTAGATATTATACTAATGTTAATTTTTGAATTTGTAATGACGGTTTATAATTGTATTAACCTTTTAATCGCCAATTTTTATGCCAAGCGACCTTTCGACTAGAGAAAATGACCGTTATGAACTGAAATCATTAATATTGGGTAATTTAAAATAAATTATATCCGGTGTTGCAATAATATAAATTCTGACAATGAGTTTTCTTTTTTTTTATGACTATTTGAGAACACTTTTTTATATAATTACGTTTAATGTCAGAATTTCCGTTAGATATTATTTCTTTTATTTTCTTTTTAATCCCATAAAATAAAGTACTTTTCTATTTAAAAAGATAAACATTTATTTATGATTTAGATATAAAAGATATACAATTTAGATTTCTGAATGATGTGTGTTATTGTTTTATGTTAATAAATAGTGTAGGTCGTATGTATAATTAAAATTGTGTAATTTTTAACGACATTTAAAAATAATTCTTTTTTTTTAAATGCTTAAGAACAAATTACGTAAATATAATATTTCACTTAAAAATTTAATCATTCATTTATCATTAGATTTTATTTTATTTAAAAATTCAATTAAAATTTAACCAAATATATGTGAACACCTTCACATATTTCTCCACACATCATTCAGAAATCTAAATTGTATATCTTTTATATCTAAATCATAAATAAATGTTTATCTTTTTAAATAGAAAAGTACTTTATTTTATGGGATTAAAAAGAAAATAAAAGAAATAATATCTAACGGAAATTCTGACATTAAACGTAATTATATAAAAAAGTGTTCTCAAATAGTCATAAAAAAAAAGAAAACTCATTGTCAGAATTTATATTATTGCAACACCGGATATAATTTATTTTAAATTACCCAATATTAATGATTTCAGTTCATAACGGTCATTTTCTCTAGTCGAAAGGTCGCTTGGCATAAAAATTGGCGATTAAAAGGTTAATACAATTATAAACCGTCATTACAAATTCAAAAATTAACATTAGTATAATATCTAAAACAAAGAACTGAAGTTGGCTTTCATTTTGGCGAAAATAATGATAATGCAGTCATATGACTCCCCTTCCAGATGGTTCTCCCGTGCGATCGAAAAGAGCAGACCCTCAGTTTTTGTTTTTTTCACTTTTTAGTAAAGACGTAAGTTTTTTTCGCTGCCCTCTCTCTCTCCCTTGTTCCTCGGAATTTATCTGGAGTTTGATTCCTGAACAATATTTTTAAATATGAACCTGTATTGATCAATGATGTGAGTCCTTTTAACAAATATAATAAAATGTGTTAAACTTTCAAGACTTGTAAATTTTTGTTTAGCGGCACAACACTCCAAGCAACAACAAGATGAATTGATTCAAACAAATCATTTGTCGGTGATGGATTTCAACACTACAGAACTTGGTGCTCAAGGCCGGTTTCCGAGAATGCATCGATGGAGAGAGAGAGGGGTGCACTGAATCATGTTTGTTTTATCGGAACTCTCGAATTTTTGTAGAGAGAGGCAGACTGAATTAATTTTCTCAGAACTATAGAACGTCGTGTAATACATCTCTCCTGCTATATGATAATGGACAAACATTTTTTTAATTTCTGCAAGACAGCATTTGAAAAAAAATATATATACTCTGCTCTTCTGCTTATAAACAGAACTTTTTAGAAAGAGGCTGATTGGATTGTGCAGTCATGGAACGGCGCAACATGGTTTTCGGATAACAACTAAAGCGAACTTTTGTTAGAATCATGGGAGGTTCGTTTTTTTTTTTTGCAAAGCACGGATTCGCCTCTCCTGATCTCGTCCATGCTGAATGGAGTGCTGATAGAGAATGCTCATTGAGATCGTATCGGTGTTACAAGGTCCCTGCTCCCAAGGCGGAACCCTTCTCTGTGTAGTGTAATCAGCGGATCACTCACTGGCCAGGAATGCTTCATCTCCCTGTCCCTGAAGACATCTCATACTCATTCCATAACATGACAAGGAGACAAATCTTCGAGCGTACTTTTCAGGAACATATAAATAGGTTTTATGTTTATAAAATTCCGGATATCTCATACCTGCATGACTAAAATCGTCCTCGGCTGCGGAGTTCTTACCGATAATGCATTTCATCTTGTGATAATTGATGGTTCATCATGATAAAATTAAGGGAAAATTTTGTGCACAATGAATAAATTTACGTGCACTCATACAGGAGAAAAGCCATATAAACGTGCATTTAGTTCAAATCTTCGAAATTTTTTTTTAAAGTGATAGTGTATTTTCAAGATTTTGTGCACAGCGCGTGACAGATATACGCACTCATACAGGAGAAAAACCGTGCGTGTGTGAATTCTTTATGAAGTGTTTTTTTTTTTAATTTCATACAAAAAAAAGCCAGGCACGTAAATAGTTTATTGCGATAAAATCGTAGTCTTCGAACTATTGATAAACGGTATAAACTTTGCTGCTCAAGTTATTATTTTTAATAAATATATATTTTTTTTTAAAGTGAAATAATAATAAAACAAAAGAGAAACAGTAAGTAATCTTTTTATTTGAAAGTTTCATAATTTGGAGACTGATAAATTAGTTATTCAATAAATGACTATGAAGTAATTTCAATTTTAATATTTTTTTAACTGCATAATACTTTATATATATATTTAAATATACATTTAGCTAAGTAGTTTTGCCGATTATTTTGGGTAATAGTTTGAATCTATCGATTTAAAATAATAACAATAATAATTATGATATTAATTGCAAATTGAAATAAATTGGGCAAAACTGCTTGCTATGTTTGAAACTTTATTTATTCATATGTTTATTTTTCATAAACACAATTTTTCTCATTTATAGTGCATAATTATCACTACATTTTTACACAAATATTTATTTTATAATTCATGGCATGAACACAAATATTTATTTTATTATTGCATATATATAGAGAGACTAAGTATTTTTGCTGAGATTTGTCATGCAATATTTTTATTGCTTTTAATATCAACTAAAAATTTAATTAAAACAAATAAATAAATAAATCAGAGCAGCAGAAATGCTTGGTACAAATTCTAACATTTTTCATTCATAATATTGGTTTATTTCATTCATAATTCTTTATTTTCAATACATTTTATTTGATTTCACGATATTTTTATATTTTTACACAATATTTATCATTTGTATGCTCATCTATTTTTTTCTTTTTGGATAATAATATATGAGCATATAAAACTAAGTATTCTTGTTTTAAAAATGGCATACAATAGTATAAAATTATATGCCAAAATAATTAATTAACAAAGTAAATAATAATAATAATAATAAAAAAAAAAAAAAAAAAAAAAAAAAAAAAAAAACAAGAATGCTTGGCATTAACAATTTTTGTTTTGTGTCACATACAATATTTATTATATAATTTATTTACAATATTTTAAGTTGGTTAGGCAAAAGTATTAATTATGGCGAAAGCCAAAACAGTCAATATTCAGTTAATGAATTTTGATGGGGAACCATCTTTAGTTGATTTTTTTTTTCGATCAGGTGTCTACATATGCTAGAATAAATAGGCTGTCAGCTGAAGAAGCAGTGGCAGTCATGAAAGGAAAATTGTCTGGGGCGGCATTAAAATATTTAACACAATCCCCCCAGTTGTATAAATCAAATGATTTAGACTTCCTTAAGGAAGAATTTAAAACCTTTTTTACTCCCATGAGTTCCACTCAAGCACTTGTAGAATTTAACAACCTGAATTTGCTCCCTCAAGAATCCATAAAAAATTTCGCACACAGATTGAACATTCTCGCAAACATTATTTACGAAAAGATCACGGACACTAGCGCACTTGATAATATTAAATTTACAAGGTTTATCTCCTCCATTCCATCTAACATACGTATAAAAATAATGGAAGAAGGAATTTCGGATTATAAATTAGCTGTAAATCGCGCTCAAAAATTACAAGAGATTAACATGAATGAAAGTATTCTCCTCAAACAAAATGATAGTGTATTTGTCAACACTTTATCGGAAAAATTAATTGAACTAACGGAAAAAGTAGATGCTTTGTCGTTTGGACAAAAAGAAAAAAAAGAGGAAGTAAACAGTTTGTCAGATTCACAAAATGCTCATGTTGCACGAAGTCGACACAATGATTATAAAAAAAATTTTAAAACACATAAGGCTAGGGGATCACAACAACAGGGTTTTCATAGTGTTGCTTGTCAGCTTTGCAACCGTAAAGGCCATGTAGCTAATAAATGTTATAAATGGCAAAGAAGCCAAACCCAAAACAATAATTTTTCGAGAGGAAGATTTTTCAAGAGAAATGACAATAGGCATTTAAACTACAATCGAGATGTAGAATAGCTGATGGCCTTGCATCTCAACTACACCAGACAACATCAGCACCTAATCCTAATTTTTATTTGTCAAATCTAAGTGACACTATGAAACTATCTAGTACAAGAAAAGTAAATTCAATTGCCTCACAAACTGTGAATAAAATAAATATTGCTGATAACAAATACACACAAACTAAAGAAATTCAAAATGAATATATTTTTAATGTAAATAAAATTTCACCTACACTACCGTTAATTGAAATTAACTTAGCTAAAAATGCTATCACCGGTTTAATCGATACAGGGAGTTCGATATCATTGCTTTCTGAAAGCACTTTTAAATCTTTAAAAGAGAAATTAACTTATAAACACTTGTCTTCACCAGTAACGATTAAGACTGTAAATTCGAACGTACAATTCTCTTCATGTATTCAAACTTCTTTCAAAATAAATAACACATTTTTCTCACAGAAGTTTTTTATAGTTGACATTCCTAATGAATCAACGTTTCAGGCCATACTTGGATGGGACTTTATTCAACAAAATAATGTAATAATAGACTTGTATAAAAACAATATCAAACTTAAAGATATAAGCATTCCCATTGCAAATACACTTGTAGAAGATGAAAACTTAAACAATTGTAGTGTTGCGAAAAATACTGAAACTCAGAAAAAAAAATCTAAATTTTTCCCAAAAATGTAAACAAATGACAGTTAGGGCTTCTCAGAAAATATTTTTAGAACCTGAAGAGGAAACATTTATAGATGTGAATACAATTTTTTTGTCTGACAGGGACTATTTGTTTGAAAATACAGAAAATAATGCAAATATATTGTGTCTAGATTCGGTAATAAATAGTAGTACTTCAAAAATGCTTGATAATGATAATAATTGTAATAAACGCCAATTTCAAATTTATGTTAAAAATCTAACTAAAGAAAGTATACACATAAATAAAGGTACAAAAATGGGCACCCTAACAGAAATTGATGAAATTATTCCACAGGAAACAGAAATTGATAACAACAATAAAATTGTTACTGATTCAACTACACAAATTTTGAATTACATTCAAGCTTCTGATGAAATATTAAATTTAAGAAGAAAGGAACTCTCTCCTTTGGATTTTGATGTCGAACATCTCCAAGGAGACCAAGAAAAGAAATTAAAGAATATTTTGTTAACAAATTTTGCAGCCTTTTCTAAATCTATGAAAACTTTAGGGCATACAGACAAAGTTATACCAAATTTAAAATTCATCACTGAATTCCCAATTAAAACATTACCTTTTCCAATACCACATTCATTACAACAAGAAGCTAAAAGTCAAATAAATCAACTTGTAGAAGCTGGAATTATTGAAAGAAATTGTTCAGAATGGGCTTGCCCCATTCTTTTAGTTAAAAAAAAACTTGACGCAGAAGGTAAACAAAAATATAGAATTGCAATGGACCTTAGAATGCTTAATTCAATAATTCAAGGATCTTCATACCCTTTACCCAAAATACAAACAATTATTGCTGACTTATCAGCCTACAAGTACTTCACATGTTTAGATTTTCAACAGGCTTACCACCAGATTGCACTTCCTGAAGATTTACAAGATAAATTAACATTTACTTCTATGTTTGGTAGTTTTAAATACAAAAGACTATGCTTTGGATTGAAAAATGCTGCTTCTCAATATCAAGCTTTAATGGACACAATTATTGATGAAATTGATTTAGAGGGAATACATGCCTATCAAGATGACCTCATTTTTGGCTCGAATAGCTTTGAGGAAACATGCACTAAATTAAGTAGAATCTTACAAATTTTGATAAAGTACAACTTAACTCTTGCACCTAACAAGTGTACTTTTCACAAAACTGATGTAAATTATCTTGGATTTCATATTCAAAATCATTGTATTTCCCCGATACAATCAAATATTGTCAAAATTAATTCTTTTCCTACACCGTCAACTAAAAGGCAATTAAAAAAATTTATTGGTGTTGTAACATTTTATAAATCCCTTGTACCCAACTTTTCTAAACTAATACAACCTTTAATTGATCTGACTAAACCAAAATCAAAATTTCATTGGACTACTGAACATCAACAGATTTTTCACAAAATTCAAAAAATTTTCTTTGAATCACCAGTGGTCAGACTACCGGATTGGGATAGAGATTTCTACCTTAATACAGATGCTTCAAATATTTCCATTGCTGGGGTACTAATGCAGAAACATGATAATAAATTACTTCCAATAGCCTTCTTTTCTAAATCATTGAAGCCATCTGAAAAACGCTACCCTGCACTAAAACTGGAATTAATGGCTATCTACAAATCAATAATTGCATTTAAATACTATTTGTACAACAGAAAATTCACAATTTTATCTGACAGTGCTCCATTAAAAAGATACAAAAAAACAACTAATCCTACAGACCTTACCACAAAATGGTTAATGGAAATTTCAGAATATTCGTTTGATTTTGAACACATCCCTGGTTCATCAAATATTTTAGCAGACTATTTTTCGAGATGTGACTTCACTCACAATCAACAAGATTTGAACTCTAATCCTGAATTAATTTTTGAAAAACAACCTCTACCTGTAGTACATGATAATAGTAATGTTGTTAATCATTTTAATGATAACAATTGTAACAAAATCAAACAACAATACACTAATTGCTTAATTTCTGGAGATTCGAACAATAAAGACCCACTTTTAGAAATCTCTAATAATACTTTTGTAAATGAACAAATAAAGGATCCTGTATTGTCAAAAATTTACACAGAAATTCTAAAGAAAGGTTTTTCAAGAAAATACCCAAACTATTTTATTCATCCAGACACAAAGGTACTGATGTATAAAAAGCAATGTCCCAATAGCTCAACATTCTCATATCTTATTATTGTTCCTAATTCACTAAAAGCTAAGACATTAACAATTTCACATTTATCTCATTTTGGATTAAATAAAACATATAATTTCCTATCAAACAAATACTTTTGGAAAGGAATCTACACAGATACATTAAACTTTGTCGCTTCATGTACACGATGCCTACAGGCTAAACATCATAACACTCTTCCAGCTCCATTGCAACCTACATACACACCCACACATCCTGGACATACCATCAGTGTTGATTTAGTAGGACCATTTAATAATGGTCACTCAGTACTCACAGTGTTGGACATTTTCTCACGCCATATGGAACTTTATCCATTAAAGGATACATCAGCAGAAAAAATAGTTAAATGTTTGTTTAGTTATATTACCACCTTTGGTAGACCTTCAGTTATCCTCTCGGATCTTGGTCCTCAATTTACATCCAATGTTTACAACACTTTTAATGATACTCTTGGTATAAAAATTACACATTCTTCTGTAGCACATCCACAATCAAACGCTTTGTCCGAAAGGATTAATAAATCCATTAAATATTCAGTAAACATTTTAATGTCTGAAGGCCATACATTTGAAAACTCTTTGTTTATACATAAATCATTGTATAATGGCTCTAAACATTCATCTACTTTGTACTCACCTAACTTATTACATTTTGGAAGAGAAATTTCATTAATTTTTGACACTTTTGAGCAACAGATGAATCAACCTTTTCTCGACAAAAATGTTGATACACATAAATTATTAGAAGATTTAAATAAAATTTACCTTAAAGCTTACTCTAACATAAAAGATAATCAAAATAAGAGATATCAACACTTTCACAGACATGCTAAATTAAGACCTGTTGCTGTACATGACATTGTTTATTTAAAATCCGTTGATAAGTTTAAACCAAAGTATACAGGACCTTTTATTATTCTACAAAAACACTCACCGGTTTCATTTAAAATTAAAAGACTACAAGCGCCTGATAGATTGTCATTTAGAGTCCATATTGACAGACTTGTTCTTGCACCACCTAGATACAGCCACTTACTTGATGAAGCAAGTCATAATAGAAATGTTAATTATAATTCAAGACAAAGCCACAATTATAATTTAAGAAACAGGAATTAAATTTTAATATCATATTATGTAGTGTTTTGCAAGGGCTTGTGCATTATATGAAAGGATCCTGATGCATAGGTTTCTTTTTATGTTTATTTATTTTTTTGTTATGTCATTCATTGTATGCAGGCAATTGGCTGGACCAATATACTCTGCATTTTTTTTTCTCTTTCTTTTTTTAATTACAATGGATGACACAACACTATGTGAAATATTACATAATTTTTTTTCTCTTTTCTAGTTATTATTATTACAGTTTTCTTAACAACAAATTTAATAAAATTTATTATAATTCAGTTTAAAAAAAAAAAAAAAAAAAAAAAAAAAATCTTGTGTAACAATATTTACATTTTGATAGATATTAATATATCATAAGTTTAACAGATAATTACAATACTGTTTATTGACATACTATACACAAAACTTTTCAATAGTGCAATGACTTAAAGTTAAAATCTCAAAATTCGAATATGTGGCAATTACCTTATTATTATTGTTATTATGCTATATTATTTTTAAATGCTTCATTGGGTTTGGTGAGTTGTTTTGGTGGTCTTTATCTCATCACACTAAATTTTGTTAGTACTAAGAATTTTAATTAAATATATTTTTTTTTCATTTTTTAATTTTACCCTCTATGATAATGCTAACTCGTTCAAAATTTACCCGGGAGAGTAGCATTTCATTGTGATGAGACCCCCCCACACTTCTTTTGAAAATTGTTTAATACAATTCAATTGATATATATATACCCAGTTTTGCGAGGTGTCCCTACAGAAGTCTTTGACTTTGATGGGGGACGGAGGCCTGTCCCTAACAGGTCAGGTCTTTCTACAAGCCCTATCCCGCTAGGACAATGGCCATAAGCCAAAGTCGATATACTTGTTGCTACATACGAGATTAAGGGGAGATTTTTTTTTTTTTGACTGTCCAATGGGCGTCGTTTTTGAATCTCTCCTGTGTGGAATTGCACGAACAAATTTTTTTTTCTCACTTTTGTGATATTTTCTATTATTTGTATATACATTTATATATTATTTTTTTTCCCTCTCATTTTATGTTCATTTTTTTAATTTACTTGTACTCATGTGTTGTTTTTTTTTCTATGTTTAACATTGATGTTATTTGATATGTTGCAGTATTATATGCACATTCAGTATTGTTTACAGTGTAATATGAAATAACTTTAAAGTATAACATCATATTTCTATACACATATAAGAACATTGAAAAGAAAATTTTTTATAAAAAAATAAAAATGAACAGTATTATTTTGAAAGCTTTCTTGACGATTAAATCTGGATCCAGACTCTAAAAGAAAACAGAACTCTTCAAATGTGGTGCCCACAATGATATTTAGAATGATGCAAATTCGTCATATGCCAATATGTTTCATGATGAAACAAATTTATAATGTGCATACGTATATTTACAATTGAATATTGCATTGATATACATTTTTTTTGGACTTATGCAGGTTTCTTGTATTATTTGTTTTTCATTGTGATTATGTGACATACTAGGGAGTGAGAGAGATTTTTTTTATTTTTCTGGGTCGCCGGGAGAAATATGTGAAGGTGTTCACATATATTTGGTTAAATTTTAATTGAATTTTTAAATAAAATAAAATCTAATGATAAATGAATGATTAAATTTTTAAGTGAAATATTATATTTACGTAATTTGTTCTTAAGCATTTAAAAAAAAGAATTATTTTTAAATGTCGTTAAAAATTACACAATTTTAATTATACATACGACCTACACTATTTATTAACATAAAACAATAACACACATCATTCAGAAATCTAAATTGTATATCTTTTATATCTAAATCATAAATAAATGTTTATCTTTTTAAATAGAAAAGTACTTTATTTTATGGGATTAAAAAGAAAATAAAAGAAATAATATCTAACGGAAATTCTGACATTAAACGTAATTATATAAAAAAGTGTTCTCAAATAGTCATAAAAAAAAAGAAAACTCATTGTCAGAATTTATATTATTGCAACACTGGATATAATTTATTTTAAATTACCCAATATTAATGATTTCAGTTCATAACGGTCATTTTCTCTAGTCGAAAGGTCGCTTGGCATAAAAATTGGCGATTAAAAGGTTAATACAATTATAAACCGTCATTACAAATTCAAAAATTAACATTAGTATAATATCTAAAACAAAGAACTGAAGTTGGCTTTCATTTTGGCGAAAATAATGATAATGCAGTCATATGACTCCCCTTCCAGATGGTTCTCCCGTGCGATCGAAAAGAGCAGACCCTCAGTTTTTGTTTTTTTCACTTTTTAGTAAAGACGTAAGTTTTTTTCGCTGCCCTCTCTCTCTCCCTTGTTCCTCGGAATTTATCTGGAGTTTGATTCCTGAGCAATATTTTTAAATATGAACCTGTATTGATCAATGATGTGAGTCCTTTTAACAAATATAATAAAATGTGTTAAACTTTCAAGACTTGTAAATTTTTGTTTAGCGGCACAACACTCCAAGCAACAACAAGATGAATTGATTCAAACAAATCATTTGTCGGTGATGGATTTCAACACTACAATATTCACGGAACATAGCATAATGATAATTGTTATAATTAGTTAATTTTCTAGTTTCGTTAAAATGTATCTCTATATTTTCATTATTATGAGTAGTATACGCAGGTCCGAAAGGGACACGATGACGTCACGAGTTGAGTTGAGTTATTTTCCTCCTGCTGGTTGAGTTGTTTTTCTCCTGGTTGAGTTGAGTTGTTTTGGTTTCGGTTTTCTTGTCAAAGATGACGAGGGCACGTTTGATTGATTGGTTGATTGGTTACCGTAAAAGATGACGAGGGTGGCAACAGTGAGATTTTTTTTTCAGAATGGCAACGCTGCCTAGTTTCGGACTTATAAAATTTTTAGCGTTTCGAAATCTGGACTTGTAAAAAATTTAAGGATACTGCGAGGCGTGACGTCATTGGCCGCCATCTTGATTTTCATGTTCTAACTAAGACTGCTGTATAACAGGCTGAATCATTCGCCGCCATTTGTACGTCAAGTCCGTCATTGCTAAACTTAAGAATACTATATAATAGTCTTATATAGTCTCATATAATAATCTTATATGGTAGTTCGTCACTGCCAAACCTAAGAGTATTATATAATATATAATCTCATATAATAGTCATATACAATTGTCTTAGTTTTAGCAATGACGGACTTGACGGACAAATGGCGGCGAATGATTCAGCCTGTTATATAGTAGTCTTAGTTCTAACTTGAGATCTGCACGCGTTGAGATGATTATTTTGTAATTACGAACCTTTTAATTAAGGATCTAATGAATGAATTAATTTTACTTTGATCTCACCGCTAGAGGAGAGAAATACGTTGGTGTCTTGACGTCACTTTTCACGTACGATCTTGAAAGCAGCAGTCTTACGCGTGGCGCTTTTGAGAGGATTATTCATAAATTAAGAATGTTTTTAATTAAGACTGTAATTGATAATTAAGAGTAAATTAATCACGTGACTTTACCGAAACGTAGTAACAGTTTCGGAATCGGGACTTGTAAAAATTTTTTGGTATGGGATTTGAAATGTATACCGCGTGGTCTTCGGCGTTTGTTCATCCATTAAATATAATTTTAATTAAAGATCTAATGAATTAATTTTACTTTGATCTGGCCGTTATTGAAAGAAAACATGTTGCGGCCATAATGCATCGTGACGTCAAGATCCATATGTTGCCGATTCATGCTACGGCTTGAACGGGGGGGAAGTAGGGATGGTGTGTGATGATTCTCTTTTCGTGGGAGGAGTCACAGCGTACTGACCAATCACAAGTCGAATGACAACGACGTCACCGCGTGTAACTGTAACCTGCACAGAAAAAACTTTCATTAGCACGGATTGGCATCAGCGAGATTCTTCACTTGCTTTGTTTTGCTTTGCAGGTGTACGTGCGTTTTTAATATTAGCTCTTGTTTCGTGTTTATTCTTTTTGCATTATCGTCCGAAATATGTCATTTTTAAAGACGAAAAATGAGGATGCTTCATTGGGAAGACAGAAAATGAGAAAGGAAAATAATGTAAGTAAATTCTGTTGTTTTTATTTCTATTTTAATTATTCTTTACGAATTCTTTATATAGCTTACAAATGTGCTTCACAAGGTTTTTTCTTTTTTATTTATTTCAGAACTCTGTTAAACTGGAACAATTTTTTTCTATGCTGGATGCTCGTGCGGAATCAACATGAACAACAGCAGATTCTTTGGATAGAAAACAACTTGGTGGCGAAAACTATGTTGTTGTGAATCACTTTCTTGGATTTACACGAGTTCACATTAGGAGATATATTACTGATGAAAACGGTGTGTTACAAACTTCCAAAAACGGAGTATCTTTATCGCCAAAGGTATGGCATTCATTTTGTTCTGAACTAAAAGGTATTCTTAATCACAGATCATCGGATAAAGTTTTTTTGATTGAAAGAGATTTAACCCTTTCGAAACAAATCAAGGATGGAGTGCTAGTATTTACTTTTCAAAGACTTTTTCAGCGGAAAAATATGAGTATGGAATTTATTCCTGAAACTGTAATATTGTCTGGTCCGGAGTTGGGAAAACTTTACAACTTAATGAATGTGATATCGGACCGTGTTAAAGATGGACTTATTACATATTCTTTGTCTTATTTTATTGTGAAAGAACTTAGTAACCCAGAACTGCAATTACAACCTGTGAATAACTGTGATGCATTTCTAGAACTGGTGGATTCACTAAGTAAAAGTTTGAGTGTTGCAATTACGATAAAAATTACTTAACTGATAAACTGTTTCGGATGTCGCGAAACTTCTGAAGTAGATTTTATGCATGACTGTTTAAGTAAAAGTCGCTCAGAAAAATGGTCACAATATTCTGACCAAGCGTTGTATTTGATTAATATGGCCGATGTTGCTAGAGATATTGTAATGAAAAATTTAAATATTGACTTTAATTATGTACTTGGCCAAGAAGAGTTTTTTGATGCCATAGATGCCAAAAAAAAATTGGAATCTTGAAAAAACATATGTCGGTGAAGAAGAAACTTTGTTTAATGATTTATCAATTTGTGAAAATTAAAGGCATTGTTTTTATGTAATGTTTAATATGTGCATCTTAATAAAAAATATTTGTAGACTATAACTTGTGTTATGTTTTTATTTTTAAGTTGTGTTCAATTCATAGAGTTTAGAAAACATTGCATCTGTGTTTAATTTTAGAAAATTATAATTAAAATATATATGTAATGCCGGCGCGTCCCACACCCATATGGTAGCCCCTATGGAGGGGGAATGTATGTCACGGCAACCCTTAAAGTTGTCGCGAAAAGGATGCAGAGAGGGAAGCATCAGTGAATGTGCTGTGAGCTGGTTTTGGAGAAACGGAGGAAGTGTGCTTGCCGTTCTCTTAGCTCAGATGTTTGTAGTATTGTTTTATGCACTATGAGAGTGCGGGAAACTTATTTCATGCTTCAGATAGATATTTTGTATATATATGCTTGTAAATAGATATAATTAAAAGTGCCATGCTTCCTGTGAAAAGAAACTACTGACTGTCATTTATCAGAAACAGTCTCATTTTCCCCATTTACCTCTACGAACCAACACCGAGCGCCTACACTGGCGCACCCGTCAGGATCGAGGTAAGAAGATTCTTATCTTGTTTATGTTTTGGGGGAAAAGAAGTATGCAAAGTGCCTGTTTAAGAAGCCATTGAAAGATATATGGAAAATGATTGTTTAAAATCCGAAATTTAAAAGTCACGATAAGCTAATTCGTCAGCATGGCGGAAATATTTAATGTGAAAGGTCTTAAAAAAGAAGATCTAATAACGGTAGCAGAAGAAATAGGTGTCAGCACCACTTTAGAACTAAAAATAAAAGATCTTAGAATCGGACGAATTTAAAACGTCACCTAATTTTGTAAAAGAATTTATTATTACTACCGTAGAAGATCGTAAACAAAAGGATGAGCATGCCAGAGCATTGGAGCTTGCTAGAGCTCAAAGCTCAAGCCCTAGGCCGGAACCTGTCCAGCGTAGTGATAGGGATGATTTAGATCGGATAATTAAAACGATAAGGTCGCTAACGATTCCTTGTCCGTCAAAACCAGAGTTGTGGTATTTGTTCTTCACAACTCTGGAACGCGCATTTAAAACTAAAAATGTAGACGAAAGTATTCAAGCCGAAATTTTGTTAAATTTATTAGGCGAAAAAGCTGCCAATATTTTAGTTTACATTAACGATGAAGAGATCCAAGATTATGAAAAAATAAAAACTCTCGTGTTACGAGAATTTGAACCAACAGCGCCAAATTGTTTGGAACATTTTAATACAGCTAAAAGGCAGGTGGGCGAGACGCACATGCAGTTCGCGTCTCGTCTTAAAACGATGTTCGATTATTACCTCCGACTAAGAAAATGTGATGATTTTGACACCTTGCGTGATCTGATGGTAGCAGATAAGTTATTTTCTACGTTAGATCCAGAAACGCAAACGCATATAGGCATACGACAGGGTGACAATTGGTTTAGACCTATAGAAATGAGCAAGGATTGCGATAACTTTGATACGTCCCGAGGCAAGTCAATACACAAACAAAATTTTTCAGAGAATGCAAAACAACGCGATACGGTAGAATCATTAGATATGGGAAAAGAGCAAAGATACATACCTCCTCATTTGCGTACACCCAAAAAACAGTCGAGTTATGCTTATAAACCTAGAACCAAATCTTGTTATTCTTGCGGATCTAATTCCCACTTACAGCGAGACTGTGATAAACGAAAACGAAGTTTTAATAGTGAAAATATTAAATCGGAGCAAAATAATAGCGAAATATTTACCGCTATGGTCAAAACTGAATTTTTAAATTCACAACTCGCGATTGAACCTTTAGAGCACATTGAAATAATGGTTGAGGGACGGAAAGTGAAAGCAATAAAAGATTCTGGCACGAATTTTGCGATTTTTAACCCTTTGGCTCTACCAGATATAGAGCTTAAAGAGCAAGGAAAGATAATTCTCACATCAGCTTTTGGCGAACAGACCGAAGCTAAATTATGTAAACTTCCCGTTTCGCTCAGAACGAGCGCAACAACCGTTGACGGACCTCAAGAAATTCTCGCGGCGGTGACTCGAAAACTTTGCGTTCCCTGCTTGCTCCCGCCTAGGATATGGAATTCGTTGAGGGGGCACTTTAAAGAAAGGGATGAAAAAGAGACAGAGAGCAGAGATAGCGTTCAGCTTGTAGAAGGGGTATCTCCTGAAAGTAGAGAAAGAGAGGTTTCAGTTTTCGCGGAGGGGGGAATGGAAGCCGATGGGGAAAGTACGCTTTGTATTGAAGAGAGGGTCAAAACAGACCATTTGAAATTCGAGATGCAGGGTACGGATTTGGAAAAGCGAGAAGAAACTAGCGTTATCGAGGGAGTGAAAGTTCAGAGGGGTAGAAAAGCGCTGGATAAAACGGTGTTGTTGAAACCTAGGGGAGAGGAAGAGGAAAGATTGAACTTAGCTCAAAAAGCGGTCGTATGCAAAAACGAAACTAAAGGGAGAGTTCGGGATAGTTTCACTTGGCCTGGGATGAGGCGTTCTGAAGTGCGTTTGAGAGATGTCGCGTGCGCTGAATTATGTTTAGGGGAACCGCATGGGCGGTGGCTGGCAGCTACCGAGTTAAAAACGTTAACGACCAAAGCGAGTTATAGTTCTCTATGCGATATTTTTATGCGTGCGGAGATTCCGAATGTAAACGTTAATGATTGTGGGAGGGCTAATAGAGAACTTAATTGGTTATTTGGTATTTTGAAATCATTACCTTGGGCTTGCGAAATTAGACGTTTATTTTTTTGGAATTTTAAAGCGGACGATCAGGCGATTCTATACGCTCGCTGGACCGGTCCTGGTGAAACAGCACGACAATGCTCACAACCTGAAGAAAATTTTGGCTTGATACAGGAGAATAAACAGGGAAAAGCCGCCGACTTCAGAACTATCCACGACGAAAGAAATGTGACTTCATCTTTGTATAGTGTGAAGGAGAATTGGAAAATTCCTCCAGGGGAAAGCAACCCTGTCTTCGTGCCAATTAAAGCACATAGGGTTCATGTTAAACGTAAACATGTGTTTTTCAACTTCAAAGGATCTAGTGCTCGAAATAAAAATGTTAACGCCATGGTGACAGACTATCTGGAACCTGACTTGTCATACCCCGAGGATGTCACTGAATATCCCAGTGATAGAAGAAATCACACGAAACCGTTATTTGTGTCTTCGAAGGAGCTAAAGGTGTTCAAGAATACTTTCGTTATCAAGAAATTAATTTCTTTAGAAATAACATTGTGTTTTTCACCGAAAATAAAATGGAACTTAAGCCTTCATATGGCTGAACGTGTTTTATTGAAAGTGCGAGTTTAGACATTGGTTAACTATTTAGAGTTAGTTGTGTATTTATGAACAAGTTAGACTCTTAATAAACTCTAATAAACTTTGAATGAACAATTCATTAGACTTTCCTCTAACTCTAGAGAGACAATTTTGAATTAAAACTTTCTGTTTGTGATTTTACAAGTATTTTATTTCTTTCAGAGAATGAACGTCGAAAAGGAATTTATTCAATCCAGTCTGTATAACATTTTTTTTTTTGTTGTTATAAGGTTCTTATAATTTTATTCTATTATTTTAATTGCTAATTTCATTATTCAATTGTGGTTTTGTTATCAATATTAATTTATGTACTGTTATTTAGTAGTGTGTGATGTAAATAATATTGTGGAGTGAGAGTCTCCGGCATCCTTTTATTTCTCAGATAGTGTCATCAGACGGCCGCTGAGACACGATCTTGGGGGGAAGGTGTAATGCCGGCGAGTCCCACACCCATATGGTAGCCCCTATGGAGGGGGAATGTATGTCACGTCAACCCTTAAAGGGGTCGCGAAAAGGATGCAGAGAGGGAAGCATCAGTGAATGTGCTGTGAGCTGGTTTTGGAGAAACGGAGGAAGTGTGCTTGCCGTTCTCTTAGCTCAGATGTTTGTAGTATTGTTTTATGCACTATGAGAGTGCGTGAAACTAATTTCATGCTTCAGATAGATATTTTGTATATATATGCTTGTAAATAGATATAATTAAAAGTGCCATGCTTCCTGCGAAAAGAAACTACTGACTGTCATTTATCAGAAACAGTCTCATTTTCCCCATTTACCTCTACGAACCAACACCGAGCGCCTACAATATATATATGTATAGATATATATATATTTAAAATAAAAATATATGTTCATTTTATGTTTGAACGCCGTGGAATTAACATCAATTTAAAACTGCTGGGGAAATGTCCAAGGAACTTAAGGAGCTGTATCGTGATCCTGCTTTACCTGGTAGCTTTGGGGGAGTTAATATTTTGCAGCGTGTGCTAAAGGGAAAAGTAACATCTAACGCTATTAAAACATGGTTAGAAAAAAAAGATTCTTACACTTTACATAAACCTTTAAGGCATAAATTTTCAAGAAATAGAGTAATTGTAGGAGGCCTGAACGAGCAATTTCAAGCCAATTTAGTAGACATGCAGTCTTTATCAAAATTTAATGATGGTTTCAGATATTTATTGACATGCATAGACGTTTTATCAAAATATGCCTGGGTTATTCCTTTAAAAGATAAAAGAGGTAATGCAATTGAGAAAGCATTTGAAAAAATCTTTTCGGATAGACTCCCCATTAGGCTTCAAACAGACGCTGGAAGAGAATTTAAGAACCGAAATTTTCAAAACTATATAAAAAATAAAGGAGTGCATTTTTTCACAACGTATAATTCTACAAAGGCTTCAATAGTAGAGCGCTTTAATCGTACTTTAAAAACAAAAATGTGGAAATATTTTACTGAAATGAATACGAAACGTTACATTGATGTTATTGTGGATTTAGTTCAAAGTTACAATAAAACGTGGCATCGTAGTATTAAAATGGAACCAGAAGCAGTGACAATGGACAACCAAAGTCAGGTTTGGAAAACATTGTACGGAAACGAGCCGTCTATTATGCCAAAATCTGTATTCAAAATAGGCGATACAGTTCGAATAAGCAGAGAAAAATTGCAATTTGAAAAAGGATATGAGCAGAATTGGACAAGAGAAATTTTTACTGTATATAAAATTATTAAAAGAAACCCAATAGTGTACAAGTTAAAAGATTTAGCCGGAGAGGAGATAGAAGGTACTTTTTATAGAGAGGAACTTCAAAAAATAACAGATTCGGGGTACTA
Source organism: Salticus scenicus (assembly GCA_963930645.1). Lineage (NCBI taxonomy): Eukaryota > Metazoa > Arthropoda > Arachnida > Araneae > Salticidae > Salticus > Salticus scenicus. The sequence continues at coordinate 274,855,064 of OZ005657.1, forward strand.
TCCTGTGGAAAAGGTTTTAAAAACACGAAAAAATAGGGGGGAAACAGAATACTTTGTAAAGTTCCAAGGTTATCCAGAAAAATTTAATGCATGGGTAGAAGATGTAAAAATGATATAAAAGGAACATGCTTCGTTCTTTCCTTTCATTTCTGAAAAGATGTCGTTCTACATAACACTAATCAGTGACAGCTCTTTGAGCTTTTTCCCACAGAATAAAATATCTCAATTTACAATCCAATTGCCTAACCCTATTAACCTCAATGGAGAATGGGAAATGGCTTTAGTCGATTTTATCTATCCACATACTTGGTTCAATGTTCGATAAGATAATAATTTATTTGGTTTTGATTTGGGGGATGGAAAATTATTAGGTAGAAGAGTTCCCCCCGGTTGTTATGAAACCATACCAGACTTAATTAAAGGAATGACGTTACCATCGCATAAAAATAAGATAGATTTCAATTATGAACCAGTTACAAAGAGAGTAAAAATCAAGACAGATAAAAAATCAAAAGTTATACTGCATAAAGGTTTGGAGCATTTATTGGGATTTGAAGCGGGGGAATATAACGGTTTGCAGGAAAGTCCTTTTGTGGCCGATACAAAATCTTCTTTTCCGGTCATGTACCTCTATTGTGATCTCGTTGAACCTCAAATCGTAGGTGATGTACAGGCGCCTCTGCTAAAAATTGTAACTGTTGAAGGAAATGATGGAGAAATTATTAATGGCCATTATTCAAGACCCTTTTACCTGCCTGTTATTCGACAACATTTCCAGACGGTACAAATTGATATACGGCTTCACTCTGGAGATTTGGTACCTTATGAGAGGGGTAAAGTGTTTGCTACTTTACATTTTCGTCTTAGACAAATCCTATAAAAGAGCAAATCTTTGAATGAAAACTCTCATTTTTGTTTCTGTTTGCAAGAAAGGAGGACCAGAAAAAAAAAAAAAAATGTTAGTACCTTACACGTGTTGTACAAAAAAGTTTGAAGATTATTATGCAGCGCAAACTGGTAAAGGTTTACCATATTACAGAGGGACGATTTTACAAAGAGGGCACGGTATAGGCGGATTTTTTGCCAAGCTATTTCGTAGCGCCATGCCTTTTTTGATAAAGGGTGCAAAAACTGTTGGTAAAGAGGCTTTGCGAACAGGCACTCTGGTTGCAAATGACATGTTATCGGGTGAAAATTTTAAATCTTCCCTGAAAACTCGAGCAAAAGAAAGTGGGAAGAAATTAGCCAAAAAAGCAGTTCAAAAAGCAGATGAAATGTTTGGCCATGGAAAGCTTAAAAGGAAGCGAAAAGCTAGCCAACGCTTCCTTTCATCGAAAGCACGGAAGACGCAAGGACGTGATATTTTTGACTAACCACATAAACGAAAAACATGGCTTTTTTATTACAAGATTCTCCAGAATGTGCCAAATCCGAATTAGAATTATTTTCTTTAACACCGACTCAAACAGTAATCGAACGTGGTCAGTGGGTAGAGTTTCACCCACTTGCTAATGTTTTTGATGGAGGTCCTGTGGAATTTAATGTTTCTGGAATTGGAGAAGAATATATTGATCTATCACAAACTCAGCTGTACGTCAAAGCAAAAATTTTAAAGAATGACGGTTCATCCCTCGACGCTAAAAGTAAAGTGGGACCGGTAAATCTGTTTTTGCATTCCATGTTTTCTCAAGTGGATATTAGTTTAAACGAAAGACTTGTTTCATCTAGTAATAATACTTACCCTTACAGAGCCATGATCGAGAAGTTCCTTAATCATGGTTATGACGCAAAAACTTCTCAACTTTCATCAGAATTATTTTTTAAAGATACTGCGGGTCGTATGAATGTTTTTGATACTGCAGATGCAGAACCCAATGAAGGTTTTAATAAACGAGCAGAACTGTTTAAATTCAGTACAACGGTTGACATGATTGGACGATTGCACCTGGATATGTTTCACCAAGAAAGACTTCTTCTTAATATGGTAGATGTAAAAATTAAACTCATTCGTAGTAAACCAGAATTTTGTCTGTTAGGAAATGAAGCTGAATTTCAAGTTTCCCTGGAACATGTCTCTTTGTTTGTTCGTAAAGTACGTGTAAGTCCAGGTGTGGTCCTGGGACATGCAAAAAGTCTAGAAAAAACAACAGCCAAATATCCTATTAATAGAGTACTCTGCAAGGCATATTCTATCCCTGCCGGTAATATGAGTTTTGTTCAAGATAACATTTTTACAGGGCAAATACAAATCGCATTGTTATTGCCTGTGTTGATAACGATGCATTCAATGGTAACTATAAAAAGTCTCCCTTTGAATTTAACCATTACAATATCAATTATATTGGGGCATATGTTGATGGTCAACCTGTGCCTCATAATCCACTTCAACCTAATTTTGAAAAAAAATTATTCATTCGAGCCTATCAAAATCTGTTTTCTAATACAGAAAACAAGGGTTTGTACCTTTCAAGATCAGAATTTTCAAAAGGATATTCTTTATTCCATTTTGATTTATCGCCTGATTTATGCGACGGTATACATCTAAATCTTATTCGTCATAGTAATTTAAGATTAGAAATTAAGTTTAGCGCAGCTTTAGCACAAACAATCACTTTGTTAGTGTATGCAGAATTTGAAAATTTAATCGAAATCAACAAAGCTCGGAATATTCTTTATGATTTTGGAAACTGGTGGATTCATCGCAAATACATAAAATTTTATCTCGTGATCCTGTTTCTTCAAAGTATTTCATTGGTGTTTTTCCTTCCGATAAAATACCTATTAATCGAAAATTTCCCTGTACATTAGTGCTCAACACCGATAAACATTATGAAAATGGTACCCACTGGCTTGCAGTCTACATTCAAGATAAAAAGACTCTAGACTTTTTTGATTCCTTCGGATTACCCCCCACGAGCTATGGAGAAGACATATCAAGTTTTGTTTAAAAATATCCTCGAATTCATTGGAACCAGTCAACTCTTCAAAGTGTAACTTCGAATGTTTGTGGACAATATTGTATTTATTTTATTGTAAAACGATGTCAAGGACTTTGTATGAAATCTATTGTATCTGTATTATCTAGAAAGAAGAATGATTTTCGAGTTTTTCAGTTTGTGAAAAAAAGATATGGTGTAATAGATATGGTGGTCTGATTTAAAAAAAAAATAAGTTTTTATTTAGAAAATATATATTTCTGTGTATTCTTTTGTTAATTTTATCAAAATAATAATAATTAAATTAATTTTAAAGTAACGAGGTTTTCGTTTTTTAAACAGTAGAACCTTTATTTAAAAGTTATAAAATAAATACATAATACTTTACAGTTTTCAATTTATTTTAACTTCTAAAAGAACTTACCAAATCCTTGCGATTCTGATGAGAATATTCGTATAGACTAAAGATAATAATTATTTTCCATATTTTTTAAAACTTTACTTTTTTGAATATTTTAAATGTTATTCGTGAATTTCTCCCTTTTTTTTTAATAAAACGACAATTTAAACACATAAAATTTATGAAAATATTAATTCAATAGTTTTTTTCGTTAATTTCACATGTAATTAATTATCATATAGGAAATAAAGTTTAGGTTGTTTGGATATTCTATGAAATATATAAATATCGAGGTTTTTACATTTTATCTTCATTTATAAAAATGGAACAATTCAAGTTAGTACATCCTTCAACTTGTCTTATTAGTGGACCGACTGGTTCGGGAAAGACATTTTTTGTTAAAAAATTAATTGATTATAGATTTTTTCACCCTATGCCATCCTCTATTATTTACTGTTATGGAAGCTATCAGCCACTTTTTGATTCGATAAAAAGCGTGCATTTCAAAGAAGGCTTACCTTCTAATATTGGCACCCTTGAAAATACTTTAATTATGATAGATGATTTAATGTCTGAATTATCGAATGATGTACGTTTAAGTAAACTTTTTACAAAGGGAAGTCATCATCGGAAACTTTCTGTTATATTTATCACGCAAAATGTATTCCATCAGGGTAAGGAAATGCGGAATATTAATTTAAACGCGCATTATATGGTACTTTACAAAAACCCTAGAGATAAAAGCCAAATAATGCATTTAGCCAGGCAAATGTTTCCTGGTAAAACAAAGGCATTTCAGGAAATTTTTAGTGATGCTACTTCTTCACCTTTCAGCTACTTATTAATTGACTTAAGACCTGAGACCTTAGAGCGCATGCGTCTGCGCACAGGAATATTTCCAGATGATAAACATTATGTATATGAACCTCGATAAAACCATTTATTCAGATAATTTCAACGCAGTAACATGTCTTCTGTTGTGATCGAATTTGAAGGTTTTCAGTTGACGTCGAATGATTTTATAGTCAAAGAACTGGCTTTTTATGCCGTCGAATGTGGCTATCATTCTCAATGGTCTTTTCTTCCTCCTTACCCGTGGGAAAAATTATCCGTCAAAAATAGAAAGTCGTATGCATGGTTGACTCGATACCATCATGGACTACGTTGGGATAGCGGAGAATTTCCCTATTCAGTTTTACACCTTATACTTTCATCTTTATTTATTTCTTATAAAGTTATCTATACGAAAGGTTTAGAAAAATCTAAATTTTTAGAAAAATATTCTGGACGAAAAGTTTTTAATCTGAATGATTTTAATTGTCCAAAAGTCAGATTCTTAGAAGGCAAGGTACTGAAATGTCCCATCCATAATAACCCACTTATTAAAAATTGTGCTATAGTAAAAGCCTCTTTTTATGGCGAGTATATAAAAGAAAGAGTATGCTTATCGAATGCCATTCATGCTCAAGATGTCAACGATCGAACATCTAAAATTGTTGAACAAGACAAAAAATAAATCAGCATTTCTAAGAAAGTGCCCAAACAGTGTTATAAAAGGAGTGTGTGAATGCGCCTTGAATCTTTTAAAAGGTAACGTACCTGTCAACAAGCGTCAAAAAGGCAGACTAATCCCCTATAAAAGAACTCTTCGAAGATTAGGGGATAAAGAAAGTTCCTTTGTTTAAGAAAAGACGACTTTTAGTACAGAAAGGAAACGGTTTTCTATCAATCCTTTTACCAGCTGCAGTATCAGTGTTAAGTTCCTTAATAAATGGAGTTCGCACGTAAATACAGATTAATTCCATTCAACCAGGATCAGCAATTTACAGAAGAACACTTATCTGATTTAGATAAACATATTACAGATATTTAAAAAAAAAAAAAAAATAATGATGATGAAAAAGCGAAGTTATATGTGCAAATTTTACAAAAGTTTGTCACTTTCCCCACTGTTAATAGTATGAACCCCCCTGAAGAAGAAAAAGTAAAAGAAGAGACTCTTAAAAACACTATTGACATAGAAAGTAAAATACTTCAATCTGTTCCAGTAAAACATAAAATTATAGCCCAGCGAATAATCGATTTTTTAAAAGAAAAGAAAATTAGTTGGACGGAAGACAAAGAACTTTTACTAAACAACAAAGTTATTCCTGGTTCAAATGTAATTGAACATACCAATTTCTTATTAAGAAACAGAACTAAGAAACCTGCTGCTTTTGAAGAATTCAAGGAAATACTTAATGCTAACAATTTTCCTCGAGACTTTATTAAAAATGCTTATTTAACAAGTGTTAAAACGATGTATGCTAAACCTTCATCAAAGGGAAGAAAAAATTCTTCTAAACATTGGTTGAAAAAAAAAAAAAAAAATTGTAATTGATAACTGTAATTTAAATAAAAATATTTGATTCTAACTTATTTTGTTAATGATATTTTTTAAAATAAAACATGAATATTGTTTACACATTTTAATTTATCTTTTTAAACATTCAGTCTTATTGCTTATTTCCTTCATTGTGTTCATAATACATTTTTTTTTTTTTTTTATTAACTATACTTATTCATTTTTTTTTAATTAGTTGATAATTACATACCTAAATTTTTATCTATTTATAATTTATATTTCATTATCTTTAACTATATGTTAAATCATTTAACAATAAAATTTAATGGATAAAAATTATAAATTCACAGTCAAACTTAACAAAACTTAGAAAGAAATAATTCATTTATTCATAAAAAAAAAAAAAGTTATCTACATTATATATCACATTTTCTTTTTTAATCACAGATTAATACACAAAATCAATTCATTTCTTTGAAGCCGTAGGGTAGCGTAGAGAAATCGTCCTTCAAAATCCTTTTGTCGTGAACGACGCGATACAATTTCTTTTCTAATTTATTTATGACTTTTCTTCTCTTACCGTCTCGAGAAATCTTGGTTGGATTTTATATTTCAATAGTTGTTTCTTTGTCCATATTGCGCACTAAACTTTTCATTGCATCAAAATTTATCAGTTTAGAATTTCTGAAATTATGCGAAAAACCTCTAACTTTGCAGGAAATTTTTCCCGTTGCCGTTCTATATGCATAATTTTTAGGTCCGCCTGAAAAAAAAAAAAAAAAAATGAAATAAATAAATAAAATAAAATAAGTATAAATATAATAATGAAAAAAATTATAAGTTAACTAAAATAAGCATAAAAACTTCAGCTTACCAGATACAAAACTAGATATTGTATCTCCGTTCAACTCATCAGTGAAATCGCCTAGGAAGTTTCCTAAAGGAGGATCGTTCTCACCATTGGATGCACATATAATGGAATCAGCGTCATGATAGAGTACAGCACGACCAAGTTTATCCATTTCTCTGTAGAGTTTTATACGAGCCCATGCTGTTGTAAACGCAGCAATAAATATATTAGTAGATTTTTCCTGAGATACAAATTCTTTCTCTTTTTCCCAATGATTAGCGGCGACTTCAGATGTAAGATAATAAACATCTTTGATCTAAGGGGGAAAAAAATATATAGATAGATAGATATTTAGTACAATTAAATAAATAAATAAACGATAAAATTAAAGGGGGAAAAAATATGTTTGAATCTTACTTTCTTTGTAGAATCGGAAAATAGCTTGTTAAAGGCAGCAAAAGATGTAACGTATGTAATCTGTCCTTTATTACAATTCATACCAAATCTATAAATAAAATATTAAATAATTTATTACAGAATATTGAATAAAACATTTAAAAGAAAAGGATAATGGTTATGAGTTTACCTTCCCCATAAACTGTTTAATCCTAATTTAGCCACCTGACGTCTACCAGGATTTTTCATTATGGCAGAACAGTCTAATTTAATTCCTTCTTTTTGCTCATATTTTTCCACATATTTCTCTTTTTCAGTTGAAGATGAACATTCAACGGGCCAGCCACTGCATTCTTGCTTAATTTTCAACAAACAGTCGATATAAGGTTTAAATAACGTATCAGATGACTTTTCGAAGTGATAAATTTCAAAAATCTATTTCATTAAAAAGTAAAAATAACGTTTAATTATTAGGCATTAAAATGCCTTAATATTAATAAAATGCACAATATATATAAATCAAATGTTTAAATAATAATACACTTACATCAGTTACTTTGTAGCCTTTTTCTACAGACAGTTTTACTTCTTCTGTTATCCATGTACCGGTAATCGCTCTTTCATCGTCAGTGTGAGTGCATAGTGTCTGCTGCATGTTTTCAGTACAAGTTCTGCACAAAGGGAAAAGTAATTTACCGTTAGATCTCATAGGTAATACTGGCAAATATAAGTCAGGTGGAGGTAAAACACGACACTTTATGACTCCAAAATAATTTTCGATCTCTTTAAAATCTTTAGTTATTATTGTTGGATGTCCAACAGGATATTGACAATATTTGTTAACCTAAAAAAAAAAAAAAAAAAAAAAAAGTAATTAGTAAAATATATCATCTTTTATTGTTCAAAAAAAAAAAAAAAAGTATTTTTTCTTCCCATGGGTACAAAGAGGTGAAATCTACGTATTTCGCTTCACCCTCATCCAAAAGTTTTATCGCGTTCGTCCTACCACCGAAGAATGCTTCCCTTGGTACCAAACGATCTTGCAATTTATGCGAAGACAGGACGGAAATCAGGCTGTGCATCTTCTTTCTTTTCGATTTCAAACTCGTGTTCCCATTTTTCGATAACACGATATCCCCAGGAACGAAGTTGAGTCGTAGTTTTCATGGTTTTTTCTTTTAATACCGCCATTGGCATTCCGTTTACTTGATTAATGGTGTCGTTAGCATAACATTTACTACAGCCGTGATAAAAACATCCCTATTAAAATTAAAAATATAATTAAAACCTAGCATTTAATAATATAAAGTATAAAAATATAAATTAATGAGTTAAATAATTAAAAAAAGAAAGAAACTCACATGATATTGATAAACAGTGTTAGTGGTTTCACAAAATCCATCAACTGAAATTCCACGAATTTTCTTCTCTCTTCTTTCATTCAATGCATGCTGAATAAAAATATTTTCATTGGCAGCTAGATAGTCCATCCATCTAATTGAATCCGCGCTGAATTTTGTGCCGTTCACGTAACCTCGGATTGGTATCATAGCAACAGTATTTGGTTGAATGTATTTTGACTTGTACATTGCCATGCAAGATGAAGCAATCGTAATGTAGCTATGCATAATAAAATAATAATAATAAATAAATAAATAAAATAAAAATAGGTATAAATATAATAGTGAAATAAAACTAATATTTAATGTATTATTTTAAAATATATTTAAAAAATAAATATATAAAAATACCAAAACGGATCGACGTCGGATATCTCTAAAAACTGCCGACGGAATTCTAGACAGCATTGCCGTAGGATAACCACATCTGATCTAAATAAAATAATATTTTACGATTAGATAATAACAAAATAAATTTTGTAATATGAAATATAATATTATTTCTTATAAAATAATAAAATTTACCTGCAGTATTCCAGCATCTCTTTCTGGAAATCAAATATTTCCTCTTTATGCTCGTTGTACCATTTGGAAAAATCCTTACGCTTTTCAACAGACATAGAATCTGTGCAATAATAATCAATGCCAGGATGTTTCCCAATATAGGCTTGATTTTCTGTCCTGTTAAACAAGTGTGGGAAATAGCCTTTCTTTAGCTCCCGCAAACCAAAACAACCAGGCAGTTCACTTAAACCCATTGGCAAGAAGTTGAATGAGTCAATGACTCTGATGTTTAGTCCTCTTAAAGTTAGGGCTAAAATTTTGGAGCCATTTGGAACAATGTCTGGGGCTTTCCCTTGGTTGATAAGCCAGCACAAAATGAATTGTCCATCAAACCTAGCAAAATAAAAACAACTGCTGTTATATATTTTAAAACTAAATTTCTATTCTATATTAAAAAACAAAGCAATATTAAAAGTTATTCATTTATAATAACTTAATTTTACATTTAATGCACAATAAACATACAGATAAATATTAATTAATATATACATATGTGTGTATATAATTTAAATTTTGCTTACCCTTTCATATTATGGGCTATGGCCGTAAATCCTTTGTGTTTTGAAGAGAATAGCCATGAGCAAAATTCTCCACAAGCTGTATAACCTTTAAAAACCTGTTCTGTACCATCAGCGTACTAGGCTAGGGCAAAATTTACAATATGGGTTCCAGACGACTGGTCAGTTTCAAAGTCGAAAAATATGAGCTTGTCTGAGGACTTTTGGGAGCTTCTTTACGCAAATAACACAAGTGATCTGCTGATACAACCCACTGATTGCATGATATACAATGATAGTTTCAGATTTGTGATTTTCTTTAGGACAATTACGTCTTAAAATCACCTTAGTGCAGTCTCTGCACTGATAAACCTTAAAAAAGAAAAAAAGTTATATTTTAAATAAAAAAAATAGAAAACATATAATTAAGGATATAATGAATAAATAGCTAAATAAGGAAAAGAAAGAAAAAGAACCCATCTTATCACACAGTGAAAATTGTTGAGCTCCTTTTGTTCGGCATAATCTGTCACAGTTGTTGCCTCTCAACGATTCCCCGGGCATGCATTCTTCACGCCTACATACAGGACAAGCATTAGGGCAATAATGATTTTCTATGTGATCATATGGTTTTTCACACGCTTCACAATAAAAATTGGATCCGAAAAATCCTTTCAGTGATTTTATAACATCGTAATGTTCAGTGTGCAACCATAAATTAATACGCTGATTGCGTTTTACACCTTTGTATGAGACCTAAAATAAATGTTAAAAATATAAATTACTGTTTAGCGAGAAAACTAATATTTAAATAATATACAGACAGATAAAGAGAGAGAGCAATTTGCACTCTTTTCTAAAAATTAAATAAGCTTAATAACATAAAAATTTAAATTACAATTTTTACCTGATTCAAATTTTCGGATGAAAATACCACAATTTGAACATCGAGGTATTCTTCGAAGGCACAAATTTCAGAATATCCACATGGGCCAAGCGGAACTCCTGAACGATTATGAAGTTCTGTGGCTTGATTCTTTAGTGCAGGGCGATTCTTTTTCCTTAACGATTCCATAGCTCGTTTATCTTGCTTAAGATGTGCCATGGCGAAAACGATTGCTTTCGCACAACAAAGATTATCTTCATCAACTGGTATCGCGAAAACAGACCTTTTTTTCCCTATTTCGACGTTAAAAACGCCTCGATTTCTTCCTGCTCCAACATCACGACGAAGAGTTGTAACGTCGATTAAAAAGTCTGAATCCAATGGAATCTCCTCTTTGGATTGTAGAACCTTTGCGACAGCAGATAATACTTTTTTTGTGGTCAGCTCCGATACCGGTAAAATACATGTGGAAATAGGCTTATCTAAATTAGGTGACTGAAAGCAAAACCTTATTAAGTCTGTAGGACGTAAATCTTCTGTGCATTGCTTCATTAACTCCGATATCAATATCTCAATAGATTTAACGGTCGCCATGATGGGGTTAGCTGCTAAATTGTTCGGAAGACGATCAGGAATTATACGAGCTCTAAAACGAATTTCTTCTGCTTTATATTTCTCGTGTCTGCTTCGGGATAGTTTTTCAAGACTTATTGCTCCAATAAGCTAAAAAGAAAAAAAATGTATGAAAAGTAAATTAGCCTCTACATAATATATATATATATATTATTAGATTTAAAAAAAATAAAAAATAAAAAGTTCTTACATCTTCTCTTGAAATCTCTTCTTCACCTTCAACGAATGGGAGTCCGTCTTTACTTCAAGGTCCAGGACGATTCTATAAAAATAAATTAAATAAAATATAAAAGATCTATAAAATCAAGTAAATAAACTATTACTTTAAAAAAAAAAATTGTAAAAAATTTACCTCAAATCCAGAACCTATTTGGTCAGGTAATTCAAATAAGGTAATTCAAAAAATTGCGACGCTTCGTCGAATCCCTGTGAAAGTTCTCCATAAAACTATAGAAAAATACATTTATTAATAAAAATTATGCATCAATTAAATCACCAAAATTTAAAATTAAATAACAATGTTAAAAAAATTAAAATTAAATAACAATGTTAAAAAATAAATAAAAGTTATAACACAATGAATTATTAATCTCCAAAAATTCATGCATTGACTAAATATTCGAAGAGAAGAAAAATAAACATTTAAAAAAGCACAAATATACACATATATATAAGTTCTTAAAAAATAATAAATAATAGTATGCTAAAAAAACATAACAACACAATTTAAATCTTACTTCATCATCTACTTCCAAAACTCTTGAGTTAACGGACCGATCTAAAAATAATAGAATATTAATAAAAATATAGCAATGATTTATTAATAAAAAATTAACTAAAATTGAAAAGAAGTATAATACTCACAAAATCAGGATCATCAAAATCTTCCATATTTTAACGCAAAAATAAATTCAGAGTAGAATCTTCAGTATTAATAAAAGCAAAATATAAGCGCACGTACAACCACGAGTCAAAACAGAGCAAGTGAAGAATCTCGCTGATGCCAATCCGTGTTTATGAAACTTCAATTTCACAGCAGGTTACAGTTACATTTAGTAAATTGTCCAGCCTGGGAGGGTTCAGAATGCTGTGACGTCGTTGTCATTCGACTTGTGATTGGTCAGTACGCTGTGACTCCTCCTACGAAAAGAGAATCGTCACACACCATCCCTACTTCCCCCCCGTTCAAGCCGTAGCATGAATCGGCAACATATGGATCTTGACGTCACGATGCATTATGGCCGCCACATGGTTTCTTTCAATAACGGCCAGATCAAAGTAAAATTAATTCATTAGATCTTTAATTAAAATTATATTTAATGGATGAACAAACGCCGAAGACCACGCGGTATACATTTCAAATCCCATACCAAAAAATTTTTACAAGTCCCGATTCCGAAACTGTTACTACGTTTCGGTAAAGTCACGTGATTAATTTACTCTTAATTATCAATTACAGTCTTAATTAAAAACATTCTTAATTTATGAATAATCCTCTCAAAAGCGCCACGCGTAAGACTGCTGCTTTCAAGATCGTACGTGAAAAGTGACGTCAAGACACCAACGTATTTCTCTCCTCTAGCGGTGAGATCAAAGTAAAATTAATTCATTCATTAGATCCTTAATTAAAAGGTTCGTAATTACAAAATAATCATCTCAACGCGTGCAGATCTCAAGTTAGAACATGAAAATCAAGATGGCGGCCAATGACGTCACGCCTCGCAGTATCCTTAAATTTTTTACAAGTCCCGATTCCGAAACTAGGCAGCGTTGCCATTCTGAAAAAAAAATCTCACTGTTGCCACCTTCGTCATCTTTTACGGTAACCAATCAACCAATAAATCAAACGTGCCCTCGTCATCTTTGACAAGAAAACCGAAACCAAAACAACTCAACTCCACCAGCAGGAGGAAAACAACTCAACTCCACCAGCAGGAGGAAAACAATTCAACTCAACTCGTGACGTCATCGTGTCCCTGTCGGACCTGCGTATACTACTATTATGCGTTTTTGCAAGAGCTGTGTTCACTTTACCAATTTTAATATCATATTTATTTTCGTTAATTCACGTTTTAATTTTTCTTTTTGTGACACCGATGTATTAACCTGAATTTTTATTTTGATTTATAAAAGGTATTTTATATATTCCAGCAGTGTTTCAATGGGTCAAATGGGTCTTTATCGCTACGTATTTGTTGAAAAATGTTTTTATTTGGTTTTATGGGGATATTAATACCGTATTTTTTAGCTATATTTTTAATTTTATTGGAGGCTCCGCGATCATATGGAATTGAGGAAGTAAATTCATAGTTTTTTTTTTTTTTTTTTTGAAAATTCAGAATATTATTAAGGGTTTTTAATCTATTTTTAACAAGTTTATTAACTATTTTGTTAGGGTAACCTGCTTTTTGGTGAATTCCTTAATAAAATTTATTTCTTGGTTTAAGTCGTCGGTTTCATTACATATTAAAATGGCGTGATTGATGTATGAGCGGATTGCGTTGATTTTATATCGGAAATGTGTTTTACTTTTGTAGTGGATAATTTCATTGCTAATGGTCGGCTTTCGGTAAATGGTGGTTTTAATTTTATTTTCAGTTCGTATAATTTTGACGTACAGGAAATTGATTTGTCGGTCTATTTCTTCTTCATAAGTAAATTGTATATTAGGATCAATGTCATTAATAGAATTCAATAACTGCTGCATATTACACTTTTTGTCGATAACGGCGAAAACGTCATCGACGTATCTGTACCAATAAAAAATTTGATCCTTTAAACGTTTAATTATTTCATTTTCAATTATTCTTAGTTTAAATTCTGCAATAAAGCCTGAAATGAACGATCCCATTGGGATCGCCTTCTTTTGCTGGTATATTTTATTGTTGAATCTGAAATAGTTCTCGTTGAGTAAAAGATTCGTAGTAGCCGTAAGTGTTAGAGTTATTTTAGGATCTTGAAAATTATCTTTAATGGCATTGTTAACAATTTGATTAATTTGTTCGACATTAATAGAAAGGTATAAATTAATTACGTCAAAACTAAGGAAATGGTAATTATTTTCATTTTTGATTTCTCTTAATTTTTTGATAAAATCTTCGGTGGATTCTAAAGAATGTTCGGAGGGGGGAATAATTTCACGATATATTTTAGCCATATATTTTTCTAAACAATAGGTTGGGGCTTCGTTTTTACTGACAACAGGGCGGAGCTTTGGAGGATTTTTATGATTTTTGTATCTACTAAAAATGCAAGGAGTATTGGGTGCGTGATTTATAAATTTGGGGGGGGGGAGGTATTATCGGGTCATTTTCCATCCTTAAATTACCTTCCGGGTTTTTTCTATTAATTGGTTATTAGGATCCTTATCTATTTCTTTGATACCAATTTATTTGATTGTTTCTTCCATTTTCTTTACGTATTCGTTTCTATCCAGGATGACAATTTTGCATGCTTTATCGTGAGTGTGCAAGTTATTTATTTGTTCTTTTTAAGTTTCTTTAATTCGCGGAGGTCTTCTTTATTACTGTTTTGGTTTTGTGCGGATTTAGTAATTTCAGTAACTGCAATATTCCTAATGTGTATTTTGTTTTCATCTGGGACTTGACTGATAGCTGATTCTGTTTTAGCAATAATGTCTGTGATATTAATAGGTTGGTCTAGAATATATTTTGGTCCCAATTTTAATAATTCATTCTGGTGGCTATTGCTTTGACTTTTTTATAAGTTAATGTAAGGATATTCAGTTTTTGTGTTTGGTCTATAGTTATTTTTCATAAGCCAGAATTTTAGTTTCTTATTCTTCTTCTTGATGATAGCATATTTTCCGGTGTCATGGCATGGTATTATAATATACTCAAAGTAATATACATATTAATACTGAGAAATTACTCTCATTAAGGTAAGATGAAATATTTATTATTGCAAAGACTTCAATGCCGGTCGCATACTTACTGCAAGCGTACAAGCAAGCTCACATGTAAACATACTTACGACTTACGGTTACAGTGTGTTCAGTATGACAAGTTGAGTTATTTTCATATACTGCAGTTAACTAATGACAAAATTATTAAACTAAATTATTAAATATGTTACAATACCCCTTTTGAAAAAATAAATTAAAGTCATTAATTAAAAGTTTTTAAAGATCAAGTCTTTCTGGTTTTTTCCTAATTCGTGATGGATAGCGTCTGCTTATGACAGTTGTAACAGGAGATTCTTCAGTATTCTTTGATTCTTCAGTCAGAAGAACTGCAAACCGTTGGGTTTCAGGAGTAGAAGAGGACTGTTCATCATGTTGGGGTTCTGTATTTGGCATAGTGATGGAAGTTGATTGGTTGGAAGCTTGAGATGAAATAGGAAAATCCACAGGAATAGAAACATCTCTTCGTTCAGGGACTGAAGGACTAGCAGGGCGAATCTGATCAATGTGTTCTAAATATTTCTTATTGTTTATTTCAATCAGTCAAGTCTTGGAATCTTTTAGTTTAATTAGTCTGCCATAAATCCATTTGTTTGAAGGATTCCTGTGAGATTTTACCCAAACATCCTGACCACAGGATAAATCCTTGTTGCTGGTATGAGATCTGTCAAAGTATTGTTTTTGACTGTATATATTGCTGTATATATTGTTGCGAGTCTGGGTTCGTGAGCTTTCTCTGAATGAAAGACAAATCTTGTAGAGGCTGAAGACTTTATTTACAGAAAAATCGAGAAGATTACAGGTCTATAAACCAAGTATCAACTTCACTTTCACCAGTAAACACAGCTTTAAACAGCAGCTGTCAACAGCAAATTCACAATACAAACTGTATCAGAGCATTAACATACAGCAATCGACTGCAATCCAAAGAGGCTCAGAACTCTTTCAGTAGCAATGAAGAAATTGACGAAAACTAAACTGAGACTGACTCATTTGGCGTTAAGCAATTCCTTAAATAGCCACGTAGAAAAATGTAAAAAATTCCGGAAACTCGTAAGCCAATCAAGTTAGAGCTTCCATATTTGTTATATCGATGATACCCTTTTCCGACCCAGGCCGTACGATATTGCGGGTTAGACATCCACATACATTTTTGCATCTGGAACAGTCGTATGTAATAAAACCATGAAATGAACGATCGAGCTAATTAGCAGAAAGTGTAAAGTACAATTTTCAATCAACAAATGTCGGTTATAGTCCATATTTTTCTTTCAGTTTGCAAAAACAGAAGAATGTAATGTTTTAGGGTAAAAATGTTTCGGGTGGGAAAGGGATAAGGATTTTCTTGCCAAAAAATCGCCAAGTAGCGAAAAAGTTGCCAAATTTCGCGCCAAAGCCATTACCTGCCTTAATGAGGCTTTTTAACGTGTTTTTAATGGGAAATGAGCTATTTTAATGCGAAAACAAGCTAGAAATGCTGAAAATTAATATTTTATCACCTGATTAAGCCTCTTTGAATGAATTTACATAAAAAAAACAACGAATTATTTACAAATTCGTAACGCTGCCCCCTTCCAAGGACTGCACGTCCCGAGCAGTACAACCCTTGGTGAGACGAAACAAAACAAACTATATAATCTAAAATGCAAAAACTAAGTTGCATATATAATAAAATAACAATACAGATTTCAAAATTAAGTGAGAAATATTTACAAAATTTACAAATAAGTACAAATGTTTATATACAAATATTTACATTACACATATACAAATTTAACAAATATTTAAATTTCAAATTTAAACATTACTGTTAACTGTGGTATGTGGCTAACTGATCATAATGAACTACATTTGGTTTTGATGAAGGTGTTTTATTAATTCTTATAACGACGTCATTCAGTCTTTTTAAGACTGTGTAGGGACCGTTCAGTTACACTGTAGCTTGGGAGAGAGTCCTTTGCGTTGAACAGGTTTTGTTAGGTTTACAAATTTAAATTAGCATGTTCTTGACACTCAATATTTTATTCAGTTTCACTCCCTCTTCTTTTAACTCTATCTTTTCTTTCTTTTTTTTTTTTTTTTTTTTTTTTTTTTATTAAAACCGATGGTTATTAAAATCCAAGTAATTTATTTTCTATTTACTTTTATAATTTAATAAATATTTAAAAGCTTATAGTTTATTAAAAATATATTTTACAATAAAATATTTTCGTAATACGTTAGTTTAAGCTACTCGTATGAAAATGACATAAGTCTACGTCATCTGCTTGAATTGATTAAGTAGCGTAGCAGAAAAGCTATTGTGTGGCTTTTTCCGTGTTAGTACCGATGTGAATCCCAGCAATTCTGAAGCTGATATGAAGAGTAGTTTGTATCTTTCAGTTTAAACTTCCTTGATAACCTCGACAGTATTAAAGCTTGTGTAGAAAGCTATTCTTTTACAGAGGAGGTTTAAGTAAGTGTTTTAGATTAATTTGAGGATAACAGTCATATCTAAAACAAGCTACATTCAGTAACTATAAGCGTCAGTAACTACTCTCAATTAATCTATCTGCCCTGAAGAATATTAGATGAATCGAGTAAATGTTTTATAATTTTTATTTTTGTTTGACATATTTTTATTTCACAAGACAAATCAATCTAGTTTTTTTTTAAATAAATGAAAAGAAAAAGAAAAATTTGTCATGTTTCTTTTTACCTGCTCAATACAGTTTCCATCTACCCTATTATTTCAACTCTGTTTAACTTTGAAGCTTTAAGATATCTATCAGGTTCATAAACTTGACAAATTTGGTTATGGGCTATTGCCCAGTATTGAGAAGTTTAAGTGAAAGTTTTCAAAATGACAAAGTTTAATGAAGTAAGGATTTCTTCCTGTGTATTGGTCCCAAAGTTTTATAAGAATCCTTAAGAAGGGGATGCCAATACAGTTTATGAAAATGGCAATGATACAGCATAGTATAGAAAAAGTCAATGTTACTAATTATTGTAACTGGGCAGTTGATGCGAAGTTTTTATTATTTGAAAAGAATGCCTGGGGTATCGTAACCGGGACTGAGGAAAAGCCGAAACCATCAGCTGATCCAAAAGAAATAATTATAACACGAGGTCAAAACTTGCTTTATCTATTTTATACCTCAATACTGAGAAGAATTTTCATCGGATTATTGAAAAATTAATGGATCCTGCTGAGATACGGAAAAAATTAAAAGAACATTTTTATCCAGATAATCCAGCCACATGCAGTTGTGTAGCAAACTGTTTTCATGTAAAATAAAAAGTGGAGAGAAGATTGATCCGTATGCAGCTAGAATCATGAGAATAGCTGAATTTTTAGAAGCAATTGGTCAGCCAATGAAGGTAGTTTATCTGTCATTCTAGTTGCTTCGTTACCTCCCAGAGAAGTTTGATAGTACAGTACAGAGCTACTGAGGTGGCCCAATGATAAGTTTGTGTTTAAAGACATTTTAATTGAATTAATTAGTGAAGAATCCAGGATAGAATTGAGTGATCAAGATAAGTGTGATGAACTTTTTGTTGAGAGTCACAGCACACAGTATTCAAGGTCAAATGTGATTTGCTTCCACTATGGAATTCCGGGACATGTCAGTCGTTTTTGTTAAAACTCGAGGAAAACCGAGCCAAGATCAACATCTAGAGGGTATCAACGCCGGAAGTCTCCATTTTTCCAGAAGCAACGTGCTCAACCCCCTCACAAACCATGGCGAGCTAAACCTCCAGAGGCAACTGTATCCACTACCAGTGATTCCAGTCCTGAGAGATTTAACCAGAAAGAACCTGACTATTTCCAGAGAAAAGTCAGGTTCCAGACGTTCCAGACTCGCGAGACGAGCCAGAAAGGACTCTAACCAGGGTTTTTTTTTTTTTACTTTTGCTAATTTCAGTAAAGGTATGTGTTACAAAAGCAGTTGGCTTTTTGATACAGCTGCGAGCTATCATTTTTGTGGTGATAAAAATTTGTTTCCTAATTTTAAACCATTGTATAATGAAAGATTAGCTGTTGCAATAGATAATATTGATTTTCCTATTGAAGGAACTGGTGATGTTAAATTACGATTTGGTCAACAAAATATAACCTTTGCTGATGTAATGCATTCCACTAAATTGAGAAAGAATTTAATATCACCCCCAAAGATATGGATATTGCAGGTGCTAAATTTAAGGGACGGAATGCCAAATTTAAAGTAACTAACAAATATGACCAATTTTTTTTATTTACTGCTAAATTGCATGATGGTATTTATTACTTATTTCCAAAAGTTCCATCCACAGAAATAAAAAATGTTAAATTTGAAGTTTCTAAAACTTCAGGTAAAAGAAATTCTCAGCATACAAAAACTGAAGCTTTACATACTCAAAAAGATAGTTTTAATATGTGGTATAGACGTTTTGCTCATGTTAGTCCTAAACTAATTGACAGAACTTGTGAATATGATAGTATGAGGGGGCTTCCTAAACTAAAAGTCAATGAATCTTCTTGTGAAACTTGTAAACTTAATAAACAAAGGCGAATTTCTTTTAAGCCCCATGGTCAAATAATGTCTAGACATCGTCTTAAGTTATTATATTTGGATGTATGGGGACCATGCAAAATAACTGGCCGAAACGGTCAAAGGTATTTTTTATCAATTATCGATGATTTTTCTCGTAAAATAACAATAATTCCTATGAAAGCAAAAACTGAAGTATTTAAAAACTTTAGAAATTATGTAACACGAGCGGAAAGATTTTTAAACAGTCAAGTAAAAGCTATTAGATCAGATAATGGGACAGAGTTTAAAAATAGTAATTTTAAATTTTTTTGTCAGCTGAAGGGCATAAAACATGAATTTACTAACATTTATTCACCAGAGCAAAATTCCGTTACAGAACGATTCAGCCAAACTATTGTTGACGGTATGAGGACAGTTTTAGACGAAAAGTGGGTTAAATAAAAGCTTTTCGCCAGACGCAGCTTTATACTTTGTGTATACCTGGAACAGAATTTGTCATACTGACTTAGAGAAAACACCCTTTGAGTTGTACGGTGGTTATAAACCCTCAGTAAAGCACTTAAAAGCATTTGGCTCAACAGCATACTTAGGGGTACCCAAACAACTTAGAAACAAACTTGACCGGAAAGCGAAGAAGGGAATTATGATAGGTTACGCCCTTAATACAGAAGATTATAGGATATGGCTCTGAGAGGAAAATAAAGTAATAAAAACAATTAATGTTAAAATTGAAGAACCGATAAATATTGGGGAACGTAGTGGAGCAGTGATGGGCCACGAAAATGAAAGTTGGTTATGTTCAGATGAGGTATCAGATTCAGAAAGCGTGAATAATGCTGATTCAGATGCTTTTACTATATATCAGACTTACTCTGACCATTCCGAATCTTCGTCTGACGAGGAAATTGAATCCAGTCGAGATATAATTAAGCGAGTCCCACTTAAAGAGGCTGTATGGTTTAGAACTCTTGTACCCTGTAAAACAAGTGATGGAATCGACGTTTATTATTGTGAGTTTGAAAAAACTGAACGTTTAAAATGCCAAAAAGAAGTTTAAAAATATTGTGAGAAAAATTGTATATTTTATGAACCAAACTTTTTTAATTTCAGTCCTAAAGAAAAATATGCAGGTAAAGTTAATGAAAAATCTTGTTCTAGTGCAGAACAAACTCAAAATTTTGATGAAATTAATTCCGATAATTACAAAAAACCTTTACATACTTCATACTTCATGGTACGGCCTACCATGAAGTATGTAAAGGTTTTTTGTAATTATAATGAACCTAATTTAACTAAGAAAAGCATTTGACTAGACGTTAATCAAATCCCAACATGTTTTAAACAGGTTGTAAAATCTCTTTATAAAAATCAGTGGTTGCAGGCTATGAAAGAAGAAATGGATGTTATTCAGGAACGTAATGTATGGCACCTTACAAAATCACCTCCAAATACTAATATTTTAGGATGTAGATGGGTCTTCACTCTTAAACGTAATGAAAGGGGGGAAATAGCTCGTTTTAAAGCCAGACTGGTGGCGCAGGGATATAAACAGATAAAAGGAGAAAGTTATGACGATACTTTTAGCCCTGTCTTTAACTATGGAGTAATACGCTTCTTCTTTTCTTTACTAGTTTCATGTAAAGGATGAACTCATTTACAACTGGATATTAAAGGTGCATACCTTTACGCACCACTCGATGAAAATATCTATATGTCTCAACCACCGGGTTTCAGAAAGATCGAAAAAGAGAAACTCGTTTGTAAATTAAATCGCGCTCTATACGGCCTACATCAAAGTGGTAGAGCCTGGTTTTTCGAAATGAATAGAATTTTGATCAATATAGGTTTTAACAAATTTTTATGGAGTAACTGTGTTTATATTTTTAATAAGAAAGTAATTTTATTATTGTATGTCGATGACATTGTATTGTTTGCAAAATTTAAAAATCATTTAACTAAGTTGTTGATTTATTGAGCAAACATTTTGATTTAAAAATTTTAGGAAAAACCCGTAAACTATTGGGTGTAGAATTCGAGGAAAATAATGGAAATTTAACTATTCACCAGCATTCATATATTAGTGAAATATGTAATAGGTTTAAAAATTTCAATTTCCCCATATCCTCTCTCCCCATTAGTAAAAGGATAATTTATTCAAAGCCTCAATGTCCTCAAACTAACGCTGAAACAATAGAAATGTCAAAATATCCTTATAGGAGCATTTTAGGTTGCTTATCGTTTCTCGCTAACAGAACTAGACCTGACATATCGTACGTGGTTAATATTTTTGCACCAGGGGCGGATTGGCTCAGTTTGGCCCACCCGGCTGCAAAAGATTTTGGCCCACTCGCACTATAACGGAGTCTAAGGAACCCTCTCATAGCGGGCTCGATAAATCTAAGATATTTTAAAGTCACAATTTTGGAACATTTAACTTAATTTGCCACGTTAATATAAGTGTGTGTGTATGTTAATTACCACGTGTATCCATAGTATTGTCTTCCAAATAAAGAGTCCAATCGATTAATAAAGTTAGCTAAGCTTATTGCGTGTTCTTTGAAACGTGTTAAAGTTTATTTGAAATAATCAGGCCGATAAAGTACCCTGAATGCCAATCTTGGTCCCAGGGTGGAATTTGGCATGGGTTTGTTTTAGCAAGAGCGTACACGTAAAAAGGTACCGATTTTCGCATGCAGCCCCTTATAAAGTCCTAATTTTGGCTCGAAATGCATTTATTCTCCTCGTACATTTTTTTTATTGGTTATTAACTTTATGATTGACAGTTTAGCTAGGACCCAGAAAGTCAGGATTATTTAAAATGCATTATCTATATATATAAAAATGAATTGCTGTTCGTTAGTCTCACTAAAACTCGAGAACGGCTGAACGGATTTATCTTATCTTAGTCTTGAAATGTTCGTGGAGGTCTAGGGAAGGTTTAAAAGGCGAGAAAAAATCGAATAATTTCCGGGAAAACCCTAAAAACAGCCCTTTTCTATTTCCCATACAAACGTTTTCTAGAGTCAATTTGAACTTTATTGCTATTCAATAAAGTTTAGGTGTGTTCCTAACGGCTGATGGCTGAGCTACAAAAATTTGCATGTTGATTCGTAATGACCTCCCCTGATGCACCTCGAAGCCGGATTTTCGAATTTTGTTTTAGTTTTCTTTTAATTAATTAAAATGTTAAAATAAAAACCTTCTAATAACTGATAAATTGGCCATTTAATTTTAATCCCTAATTTAATTGTTGCCAAAAAAATTATTCTTTTTTGGACAGAAAAAAAGAAAAAAAAACGTGAACAATAAAAATTACATTTATTTAAAATATTTAATTTTATTCCTTAATTTAATTGTTGCCAAAAAAATTATTATTATTTTTTCGACGGAAAAAAAAAAAAAAAAAAAACGTGAACAATAAAAATTACATTTATTTAAAATATTTAATTTTATTCCTTAATTTAATTGTTGCCAAAAAAATTATTATTATTTTTTCGACGGAAAAAAAAAAAAAAAAAAAAAACGTGAACAATAAAAATTACATGTATTTAAAATGAGGAAAGTAAATTAAAAAAATTAGAAATATCAGTCGTATCGTTACAAATAAGATACCAAATGAAAGATGCAATTTTTGTGAATCCAACGGATTAAACAGCTTATCGATCGGACAATTAGATTTTTTAAAATTAACTAATGTATGTATTTTATAAATTTTCTTTCACAAACACAAACGTGTAGTATACAGCCTGTACAACACTAGACCAAATTGAAGTTCAAATTTCATCAATATTTAAACAAATAAATGAAAATAAATATATGCTTAATGGGAAATATATATAACCATTAAAAGTTTAGTTGTCTAAAATATGTCAGAAATAGCGCTCATAGCATATTGTTACAAGGTATTAAGTCTTATTTTTACAAGGGATAAAATTTAAAATGGTGACAAAAATTCAAAAGTCGCCAAAGAGAGCTATATTAAGGCGGTACTATGATCATGCTTACAAACCATGAATACTAATAACCACAAAAAATTAATTGTCTCATGCAACAGACGTAGCCGGTCATAGCATATTATAATATTTAGCGTGAAATTGTTATCATTTTTATGGTTGATCGGGGATAAACAAAATAAACATAGGAAATAACGTAAAAGCAAATATTATGTGCACCACGTATAGTGTTGTTCATATGTAACTGGGATTCAAATATAAAGGGGATACTTCATTTTTTTTTTTCGATACTATCTATTTCGAAACTGTTATCTAATAAGGACTTAATGCAAGCCTATTGGTAAACCATTGTCTCAGGTAATAGGGACAAGCGCCCGAGTTTTAGCGGATGACCAAATCGCTACCGAAGGCAGCAGGGATCCGAAGCGAGCTTTTGAGCAATTTTAGTATTTTATTTTATTTTTATAAAGCTATATAGAAAAGAGTTTCCTTTAAATTTAGTGACCAGCGAAGCGGGCAAAGCCTGCTAGTTTTACAATAAAAATATGAGAATTGCATGCTAGTCAGAAACTTTTATTCTAAAAGTTGCTCAATTTTCCCACTTTTGCGTTATGAAAGTGTCTTACAGAGGAACACAGTTTACAGAGGAAACTGGAGAATTATTTTCAAGTTACAAATTTTGAATGAGGTATTTTTTAGATTATCATACAATCTTAGTTTAAAGTAATAAAACAATAATTTAAAAATTTAACTCCTTCTATCCTTTCACATACTCGCCCCTCTAAGGCGACATTTCCCCAGGTTTGCCTGCAAGTCTGTGTGAATGCGTCCGGTAGTAGAAAATATTCCAAGGACAAAATAGTTATGCCTTAAAATTTGCAAGGAGGATCATTATACATTATGGAGTGGCATTCGCCTCTAATGCTCAGCGTGTTTAATATGGTTTAACATACAGTTACATTATCAGCAACAACACATAAGCATAAAAATAACAGTATTTTATGTCATAAAACTTTGCATTTATGCACAGAAAGAAGAGAGAATAAAACAGAGTGTAGTTACACTATGCTTTTTAATTCAATAATATTTTGTAGACTGTCTTTGGCTTCAACAGTTCTTGTTTCATATACAACATCAAAGGAAAAAAAACTGCAAAATTAAACTTGCATGGGCTGAAAAATTCTGACAAAACTTCATAATAACTTTAAAATTATCACAAAAAGCAAGATTTGTATGCATGTGCGTTATAAACTAAAATACGATTATATCAATTTACGCAAATTTTTTTCCGGCAAAAATATTTTAAAATTTTGAAATCCTCGATATAGCCAATAGAAAATTGGGGTTTATAAATGTTTTTGTAAAACGAATCCTTTCAATCCGCCAATGTGTTTCTTTCATCTCCTGTGCCTATCTTTCTTTCTACTGACATTTTTAGTTCAAGATTTCCTTTACATGTTTTATTATAGTATACTGCCATCTTTTAAGGAACCGTTTTGTATATTTAACTCACCGTATCTACTTCTCAACTTATTGATCCTATCGTTGTAAAATTATACCTAAAGATCCTTTTGCCCGTTTATTACTGTACCTTTTTTATTTTAAGCATTGAGTTTCACCAACCGAGAACTGTAGGTGAATTCATTTCTTTCTGCGCGCTCGCAGAGTGCTCAGTTAAGGTTCTGTAACAAAAAATAGGGACACGGTATGTCATTTATAACTGATTCATTGAAATACAGTGATCAGAGAAACACAAAAATGTCATTAGTTTTTTTTACAAAATATGCATTAATTAAGGTGACGGTTAAGTTATAATTAAAATGTATCATCTTGTTGTACATGTGCAAATTGGCAGATGATAATCAATTAAAACTTTTTAATGATAAGTGAACCATTTTTTATCTTTTCATTTACTTTACATTTCACCGAGATTGAATTCAATATCTTTGGAATGGATGCTTTAGGTATTTATTTCTCAGCTTTGAGACCTATAAAGTATAGTTACAATGACTTTTGTCTCGAACGATCTGTCTTATATAGTTTCTCAATAACAGTTTATAATATCTTATATGTTTCACACATAAGGGACACCACAGATATCCATGCTTTAACCGAGATTCTAAACCGAGATGTGAGGCTCAAGAAGGCAGCTCCCTATACCGACTGTGCAACCACGCCAACTTTAGATGTTTTAAAATGTAATAACATCATTAAAAATAAATTTCCAAAAGTCTTTAAAAATAAAAGTGGCTCCACTCAACATTCCGAAAGCTTAGTACTTATCAAGTATGAATCATTGAATTATATAAAGTAATTACGCAAGATTGAAAATCACAATACAATATACAGTCTGCAGCATTTATTTAACAAAACAGTATTAAGAGTACTTTTTTTATGTAAGAATTTTTGCTAGTGCTCGGAAACTTTTGCTGCCGACTGTATTCCCCATCATCCGCGAAATTGAGGGGCACCGTTTTCGCAGATGATGCAAATCACGGGTAAACCACAAAAAGATCGGAAATGAAGGGTAAATGAGGTAAAATACAACGTCAACGTGAATGAAGATCGTTCACATAAGAAAAAGCTTGAAATGAGGAAATTGGGAAACACAGCAGAAGGTATATGCAAAAGAAACATTTTATTAATTTTTGATAATTTAAATACGACACTGTAACAGCATTTGTGTTACTTTGCAGCAAGACAAGTATTTATAATAAGCAATGCAAGCATATCCTATTGCACAACAAAAGTCAAAAATGTTCGCTCAACTTCATTACCAAGATGTGATGTCACCTTTACGTTGGATAACTGCAGCAAGACGATTAGGCATGGACGACACTAAACGGCTTAATGTGGCTGTAGGATTTTTTTTCCTATTCCTGCCGCAGATAGTCCTTCAGTTGTTGTATATTGCGGAGACGACGCTGGGCCACCTTCCTCTTAAGAATTTTCCAAATATTCTCTATAGGCGAGAGATCTGGACTTGCTGCTGGCTCTAAAATAGGGACATGTTTCGACCTTAGCCACGTTTGTGTTAACTTCGCTATATGTGGCCGAGCGTTATGTTGTTGAAATAAATATCGTTTTCTACCAAACAGTCACTGCACTGATACCCGTAAATTCGTGTCAAGAATTCGTATTTAGTCCTGAGCCTTTATCATATCCGTGCAAAAATACAAATTGCCAACCCCATTTGCTGCTATGCAACCCCACACCATCACAAAGCTTGGTTTAGAAACCACGCGATTGTAACAGGATGGATCGTTTGCTTCATCCTTCTTTCTAGTAACTTTTCGACCAACATTTCCATATGAAACCTGAAAAATGGATTCATCTGTCCACAATACCAATCCAGCTGAGGTGAGATTTGGTCCACGAAACGTGCCGACGTTTATTCGCTGTAGTGAGGAATGGCTTACGCCTCGTTTTGTAGAATGCGTAGCCACATCTCTTGATATATCAACGCATAGATACTTCAGAAATAGTTTTTCCAAAGTTTTGTCCTGCCTATCTAACTAGGTCTGCAACTGCCAAGTGCCTATTTTTAGAAATATGTCAACGAAATAGGCGCACTTTCCGATCCGTCAACTTTAGATCCCGACCGGGAGCTTTTCCAAGACAGCTTTTTCCAGTTGTAGTGAAACGTTTTATAATACCACACACTGTAGACTGTTCCAAATGGAATGTTTGGCTAATTTCGCGCTGTGAAATACCATTATGGTGATGTTGTATAATTTGATTGCGTACCACAAGATCCGTAGCTCGTCCCCTTGCCATGCTTCTGCTTAGCACAGATAACGACCGTGCATTTCTCGACCATATATATTGTTTGCTCCCTCTGACGTCACTGACTCAGGATTGTGCTCGAAACGGCTGGAATATTCTCGTCCTTTCTGCTGAACGAACACTGATTGCAAAGCGTTGGGACTCAGAAAGTAGCTTCACACCAACTTTCAGTTGTTTTTGTTACTTTTATTTTGTTTTCTTCAGTTGTAATAGTTGAACACAGTCTACACCTACATATAACTACGGATTTTAAAACGTTTCGACGATCCTATATTATTTTATTTACAAAAATCTTAGTGAATGAACTTCATTGACGTTGACATTGTAATTACAAGATAAAAAGAAATTTTTGTATGCCATGGTTTTTAAATTTTCTGTTGAATAATATAAACGCTACAGAAGGCAGCGGGGACCCGAAATAATTGGCTAAAAGTATTTAAAAAATGCATTGTCACCGCGTTCTGAGCTATTCTGAAAGTTTCAAATGTCTAGCTAGTCGGAAAGTTAGTTAAATAAATTTTCTGTTGAATCATATAAACGCTACCGAAAGCAGCAGGGACACGAAACAGTTGGCTAAAAGTATATAAAAAATGCATTGTCACCATGTTCTGAGCTATTCTGAAAGTTTCAAATGTCTAGGTAGTCGGAAAGTTAGTTAAAAATCGATTGCAAGATTTGTACCGGACACACAGACAAAAATCGAAGTTAATAAAAACACGGTAAAAAAAAAATCTCTTTTCGGCAAGCTTAAAGGCAAAGGTAGATTTCGTTACGTTGAAAGGAATTAGAATTTCAACTTGCAATTATAACATTAACATTAACATTAGTTAACATTGGACCATTTGGGCACCACTAAATTTCAGTGTTAATTGTTACGAATTTAGTAAATAGTATGATTTGGCGAGATTTTTGTGACAAAATTTGCGACTTACAAGGGAAGTATGAATCAGTAAAATTACTATTGAAACCAAACCAAGCTTAAATTAAAGAGCATAGTCGAAAACATTGGGTACCGTACAAATTTGCTGCAACAACTCCCATGGGGGTGAGATATGGCCTCTCTGAGTTTTAGTTATTTCTATAAAAGCCAACAAAACACGCAGCGTATTGTGAATAGATGGTGCAGTGCTAGCGTGCTTGACTTCGGATGCGTGGGATCGAGTCCCCGTAAGGGCGTTTTGTATTTTATTTTTTAATTTTTTAATTTTTTAAAAAAAAATTTCTTTACGTTTTGAATTAAATTCAATTATTAATTTAAGAGAAAATATTTATTACATTGAGATTTTTTTTTTTTTTTGAGTATTCCAATTAATAAAGTATTGAGAATGAATTTAAGAAATGAATTTTTTTATTTATAGAAAAGAAAACCATGTTTAAAGCTACGAATATAGTTTCTAATTTATAACAATTATGATTAAAAGTAGAAAAAATTATGGAACCATAAGTATTTTTCACAATTAGAACAAGAAATATAAAAAGATTGATCACAGTTAGTATTTGAATTTCAATTTTGTTCACCGTCAATTATCGTTCATCACGAACATTTTGTCAAATATTTGGCTTTTCGTCGAGATTACTTGATTTGTAAAATTCATATTTACCCAGATTTTGAATTTTTTTTAGATGTAAATTAATTGTAAATTAGTAAAATCATTTTGAGAAAATTTGTCATTGTCTTCAATATTATTGTCAGTTCTTCCGACACCACGAAACTTGACAGTTGTTTAATGAAATATTTGAAATAAAAGTTAAATGCGACGTCGAATAGTTAAGCAACAGCTGTTCATCATTCAGGATTTTTCATACAAAAAGTAGCATTAATAAATAATACAATTGAGAGCAGACGATTAACTCTTGCTATTAATGTCGTCGTTAAAAAATAGTAATTAATAATTTATATAAAACAATCATTAACGAAATTTAATCTGAATGTAATCATTAACAAAATCTTACCTAAATATAATATAAAAGTATTTCCCGTTAAATTACTAATTTCTTTAAATTTAATAAATAAATAAATTGGTTAAAAAAAAAAAAAAAAAAAAAATTGTATATATATATATATATATATATATATATATTAAATTGTCCGCGCTGAAAAAATAAAATCCTTGTTTTAATATAATTAATATATTTTCTCTTACAATAATGATTTAATTAAATTAAAAATGTCAAAAATAAATATTTCAGTTGAAATAAAAAAATAAAATACAAAACGCCCTTGCGGGGACTCGATCCCACGACCTACGTATCCGAAGTCAAACGCGCTAGCACTGCACCATCTGTTCACACTACGCTGCCTGTTTTGTTGGCTTTTATAGAAATAACTAAAACTAATAGAGGGCATATCTCACCCCCATGGGAGTTGTTGCAGCAAATTTGTACGGTACCCAATGTTTTCGACCATGCTCTTTAATTTAAGCGTGTTTTGGTTTCAATAGCAATTTTACTGATTCATACTTCCCTTGTTAGCAATGAAATTTGTGATTTGGCGGCAAAATTTAATAGCTGGTGATGAAATTTTGACTTGGCGACAAAATTCGTTATTTGACGACAAAATTTGGCGATCTTGGCGATGAACAATGGCAGCTTTGGCGTCATTATATTTTCTTCCTACGCGAAAACCTCACATCTCTTCACAGACGAACATCTTGTTTACACAATATAAAAAGTCAAAGGAAGCTGTAACATATTACTCTCAATTTTAATCGTAAATTTTAAATTCTTGCCAGAACCGGCGTTCTAAACTATTCACCACAAACGATATTTTTACTAAGACTAATGTATTATTTTAATTTTATATTTTTAAATGATTAATTAAAGCGGTTACCATGTTTTTTATTTTTTCAGTGACCTTTTTTATTATCGTTTGCGCGTGACGTAAGCCTCAGATTATAAATTTAAGCAATTAAAGCTTTAGAAAAAGTCGGCTTCATCACAATTGACGAAAAATCACTTTTTAACTTGTAACTTTCAAGCAATTGAAGCTATCAAAAAAATTTAAGTACAAAAATTGTTCTTTAGGGTAAGGCGGTAATTCGCCTGATTTGAAGTTTTTTTTCCTATTTTCAATATTAAAGAAATTATGAGCAAATGAAAATTTCTACCCCAATCAGTGGCGGATCCAGAACTTGACTTTTTTTTTTTGGGGGGGGGGGGGCTAAGATTTTTCAAAGTGTTATTCTAGACCAAAAAAAAATTTACAATTGCAATATTCAATTGTGAATGTCAGTGTTTTTTTTTTTTTTTTTTTTTTTTTGGGGGGGGGGGCTTTAGCGCCTTAGCCCCCCCCCTTAAATCAGCCACTGCCCCCAATCATTTCTACCGCCTTTGAGCTGGATACCCCATCCACGAATTCGACTGAGATTTTTACTGTCCTGACAACATATCTCGAGCTGGTTAAATTTAAATAAAAATTACTCCAGTTATCTTGTTCACAACTTAACATGGGAAAAAGCGTTATACATATGTATATATATATATATATATATATATATAAACTTTTGAACGGAGGGTGACTCTGGTTTCTAGTGGTCATGATCGGTGAAGATATGAAGAAATTTTCCAGAAGTCGTGTCATAAGGACCATTGCAATAGGTAGATTTCCTATAAGGAAATCTACCTAATACTATTCTAACTCCAAAACATGAGTGCATTCTATATAAAACATACAAACAGTGAAACAAAAAGTGAAAACATTCACAATATAGTAAAAATATTATTTTATATACTAAAGAATGATAAAAATTAAAAATGTACTAAGTGATGCCGCTAGCCTTTCAAAATCCTCGGTCCCTGGGACCCATGAGTTCTAAAAACCTGGGTCCTTTTTTCAAAAATTTGGGTCCCCTATCATAGTCAAAAAACCTACTTCTGTATATTTGATGCTGTAAAAGGAACCGCCTGGCTAGATGGTCGAAGGCAGAAATCTCTGTTTGAAGGCTGATGGCAGAAATATTCTAAAGTGTTTTCTGGCACTAAGTTTAACTTTTAATTTTTAATCTTATCTAGTTTTCACTTTCTTTATTTTGTACTCCAAACCCATATTACTCACATATAAGCCATTGCATTTCAATGGCTAAATAATGGTATAACACAAAATCTCTTTTTCTAAGTTTCAGTTTTATCTCTGTAAGTAAATACATTCAGAAATGTGAAGTCTTATCGTACACTTATCTTGTCTTTACACAATTATGCACAGAAAAGACCTGTTATAATTTCACAAAAAGAGGGGAATCAGCCAGTTATATGAGAATTCTCATTACTCTCATTAAAGTTACCCACTCCAGTGGCGGATTTAAGGGGGGGGAGCTAGGGGGCTGAACCCCCCCCCCCCCCCCCCCCCCAAAAAAAAAAAAAAAAAAAAAAAAAAAAAAAAAAAAAACACTGACATTCACAATTGAATAATTGCAATTGTAAATTTTTTATTGGTCTAGAATAACACTTTGAAAAATCTCAGCCCCCCCCCCCCCCAAAAGTCAAGTTCTGAATCCGCCACTGACCCACTCTTTCGTAAACCGCCATAAGCAACGCCTCAATTTGATCTATAGATTCCCCAGACCAAAAAAATGCACGGTGAAAACATTTATTCGCCAACAGTGTTGCCAGATCTGGTGGATTTTTTATTCAATAATCACCAATAATTTTTAATTGTAACGTTTGCCTAATCACTTCGACGATTAATCGTCTATTATGTACATCAAATTTCACTTTTTAAAATTATTCGCGATTATTGAATAAAAAATCCACCAGATCTGGCAACACTGCTCACCAGTTACAAAAATGTTCAAAGAGAGATTTTTCCTTCATGATGCTTCCAAGCTGATTAAATTTACGGTGAATGGTGCACCTATAACTATATATACACGCCTTACTAATAAAATGACAACGCTCTACCTCTATTGTGGCAAGAAATAAAAGCTGAATGCCAACTAATCCCGGTCTCCTTTACTCCATTATTTTAAATTTAATATTATCAAATTCAAATGAGAAAAATGTCCTTATAACCAGTGTTGCCAGATCTGGCGGAATTTTTTTTCAATAATCACCAATAACACTGCTCTGCATGAAAATCGGCTCAAACAATATTTTTGCAAATTTTTATGTAAAATGACCTCCTGAATCCGAATATGACGGCCATTTGGCCTATCACCCACCGTTTTTTGGGGACGCCCCTTTATTTTTATCACTTTTCTGTTTTTATGGCTATAAATTTGATTTGTTCGGGGGAAAAGATTATTTTAAGTTTTAAATAGCTTCTTAGGGGCTACAGAGGTGAAAAATTATAAAACATGAACATTTGCAGCAAGGGAAAAATTTAAGGGGAGGGATTTGCCATTGATATTATAAATTACATTTATTGTATTTCATTAATCAATTATTATTATTACTTATTAAACATTGCATTTTTTTTGTTTTTAAATGATAAATTAATTCATTTCCATTCTCCAAATCAAATTCATGGCCATAAAATTATCGAACAGTGACAAAAATTGAGGGAGGAGGTGAAGTCCACAGTAAACTGGGTGATTCGGCAAAATAGGGGTCATATTCGGATTCAGGAAGTCATTTTACATAAGAATCAGCAGAAATGGTATCAGAGCTCGAAATGATTTTTTTTTTTTTTTTTTTTTTTTTTGCTGAGCAGTATAATCCTTAACTTCTGAAAATTATTGGTGATTATTGAATAAAAAATCCACCAAATCTGGCAACATTGCTGATAACTATTAGGTGTAAGGAATAGTTCTGTCGTTGTGTGGCACCCAAACAGAGAGTTTGGACACGAAACCAAGCCTTTTAATGTTATCTAAAGCAGTAGTCTGATGAATTCCAAGCTTGAAGGCCACTTCTGTGGAAGTTATCGTGGGATTTGTCCTGATCATACTGTAGCACTTCGTCATTTACACCTGATTGGCTTCCTGATCTGGGTTCATGTTTCAAAGAAAAATCACCCAAACAAAATTTCGCAAACCATCTTTGGCATGTTCGAGCTGTTACTGCGTCCTCTCCAAACACGCCACACAAGTTTTTTGTTGCCTCTATCTCCATCGCGTTATTCCCTTTTTAGAACTCGTACAACGTACAATGTCTTAAGTGCACTTTTTCTTCACCCATGGTGACAGTTCTACAAGTTTGAAAAAACCGACTAAAATACGAAAAAGTGTGTGTAAATCATCAATCACTCTAACCTAACTGTTTAAACCAGTTTCAGTCGATAATTGACAAAGCATAAAAGTGCACGCGTCCAAAAACGACAAAATTTTCTTTTTATCTAATACATTTTTATTACATTATACTTACTTATGTACTATGATAATAAGAATTTCAATATTATTTCCATGATTTCCTTTTTTCTCGTATATCTTCTCAATGGTCTCTCACATATATTGCTCCTTTATATCTTTATTCATTTCTTTTATTTTTCAGATATTTGGAGCATTAATTTAAGAAAATTGTTGAAATCTGAAAATAAATAAATAAATAAATAAATAAAAATAACTTTAAAAAAAAAGCTGCACAATAACAGGTAGCATTTGTAATTAAATATATTTGGTATTTTGATTAAAAATCATGTTAAAATATAATTAAAATAATTCTGGCTGCTTGTGCCACCAGCGGCTTCCCTGCACGTGCCACTTACGAAGAACGTAGCACGGCGCTCTCTTGAATGATTTTATCCCGTTATTTTTGCATGCAACTCTGCTGGGCAAATGGTGAGTCATTTAAAAAGAGTTTTCAAGGTCATCTGTCGTAAATGTTTAATAAATATGGCTGAAAAAAATAGGTCACAATGACTAATCGATTATCCAAGAAACAGTGAAAGCGCTGGTATGAAAGGAGAAATAATGCTGATGTGTGTGTTAGGTAAGACTTGATTTTATGAATTGAAACAATGTATAATAAATTATTACGAAGAAAGAAAAAAGAAGAAGAAGTAAAATGTGATAGGCTTCAATTTGCATTCTGAAATAATTATTCTTTTGAGAGAAGATTACACTTGTTTGACATAGAAATAAAAGAATTTTTAGAATTTTTTTATGAAAAAAACTTTTGTACATATAACTTCACGTGTAAACTTGTTGAAGTGAAATAGCTTTTCTTATTTAAAAATATTGAAGCGGAAGGTGACTGGACGAAAAATCATTTTACAATCTAGTGAAATAAATTGACGGTAAGAATTCAAGACGATAGTACTTCGAGGAATCATCCGAAACTATTTTACTGATCTGAAAAAGCAATTAAAAAAAAAAAAAAAAAGGGAGAAAGAAAGAAAAACTTTATTTTTATTTTATTTATATAAAGCATTCATAGATTATTCTGTATTACTTGGATGGCATTTTTTAAAAATATTTCATTCATTCTGTAATTGGGTTATTTCAATTTTATTCGGAGATTTTCATATGTATTGAAATTATTTTTCCCGCTTCTTACATTTTGTCGTAGATATTGCTTGTTATAATAATGATGAGCTGCGCCGTAAGAAAAAAGTGAACACTTGCAGTATAGCAACGTCACTTGCTGGGCAATACAAGTTAAAATTTAATCAGCACCAATTCCTGCCAATTTCCAACCAAAAAATAGTTTTGTAGAATTTTGTCCACTATTTCGTAAGATACAGCGCCTACAAAATTTTGGTAACAGTAACACACAAACATATAGACAAGAAGACACTGAGACAGACATTTTCTAAAAATGATCAAATCATGGTACGGAGATTTGAAGACATAAATCCTTCGAAAACCGGAGGTTGAAAATTTTCTCGAATTTAATATTTTCTTCTTATATACGTAAACAGAAGAAAATAAAAAATGTACAACATATTAAAAATAACTTTTAAATATTACCAGGCCACTAATTCAATATATCCGTCACTCATGCATTTCATGATAAACATTATATAAAATTTTAAGAAATCAATTACTTTTGCATGACAGAGGTTATGTAAAGTAACATAAATTACCCAAGGTAACGCAGGTTACTAACACCAGCTTAATGCAGAGATTTATCTTCTTGATACATATTACCAATAATGTTAATAGTTCACTATACTGAAATAAAATATTACTTAAATGAGTATTTCAAAGGATCCAACATTTCAAAAAATATTCTCTTATTAGAAATCTTAAACAAAAACAGGTCTTCTAAAAATTAAAACTTATTTTTCGAAATCATTAATAGCATATGGAATTTTATATACAGTCGAACCTCGTTAACGTGAACACTGTTAACATGAATTACTTTTAACATAAACTATTTCCACAATCCCCGTCAAAATGAAGATTAGTTTAGTTATATGAAGATTACTTACTTATAGCATGAACTACTGATAACATGAACAAGTTTTTTATCTCCCTTGAGATTCGTGTTAACGAGGTTCGACTGTATTGCATGATCGCCTTTCAATAATATTGATGGAGTAGGCCAAATATTTTTAATTTGTACAAATTTACTACTTGTGATCTATCTTATAAGAAAAAAAAAAAACCTTACTTGATGTTGAATTATACATAGGGAAGACCGGAGCTAGTAGGAGTGAGTCCCAGACCGTCGCCAATTGCCCATCTGCGCAGCACTAGTGCGACGTAAAACCCAAACAACCAACCAACCAACCGGGGCTAGTAGTGACGTTTTCGTCATTTTTGATATTAGCTCTAACAAGGGAACTCTTTGAAGTGGTAATCGCCGATTTTCTTGAAAAAAAATTCTGGCATAAGATTCAATCATGAATAGAGTGTTCCTAAAATATTAGCTGATGAGTCGCTATAGAGCAGGCGCATGTTTATAAACAAACGACGCTATTCTGCAACTTTTGCGCATGTAGGCAAAATATCTGCCTTTGCTTTGGTGCTTTATCCCACCTTTTGCCTACATTCTAAAGTACAGTCGGTAACAAAAATGTCCGAACACTAGCAAAAATTCCTATGTAAAAAAAGTACACTTCATACGATTTTGTGAAATAAATCCTTGTCGAATCGTGTTCTTACACCGACTAAGAACAGGATTCGACAAGGATTTATTTAACAAAACCGTATGAAGTGTACTTTTTTACATAGGAATTTTTGCTAGTGTTCGGACACTTTTGTTACCGACTGTACGTGTGGAATCGTCTGTCGCAGTGACATCACGTGCGCCTGCTCTATAGATTAGCTATAAAAAATTATTAAAAATGAAAGCATGTCTGCAATATTTCCAAAAAAGCGCCTGTTTGGCGACTGCATTCTTCAGAATTTCATTGCAATGAAGATTTAATAGATGTAGATGTTCTTCTTTCTGTTTGATAGCCAAACGAACTCCATACGCTGTCGAGCACTTGAGAATTCAGAATAGTTAACAAAACACAGATAATTTACCAGATTGAGATTTACTTAGTCGAAATTCTAAATAATATTTATTATTTCAATTAAATAAGCTGTGTCAATAACAATTGCAAGAGCATTAACGCCAAGTTTTTAATAACGACATTAAAAAAATATATGATCAAGACTTTTATATAAATTTAAATAAAATAAAACATTATATATTAAAACACAAAGCTGTTTTTTTTTTTTTTTTTTTTTTAACTAAAATGAAAGCATTTCGTATCCGAATACATTTCTCTTATAAGTCTGATTATTTTATTGGGCAGTACGAACCTTCGACGAACAAGCAACTCCACAGAATATGAGTTGTGTGGATCCAATATCTCATTAGAGCTACGCAATGAGCAATTGGAGACGATCTATGATTCTACCCTAAATTTCGTCCTTTTGTTGGTTGGGTTTAACGTCGCACTAGTACTGCAGTATGGGCAATTGGCGACGGTTTGCGGTGCACTTCTGAGGATGGTCCGGTGACATCTGCAGGTGATAAATGATTGCATTCTGCGTACAGTTGTATGTTATTTATTTTTAATATATACACCCGATTTGTATGTTTGACTCGACATCCCCCCCCATACCCCTGTAAATTTCGTTGAGATGAGGACAGATATAACATAACCGGGTTAAAATGCAAAAAATTAAAAAACACCCTTGGTCAGCTGGGGAATCGAACCCATTATTTTACACTTGCAGGCGATTAGCAAGGGTTACATACTCACTCGGCCACGGAGGGTCTGCATTCGGCATAACAATTATTTTTAAAACAACAAGATTTCGCAGTTAATAATTCTGTATAATTCCCTATGAAATTCATAGCACAGCACTAGTGTGACGTAAAACCCAACCAACCTTATGAAATTCTAATGCATATTTTTACAAAATTCTTTATATTATTATTCGTAAACATATATAAAATAAATTGCCAGAAATGTAAGAAGCCATAAAGTAGTAGTTATGCACATGTTTTTCAATTTTAAATAAACCCTCCGTAAAGGATCAAAATTCTAATAGCACATCTAAGAACCATCTCTAGGAATATATCCCAGACTGTCGCTCTTGCATAGCTGTAGTGCGAATTAAAACTTAAAACCTACTCAACCTACTCAACCTCAAATAACTCAAATATTTTAATTTTGATTTATTTATTTGAGTATTAATTTCAATAAACTATTCTAATAATCAAATTTTCAATCAAATATTATAATTTATAATGGTCGCCAAGTGACCATTGCACAGCACTAGTGAGACGTAAAACGTAAAACGTAGCCAACCAACCTATAAATCAGATTAGTTTTTAAATCGTCTCAAATTTATATAAGGGGTACATACAAATGAAACACTTTCAGTTGCAAAGCCGTTTGCAGGCGTTCCAAATGTATGACTGCAGTCGGCAGCAAAAGTATCCGAGCACTAGTAAAAATTCCTATGTGAAAAAAGCACACTTAACACTGTTTTGTTAAATAAATGCTTGTCGAATCATGTTCTTAGACTGACTAAGAACAGGATTCGACAAGGATTTATTTAACAAATCTGCATTAAGTGCACTTTTTTTGTACTTTTTTTTCGCTAGTGCTCTGTTACTTTTGCTGCCGACTGTATTTGCAAAAAACTTGCAAAATTTACGTCATCGAAATTGCAAGCGTTCCGTTTGTATGTAATCCTAAATGCGCATGCCGAGAGCTTCAGACATTAAT
This sequence comes from Salticus scenicus, assembly GCA_963930645.1. Classification (NCBI taxonomy): domain Eukaryota; kingdom Metazoa; phylum Arthropoda; class Arachnida; order Araneae; family Salticidae; genus Salticus; species Salticus scenicus. Next base: position 274,893,198 of record OZ005657.1, read on the forward strand.
TTACTCCAGATTATATATAAGATGGAGTAATGTAAATGTAACTCAGAAATTGAAATTGCATTATTTTAAATAAATGCTATTTTGAAAAATTTCATAAAATAATTGAAAATATTGGATCTAACATAAAACATAACGTCACTTTTTCTAAATAGAAATGGACGACTAGAACGAGGCGGAGTTTCGTTTTGTTTGTGGGGAAAAGCTGCGCTATGATTGGCTATAGTCCTTTATTTGTGGAGTAAATTAAGACTCCTATAGGTTAAATTTCATCATGACGTCGAATGACGACAGACGTTCTAGTCGTCAATTTCTAGATTTCAGAAAATATCTTGAGTGTTGGTGGGCTTTAACGTCGCACTATAGCTACGCAGTGGGAAATTAAAGACGGCCTTATATTCACACTTAGGGATATTCCGGAGACCTGACATCTTTATTTTTATCCTCCGCGGAGGGGATGGCTTCCTTGCTTCAGTAACCCCTAGAGCGATAGAAAACACTACCCTCCTATGCTTAAGTTCTTTGGCATCATTTAAGGAAGGTTAATGTGATTTGGCGATGACTTTTTTCGTATTTGGCGTTCAAAACGTAAAGTTTAATAATTAATTGCGTCTTTCCTGTTGCGATTCAGCAGCTAATTTTTTACCAGTGAATTAAGGGGGTGCATCACGGATCGTCAAGGTCATCGAAAGCCCATGTTATTCTATGGCGAAATTTGTTTATAGAATTACACATTACCTAATTGTTATATTCAAATTCCGTTTTCATATTCTGAAAATACGCAACCGTTAAATGAATACTCATTTTCCAAAAATTTATTTTTAAAAATTTTTTGATTTGAATTTTGAGTTTAAAAATGGGAATTTTCACTAAATGCATTTTTCTCATTTTTGAACTGTAAAATGAAATATTAAAATTTAAAAAATGCAATTTTTGGAAAACGGGTACTCATTTAACGGTTGTGAATTTTCTAAAAGAGGAAACGGAATTTAAAAATACCTATTAGGTAATAAGCAATTTTATAAACAAATTTCGCCATAGACTTACATGAGATTTGGCGACTCGAGACGGGGAAATCGTAAGAGGGAGTGAGCAGCCTTAAATGCAACATAAACTATATTCTGTAATTTTTTGTAGGAAATCTGTGATTAGCACTTGAAAGAGTTCCCTTGTAAGATTTGAACTGCAGTGAAACATTTAATGTATCATACCATAGAGTAAACCTTGTGTAATATATTTATAAAACTATCATTAATATTATTAACTTTTTTCATACCATAAAATGAATTCTGCGTAACGTCAAAATTTGTCACAACTTGCCCAGTAGCGGGGTTAGTTGTGACCACTGAGCTGAAGAACAACTGGAGGAAATGCTAGATCGATTTTGCGGGCCGTTTTTGGAAGGTTTGTCTTCCGAGCGTTGCACGGCAGTAAGCATTAGATATCTTTATATTTCAAAGTAAAATTGCGTAAAGTAAAGGTTGTCTGTTCGAACAACCATATGCTAAACATGATATTACAATTTTAAATTTTAATTCTTTAAAGAGTATAATAGTAATAGACGACCCGACAAATGTTGCCTGCAGTGCAAGATTTGACTCTGCACGGCAAATGATTGCAGAAAAACTGGCACGCACGAACACTGTGTAAAGGTATTGGAAGCATTTGCTCCAGTTGTTCTTCAGCTCAGTGGTTGTGACATGCTTGGGGCACATCGTGACATACAAATTACACTTACAGTCGGCTGCAAAATTATTCGAGCACTAGCCAATAATTCCTATGTTTAAAAAGTACACTTAAGACGGTTTTGCTAAGTAAATCCTTGTCGAATCATGTTCTTAGACTGATTAAGAACATGACTCGACAAGGATTTATTTAACAAAGCTGTATTAAGTGTGCTTTTTTTTGGCAAGGATTATTCTAGTGCTCGAATAATTTTGCAGCCGACTGTACAAACGCGTTGTAACATATACAAATTATACGAAAAAGGTAATAAAATGTGATATTTTAAATCAAAAACGAAAATTTTATTCACCTATATCAATTCTATCCCTTCCGTGGAGGATCAAAATTGCGATGGCATGTCTCCGGACCACCTCTAGGGGTGAGTCCCAGACCGTCGCCAATTGCCCATCCGCGTAGCACTAGTGCGACGTAAAACCCAACCAACCAACCAACCAACCTATATCAATTCTTAACACACACACACACAAAAAAAAAAACTTTATTTTTTTTACATAACTCTGTAAATCAAATACAAAAAAAAGTGTTAAATTACTAACACTTGTAAACTCTCAGTCTTTTATAAAGCTATATTTGGAGACACTTAACAATAGAAATAAAGGAAAAAAAACTGCATTAATCAGGAAAGAATTAAAAAGCAGACTAACAAAAATGTTTGGCCATATTGATCTTTGATTCGTTAGCTTACTACAACGTGGAGGTCTATATCCTATAGGCCTACCTATATTTTTAATCATTCATTGTTATCGTTTATTTCAGTGTCTGATTTGCAGTACACTTCTTTTTATTTATATATCTAAGAAGTGACATTCAGTTTACACGAAACAGTTCTTGGGTTTCCTTAAACCGCACCTTCCAGAATTTACTTCTATTGCAGCCTACTCACAACCTTCTAAAGTACTTTTAGCTCTTTCAACAAGCCTATTGTAATTTAACATAATTTTTCCTGAAATATAAAAACCTGCATTAAAAATCATGCCTGAGCAAGTAGAGACACTGTCACAACATGCCTCCTACACTTCATCACAACTAGCCCCGCGTTACGCCGTTCTGAATTTTATTCATTAGTTTCCGAAAAGTTGTTATCCTTAACAAATGAAATACATAAAATAACAGCTCAAAATATAAATATTCAAATAATGTTTAGGAAGTTTACATACCTCACGATTCCTCGTGGCAATGACGATTATAACGTAGGTCACAAAATTTACTTTTGCAATAGAAAACACGATAAATAATTTTATCTTGAAAACAACGCAACGCTATACTTCCAAACTTGCACAGCACATTACAATAATCAACCTGTTCACTCACTTGACGCGACAGGTTCTGGAACCTACCGGCTCATTCAGAGGGGGGAGGACTTTTGGCTCCCCCTGAAGTTCCCCCCCCCCCCTCCAAAATTCAAAAATCATTTTTAATTAACTTTAAATATTTATTTGTTTTATTTATTTATTTTTTTTTTTCCCTTTGGCTCACCGATAGTGTGCACATTTTCAAAATTCCCGCATCCAGGTAGCGTGACTGTGCGCTTCCTACCTTGTGCGATCTGGAGGTGTGGTGTGTCAGTCGAGCATAATGTGTCCAGAAGAAGATGTCGCAACCCTGTCGTACCAGAGCTGTCCTGTGATGTCACCCTGTTCCCTTGCAGAAGAGTGGTCATCTCCCGACTGATGTTAGACGTCTGAACGAGTCATCGGACACAGCTCATTCTCTGTTGCGTCTAGATTACTGTCTGGCAGTAGGCGGCTATCATGCAGTGATCCGGCGATTTATTCGCTCCGGCGGACGGCATCCAACCCGTTAAGCTTGGCACGTCCAGGCAGGCAGGGGCTGTCCAAAGGTTTCAATAAGCCCTATGGCACTACTTGCCCGCTGGCACAACGAACTGCGGTCTCCCCCATATATATTTTATATTGGCGTTTTAAATGTTGATATAAATTTGCTTTGCTCATTTCTTGTACAGAGAAACTTAGTCCCCATATACTTTCAGGAACATTACACGCATATAACTGTCATCATCTAAATCCTCTTGTGTTTCACTAATACAGTACCCGTCGTTTATTAAAATCACATTCTAAGGCAAAGTGATTTTATTAAGCGGCTGATTTTTATATCCGGTAAAGGTTCTTGCACTCAAGAAAAAGGTGTTACTTTCTTGAATTTAAAATGAAATTTCAAAAGTTAGCGATTTATGAGAGTAATAAACAGTATTAATTAATTTTCAACCGACAATTAATTAATTGTTCATTCAAAATAAGTAAATTAAACACATATTCCATATAAAATTAATAAACACATAGTGCATACAAAATTAGTCAATATTTATACATTAATTAAATATTAGACTTTTTTTTTTTTTTTTGCTTCTTAGTTATTTCAAAATGAGAACTAAGAATTACTTTTTAATAATTAACAATGAAAAAAAAAATCACTATTGAACCAAAGCAGTAAACTTATTATTTCGATTTTTAGAATACACTCCTGGAATTTACTACTAAGACAAGTGATGAAGCAAGTTTATTTTGTTATTTTGCTACAGGTGTAAAATTTTCGACAAAGAGAGATATCGAGGGAGATTGTTGTGCTTCATTTTATGTTTATTAAAAAAAAAAGCAAAAAAAAAAAAAAAAAAAAAAGACCTCTAAATTAAAATTTTTTAAAAGTGCATAAATACACATAGTTTATCAACCGGCATGCTGATTTTATTAAACGGTGGTTTTGAAAGTAGTTTGTATTTATTTGATTCCGATCCTGACAATTTGATCAGATTAAGCGGCTGATTTTATTAACCAGTGAATGTATTAAGCGGCGGCAACTGTATATCAATTATGCGATTTTTTTCTCCTTTTCTCACGCCTTTTAAAATTTCTATAGGGAAAAAGTCCCTTCCTTAATTTATCATGTGTATTTTTAATAAATGTTGCAACATCTTCACATAGGACATTTTTTTGCGGTCATAATTGTGGTATCCTGTTCTTCAGAATCTCCTCCAATATTATCAGATAATACCAAAATTTTCATTTCCAGATTAATCTTGTAAGTCTAATATGATATAAATATATGAAAGGATGCCAGCCTCTTTCCTTCATAGCTATTATGTGACTCAAGTAAGGGAATTCGTCACATATATTATTAGTCATTGAAAGGTTATAATAGTTTTAATTAACAAACAAAAAAAGAAGAAAGAGAGAAAGAAAGAAAATTAGGCGAAACTCAATAATATGGACTTCTTTCATTTGAAACTGCAATTATCAATAAATGATTAAGCGGTATACATCACAGACTGGAGTCTAAAGCAAAGAATATTATTCAAATAAGTTGCATGTTTAAAGATCACAAAAGAATTTGCTGTTGATGTTCTCTAAAGAACCTTAGAGTTAGAAGCCCACGGGCATCTAAACATCCGTTAGGGCAGATTGTTTCGATAAAGCAGCTGCGATACATGACAATTGCATGCAACTACCTCTTCCTGCAATTAATTTAAACAAACGTAATGTAAGAGTTTTGTTAAAACTATGGATCAGTGATGCCAGATTGGGGATTTTGTCCCTATTTTGGGGATTTTTGAGGCTTCTGGGGACAATTTTGGGGACCAAATGTTTGTGGGGACTTTTTTGGGGAATTCTAAAATTTTTGGGGACAAATCTGGGGAGTTCTTCAACTTTCGGTCGATGTTGGCAATGTAATGAATTATCCCTACGTCTAGGGACTTTTAATAGCTTTATTCATGATGTAGGTAGGGACAAATTTTAAATTCATAGGGACTTTTTGGTAATTTTGTAAGAAATTTCAAGGAATTACGCATGGATTATGTTGTTGTTTCTAATTTTTTCATGATTATTCACTAAAGTAGGGACTTTTATCGTCAGTGTAGGGACATTTCGAGTTTTGAGTGGAACATCGTAAAATTTGTGTTTTATTAAAATTTATATTAAAATTACATGTTACAATTTCTTTATAATTTTACACATATACAATATATTATAGGTTTATTTCATATTAATTTATTAATTTTTCTGTCCTTAATAATAATAAGTTGTATTCGGTTTACAATGCTCGATTCTACACTTCGCCTCTCCGTGTGCTGCCAACAGCACCAACTGATTAGAGGGGATTATAATACATTTTTGTATTTGGGGATCTTTTTCAAAAATTGCCTTTATTTGGGGAAAAATCTGAGCTTAAATCTGCTTGATATTTTCTTTTTGAAAAAAATGTTACTTTCCCTTTTTAGTAGATATCACGTTGGGGATTTTTTCGGAAAAAAAAAAAAAAAAAAAAAAAAAAAAAAAACCCTGATTTGGGGAAATTTGAAGATCTGTTTGGGGAAATAATTTTCGACCATCTGGCATCACTGCTATGGATTTCATTCGATGCGTCAGTCAAACAACCGTTGTTGCTTTCAAATGTAAAATATACTATTGAAATTTTTGAACTGCATAGATAAATTTAGCCAACATTAAAAATCAGGAAGTTTCTAATTTAACAAGTTCATTTATTTAATTTATTGAACATTTGGTGAAGAATATCCTGTACATGTATTTTAACAAAAATAAATTCTAGCCTCAACTTTGAAGTACCAATTTAAAAATAAACTTAGTAAATAATCCAGTAACGTAAAAGCAATTTCACATTTTTGCTTTAAAAATTAAAATATAAGATGCTATCGTTATTTTAAATATTATGCGTGCATCAATGAAAAGAAAATGCAAAACTTCTGAAAGAGATTCTAATATTCCATTTATTTATTTATTTTCATTAAAACATAATATGTAGCATAATGAAGTATTAAAATTTTATCTTTTATGTTATTATATTAGTTTTGTCAATTTTAGTCAGGTTCTTTTTATGACTGAACGCTTTATATATCTTTCTTTCTCTATTGCAGCTTTTCAGATATTGGTTTTATTTTTAAAAATTGAGATATTTTAATGTTATGGAACATTATTTCATTAACGTTATAATAAAATATATTGTTTCAACAGATTAAATACTTTCTTCGGGATCAATTTTGCAGTTGCAGTGAAAGTAGTTTTACAGTCAAATTGAATGGAAATGCCATTTATTTTCATTTTGACTGTAAAACTACTTTCATTGCAACAGCACATTTGACGCAGGATAAAAGCAACAACACATAATAAAATCATGTATACGGATAAAAGGCGAAGAATATTTTTAATAATAAATATTTATAAAACTGCTACGATTTAATCTCTTTAAAAATTGCTAAACTAAATTTGAAAATGGCTATAAGACACATAGTTGATCATTCATATATATATATATATATGTATATATATATATATATATATATATATATATATATATCAGTTTTAATTTTCGAGACATTTTTGGTTTAAAAAATCTATGTTCACCTGATTAAATTCAATTAATAACTAATTTAATAATATATATATTGTTGGGAAATTGTAAATAATTATATTTATTTTTGTATAAATTCCTTCAAAGAGGCTTAGTAAGATGATAAAATGTAAATCTTCTGCATTTCCAGCTCTTTTTCGCGTTAAAATAGCTTAATTTTCCCTTTAAAACGCATTAAAAGCTTCAATAAGGCAGGCAGTGTATTTGGAGCAAAATTTGGCGACTTTTCCCCTCCTTGGCGACTTTTTTGGCGACCTTGGCGATAAAATCCTTATTACCGAGATACCAAATATGGAAGCTGAAATCCTATTTTTTGACCATTTTCTCAAATTTTCCACACTTTTCTACAATTTTCTACGCGGGTATATAAGGGGCTGTTTTACGCCAAGAGAGTCAGTCTGAGATTAGCTTCCGCCAATGTTGCATTGCTATTGAGAACTTTGAGCCTCTTTGAATGAGCCTTGTTTCATGTGTTATTGCTATACTGTTTGTACTGTGGATTTGTTATTGACAGCTGTTATTTAAGCTGTGTTTATTGGTGGAATTGAAGTTGATACCTAGTTTATTAGCCTTTATTTTTCTGGAACTTTCTGTAAATAAAACTCCTGAAATTTTTCCAAGTTTCGCCTCATCATTCCCGGACAACTTACGAACCCCCAAGTACGCAATAATATATATATATATATATATATATATATATATATATCTTTGTAAGTAAATACTATGCGTTATACAAGCTCACAACACTTGTTTTAGTTCAAAATAATGGCATGACCATTCATCAGGTGAAAAGAAAACTAGACACGAGTCGAGTGCATCATTAAAGCTATAAAGTGCACTCGCGCCTACTAAGAAATTTCTGAATGTGTCTCCTTTTCAAAAATCATCATTAAATTTCTGAGTAGTGCTGCTATTTAACGAACAAAAAAGGAATAAAAGTTTAAAAATCGATTAAAACATGGAAAGATTATTAAAACATTATTGAATTAAAAAAAAAAAAAAAAAAAAAAAAGTTAAATCTTTAGTTTTAGTGCGAAACCAATGAACGTTAAAGGACTAAATGGTAAAAATACAAGAACAAAGATTGAAATTTATGAATGCAAGGAAATACAAAAAGAAATACATCAGCTGATAGTGTTAATAAGTGCGTGAATCATTTATTAATTGGGAATATAATACAGCTGAGAAAAAAAGATAAATTAAATTACATTTAAAATTAAAAATTAAATTACATGAAGGGCAAACTGTTGAAAATCATAGAAACAGGAAAATGAGGAAACATAGTGAGGAAACATAGTTGGCTTTAATTGTATCGCACCAAATTAGTTACAAATGTATATATATGGGTGTGTGTATGTGCAGGGCCCGACTTAGACTACCTGCAGCCCCGGGGCAAGCCTATTCTGGGGGGCCCCCTTGCAGTGGCATAAGAGGTCTTTAGATTGCAGAATTTCTGTATTCGCCTGTAGGGGGGCCCCTTCCAGAGGGGGGGCCCAGGGCATTTGCCCCGTATGCCCTACCGTAAGTCGGGGCCTGTGTATGTGTGTGTGTGTGATTAATTTTGATATATAATGACAAAAAAACTGATTGTTTAAATTAATTATTTTTTTTTTCTAACCAACTTTTATGTCACACAGCGTTCTTAAATATCCCCTGAAAGTAAAGATAAGTTAGGATCCAATTCCTCATAGTCATGTTATTTTATTTTATTTGTCTTTTGATTATTATTTTTAAATAACTAATCATGTGCAGGGCCAGATTACGGCACGGCCACATGGAGCACTGGCCTTCGGCCTCCAAATTTATTGGGCCTCGCCTCCAAAAACTGCAAAGTAATAGTATAAATTCTCATTTGAGATGTCTAGTAAAAACAAAAACTGATTGAATAATTTTTATATTACACAGCATTTATATTGGCTGATCGAATGTGCTGTAACTTTTCAGTTGTCTTGAACATAAAATTAATGATTTTATTATAGTTGGATAAAAACTGGGGAAATAGAAGTTATAACCGAAGGAGAAAATTATAAAGCGCATCTGCACAATATAATTTGCTCTAATTAAATTTAAAAAACTTCGATTTTTTTTTTTCAGAATGGACTCATTTTTGAAAGTTCTGCAGAGCAGCCTCCAAATAATATCAATGCCTCGTGTCTTCAAAAAACGTAGTCAGGCCCTGATCATATAAGTTGTTAAGTGATTACATCTTTTATTTCTTTATTTATATTTTTATTTTCTTCCGATATATATAAGAAGAAAATATTTTATTCGTGAAAATTTTCGACCCCTAGTTTTCGATGGATTTACACATTCTGGGATGTCATTAACACGATTTGACCATTTTTAGAAAACGTCTGTCCGTGTGTGTATCAAACATTTTTGTGGACGCTGTCACATGAACCAATGAACAAAATATTAACCAAATTTGGTATTTAGTTGGACCTTGACCTAAACTGTTGCTTATTATGTTTGGGGATCAATCGTTCAATAGGTGGGGGATGTCATACCATTTTTTAATAATTTTTATTATGGCAGTATAGGACAAAATGCCGTATAAGTGAACATAATGAGAATTACTTTAACTTTTCAATGTACAGTCGGTAACAAAAGTGTCCGAACACTAGCAAAAATTCCTATGTAAAACAAGCACACTTCATACGGTTTTATTAAATAAATCCTTGTCGAATCCTGTTCTTAGTGTAAGAATATGATTCGATAAGGATTTATTTAACAAAACCGTATGAAGTGTACTTTTTTTACATAGGAATTTTTACTAATGTTCGGACACTTTTGTTACCGACTGTAAAATTGAATGAATGTTTTATGATAGTAATAGTTAAACAGGGGAAAAAATGTGTATGTATCTGTATCATTCAATAGAACTCGCCAATACCTTTAAAACGAATGGTTGAACCATAGATCTCTGATAATCTATATAAATAAAGCAAAGAGTTTGTCGGCGGAACAATTCCGGGCTGACCACTTCTGTTTTTGATTGGTCTAGATTTAACTACTTCGGTGATGAAGGTCGGCCATTTTTTTAAGTAAAAACTGATGATTTGTTTTAAAAGATACTGCATATATGTTATACTTTTTTAAAAGAGCTCTAAAAACTGTTCATTTTTTGTGAGGACACTATATTCATCAAGTTATTAGATTTAAAGATATTACGTTGCAAATTTTCCCAACGCGATATCACTCAATTGCTTTTGATGAAGATCGGCCATTTTTTTTAGTAAAAACTGATGAATTTTTTAAAAAGGTACTGCATATATGTCATACTTTTTTAAAAGAGCTCTAAAAACTGTTCATTTTTTGTGAGGACACTATATACATCAAGTTATTAGATTTAAAGATATTACGTTGCAAAGTTTCACAACGCGATATCATTCGATTGCTTTTCTCTTAAAATAAGAGTCTAATATTGAACAAAAGACAATCTAATATTTAAGAATAATGAATAACTTTTTAAAAATTGTCAGTTTTGAAGATCTAAGAGCTGCAATTTTTAAGTTACAGCGTACTTATTTCCCATACGTAATCCATTAAATTTGTAAACAATTGTTGATTTATTCTTGAGAATCATTCACAAAAGACCATAGAGCATTGTTGCAAAACGAGTGCAAAACGGAAGAAATATTTAATTCAATTTAATTTGTAATATGTTATTTTGACTTTTTGATCTTAAAAAAAATATTAATTACGTTACAAAGCCAAAAATGTGATATAAAAATTAAATAGAGATTCGATTCTTTTGAGAATTCATATAAATTTAGTGACCAGTGAAGCGAGCGTAGCCTGCTAGTTTAAAATAAAGTTATCGATTTTTAACACTTTCCAAGAAGGCCGTAGGCAAGGAAGGGGGGGCTACCCCCCCCCGAAATAAATGATGAAAGACTGGTATACATGTAGTCTCATGTACCAGGAGAACATTGTTGCCTGAAAAAAAAGGGGGGGAGGGGTTAAAAAATACTAATCCGCATACAAATAATTTAATAAAACTT